>LR990945.1:10821946-11531502 GCA_905163415.1 Noctua fimbriata | reverse complement strand
CTGCGTGTCGCGGGTTCGATCCCCGCACGGAACAAATATTTGGACGATCTACAGGTAGTTGATCCGGGTCTGGCTGTTTGTGCATGTGAGTTTAAATGTTTGTAAACGCACCCACGATACAGGAGAAATTCCTAGTGTGGGACAAAGTTTAAAAAAAAAAAAAAATTGCACAAAAAAAAAAATGGCAGGCCAGCTATTAAATTCAAACCCCTTTTCATCGGTAACTAAAAAACAAATCAGCAACACATTATTATTATCAAGATCATTATCAATGATAATATTGTACTCTTATGATACCTATTACTCTAGTAATTGCTTGCATATATAATAACATAGACATACGGGTATATCTCCGTCAAACACTAACAATAGTTCGACTAAAATTAGATACTATTTAACAAAGGCGAGAATTAATAATGTGGACTTGAAACCGAAGGTATTAAGGAAGGTAAAGTAGAGGAATATAATAATAATATAATATTCCACAACTATCACACAACACCGTCTAGTCTCAAGCTAAGCAGAGCTTGTGTTATGAGTACTAGACAACTGATAAACATACTTATATATTTCTAAATACATACATATATAGATAAATTACACCCAGACACAGAACAAATGATCATGCTCATCACACAAACATTTGTCCTGGGTGGGAATCGAACCCACGACCTCCGGCATAGCAGTCAGAGTCACTGACCACTAGACCAACAGGCCAGTCAAGAATGTTTCTGTTCTCTCTAAACAAAGGATACCCTTGTCCCAGTAATAATTATACGACAGTGACCTAAATGATTAGTGTTATTGAAAATTGACATGAAGAAGCTAATAAAATGACTGTTACTGTTTTTTTTGTGCTAATACATGGTGGAAGGAAGATCGACACACAAACGGTTACCACGTGTTCAGTACACCATACCGAAAGACCACACAAAAAAATTTCATAATTTTTTATTTAATCTGCTGTTTCCTCAGACAAAATAAAAAACCAAGACACAGCGCTGTCAACTGTAACAAGGCTTATCTATATGAGGGTAGATTAATATAGTAGTTCATGGATGAGCTTATTATAGTTAGTCGAGTTACGTTTGTGTCATTTTAAATCCTTCAAAAGTGTAAGTGTCACTGTCAGTTATAATTTTTTTTGACATTTAAGTGAATTGTCAGTTTTAACAAGTCGCTGACTGATATGAATCATTCCTGAACAAGGCACCGGAGTGAAAAGTTTTAAGGTTGTTAAAATAATGTGATATGTACTGAACTAGATAATTTATCTATAAAGCTGAAGAGTTTGTTTGTTTGTTTGTTTGTTTGCTTGAACGCGCTAATCTCAGGAGCTACTGGTCCGAATTGAAAAATTATTTTAGTGTTTGATAGCCCATTTATCGAGGAAGGCTATAGGCTACATAACATCACGCTACGACCAATAGGAGCGAAGCATTTATGAAAAAGATTGCAAAAACGGTGAAAATCCAAACGCAGACGAAGTTGCGCGGGTCAGCTAGTAATAAATATTGTTATTGCGTGGATTTATTCGTTTTTTCAATTCTATGACTCCCTTCTGAGGTACGATTATACAACAGTGACGTGAAGCCGGTTTTGTAAACATGTGTGCACTTATTGAGCGTAGTTTTGAGCGTAGTTTATTTCTAGGTTGATGTAAATGTGTGCGTGTGAGCGTCTGTGCACAGAGCGAGGCGTAGTTTTGGGCATGCCTCACTGTATTGTTCGCAGCGCTATGTGTTGGTTTTTTATTTGGTCTGAGCACAGATATAGACAGACCTAGATAACGCAAGTATCACGATCTGTATGAAAACCAAGCGTGTCATTTTTTGACTACCTATTATGACGTCACATGCACTATTTAGTGATGGGAAAATCAAATCGATTCAAAGACGCCGCCGCGGACGGCGCCCCCCTCGTCCTACCCCCCGCCATGACGCCCACTGACGTCCGACTAGCGCTATGCTCCGATGCAGACTGAGTTCGAAATTGGCCACTTACGATTTTTGTACGTAAGCTACATAATAATATGGCACGCGAAGTAGTTGCTCTCGCGTTATCTAGGTCTATCTATATCTGTGGGTCTGAGGCTGTTTTCTACAAAACTGCAATACCAAATCAAATGTATGGAACTGCTGTTTTTTTTTTTTATTTGCCTGGGAGCAGTGGGACATCCCACTGCTGGGCAAAGGTCTTCCCCATATCCTACCAGGTAGTCTTCTCCTGCGCCACCTCCAGCCTTCGTGAAATTTATTAAATTACTGATGAAAAATTTCTGTGTTCAGAATGATGTACTGAATACGTGGTAAGCGTTTGTGCGTCGGTGTTCCTGCCACCCTGTATAATATAGAACTGATTTTTTGTGAAATTTAATGTTTTGCTAGATAAGTCAACTTGTATACAGAGGAGACCTTAAGTGGAGGAATTTTAGGCGGTTTAATATTTATTTCGATATTTTAAATATTATGTAAAATATTTAGTTTTAATTCTGCGAGAAAAAAAGTTCAATTTTTTTGCGGGCCGGAGGATTTTGATGTCCTGCATCCAAGCCTGGATCTTTTTATTTTTTAATGGGTTTAAAACTAAATATTTTGCGTAACATTTAATGTCATGGATTTCCACAAAGTAACGCCTGATTCTATAACTTATACATAAAGAGTGTACCAAGACCCTTAAACGAAGCCGAAAGGTACTTATTCCCCTCGTCATTGCGGTCATTTTTTATTGTAGACTATACCTGGGAACGATTTATTGGGGGTCAAAGTTTCAACTTTTTCACAAGTTTTTTTTTTTAAATACTTGTTTTTAATGGAAGTTTTTTTTCTTTAAACGCCTCCTCGACCCCCGTACTATTCAATCCATCCATCATCACAGTGTTTTGAGTGCGTTACATTGAGTTGTAATGTAAAACATGATTTTTCACCCAAAAAAAAAGTCGTTTCCCAGCAATAATTTTTGCGTAAAGTTACTTAGTTTGACGTACATAAAGCTTGGTTGATGGTTCGTGAAGGGTATGTGTCAACACTTAAGCTGTTGGTTTCGGTTGTCAATTGTAGATCTTTGACAGTTGTTACAGGTCGATAGTCTGACAATCAGTCTTACCAAAGGGTATTGTATTACCCAGTACTAACTTGGTTGTGGAGGTCAGATAGGCAGTCGCTCTAAGTAAAATACTGGTATTCAGCTGTAAATCTTATTGTTTCATAAACGTGTTACAATAAGATGTGTGATGTGTGACTCCTGCACTAGGATACCCTGAGTCGCAGGATCCAGTCTCTTTCGACAAATATGGTTGACTGTTAAAAGATACCAAATCCAACGGTTCCAATCATAAAAGATAACTCAACTTAAAAAGTAACTCAGGGTATGTATGTTACGATGAAAATAATATAAACTTCTAGGAATGGAAACTTATCATTGTCTAACATACAATATTATGTTTAGAGAACCTACAATATTGTTGTTGTTTGTGCGAGATACATTATATAAATGTATCTACGGTAACAATATCCTTGTCATCATAGGGTAAAAGTTTTCATAAGGAAATCCGGTTCAAAATACAGGATATAAAATCACGATTTTGTCCCTGGGGAGTAAGACGAAAACACGAAACGCCACGTGCCACGTACTACGTACTGGTCGGCCACTTTTCAACCTTATTGATTGTGAAAACTGTTCGACCGTCAGTGAGCTCGGTAGTAGTTCATTTGATAGCACCTTTTGCTTCGTCATAAATCTTGACATTCGAACCGATTGTGACTATAGACCGACCGCTTTAATGAGTCCTCGCGAAGATATCAATTTAAATGGATTGGTTCAATTATTATCGTAAAACCTACGTGGATTGCTACCTGTGGGATATTGTTAGGACTTTGTGGACGCGCCTTTGATGGGACAAGGCGAAGGACTCTTTAAAGCGGTCGGTCGGACCACATATTAATAATGAATAGACAAAACTACGTTCGTTGATAACTATGATGGAAAAAACAAAAGTGTATTGGATTGACAAAAGTTACCGGAAAACTTAGTACATCATCATCATCAGCATTCTCCTGCCCTTATCCCAACTTATTTGGAGTCAGCGCAGAATGTCTTCTTCTTCCATACTTCTCTATAACTCGTCATCTCAGTAGTCACCTCCTTTCTAGCCATATCATCCTTCACACAGTATATCCATCGTTTCTTGTCTTCCTCTACTCTTATAGCCATCTACATTCATATTCAACATTTTCCTCATTCCTCTGCATCACATGTCTATACCACAATAACCGATTACCATACAACTTATCATTAACACTAGAAACGGGATATTTACCATGTTTAGATAGAGTTATGGATTTGAGTTCCCGATATTTCGGCGCTGTTGCAAGCACCATGATCACGGACCTGAAGTAAATACCTCGTTTCTAGTGTTAATGATAATGTTAATGACCATGATAGTTTAAAATCTTATACCATACAACTTTTCAGTCACCGGCGCCACTTTCTGACTTCCTCTTAAGTGCTCAAAACTTAATCCATCCTTTTTAAAAATAGTGATCTTAAACAAATGACAGTCGCGAATGTGCTTACACTCGCTGTAGGTACGAGAAGGTGTCTATGTGTGCGTGCGTTTTCGCTCGTTGTATACAAGGTGTAAACAGACCCTTTATGAACCCGTTACCAAAGCATTCTGAACTTCAAACTAAATAACTCTACGCAAAGTTGTTGTTGGGAAATACTATTTCTTTTGGAGTAAAAATCACGGTTTACGGTAGGACTCAATTTAACGCACTCAAAACATTGTGCTGATGGATACATTGAATAGTACGGGAGTTATGGAGATATTTAAAGTGAAGTTATAACATTAAAAACTTGTTTTAAAAAAAAAACTTGTCAAAAAGTTGGAACTTTGACCCCCAATATCTCCGTAACTAGAAGGTTTCCAGCTATGGTCTAAAACAAAAAAAATATCGCAATGATGGGGAGAATAAGTACCTTTCAGCTTCGTTAAGGGTCTTTATACACCTAGTATACTATAAGGTAGGTAAGCTATAGCTTACCTTCTGTACCGTTCTGTAGAATACACCTGACCTTTTTTAAAGGATATTTCAAACAAAATTGCTGTGAGTAAACGTCTCTAAAGTCAGTCGCCTCCCGGCGTTTCCGTTTTCCAAATTGTTTCCTAAAATTCCGCTGTACATTTTAATTAAGTTTTTTTGACGGCTTCCATGGTTTCGTGGTCGTAAGTGCAATTACTGAGCGTCGGATCCTTGGGTTCGATGATGGGGCAATATGGGTTTACTAAAACGAATGTCTTGGCAGCCATATAGTCCAGGTTTAAACCTTATGGCAATGTGCTCTCCCAATCCTATTAAACCAGATCGCCAAGAAGCACTGGGGAAGTGGCGCGTCTTGGGAATTCCATGACCCAGTAGTCGAGTTTTTTTGCTGATATGGTGATGCTGATTATTAAATAAACGTGTCTTAAACATAACTAAAACAAACAAACAAACTAAAAACAAACTAACTAACAAACAAAATACAAACAAACAAACTTAAAAAAACAACAAACACAAACAAGCAAACAAACTATGAGTGTACCTGAAGAGCTCCATAGATCTACCTAGACCTTATAAAAACCGGTCAAGTTCGAGTCGGACTTGCGCATGAAGGGTTCCGTACCATCGTAGTAGGCGAGCCCCCTTTAATTTTTAATTTATTCTGATTATTGGTTGTTATAGCTTTCTTTTAGGTTTTCTTGTAATCTTTAAAAAAAGAACTATACTTTTGTATTTTTTTCAAAATTTTCGACCCTGTAGTTTCGTAGTTAAGGGGGAACGAATGGTCAACTTTCGCCTATTTTCTTAAATAACTTCAAAACTATTTATCTTAAAATCATAAAATAATATATATTTGAGATGGTCACAATGAGCCCTTTCATTTTTTATGTAACACGATATAGTTTGCAATTTTTTTTTTTTTCATTTTCTACTTTATCCCCCAAGTGGCCCAATCTTTAAAATTCATTATTTTACGTTATTCGTCCGTCTTTGGGTCACCGACTTACGGTACAGATCCCTAAAAATAACAAAGCGTGATTTTTTCTTATGTTATTATGGTACAGCCATAGTTCCATATGTATAGTCAACGTGATATATCATAGAGTAGGCACGTGTACACTGTGTATTTCAAACATTTTTTTTTAGGAGACTTGCAACACGCAATTGTCGAACCAAATAATTAAAATTACATTCCCCAGTCAACCACGAACGACAGGCCGTCGGTCAGCCATTATTTATTATTATAATTAATAATTATTCATCTGTTTTACAGACGACCCATCCGATTTAATAAATGATACATTCTCTGTTTGCCAAGAAGCATTAATATGCAGCCAGAGGCAGATGAATCAATTTAAAATTATTTATTACACGCATATTGATGTTGAAATGTATGTTGTGTACTGAATGATTTATTAACGTTTTTGTACAGACGCAAACATGCAGCTACCCGAAACTGACAAATTTTCCCAATCAACCTTAAACCTAATGCTGTATTGATTAAGTTGAAAATCTATTACATAAATTTGACAGATTGTAGTATCTTAATATGCACGGTGACTGCCTTGTTGGTCTAGTGGTCGCAAGTGCTACTACTGAGCAAGAAGTCCTGGGTTCGATTTCCAGATCGGACCAAGTGTTTTTGGGTTTTTCAACCCGGAATTTCACAGTAGCAGCACAGAGTTTGAATTTGTGTCCAGTTGTTAACAATTATAAGCTTGCAGCCAGTTACATGAGACTCAAACACGGATGTACTATAGGTACATTTCTGCCTAGTATACAGGGAGGAATTTTTCAACGCCACCTGCAGGGAAAGTACTCTAAATAATGGAGATAGAAAATTTTACTCAAAGGAAACATGCCTTTATTTTCAAAAAGAAATAAATCTGAATTCAAAGATTTTCAAAAATTCGCTTGCCACACTCGGGAATCGAATTAGCTAAATTCCAAAATAATAACACCCTGTATTTTTATGGCTTCAATCGATAGGGTCAATCATAAGGATCAAATCTCTCTAACAATCATGATAAATTAAATGAAAGGAAAACCATGAAATATTAATTTATATATTCAATGGGATAAGATAAAGCACTTTTACTCTAAAGTCCATCCGATTACTTATGTTAGTACCTAATCAACAATTATCTTCGACGTCATTTTAATAAGTAAATAACGTCAAAGATACAACTAAATAAAATTGAAGCATCTGTTCGTGATTTCAAAATAACAGTTTTTTACTGAAAGCATATGCAAAAACTTTTTATATTTTTTATTTTTGTCTGTCTGTCTGTTTGTTCTGGCTAATCTCCAAAACGGCTGCACCGATTCTGACGGGACTTTTACTGACCGATAGCTGATGTTATAAGGAGAAACTTAAGCTACTTTTTATTTTAGGAAAAGAATTAAGGTTCCATGCGAAAAAAAAACCTTCAAATTGTTAACAAAATCCGATACAAAAAGGTAAGTAACATTTTTATAATAATTATTATAAAAATGTTAAATCCCTTTTAACACGCGGACGAAGGTCGCGGGCAACAGCTAGTTCTAAAATAAAATTTATTTCTACCTAAAACTTCAGTTCCTATTGAAATGATTGTTTTAGATTTTTTTCGTTTTTCTCACATTATTTTAGTTTGCAACAATTTATTTTTATACATCTTGACCGAAGTCATATAAATAGAATTAGTATTTCATGTTCAAATCAGTTCTAAATACTTAATCATTCTGATGGTTACTATAATTAGTTACCTACATAATATTTTTGTCTTTTTTAGTTTCATTATTTATATTTTGTTGCAATTTATTATAAGCACCTGAAGTTTGTTTGGAAATACGTGGGTAAGTCGGTTTATTAATAAACTTAATACTGGTACTGATACTGTTAGCCTGTGTCATCCCACTGCTGGGCAAAGGCCACTACCCATGACTTCCAAATACTTCGATCCAGGGCCAATGTGGACCACTGGTCGTTAGTCTTGTCCAGCCATCTCGTGCGAGGTCTACCGGGTCGCTTTCTGGCTGTGTAAACTAAACATAAACATAATATTTATGTAGATGGTGTTAATATTATTACATGGTGTAAAGGACACTTCCACATTCTGTTACCTGATTATTTGGATAATGATTGTAATGTATCTAAACAGGGTGAAAAAAACGTCATTTCCCAGCAATAATTTTTGCGTAGGGTTTGTGTGTACAGAATGCATGTTGACGGCTTCGTGAAGGGTCCGCTTACACCTTGTATAGGATGAAAGGGACATCGACGCATGTATTCAAAAAAAAATCATCGAAATTTTTTTATGTGGCCGTACAGTATGGTGTACAGTCACGATCAAAAATATGTAAACACTTAACAACTTTTAAAAGTGTTTTTCTCCTACTGTTCTGATTACAATTTCATGTTGTTACGAACATAGTATTTTGGAACTCGTTTTTTTTTTTATGAAAAAGATCCTATCTCCGAGTTACAATCGTTATTTCTCGCGAAAATTGCTTTTAAATTTAGGAAAGTGTATACATATTGGTGCTAGTGAATGTACAGAACACATGGTAACCATTTGCGCATTGATGTCCCTTCTACGCTGAATGAGCGCAAAAAAAACGAAAGATGACAGTCATTTTATTAGCTTCTTCATGTCAATTTTCAATAACACTAATCATTTAGGTCACTGTCGTATAATTATTACTGGGACAAGGGTATCCTTTGTTTAGAGAGAATAGAAACATTCCTCTACATTACCTTCCTTATACCTTCGGTTTCAAGTCTACATTATTAATTCTCGCCTTTGTTAAATAGTATCTAATTTTAGTCGAACTATTGTTAGTGTTTGACGGAGATATACCCGTGTATTATTACATATGCAAGCAATTACTAGAGTATTAGGTATCATAAGGGTACAATATTATCATTAATAAGGAACTTGTTAATAATAATGATGTGTTCATATTTACAAACTACTTCATGTGTGAAGTTCGATATTAGACTTGACATGAAAAAATTATGGTGCACTGAAAATGGAATAGCATGACAAAACGTCGAAAAATACTTTTACTTGGTATCAGAATTTATGTCAAATGACAAAAATAGTCATCTAAAATAATAGCAGTGAACAAGCTTTAATTTAAATTATCTTTTGACTTTAGCACTATGCTCATCTAGGACCGTGACGAAGTCGTTCTCTTAATATTTCGACGTTGAATTTGACATTATACCTGCTATTAATTTGACATTGTATTTATTTGTTAACATATTTTAAATTAATTGAGTCTTGAACTAAACATTTCACTTAAATTTTAATAGGCTTTTAAATGTATTTTATTTTGTTTCGGCATATGTACATAATATTCAACACAATGTAAATTGTTAATGAATAAATAAATGAATGAACGTCTTAAGATAAACTAGTCCAGATTAGAGGCTGTCTGTTGGACAAAATCCTCACTAAACTCTCTTTGCACTTCCTAGCATCTAAATCTTCCAACCATTTTTAAATTAAAATAACCTAAGATAACTAACTTAACAATAAATTAATAAATGGCCTCAAAAACTCCTCAATGCTGTCAACTGGTCACGTCCCCAAGAGACTGGTGGCGTTGCCAATTTGTATGGCAACGCTAAGCCACTGGCTAAGATAAAAGCCAGCCCTTGGGCCACGGGAAGTGTCAACTAAGCGTTTTGAAATTTCCTCGGACCCCACGATCCTAAAGTTTCAACCCCAAACGGCTCGAAAATGTAGGTACCAATAACTCTTGTTCAAACGTTCGTCCTGTACCTCATTATTCCTTGCAATAACAGTTCCATCGGACTTTAAGAGATCAAAATACACCGCCCAACCACTGACTGAGGTTGATCTGCTGGTCTAATCTCTGTAGAGATTTACCGCCGTGACCAAAATGCGATCAGGAGAATTATGAATTATAAGGATAACTTTGAGTTTTTGAAGATATAAACCGGTTGAGATTATACCGTTATCTTGTCAATTCTTACGCATGGCAGGAAATTATTGACACTGACCGTGACGAGGCTGGGCTTTTATATGTCAGTCATTGTAAATGTACACTCGAAGAAAGAGATTGGTGTACAGGCAGTAACTTTTCCAGCCCGGAGGCTTCCAGATTTGAAAAACAATTAAAATATACTCCATCCTAAAACCATAAGTACTTGACTGCCGAATAGAAATGTCACTTGAAATATTTTGCCTTTTATGTATTGTGCCAGTGATTAGACCAAGTATTCAAACTAATAAGAAATCTAGATAATGTTTCCAATACGATGTACTTTATAAACAAATGACCGTTGTCGTTAATTCTTCGACAAAATACATTTTTATAATATAGGAAATTTCAATATATTCAAACGACCTCTCGACCTCTGACCTCATTGCGTACTTATTGCAATAGTATGAATTGGAAAACTAATTATAAGTTATGATTCGACATGTATTTTTCCTTTTTGTTGGGGTTACGCCCATTTTGACCAAGACCCAATGCCGGCGCAATGAAAACTCAAATCTTTTGAATCACTCATATATGTGTATTAAGAGAATTGAAAAATATTATGCACACAAAAAAAATTATTGTCAGTAAAGTGTTAAGGTAAATATTTTATCCGTATACCAAACATTTTTTACGATTGTACATAATTATAAAAAAAGTAAAGTACGACCAAAGCGAGTTCGCAAAATTATATAAGCTTGGTAACAGTTCATTTACCGCAGTGTGAATATTGGACGTGATACGAATTGTTTTTGAATATTTTAATAAACATGACGTTATTATTTCTTTTATGATGGTTAGTAAATGTTTTTTTTTTGTGTAATTGACGCCTTATTGTTTTAGCTCTACTCATGCGGGTATGTTTACTGAATTTGTGTTAATGTAATTTAATTAAGTATCGTTTGTAAGTTTATGTAAACAGGTGTGTATTTTGTTGCGATTATCAGTGGATAATAGTTCTTTACTTATAGTGTAAATTAATGTGTGGTAACTTATAAAAAATATGGTGTGAAATTAGGTATACGTTTTGTAAGTTTGAACTATTTTGATACAAATAGGAATAAATTGAAAGACAAAAGTAAAAATAGACAAATAAATAACATTGAAGAGTCAATTTTTGTAATTTTAATATAACAGCTATTTACTGAATGCATAATATGACAGTATATACGGTACTTGTTAATTTACTTTTTTTTGTCTGTTGGTTCCGGCTAATCTCCGAAACAGCTGGACCGATTTGGCGGGATTTTTACTGGCTAGCTGATGTTATAAGGAGTAACTTACGCTACTTTTATTTTAGAAAAAGAATTAGGGTTCTGTGCAAAAAAAAAAAACAAAATCCGATTCGAATAGGAAAGTAATATTTGTATAATAAACAATAATTTCACGCGAGGACGGTGGACGGGTCCCACAAATTCCACCTAAATTTGGTCCTACTTATTTAAAGTATACAACATTAGTTTTAGTATATGCGAAACCTGATACACGTGTCTAGTATTTTTATGTAAAGAATCTATGTACAAAATTTCAAAACTGCATCATGAAAAATCACAAAGTTATAAGCTTGTTCTGTTACCTACTTGTCCGCACAAAAACGTGGTCACCACGCAGCGCGCTCCTTCAGCGTCGACTTGAGCTCATCTATACATATAATAAAATCGTAGACTTTCCGTGTCTGTACATTACAGATTTTTGCAAAAAAGTCACTGGAAAGTGCGAGAAATAAGTAATAGAAAGTAAAAATATCTTTTTTTAAATTTTTGTCTGTTTGTCGGTTTGTCGGTTTGTCGGTTTGTCGCTTTGTCGGTTTGTCGGTTTGTCTGTTCGTTTGTGCGCGCATCACGTAAAAACCCCTCATTGTATTCAAAATCTAAATATTACAAAATAAGAAGCATTGTTGTGGGTATTATTTAGCGTTTATTTCATCAAAATCGACCGACAGACGCAAAAGATATTAACTTTTAAAATTTTGTTAGTAACCTCATACGCGATTTCTATGATAAAAATAATTTACGTAAATAGGTTTTAGTCGTAGTGTAGTCACTCGGAATGGCTGAAAACTAATTTTGTTTTATTTTTCCTTTTGTCTTTACTCTTTGCACGAAAGTGATAAGTACTACGTACGCACGCGACGGCCCGTCAAGCTTTACAAAACCAGTTTATGCGGATCTCTCATTGTATTGGAAATCTATACAAAGCGAGGTCAATTTATACTGGAAATTTACAGCTTCATGTGCCGCCGTGTGTACAACTGCAATTCTTGCTTGCATTAAAAAATTGCCACCAAAAGAGAGGTTAACGCTAATTTAGTCTCTTTCTAATAAGGTGACCAATCATTTTATGTAAAAAGTAGGATATGATGGAAAGGCTGAGAATATAACATTATTAAATTAAATTTAAAAAAAAAAAACAATTTTCGTTTCCGAGGCAATCAAATAAAAAAAAAAATAGTAATACGAGAAAGCTATTATTATATATTAGGCGTCGGTAGATAGGTATTAAAAAAATAATCATAATCATAAATCTTTATTTAATTCAACATCAGAAGTAACAGGCACTGGTATATGCACAATCTTAAATAGAGAAAGGTGTCTGAAGTAGGAAGGTCCTGAGGTACAGATCACCTCTCCGGCCATATACCATATACCATTTTATTTGCAGCAATTTACAGCAATTCAACCTGAAGTTTATTTAAATAATAAAATTACTATTATTTGGATTTTACTGTAATTAATGGTGACCAGTGAAATGATGTATTAAATAAGATTAGTTCTTAGATAATAGGTAGATAAACAATATCCCACAAAATAAAAACTTTATGGGGACAATACCAAAATAAGACAATGACGTTGTCAAATTCAACCAGACCACCTTTTTCCAATGTTGCCCGCACACAAACTAAATAGAATAGTTTCGTTTGAATATTAAAACAGGACTTTCGGGATTTCGTATTTTTATATGTGCCTACCGAAATGACTTCGAATACTAATAATTTAGTAGATTAATGATCATGTAAACATTGTGCGAGTGGGAAAAGGCTAAAATCCGGCAGTGACAAGCCTCAGAACGGCTATTTAAAACTTACGTTAACGGAGTAAAATACTTATATGAACAAACTAACATTGCGAATGGGTTGCCTGATAAAGTTAAGTCAAGGCTACCCTTTATTAAAACTAACGGAACTAATCTTTTTTTCAAACCAAACGAAATCAAAATGGAATTAAAGTAAATATCTACAAAGCAATCAAGCCAAGAATCTGTTAGGTTGTCATCGTTTTGTCCCTACTACAGAGTTGTAAGGTATAAATAGATAAATTGATACTATATGTCCACTTATCTATTTTCTTATTAAAATATGTATTAAAAGAACACACCATGGCATAACGTTCGGTTGTCTAAGTAAAATCGGTCAAGCCCCACGGTTGTCGCAATTTTAAATAGTCTTCACTTAATGATATCAGGCAACCCATTTGTTATGCTTTTTTTCATGTATATTAAACATATTTTTGACTCAGTAAACATAGAATTTTTTTTGATACTAGACAGGCTTATTTATAATGGTAGGTACCCCAGAGTGAACAGGAGTTATATCCGTAAGAGCAATTGTTTCACTCGCGGCATATCTTTAACGTTTAAATGCCCATGATTACACTTGCATTTGAACTTCGGAGCAAAATATTAATAATAGTCAGTAGCAACATAAATTTAGTGAATAGTCAAATAGCTAGCTTTCAACACTATTTGTTACATCGATCTGCGTAATACTTGCGTCTACGCTTCAATTTTTTCTTCGCCCGTTCATCAGAGTCCTTGGAAAAGTATCCGCTTCGGCAATCATGGTCTATCTTCGGAAATATGAGATCTAATATAATTCCCATGTTCTTCTTCTTCTTTTGTATCGATGATTTATCACATTATTAGCACCCAGGTGGCTACGTTAATCGCGGTTTCAGTAGAGATTTTGACAGTAAGTCCTCTAAATCGCAGGTGTAGGGACACTTTAGATACTCCAGGAAGTCACAGTTAGCTGCTGCTACCACGGAAGTACGTGTCTATTAGGGGCCAGCCATAAAATTTATGACGTAATTTAATTACGTCATACGTTAAAGAGGTAGGGGGTGACAACAAAGTGTGACATTGTGTGACAAGGGGTGGAAGGGGTCCTAAATTTGGTGACGTCACATTTAAAAAACTAATATTGCTAAGTTTTAAAACACGAAATTTGAACTATTAACGAAAACTTATTAAAGAAATATTTCCAACTCTATCGGCGGGCAGCATGTAATATTGCAAAATATGTGACGTCACACTTGGGAGGCGGGAGTCTCAAGAAAATTGACCTTCGGATAAGGACGGATTTTTTGACCCCTCTGGTGAAAAAATCATAAAATTCGTATGACGTAATTTATGGGTGGTCCCAATATAAATAAAATATTACAATTATACGACTAAAATCCTAAAAGTGCGGAATTAATGCACTATAATGCCTTGAAAAACCAAACTTTGAAGCTTTATAGCGATGTTTGTGTTAATTCGGAAACATGAAGATTCTCAAAGCGCATAGTCTTTCTGGTTCTATTGCTAAATACATTAAATTCAAGCGTTTGCAGTATTTTTCAATTGCATGGTTTTTGCAAATTCTCAATTTTGTTTCCATCGTTTGTGTCCATCACATTTTTTCCATCGGTTGATTGAGCTTTCAGAGCTGAATGATTATTTTTTAAATTGTTAAGGATATTAACCGTTGGGGCCTAGGATAGATCATGAGTTGCATCTATATTTTGCTTACGTTCATAAACTTTGAGAATGACAAAAGAATGTGCGCTCACGTGAGCGAAGCCGCGGGCACAGCTAGTTGATAATAATAATTTGGCAGTAGATTCCTAAATTATTGCGATAGGTACTCAAAGTCGCTCGGTGTCCAACTTTTAACTTTTTTAAATATTTTTGGGAAAAAATATACATGTTTTAAAAATTATTGGAATCGATTCAGTTACTTATTCTGAACAAACTATATTTAGGTTTCGCATATACTAAAAATAATGTTGTATTTACGAGGATTGTTAACAGTACTGTATTTATCTGTATCTGACTTGACTGGTGCTTGAACCCAACATATCTAGGAAAAGGCTAGGCAGATAATGGTACAGTATTTAATAATATTAGTCAACTAACTTCGCTTAAATCCAATTTCAAGTGTTGCAGCCACTCTCAATCTTAAAAAGCTAATAGTAGAAAAAACGTTTTTAAAAATAGGTGTGTCGTCATTTTTTTTCGTGTTTTTCTCAGCAAACCCTTTTAATTGATACCCATAATATCATGGGGATGTGTAAGTAACTAGTCCACCATCTTGGGGAGTTCGCCATATTTCATTTAGAATGTCGTCACTTAGCTAACCATGCATTGTCATCGAAACTAAACGTGTATGCGAAATTTTAGCTCAATCGGTTGGGGATAACTGTTGCAAGATATGACCTAAACAAACATACAAACATTGGAAGTTAAACAAAAGCTTGTAAATAAAAAAACAAAAGAACCCCTAAAAGTTTCCGCCACCAAAATACCAAACTTACCTAATTTAAATAACTTAAACACAAAACCAAAGGAGAATATAACAATATCAAGTTCGAAGATTTAATTAATCATCAATAGATCTCGCAGCGGCCTTGTTTCAAATTAACAACAAAGGAGACACCCGGACGCCTTTTGATTCGGAATTAGGGCAAGCCCGGGACGACCCAAACCCCACTCTATTATGAAAACAATAACGTGATAATTTACCTACAGGTATTCTCTGCAATAGCGATGGTAACAGCATAGAAACAGCGGATGGATAATAAAAAAAATGGATGGAAAATATTCTGAACTAGCTGTGCCCGCGGCTTCGCTCACGTGAGCGCACATTCTTTTGTCATTCTCAAAGTTTATGAACGTAAGCAAAATATAGATGCAACTCATGATCTATCCTAGGCCCCAACGGTTAATATCCTTAACAATTTAAAAAATAATCATTCAGCTCTGAAAGCTCAATCAACCGATGGAAAAAATGTGATGGACACAAACGATGGAAACAAAATTGAGAATTTGCAAAAACCATGCAATTGAAAAATACTGCAAACGCTTGAATTTAATGTATTTAGCAATAGAACCAGAAAGACTATGCGCTTTGAGAATCTTCATGTTTCCGAATTAACACAAACATCGCTATAAAGCTTCAAAGTTTGGTTTTTCAAGGCATTATAGTGCATTAATTCCGCACTTTTAGGATTTTAGTCGTATAATTGTAATATTTTATTTATATTGGGACCACCCATAAATTACGTCATACGAATTTTATGATTTTTTCACCAGAGGGGTCAAAAAATCCGTCCTTATCCGAAGGTCAATTTTCTTGAGACTCCCGCCTCCCAAGTGTGACGTCACATATTTTGCAATATTACATGCTGCCCGCCGATAGAGTTGGAAATATTTCTTTAATAAGTTTTCGTTAATAGTTCAAATTTCGTGTTTTAAAACTTAGCAATATTAGTTTTTTAAATGTGACGTCACCAAATTTAGGACCCCTTCCACCCCTTGTCACACAATGTCACACTTTGTTGTCACCCCCTACCTCTTTAACGTATGACGTAATTAAATTACGTCATAAATTTTATGGCTGGCCCCTAATAGACACGTACTTCCGTGGTAGCAGCAGCTAACTGTGACTTCCTGGAGTATCTAAAGTGTCCCTACACCTGCGATTTAGAGGACTTACTGTCAAAATCTCTACTGAAACCGCGATTAACGTAGCCACCTGGGTGCTAATAATGTGATAAATCATCGATACAAAAGAAGAAGAAGAACATGGGAATTATATTAGATCTCATATTTCCGAAGATAGACCATGATTGCCGAAGCGGATACTTTTCCAAGGACTCTGATGAACGGGCGAAGAAAAAATTGAAGCGTAGACGCAAGTATTACGCAGATCGATGTAACAAATAGTGTTGAAAGCTAGCTATTTGACTATTCACTAAATTTATGTTGCTACTGACTATTATTAATATTTTGCTCCGAAGTTCAAATGCAAGTGTAATCATGGGCATTTAAACGTTAAAGATATGCCGCGAGTGAAACAATTGCTCTTACGGATATAACTCCTGTTCACTCTGGGGTACCTACCATTATAAATAAGCCTGTCTAGTATCAAAAAAAATTCTATGTTTACTGAGTCAAAAATATGTTTAATATACATGAAAAAAAGCATAACAAATGGGTTGCCTGATATCATTAAGTGAAGACTATTTAAAATTGCGACAACCGTGGGGCTTGACCGATTTTACTTAGACAACCGAACGTTATGCCATGGTGTGTTCTTTTAATACATATTTTAATAAGAAAATAGATAAGTGGACATATAGTATCAATTTATCTATTTATACCTTACAACTCTGTAGTAGGGACAAAACGATGACAACCTAACAGATTCTTGGCTTGATTGCTTTGTAGATATTTACTTTAATTCCATTTTGATTTCGTTTGGTTTGAAAAAAAGATTAGTTCCGTTAGTTTTAATAAAGGGTAGCCTTGACTTAACTTTATCAGGCAACCCATTCGCAATGTTAGTTTGTTCATATAAGTATTTTACTCCGTTAACGTAAGTTTTAAATAGCCGTTCTGAGGCTTGTCACTGCCGGATTTTAGCCTTTTCCCACTCGCACAATGTTTACATGATCATTAATCTACTAAATTATTAGTATTCGAAGTCATTTCGGTAGGCACATATAAAAATACGAAATCCCGAAAGTCCTGTTTTAATATTCAAACGAAACTATTCTATTTAGTTTGTGTGCGGGCAACATTGGAAAAAGGTGGTCTGGTTGAATTTGACAACGTCATTGTCTTATTTTGGTATTGTCCCCATAAAGTTTTTATTTTGTGGGATATTGTTTATCTACCTATTATCTAAGAACTAATCTTATTTAATACATCATTTCACTGGTCACCATTAATTACAGTAAAATCCAAATAATAGTAATTTTATTATTTAAATAAACTTCAGGTTGAATTGCTGTAAATTGCTGCAAATAAAATGGTATATGGTATATGGCCGGAGAGGTGATCTGTACCTCAGGACCTTCCTACTTCAGACACCTTTCTCTATTTAAGATTGTGCATATACCAGTGCCTGTTACTTCTGATGTTGAATTAAATAAAGATTTATGATTATGATTATTTTTTTAATACCTATCTACCGACGCCTAATATATAATAATAGCTTTCTCGTATTACTATTTTTTTTTTATTTGATTGCCTCGGAAACGAAAATTGTTTTTTTTTTTTAAATTTAATTTAATAATGTTATATTCTCAGCCTTTCCATCATATCCTACTTTTTACATAAAATGATTGGTCACCTTATTAGAAAGAGACTAAATTAGCGTTAACCTCTCTTTTGGTGGCAATTTTTTAATGCAAGCAAGAATTGCAGTTGTACACACGGCGGCACATGAAGCTGTAAATTTCCAGTATAAATTGACCTCGCTTTGTATAGATTTCCAATACAATGAGAGATCCGCATAAACTGGTTTTGTAAAGCTTGACGGGCCGTCGCGTGCGTACGTAGTACTTATCACTTTCGTGCAAAGAGTAAAGACAAAAGGAAAAATAAAACAAAATTAGTTTTCAGCCATTCCGAGTGACTACACTACGACTAAAACCTATTTACGTAAATTATTTTTATCATAGAAATCGCGTATGAGGTTA
Source organism: Noctua fimbriata (assembly GCA_905163415.1). Classification (NCBI taxonomy): domain Eukaryota; kingdom Metazoa; phylum Arthropoda; class Insecta; order Lepidoptera; family Noctuidae; genus Noctua; species Noctua fimbriata. Next base: position 11,512,718 of record LR990945.1, on the reverse strand, counting down.
CTAACAAAATTTTAAAAGTTAATATCTTTTGCGTCTGTCGGTCGATTTTGATGAAATAAACGCTAAATAATACCCACAACAATGCTTCTTATTTTGTAATATTTAGATTTTGAATACAATGAGGGGTTTTTACGTGATGCGCGCACAAACGAACAGACAAACCGACAAACCGACAAAGCGACAAACCGACAAACCGACAAACCGACAAACAGACAAAAATTTAAAAAAAGATATTTTTACTTTCTATTACTTATTTCTCGCACTTTCCAGTGACTTTTTTGCAAAAATCTGTAATGTACAGACACGGAAAGTCTACGATTTTATTATATGTATAGATAATCATTTCATCATGGTCCTGTCTTTATCTGAAGGTATTGGGAGTCAGCGCAGCATTATGTTCTTCTTTTTTTCCTACTCCTCCGCTATTCTTTTCTGATTAATTTCGTTGCGAGTTTTAAGTCAGTGAAATTGTTTCTCTGGGACTTCGTCGAGATTTATTGTCTCGGTACTTTTCTGGTGGTCGCCACTGTTGATTCTGGCATTCAGGAGTTGCAGTGGTTTGGTAACAACCGCCACATTATTACCAAACCACTGCTACTCCTGAATGCCAGAATCAAAATCAATATATTTTATTTCACAAATGCCTAGATGGGCGCTTATAAAACGTAGACAAAAAGGTGCACGGTTCGGGTTGGTCGTTTCCTATGGAGAAGAACCGGCAAGAAAATCCATGGTAACTCTTTTCAAATCATTTGGTACTACAATATTATCGTGGTTACAACATTTGTACTTAAGTATGGGGGGACAGCGGAGGCCCGACAATAGGTCTTTGTTAATCAACAGTGGTTTATCCAAAAAAGTCTCCTTCTTCCATATTCCTGTATTAGTCCTCGTCTGTTGTGAATTCAACCATGTTTTTGTTTTTGTTTTGTCCTGTGTGAGTCTAATAAATACTTTTTCTTTCTTTCATTCTTTCTTTCATCTCATGATGCAATCATTTTCTAGCCTTATATCTTTCACACAGTCCATCTTTCGTTTTTTTGGTCTTCTTCTAGTCTTAAATAGCCATTCCCATTCATATGTAAAACTTTTCTCACGACATTTTCTATATTGTAATATCAGGGAGGATGTTGTACAGCATAGCTTTGTTATATTTAAAGAATTAGATAGCATCATCATCATCATCATCATCATTTCAGTGTGCAGTGTTTCAGTCTGCTGGGTATTAGTCCTCCCCTTTCTTCTATCATACTTCTCTGTTCCGATATTGTTACACAAACGCGCTTTTGGCCATCCTAGTTTTCTTTGACCCAACCTCGGCTTAATTTTTGTAATGATTTTGTTGATTTTTGTAATGATTTGTAATGACGTTTTAATGACATTTTTCTATAATTTTCCACTTTACAGTTTTTATTTAATCTCAATTTATTATTTTTTGTTGTTTTAATTCAGACAAAATACCCATAGTATTTTGCCTGAATTAAAACACAATTTATTTTTTATTTTAATTTATTAGTTTAAAACTTTACTCCATCAGCCATCTCCGCACCTAGCCAGATGTTACACAGCAATTACATGATTATTCTTTAATTACAGGTATTCTCTACAGTGATGATGAATACAGTATAGGAACAGGATTGTGAACAAGACAAAGTTAAAGATAATGAAAACGATAGATTTGTTATAGCTGAATAAATAGACAGTCATCATGAGTCTATCACCGTTGGCTAGACAAGTAAGTACTGGGGGGTTTGGAGTAAATGAACTAAGAGGATTGTATTCATGATTTTAATGATCATTATTCTCATTAGACTCAATTTAAAAAAAAACGTAAGAAAAGCGAGAGCAGCGGTGGCCCAGTGGTGGCGGCCCCGACTTACGAACAGTAAGTCGTGGGATCGAACCTATGCAGGCGCATGACTTTGTGTAATTTATTTCATCACCACTGCTCTAAAAACGGTGAAGGAAAACATCGTGAGGAAACCGGCATGTCTTAGAACCAAAAATTCGAAGACATGTGACATCTACCAACCCGCACTGGGCCCGCGTGGTGGATTATAGCCCATTCTCTCTCATAGAGAGGAGGCCTGTGTCCCAGCAGTGGGAACATTATAGGCTGATTATGCTTATGCTTATGTAAGAAAATTTGAATTTCGCGGACTACCCTGACGCTTCCACCTTAACAGTCTCACTTTAAGTTAATTACATTCCTTTATGTCAATTTTTAAACTAGACAAAAAGGTCTTTCCTATTTATTACTCTCTAAATAGGGCCACTGTTGCTTATAGCTGTCGTAATAGATCCTATCTTGACTCAGGAATCTTTCCACTTAGATTAACAACAATTCTATTGCGATCAAGATTACCGTACCAAGGCCATTTGTTTTTATTGTATCACCCTCTCTTTATACGAATTTCAACGGAAAAGTGGTACTTCTACCTCTGTATACTGGAAACCTTTTTGATTACATGCTTTCGAATTTTAAGTTACCTTAAGTTAGGTCTTTGTTATTTTGATCAACCTATTACAACTATCACGATTTTTGTTGGACATTTTGGTGAATTTTGATCGCATATCATTTAGTTGTTTTGATTAATTAATAATTTCTTTGTTTTTTTCATTCAGGGATTTTTTTTTTAATGTCAAAATCCAAACATTTTTTTCAATTTGGCAATTGGTTGTAAAGTAAAACTTTATAAGGAAATATAAATGATTCTTACAACCCATTTACAGAAGTTCTTTCGTATGAAGAAGAATGGGCAAGAAATTTCATAGAGTCAGATTTAAAATATTTACAAAATTTTGCGTAAATGCTATAAGTATGTTGAGATTTGATTTGCCTATGCTACCAGTTTCATTACTCAAAATTGAAATGGCGGTACAAGAAATTTTCTGAAAATGAATAGTCAAACGATAAAATTTTCCGACTTCTCTAATATTTAAATTTTCAGTTTCTGGTGGCTGGTTCAACGCACTTGGCAGCACTCTCAGCTGGTGGGGTGATAGCATACCCGAGCGTGTTGCTCGAGCAGCTGAAATCAAATGACACCATCATACAAATAGACTTGCATAAAGGATCATGGATCGGTATGTTGCAGCTTGTTAACAATAAAAAAAACAGCTGAACAAAGCACCTTTAACAGCAGTTACAGCAGACATGACTTAGTGAGTTGTAGGTTGTGTTTTTTAAACCTAGTTGGCTAGTTTACTTTGTACAGGGTGTAAGGGACACCGACGCGAAAACGGTTACCACATATTCAGTACATCATTCTGAGCCAGAAATTTTTGCGTGGAGGGGCCACACAGATATTTTTCGTCGGTTATTAAAAAACAAAAACAGCTGTTTCAAACATTTTGACCGTGTAGGGATTGCAGTTTTGTAGGATCGCTGTTTTTCTTTTAAATAACCGATGCAAAATTTCTATGTGGGGGGAGGGGGGGGGGGGTCAAAATGATGTACTGAATACGTGGTAACCGTTTTCGCGTCGGTGTCCCTTCTACAAAAACCAGTACGAAAACTTAGTGCAATAATTACTACAGCGCCATCTATGCAAGAAATAAAGAACTTACATCAAATTCCTAAATCGCGCTATTTATTTAAAGTCAGCCGCTACTTAAGACCATATTAAAAAATCCGACAACAATTGTCGCGAATCTCGACACTGACCTGCAAATTGCAAAAAAATCTTAAGAGCGTTAACGACTTACAGCATTTCATACAAACTTTCAAGTCCTTTTTTTTTCGAAATGACAGAACCGATTTCAATGAAACTTCATACGCATAAGCAGGATACATAAGTCTAAAAAGTTAACAGAGAACTTTTCGAAAAGTCTTTTAAAAAAAAAAGATAATTTGAAATTTTCGTTTCTATAGAAAATCTAAAATCGGTCTAATGTAACTGTAACACTATTTTTCGAAAATGGCGCTTCCAAAAGCACAAGAGCATTATGAAGGCATTATGAAGATGAAAAAAGAATGCGCTAAAAATGTTGGTGTAATAATGAACATCACATTAAACTTTTGGAAGACAATTTCTGTTCACCATTCTTTTGCCCTTATCCCATTCATTTGTGGTCGGCGCAGCATGTCTTTTTCATCCACACTTCTTTCTCTATTACTCGTCATCTCAACGGACACCTCCTTTCTTGCCATATTGTTCTTTATACAGACAATTTCTAAATACAATATAAATACTAGATTGAAACTTTATTTATTTTCCTAAGAGAAGATAAACATTCGAATACTTTAAAAGACCCTTGAGAAATAACCATGACCTTTACAGTATTAAGAACTTTACCCAAGGGACGTTTAAATTTGCGGTAAATTACAGTCGAAGAAAATAGGTTCCCTAACCATTTAAGTGAACTCCTCTCTTGCGTAAGTTTTTAAGTGAACTCCTCAACCATGTTGGGGTCGACTTCCAGTCTATCCACTATTTTACATGGAGCTACTGTCTATTTATCCTTCTCTATCGAGTTGTGATGTAAATATTTTTTACTTTGGTATCTTCAGGTTAAGCCGCACTTGTCTAGGTTGGTCCGCGGATGGGTGACCGCCCATTACATTCCGAGCTTTCTCCGTGCCTCGGAAAGCAGGTTAAGCCGTCGGTCCTGGCTGTCATTTTTAGATCTTTAACAGTCGTTACAAGTAGTCAGTGGCCTGAAAGTCTGACAACCAGCCTTACCAAAGGGTATCGTATTACCCAGTACTAACTGGGTTGTATAAGTCAGATAGGCAGTCGTTCCATGTAAAATACAGGTATTCAGCTGCATCCTGATCTCGTTTCCATCTACAAGTGCATATCTATGTATCATGCAACACATGTTTATACAAATAAATGCATCTTTATCCGGTTAGACTGGAAGTCGACCCCAACAGGGTTGGGAAAAGGCTACCCAGATGATTCATTTTCAAAGTTCAAACCCCTTTCTGTCTTTTCCAGGTTCCGTTCATGGCATAGCTGGTATACCAAGTATTCTTCTACCAATCATCATGCAGTACCGAGGCAGGAGGTTTGCTTTCATCCTGAGCTGTATATTCCTTATCACCGGTTGGATGTTAACATACCTAGCACAAAACATCATGACGCTTATAATTGGGGAGTGCTTCCACGGTCTTGGTACCAACAGTCTTCTCACCGTCAGTTTTTTAAGCGTCGCCGAGATGGTTAGGCCGAAGTATAGAAATACTTGCTTACTGCTGTATGGGACGGTTCAAGCTTTAGGCATTTCTTCAGTAGGAATTATAGGCAGGCATCTGCATTGGAAGACAGTTGGATTAGTCATGTGTTCCCCAGTTTTTATAGCACTACCATTGGGGTTTGCTTGGCCAGAGTCGCCTTCTTGGTTGGCTTGCAAAGGAAGATATAGAGAATGTGAACAGAGTTTTGTCAGACTGAGAGGAACTGATGAAGAATCTAAGAAGGAATTAAAGGCGATTGTGAATTCACAGAAAGAGAATTTGAAAATCAAATCAACATCAACATTTCAAGATTTGCGGGAGACAATAACGCGTAGAGACTTTTATTTGCCAACGTTGCATACTTTCGTCTTAATCAATGTCCTGTACTGGGGTGGAGGTATGCCCGTCATAATATACTCCACAGATATGATCTTCAAAATATCTGGCAGGTTTAATGTCCATGCAAAACTAGCCATGGACGTTTTACTTTTCACTGGCTACAACATAGCAACAATTTTAGTCCGGTTCTGCAGTAGCAAAAAGGTTATGCTATTTAGTATGTCCGGGTCTGCTGTTTTTATGACAGCTACTACCATTATGTCATATTTACAAAGTGTAGGGACCGTGCAAAAGGACTTAGGGGTGTATTGTTTAGTGGGTTTCGTAGCATTCTTGAGTTTGGGGTCGAGTTGTATAGGGTTTTCTATATCAAGCGAGATAATGCCTGTTAAACACAGAGGCGTAGGCGGTTGCCTATATGTTATTTATACATGTGTACTCCATTCTTCGTCATTGAAAGCATACCCTTATTTGAGCGTGTATATGAATGTGTGGGGTGTGTTTTTGCTTTACTCTGTCTACGCAACGTTGTCAGTTTTGTTCATTTGGAAGTATGTCCCGGAAACTAGGAATAGGACTTTGCAAGAAATTGAGGAGTATTATAAGTATGGTAGTTTTAAGGATGGAGATACGGAGGAGGCTGTCGATGTACCTTTTATTAAGTCTGATATTCATTAGAACATGGCCTATTATTTGGCTAAAGGATCAACGTGGCAATGCTGCCAGCCTTTTAAGCACTTTTCCCGTTGACTGCGATGCGGAGAATTTTTGTACGAATAAGTCTGTGTTTATACAACATTAGTTTTAGTGTATGTGATACGTGTCTAGTATTTTTAAGTAAAGAATGTATGTACAAAATTTCAAAACTGTATCATGAAAAATCACAAAGCTTGTTCTTTTACCTAGTTGTCCGCACAAAAACGCGGTCACCACGCACCACGCGCTTCCAGCATCGTCTTGAGCTCATTAATAATAATAATTTGGCAGTAGGTACCTAAAGTATTGCGATACGTAGTCGCTCGGTATCCAACTTTTTTTAATATTTTTTGGAAAAAATATAACATGGTTTAAAAATTATTGGAATCGATTCAGTTACTTATTCTGAACAAATGTTGTATATCAATTATTAATAAATGAATAAATAGCTAGAATATAAATAAATTTAGTTAACACATATAATGTTGTTTTATTCAATTCGTCCTTTGTCGTCATCCCAATTATGATGTTCAGGTCGACGCGACGGTCCACTGATATGTGTGGATGTGAACAGAGAGATTCGCCACGTAAGCTGCGCGGTCTATTACTTCGCCAGCCTCTCATTCTTGCGTAACGTAACCGTGGATCATAGTAGACGATTCCATTTTCAAACAAAGCAAAGCCGTAATTCGCTTGTATGGACATCTAATAATGGGTGTAAAAATATCCTTAACGAAACCGAAACGCACTTGTTGTCGACATTGCGATTTTCTTTTTGTTCTATCCCATACCTGGGTACCTTCTAGTTACTGAGATATTGGGGATTAAAGTTCCAACTAATAATAAATACTATAATTTATTTTTCATTTTTAATGTTACAACTTTACTTTAGATACCTTGCCTACATCCCTGTACTATTAAATGCATTTATCAGCACAATGTTTTGAGTGCGTTACTTTGAGTCTTACCTTAAAACGAGATTTTGTCACCCTAAAAAAGTCGTCTCCAAGCATTAATTTTTACGTAGAGTTACTTAGTTTGATGTCCAGAATGCTTGGTTGACGGCTTCGTGAAGGGTCTATCTATGTTGTTGTCGTTATGTTGAATGCTGCGTATGAACTATGCATACATATCAGCACGTTGGTCTAGTGATCGCAAGCGTGCCTGTTGAGCATGAGGTCTTGGGTTCAATTCACAGGTCGGGCAGTGTTATTGGGTTTTTCTATCAGGAATTCGCTACGCTATGGAACTCTTTGTGTGAGAGATTTGGCAGGTTTTTTTATAGTTTCCTACTAATGGTTTTCTTTGTACTGCTGTTGGAGTACCAAAAAAAAAAAAACTTTTTGCCCTTAGTTAATGTAATATACCGGGAAATCAGCAATAATTTAAAAATAATAATGAATTACTACAAAAATAAAACCTAGGTTTCAGGTCCTTGTTAAAACTTATGCTCGGAAATAAGCTTCGTGTAAAATGTGAATACGCGATAATAATTTAAATAAACAATATTTTTCTTGGTTGGCACGCTTTTAAAAATATTTACTTCAGGATTGTATTTTAACATGATTGTGTTACTTTTTTGTAAAAAAAAAGTAAAACAAGGAAGATTGTAATTTTCTAATAAATAGCGTCTACTTTAAATTTTGACTAAGTTGTGCCCGCGGTTTCGCTCGTGTTTTGGTCGGAAAGTTTCCCACTCGTATGTCAATCGAGGATAATGTAGCTTCTAATTTGTCTGTCGGGCCAGTAGTTCCAAAGATCACCACCTCTGACTTCCACAGCCCATATAGTACGATACCCCTCGGTAACACTAGTTTTCAGACTTTCGGGCCACTAGAAAACCTAAAGGAGATGGCCAGTATTGGGCTAAAGTATGTACAGAAACGATATGTATATAAAAAAAGACTAGATTTTTTACTGATTAAAAATAACATGTAACAATAATAACTTTCTACCGGAATGAGCTAAAAATTATAATTTGAAATATGGTTTTTAATTGAATGTAGTTCTAAAACTAGCTCCGTAAACAAGCTGTCAGGTCATTTTAAGTTCGTTCTAAAACTAGTCGTTCTAAAGAAGTTATTAACAAAACGATATATATTTTGTTTTAGCATTTGTCATGAACATTATAATCATTTATAAAAGAAAAAAGGATATTTGATGAAATTATTGTTGTTTTAGTAATAGTTATTTATTTATTTAACAATAACATCGTTAAAAATCGTGTATTGAGCGACTGTTTCAAAACGAAAAAATATCGATGTTTGTCAAAATGTCAATGTCACGTCACTCCCGTCAAGTCCCGTCATTCGTAAATATGCTAATAGTAACATAAAAATATGTTTTCAAACAATTAAAACAATGTGTCTATTTGACTATGGTATTTACAATACATTTTGGCATTATATAGGTACAATTCTTACCATCTGCAGCATAATCTAACCTAGTGACCCAAAAACTTATTTTCTTCCTAATTCCCATAGAATTTTGAAAAAAATCTTTCTGATATGAATATGTATGTTTTTTATGTGTTAAATAATACATAAATGATTACTGTTCACATTTGGCCCAACGTTGTATTGATTTCTGGCAATCTCCTTTACCTCTTTTACAAAATTAGGAGAGATAGATAAATAAATGATTCATAGAATAAAATAAAAAAAATTCAAGTCCAAAAAATCATCATCAGTTCAAAATCTTGTATCATTTTGTATAGTTCAGCAATATTACAGGCATCAGAGGGCTGGCCTTTTTTTGGCCAAAGAATCAGCATTGCCATTCAACATGGCAGCTCTGCCACTCTTCTAGGCTTTTCCTGTTGACAGCGATGTAGACGAATTTTTTGACACCCTGTAATTCTTTTCCCATTTTGATACTTGTACATATTTTCATTATTATTTTAGAACAAAGCACAAATGAATCATAAGATAAAATATCTAGTTTCAAAGACATTTTTCCTGGTAATTTTACTTTTCCTTTACTTTTTCTACACGAGTTACAGATAATGAAAACTTGAGTTTGGTAACTCTTTGTGAAAAACCATTTATCTTGAATGTTTTTGTTTTGAAAGGATCTGGCTGCTAAAAATAATTACAGCCACGTGTTTCGATCTTCAGGTTAAGCCACACTTGCCAAGGTCGGTTCGTCGATTGGTGACCCATTAAAAAACGAGTTTCCTCCATTCCTCGTAAAGCACGTTAAGCCAAAGCTGTCATTTGTAGATCTTTGACAGGTAGTAAGTGGCCCAAAACTCTGATAACCAGATTTACCAAGGGGTATCGTAATACCCAGTACTGGCTGAATTGTGGAAGTCAGATAATCAGTCGCTCAATGTACTGGTATTTAGCTACATTTGGTCAGACTGGAAGCCGACCTCGATATTGTTGGCAGGTAAAAGGCCAGCCAGATGTGATGATGTTAGAAGTTTCAATAATTTCAGTTGAAGTAAAATGGATACTAGAAATTTTACAGGAGTATAACTATGGTGGCATCCGCAGAGAACCAAGGTTACCGACGTAGCCCGAAGAATTGCCAAACTAAAGTGGCAGTGGGCAGGGCACATTGCTCGCAGAACGGATGGCCGACAGGGCCGAAAAGTTTTGGAGTGGCGACAGCGAACCGTTGCGTTGGAAGGCCTCTCACTAGGTGGACCGATGACCTGGTGAAGGTTGCAGGGATCCGCTGGATGCGAGACGCACGTGACCGGTCAATGTGGGTGACACTTAGGGGAGACCTATGTCCAGCAGTGGACGACTTTCGGCTGAAATGATGATGATAACCATGGTACAACTGTCTGCAAAAAAAAATCAAATACTATACTTAGATCGTTATTCTGGAATTCAAATTCCTCTCGTAACAGACACAAAAATCCTTGAACGTATGAATCGAAACATTCAACCGGTTTTTTTTTAGTCCATGATCACATAACGGCCGAATTTAATTTCATTATAAAATCTGCAATCGCGTAGAGATTTCCGAGTTTTATGTATTGTTGAATTGTGGGTATTCATAATACTTTTAACTTCGTTGCAGCGGGTTGTTTCAAGTTTCCTGGTATTTTTAATTCTCTTATTTCTATACAGGGTGTAAACGGACCCTTCACATAGCTGTAAACCAAGCTTTAAGTACATTTATCCCATGGAAACGTACCATGTTATGGTCTACTTGCATGCCAATTTCATCAAAATAAATTTAGCCTTCTGAATAAGTGCAAAAAATATTTTTTTTCTTTGTTAGTTTCTCAAATGTCCCACAGCTGGGCATAGCGTCCCCTTTCTCCGTCCAAACGTCTCTATCTTGTGCGATAAATACATCCTCATTGCATGAAAAACGGACAAAGTTACTTTTTGGTATGAATATAACCACAGCTAGCTGGACATGTTTGTTTACGATAACTTTGAACACGAGCACAGTACGTAGTTCGCAGCAAACTACCAACTATGTTATCGACAAGTTATCAACTCGAAGAAGACAAGAGCGTAAGTTATTTTGTCTACTCTACAGGGTGTAACAGAAAGGGTATAGTCATATGAAAGGATAGGCTGCATACCAAATTATCAGAAAAATATATCAGCTGTCCCATACAAAATTTCAATACTACTCGACCCAAATGGGACAGCTGATAATATTTTCTCATTTACGATATTGGACCCAAGGAGAAAGTTGTTCAGTTTGATGGTCTGCAGCATATCCTTTCATATGACTATACCCTTTCTGTTGCACCCTGTATACACTAATCAAAAACTACGCTAGAGGACTTATAGCTTATTTTGTCATCTTCAAATAGAATAATTTTAATTGACAGATATTTTTTTTTTAAATCCCTTTCGTAATTTAAATAATCCGTATCCGTATTAATTTTCTCAAGAAATAAGCAGTACTTTAATTTATACACAAAACTTATATTGTCGTTTTCCTGTATTGTCAACAGACTGTGTGTAAATAAATAATAAAATGAATAATCCGTAGGATGCCCTGGATCTGAATGATCAGAATCTAACTTGGCATTTACCCGGATCAAACTTGACTTAAGTTTAGCTGACAGTTCCATGAATATACTTCCAAGTTTAATAATTCAAAGCTAAAACGACCCCAAAATCAGCTTTTCCTTTAAAATTCAAAACAGATAGTTATCAAGTAATTAATACCGCACAAACAAAAGTTGTCATCAAACACTTAGAACTCAGAAACCCGCCAGAAACTTAGATTGCTACTCAACAAACTTAAATTAGCCTTTCAATACTTACCAAAAAGGTTTATCACTCAGCGTAGCATCACCAACAATGAGGCCGAAACACAAAATGTACAGAAAAAGAAATCACTCCGAAAAAAAAAATACTTTGTTTGGGCGTTCGAAAAAAGAAATGTCACAATTTTCCCGCGAAAATGAAGGGAAGGACGCGACCTTCCCCTTCCGTCGATTGAGAGCTACTGGCTGTGCGGTTGGGCGCTGCAAATGATGTTCGGAGTTTGAAAAGTTAGGGTAGGTCCTCTGTGTTGAGGGGTTGAGGGTGGTTTAGCGAAATTGAGGGTATATTTTTTCACTTATCGAGATCAAAGTGTTCTTCACAATTCTATTTAGAAGGCTCCTGGTGAAAAGTCAGATCGAAAACAAAAGACATGATTTTAAAATGTTTTCTACATTTTATAAGATTTCACTACCCTCTGTTTTTATAGGTTTTATCAATGTGTTTGTAAACTATGTTAGCTGTTATGTCGTTGCTTAAATTCAAAGAAGCCGTAAGTCGAAAAATGTTTTTTTTACAGGAGAGCCCGTCATAGTTTTGGCGGTGTTTCTTTATTTTTTTATCAATCTAATTGTGTATATCTATGAGTTATATAATTGTTATTTGAATGAGTTATTCTGTAATTGGCGGAGCTTTCTCATTTTCATAGAGACTGATTAAAAACTTTTTTTGCCCGCTGATAAATAGTTCCTCGTTTCTTGTCTATTTAATATAAACCCACCAAACAGAGTAATGAAATTTAAACCAGCCAAAATTACCTTTGTCATATTCAGTGGCGTGCCTAGAGGCCAACAATACGGCAAGCCCATAAGGCAAGCAGACTGTTCAGAAACCCTTACATCATGAACAGCATAAGGTTATAAGGGCAAGCCAAACTTTTCAGCTTGTATGAAAGTACCGCTACTATTACTACTACTATAAACAAGGTGGTACAAAATCACCTGCATCCGTCAAGGAGGTGATTCATACTGAATAATATTTTCGCCATGGAACTCATACTATCATTCATAAAAATGTACTTTTCATATTATATGAAGTGTACCTGTGTGTATTGGAATTTCACGGATCGATATGGGTTTCAGAGCGAAAGTTGTGTAGTATGACGACGACGGATGCGGAGGCTTTATCGCCATCCATTATAAAGTTATTTAAAAAAATGTCAGCACCCTGAACTTATAAAAAATACAGGAACGTTTCATCCCGCTCCGCTTGCCCACAGTGTCACATTCCTTATACCACGTGACCGCATTCTCGCGCGCGCGAACGTTCATTGAGTTACGAATTTTGGACACAATTTATTCGCGATCCTGTTCATTATTGGATATAAAATTTAATATAAAACATGAATAATAAAATTTGTGAATTCTCAAACGTCTGCATCTGAAAAACTGAAGTTGTTCATTGATCAAAGGTTTTCAGTGTTGTCCTATATGCTATAACCGATAACCTTAAAACTAGGCCACCTGCAGCTATAACCTACAATTTCGTCAATGGTGTTCTGACATGTCCGCTTTGTACTAGGAGTTTTTCGGCCAAAGTTGGGTATGCTAGACACTTGAGAGCACATGATAGAGCAGCATACCAAAGCTCTCGACATCCTCCCTAGAAAACCATCGAATGCAGTCGCTGTGGCCCAAATCAGCTAGATGGCATCATCATATGTTATAAAAAGTAAACATTGTAAGTTCGAATGCAGGCTGTTGATCTGATTCCGAAAATTGTTTCGCTAATGGGAAGCCACATTATCTCTGAGTATCATAGGCTATACAGGGTGTCATCATCATCATTTCAGCCGAAAGACGTCCACTGCTGGACATAGGCCTCCCCCAAGTGTCACCATATTGACCGGCCCCGTGCGACTCGCATCCAGCGGATCCCTGCAATCTTCACAAGGTCATCGGTCCACCTAGTTGGAGGCCTTCCAACGCTACGTCTTCCGGTTCGCGGTCGCCACTTCAGAACTTTTCGACCCCATAGGCCATCCGTTCTGCGAACAATGTGCCCTGCCCACTGCCACTTAAGTTTGGCTATTCTTCGGGCTACGTCGGTAACCTTGGTTCTCTTGCAGATGTCCTCATTTCTGATTTGATCGCGTAAGGAAACTCCAAGCATAGCAGGGTGTAACAAGACCCTTAACGAAGCCGTCAACCGAGCATTCTCTACATCAAACTAAGTAACTTTACGCCAAAATTATTGCTAAACGACTTTTTTCATTTGGGGTGAAAAATCACGTTTTCAGTAGGACTCAATGTAACGCACTCAAAACATTATGCTAATGAATGCATCTTACGGGGTCGTAGAGGTATTTAAATTAAAGTTACATCTTTAAAAACTTGTTTTAAAAAAAAAACTTTTGAAAAAGTTGGAACTTTGATCCCCATTGACTCCGTAACTAGACATTTCCCAGGTATAGTGCAGAACAAAAAAATGATCGCAATGACGGGGAGAACATGTGCATTTCGGCTTCGTTAAGGGTACTTTTACACCCATTATAAAGAAAATGGCTGGCTCCTGAAATGACGATTAGCAGAGAAGTATGGAAGAAGAAGGCCTGCTGCACCGACCCCAAAACACTTGGGATAAAGACAGGAGACTGGAGGATTTTAGTATTAAAATCAGAATAATGTTCAAATTGATAAGTTATAAAACAAGAATTTACGTAGTATACAACAATTTAAAAAGTTGACTACTGAAAAATCACTTTCTAATTAAATTCTGTGTTTACAAGTTAAAATCGACTCCTCCTTTTGTTGAAGTCGGTTAAAATGTAGCCTATGTTATCCGGGCCATAATAAAAAATTGATTGACACCTTATTCATCAAAATCTGATGAATAGTTTAGGCTCTACGGAGGAACATACGGAAATACAAACATACATACATAGATTACTAAAATCATAACCCTTCCTTTTGGCTTCGGCTTAGTTGGATATTAAGGAGTTACTTTACGGAAATCCATGACATTAACACCCGTATCTATAAACAAGTCAAAGTGATTACTTGGGTAAAGTCATTATTAAATAAAAACGATTATTATTCTGTAGTTTAGTAATTGCTTGAAGTTAGAACTATCAAAAGTTAGAATTCTTAGCTTTGCTTTATTTGGTTGTTCTTACTTCGTTTATATTCTTGTATGTTGCTTAAAAATGTTCGCATAAGAAATTCCTTCATCATCATCATTTCAGCCGAAAGACGTCCACTGCTGGACATAGGCCTCCCCTAAGTCTCACCACATTGACCGGTCCCGTGCGACTCGCATCCAGCGGATCCCTGCAACCTTCACCAGGTCTTCCAACGCAGCGTCTTCCGGTTGGCGGTCGCCACTCCAGAACTTTTCGGCCCCATCGGCCATCCATTCTGCGAGCAATGTGCCCTGCCCACTGCCACTTAAGTTTGGCTATTCTTCGGGCTACGTCGGTTACCTTTGTTCTATTGCGGATGTCCTCCTTTCTGATTTGATCACGCAAGGAAACTCCGAGCATAGCCCTCTCCATTGCCCTTTGTATAAGAAATTCCTTAAAGTCGAGTAATTACTTCAACTTGACTATAGATACGGGTGTAAATGTTATGCATAATATTTATTTTTAATTCCGCGAAAAAGATCCAGGCAACCTGCATCCAAGCCTGGATCTTTTTCGCGGATTTAAAACTTAATATTTTACATAACATTTAATTTAAATTGAGTTCAACGAAAAATGTTATTATTATTATTGTGTCAACAGTTCACGAAACGGAGCGGTCTGTTCCGCGATAAATGAGTTTTCAGATTCTGGGTACTGCATAAATACTTGCTTTTTATGTAACTTTTACGAATGCTCTCAGTTTTATAAACAATTTTATTATGGACTAAAAAAAGTGGCTGCTGAGAAAACAGTTTCACTAAAATCATAGAACCAGGATTCGAAGAATCAACTAGATATTTTAGTACCTACTTGTATTTCAGTTAGTTTAATTTTTATAAGTTTCTAAAGAGATTTTACCAGCCATAGATGTATTATGCTTAATCTATGACGTCACCATGATTTAGTATCTTTGGAAACGTCACAAAGAGCTACCATTTCACAGACTCATGGCATACTGCACATATCCATTCATTAATTCATACAGTCCACTCGTTTAGTCATAAATAAGTATACAAGGTAGTCAGTGGCTCGAAAGCTATTACCCCTTACTAGCTGAGTTGTGGAGGTCAGATAGGCAGACACTCCTTGTCAAAAAGCTTCAGCTGCATCCAGTTACACTGGAAGCCGATCCCAACATAGTTGAGACAAGGCTAGGCGGATGAAGACAAGGTGTAAAGGAATCCTTTACGAAGCCGTCAACCAAGCATTCTGTACATCAAATTAAGTAACGCACAGATTATTGCTGGGAAACGTATTTTTTTTGTCAAAAGTCACATTAGTATTTGCCCCCAAACCTAATGCATGAGAGGCGTGGAAGAAGTAAGAAAGAAAGGAGACCCACCTTTTTCTCCAATTATGTTTAGGCCCCATTAATTACAGAGAGAGTGTGCAATGTGCATGCTGCGCTGACCCCAAATAAATAAGGAAAAGGGCAGAAGAATGATGAGTAATAAAGAAGAATGGAACAAATAAACGAATGCAGATTTAGGAAAGGAAAGACATGCTGTACCAACTCCAAACAAATTTGTATATGGGAAGGTTATTGATGATGTTAACAATTCACTAACAACGTATGATATATCTGAAATAGAACCTCAAACAATTGCCAACCCTAACAAGGTCTAAAGCAACACCTTTACTTATTGAGAATATAACTAAACACGAACAGAATATAACTTAGTTATCAAAGCAGTGATAATTCTATCAGTGAAGTTGGAAATGCAAGTTTCATGCGGGCAAACTTGAGGCAGGAGTTAGAGACTGTGTGTAGGTAGATGGTGTTGTGTGTTGAGATTTTAATAGATACTGAAAGGGTTTTGTTTTGTAAAGGACCTGCAGAAGATGGAGATATTCTTTAAAGAAAATAATGAAATGGAAAATAAAGCTAATACTTGATGTTGAAACCGATAACAGGCCTAGGCCAAACTAGCTAGCTAGCTAGCTTTAGCTCGCCGTCCGGCCGTCTTAGCTCGCCGTCCGGCCGTCTTAGCTCGCCGTCCGGCCGTCTTATGACGACAGGCCGTGTCGACGGCGCGTTCGTGTTCCACGCGCGCCTCAAAGAGATGTCAGCAACCACGTAGGGGTCCGCACGGGCCGATGCCTGCCAGGGCTGCGGGACTGTTCGAAAGAGATACCGCGGCCCTGGAACACAAAGGGCAAAGAAGGAACATGGATGGGTTTTAGTCAGTACAAGTCTGACACTCCCTTCCGCTCCGCCCAGAGCGGGGGGGGTCATTTGATGATTTCCCATCCTAAAAAAAAAAAAAAAGGCCTAGGCCAAACCGGTTTACTGGTTTATCGTGTCAGGATACACTAACCCAAACATAGCAATCACACTGCACCCAACTTGGATAAGCACTCGCGGGCCGCTACCGCGACATCGCTCGCAACGCTCGCTTGGCTCGATAACATGTATGTATGTGTGTTCTTTGCAAAAAGCCTTTTATAAAAAAATCGAAACGATAATCCCATTTTTTTAAGGATTGGTGTAGCTAGTCTTCAATTATATTTTGGGACAGTTTTTATTTCACACAGACTCCATGTTCATGATATTTTCGCATGACAATCGGAATTCTAAATACAAATTAAACATATAACAAAAACAAAATAAGTTTATTCTCTAATTCGGAGATCCCGTGTTCACCCATCTGTTTTCCAAACGATTTTTTTTAAAAACCTTACTACAGCAAGCCTTCACTTATTTAAAAAAACAAATAAAAAGAAAAAATATTTTATTTTTTTCAAACTAAATCAAAATTTAATGGTTGAAAGTACACACATAAAGAACAAGAAGCAGTTGTGTTGTCTATTTTTTGTCCTCACTATAGGGTTGTCAGGGATAAGTATGTCACTGTAATTTTTACAGTGATGCAAGATCCCAAAAAAAAT
This sequence comes from Noctua fimbriata, assembly GCA_905163415.1. Classification (NCBI taxonomy): domain Eukaryota; kingdom Metazoa; phylum Arthropoda; class Insecta; order Lepidoptera; family Noctuidae; genus Noctua; species Noctua fimbriata. The sequence continues at coordinate 11,495,245 of LR990945.1, read as the reverse complement.
AACCTCTAACTAAACGATGAAGGTTCAGAAACAGAATATTATCAGGATCACTGGAACGCTGAAGACTTTTCGTCTTACGAAGCGGATCTCCTTGCCGTATTACCACAAGATGCATATGTATGAAGTGACGCGCTCCGGGCTCCAGGCTATACTTCGACAGTAGACAGGTAAGAACAGAAGTTCAGCTCCATACACCGTCTGCCTCTCCAACTATGTTAGGGTCAGCTTCTAGTCTAACAATATGCAGCTGGATACCAGTATTTCACATGGAGCGACTGCCTATGTGACCTTAACAACCCAGGACCCAATAAGCTACGCCTTGGTAAGGCCTGTAACCGCTGTCAAAGATCTACAAATGACAGCCGGGACCAACGGCTTACCGTGTTTTGCGGGACACGGAGGGATCTCATTGTGTAATGCATGGCCATCCATTAATAGATGGACTTCGATAAGCGTAGCCTTACTTTCAATCTACTTATACGGCTGGTATTATTTTAAGCACTTGTTTACCTACTTCCAATTTTAACTCTAGAATCTTGATTTAAATTTTGCTTTAAACAAAATAGTATATCTAAGCCGGAGAGGTGATCTGTAACTCAGGACCTACTTCAAACACCTTTCTCTATTTAAGATTGTGCATATACCAGTGCCTGTTACTTTTGATGTTGAGATAAATAAAGATTTATGATTATGACTATGATTATTATCTAGTAACGAGCTCTCTTCAGAATCTTCCTCTTCACTTACAGTGAGTGCAAGGGCAATCGCAACCGGCATTTGTTTGAGATCGCCGTACCTACGCGTCCATAATTATGTGCCTGTCTCCGCTCGTTGTACGGAGCCGATCTTCTGTATGTTTCTTTTTTTTTGACTTCAAGATAAGGTGGATGGTGCTACAATAACAATTCTGTATAATATTGACGGGTTGCTAGTTTATCTTCTAATATGTGCTTCATGCATTATGTGCTGTTCCTCGTCGTTAATATTTATGTTACGATAATTGAGTAGCTCAGAGTGGAGTTATTAAAGGTCTCACTGACTTCCGATTAGGGGAGTAGCAACACTTATCAACACTCTTTGTCCGGGAAACCACCATAATTTCACTTCTACGTTTAAAAAAAATGTGTGTGCCTACCAGTTTTTTACAAAAAAAAGTGAAACTGTAGACTACAGGATTCATCATCTGCATAGTCTTTTCCACACAGTATATTGACTACCAGTCTAACCAGATGCAGTTGAATACCAGTATTTCACATGGAGTGACTGCCTATCTGACCTCCAAAACCCAGTTAGCACTGGGTTATATACGTTACCCCTTGATAAGATTGGATGTCAGACTTTCAGTCTTCTGAACAGCCTTAATGATTGTCAACGTTCTATAGATGACAGCCAGAACCAATAGCTTAATGGGCTTTCCGAGACACGGAGAGGTCTTGGTATTAAATAGATGATCACCCATCCAGGAACTGACCTCGACTAGCGTTGATTAATCTTAAACATCGACCCGTGCGTCTGTTACTATTTAACTACGAGCCCCGCCTTCAAACTCCAGAATTGACGTTATTAATTAATTATGAGCATAAAGTACCTCAATGTCATGACCTTGAATACCGCAGAACAATGTTGATATATCCATATCATACCAAGAAGATTGATGAAGAAGCGATGACAGAGCATTTTAAACATACAGTTTAACAGGGACACATTCCAAAATGAGAGGAAGATTGAAACAATAAAACTGAAAATATTAGGGTTTAAAGTATGAATTTGCTGATTTGTGTGGATGATTTCGGGAAGAGTGATATTTCCATACAATATTTTTTTTTTCTTGGAAACTTCTAAGCCGATTATATATGATGTAATTGCATTGTATCTTAAATTCTAAAAACACAGTCTATGATAAAAATATACCTGCTTGAAGTAGTGAAACCGACGGCACATTGAAACAGGTGTTTTGATACACTACTCTATGAGGTAATATGCAACCACTAGTACGGTTTTTAAACTCCAAAAGGTATGTTATTTAACAATCAATCCAATAGAAATGGAATTAGGAAAACATACAGGGTGTAAACAGACCCTTCACATAGCCGTCAACCAAGCATTCTGTACATCAAACTAAGTAACATTACGCAAAAATTATAGCTGGGGATCGACTTTTTTTTTGGGGTAAAAAATCACGTTTTACGGTAGGACTCAATGGAAAGCACTCAAAGCATTATGCTGATGGTTGGATTGAATAGTACGGGGGTCGTGGAGGGGTTTTAAGTAAAAAATCTTACATTAAAAACATGTATTGTTGAATAGTGCGTATTCGTAATATTTTTAACATATTTGCAACGGGTTGTTTCAAGTTTCCCGGTATTTTTAATCCTCTTATTTCTATACAGGGTGTAAACGGACCCTTCAGAAAGCCGTCAACCGAGCATTATGGACATCAAACTAAGTAACTTTACGCAAAAAATATTGCTGGGAAACGACTTTTTTTGAGGTCATGAATCACGTTTTACGGTAGGACTCAATGTAATGCACTAAAAAGATTGTGCTGTTGGATGGATTGAAAATGGTACGGGGGTCGTGGAGGGGTTTTAATTAAAAAATCTTACATTAAAAACATGTATTTAAAAAAAAACTTGTGAAAAAGTTGGAAATTTGACCCCCAATATCTCCGTAACTAGAAGGTTCCCAGGTATGGTCTAGAACAAAAAATTTATCGCAAAGACGGGGAGAACAAGTACCTTTCGGATATGTTAAGGGTCTATTTACACCCTGTATAACTATACTTCGAGGTTACAGAAAAAAATGTGAGAAAAAAACGGCAATTTCATAGTTGCCTATTTCATGCAGTCATTTCGTCTTTTACCCTGATCTTTACATACTTTATTTAAGTTCTCCACAATCATTATACAAAACGTAACTGATTAAACGGAAAAACATGAAAATAACCAACTTTTGTTTTGTGATTTTTGGAAATTCATCACTTTTTTTTTATTTTACCATAATGTTGATCAGCTGGTGGCGTCAGCTCCCATAGAAAAGTTTTTTTTTGCAAACAAAAACTCATAGAACAATATTTGTTCAGTTTCGTGGCCTGAGACATCACATGAGAGGGCTTTTGTGTATTATGTTACACCTTGTATAATCATGGCTATAACTTACGCCAGTTTTGATCCGATCCAGCCTGTCTCTTGCTGCCCTCTCCTAGCGACGCCCCAAGCCTTTGTACCTTTTGTACCCCATAGCGTATTGTCGCATATTTTTTTATATTTTTTTCCTTGGCTGGAGTTATTACACAGAATAGACCGGTTAAGCAGCCGACAACTTCTATAAAAGGTGGTCCTGCAAGATGCCATTCATAAAAATAAATAAAAAACATGCTGGTTGCCAGTACCACGCACCTGACCTCTCTTAAAAAGATCACCAATAAGATAATAATAATAACTCCTTAGTACCGAAACTTTTCCGAAAAAAATCACCTAATAGACTTTTAAGTAAGTACCTTTAAAAAGAAAAAAAGAATTCTCTTTCCGCGTTGTGGCCAATAAATCTCCTCACTTAAAAGCAGACAAAAAAATAACTTAGAAGACGTTTAACAAATTGTCATTGGTCCCAAACTTGGTAGATGTCAGATAACAAACAAAATTACCACTGCACTTAATTAAGCGTCAATTATAAATGAGTTACACTCTATCATGAAAGCCGTAGAACTCAAATTCGAGTGTGCAAATATTTGTTGAGCTGTAAATGGAAGTTTGTACGAAACTACAAGGGAAGTCGATTTAAGTTTGGCGGCAAGTTCATAATGATTTCATGAATTACAAATCAAAGTTGAGGGCGCAACGTTTCAGTGACATGTCTCCTCCTAGCTTTAGATTTATATTGAGTTTCTTTCAGTTGTAAACTTTGACATTCGCGTTTTTTTTGTGATGTCTGAGATCGATACACGTGTTGGGTAGTTATGTCGTAAAGGTGATAGCAAAAATCAGTCATAATATTAGTAATTTGGTAGTTTTATGTGGATCTATACAGCTACAAGGATAGTATTGTTGAGTATGGCGATTCTCACACGATATGGCTCGTCCGCGCGGTTGGGCCAAGGAAGCAGCGATGTTTTAAGGCAGTGTGACGCCTGGAAGAGCGGTGACGTGTGAAGACCGCCATAAACTTTAGTTTTGACATTCGTCCTTAACCTAAGCTGATCTACTCTTTTCCAAAAATCTTCTTTTTGTGTCTGTGTTCATGTTCTTTTTTTTTTTTAGAGCTGTGGTGATGAAATGTATAAAGAATTGGTAGAAGAAACTACGACCTCTCGTAAGTCAGGGACGTTACCACCAGCAGTGCTTAAATGATAATACAATTTATTTGTTAGAGGTGACCTGATGCCGGTGCCAGAATTGTATATCCTCTTCAATTGGATGTGGATTTAAATTGGTTGGCACTCTTCAAGTGCAATATGAGTGGTACTTATCACCTTCGAATTCAACAATAGCACGTCTTCTGGAACCAGGTTGTCACACTTTGACCTTGAGCCGGCCTAGCCTAGGATTTTCGAATCCTGAGGATCGTGGAAGGTGCACTAGTTCCCACAACCCCCAGTGTTAGTGTGGGAAGGGCACAAGTTAGAGTCTGACAGACCCCTCCGCTCGCCCCAGGGCGGAGAACATCCATGAGGAATTTGCACCCCGAAACAAAAAAAATTAAGCCAGCTTGTACTGATATTGTTCTATTTATCAACGCGTGGCCTACATTTCATCTTAAGGTAAGGCCTAATTATTTATCTGCCTACCTCCTTGGTCTACTTGCAAGCGAACTGATGTGTATAAGATCCTAGGCTCGATTCCAAGGTCAGGAAAGTGTTAGCAGATTTCTACATGATAATTTTTCAGTAGCAGCCACGGAGTTTGAATTTGCGCCCGTTTGATAGCAATAGGCTCGGCTTCTATTACATTGGACATAACTGGAGAAAATTGGTACATCGCCCCACGGGGATTGCAGGCGGTTATGTTATGTCGGATGTCTAATTAATTAGTGTAATTTTTTTATTTTTGGAAACTATACCTTAATTACTACACCAAAAATTCTACTAACATTATAAATGTGAAAGTATGTGAGGATGGATATATGGAAAAAATACCAAACGGATTTCGATGAAATTTAGCACACAGATAGTTTATAACCTGGATTAACACATAGGATACTTTTTATCCCGGTAGTATGATCCCGTGGGACAATTATCGAACTCCACGCAGGCGAAGCCGTGGGCATAAACTAGTCTTTACCAAAAACACCATTAACATTTGACATCTATTGACAAACTAGACTTCGTAATATTTCACCCAACTATATCTGTTTGTCTGTTTGTATGTCTGTCTGTACGTCGAGATCCGTCTTAGCTAAATATTTGATTTGCGTCGAGATGAGATTTAACTCGCTCTCGAATTATTAGAGTCTGGTACACACCATGTAGATGAGGGTAAGGGAGTGTGCAGGTTTGGTGTATATGATTTTGTGAAAAGCATTCTATGTATTTGAATTTAGATTTGGTTTTTCATCGGTTGAAAGATTGAAGTTTGTTGAATGAATAAATGAATGATGTTTATTTTTCAAATAGGTTTTTATACCTAGTTTTTTTTAAACAAGTTGGCGTAGGTATACCGGAGTACCTTTAGAAGAAACAGCCGAAATAAACTCATAGTCTCTTTTAAGGTCCATACATAATCTTGGTCAACTCACATGAGGACTAAGCAGATTGATGTCTGAAATGGTGTTTTGAAGAACAGTCAGTAGAAGCATTTTTCAGTTATTATACAACATTATTTTTAGTATATGCGAAACCTGAATATAGTTTGTTCAAAATAAATAACTGAATCGATTCCAATATTTTTTAAACCATGTTATATTTTTTCCCAAAAGTATTTAAAAAAGTTAAAAGTTGAACACCGAGCGACTTTGAGCACCTATCGCACTAATTTATATACCTACTGCCAAATTATTATTATCAATGAGCTCAAGACGACGCTGGAGGCGCGCGCTGCGCGGTGACAACGTTTTTGTGCGGACAGTTGTCCAGAGGTAACAGAACAAACTTATAACTTTGAGATTTTTCATGATACAGTTTTGAAATTTTGTACATAAAGATACTAGACACGTGTATCAGGTTTCGCATATACAAAAACTAATGTTGTATAACTGGACTTATGTTGATTCGTCTTACAAATATTAAAGGTATGAAATTGCCGATTTGTATGAACGATTTCGATAATAACATTTTTTTTATTTTCCTTGGAAACGTCAGAACCGATTATGATGCAATTGCAAAGTTAGAATGAAAAAAGCTGCATTTCACTGCGAACCTTAAAGTCTCATAACACAATCTACGACAAAAATATACCTACTAGAAGTAGTGAAACCGACGGCAGATTGAAACAGGTGTTTTCACACAATGGGTAGTGATATTCAACTACTAGTACGGTTTTTAAACTCTAAAAGGTGCATAATTTAACATTTAATAAAATAAAAATGGAATTAGGAAAAAAATTAACTATACGTTAAAGTTACAAACAGAAGAAAATGTGAGAAATGTGTTTAAGACCATGTAATTTACCATATTCGGACAAATAAATGAATTTGAACCTTTTACATTATGTACCGGCCCCAAAATATGGGCTATAGCATTGTTATTGACTTCAATACGAAAACGGCAAACTGCAAAATAGTTTAAAACCGCAGTTCTCGGACAACACAAACGTAATTTTCAACTTTAATATCAAACCTTTCTTTATCTTTATTATGCTAAGTTATAGAATCAGGCGTTATTTTGCAAATCCATGAAATTAAATGTTATGCAAAATATGCACTTTTAATTCCACGAAAAGATCAAAAAGAAAACGATCTTTTCGCGTTAAACATAACATAACAAACAAACAAAACAAAACAACAAAAAACCATGACAAAACACAACAACAAACATAACATTGAAACAACAACACAAACAAAACACAACAACAAAACAACAACAACAACAAACAAACAAAACACTACATTATCAAATCATCATCATTAATCATTATTTTTTTGATCATTATCATTATCATTATTTTATTGAAACATAACATTTAAAGTGTGTATGCTCCCTAAACAGCGAGTGTAGACGTAATATTATTACATTTCCAATTTTAGCAGATCGAGACACGACAGATTTTAGTTTGATTCGCTTACGACTGGTTAATTCACACGATACACGTTATTAAATACAATATATCTGCAATTTGCGTAGGGGATATTGCAATATTTTGCAAATATTGTGGGGGAATCGAGGAGGCTTAATTCTGATGAAAATTTTGTATCAAGATTTATTTATTTATTTATTTACTATCAATTATAACATCATTACAGACTCGTCCAATACAATGCTAAAAGATATAGTATATAAAAATAAAAACACAATATAAACACACAAAATGAAAAATACATACAATATAAAATAAGTAAGATTACACCCAGTTTAAATACTAATACCTAAATTAATGAAACATGACAAAGTTTACAGTTGCACACCTCTTTCAATTATGATTTGTGCCCTCTGGACAAATCTCGTATGGATCGGATGAAGATGGATTCTTATCTTCTTCTTCTTAGCGTGTCGATGGCAATCTAAATTGTGTCAGCCCAGAACTGAGCTACTAGTTTGGCGCTTTCGGTAGCATCCATCAGTCAGTCCTATCTTTATCTTTATGGTTAGCCTTAACATAACATCACGCCTGAGCTTCTTGGAAGGGATAGGTTGAGGTATATTAGAACACTCCGTTATTAACACGCTCAAGACTCGAGTACAAAGGCATGAGGCATCGGGCATGGATTCAAGGTGTAGGCTGCTACTGTACGTTGGATACCTGTTTTTTTCACTCTTGCCACCATTAAATCAAAAAATTATAAGTATTTTTGTGATATGAGTTCAACATTCAACTCACCATTACAAGACTTTGGTCAAACGTAACATCATCACGCCTGTAATCCTCGAAGGGTTAGACAGAGGTATACCTTTCTAAGAGTACATCCACATTTCGAAAGTTATGTTAGTCCCTTTTAATAGGGGGGAGGGGGGGGGGCTATTGCCATCAACCGGGCACAAATCCATGGCTGCTACTGAGAAATTCGTGATGGAAAAACCTAATAACAAGTGGCCCGACCCGGAAATCAAACCCAGGACCTCAGGCTCTGCAGTCGTGATTGCGACCCCTAAATCAACGAGGGAGTCGGAGCAAACTTTAGCACTTGTAAATATTTTCATATTACCACTACAAAGTCTTCTGTAGAACATATTTTAATTAAAAATACCAAAGTAAAATTCTTAATTAGTAACAGCATAAAGTCTTGCACATCTTTTTCTTTCCATTCCGCAGTAAAAAAACATCCAGAGCCAGACTCAGGGAAGCGGCACAAATGCAAAAGATCTCATACCGGACATCTAGTAATAAGCTACGAGGAAACTCAATTTAACTTTGCCATGATCTTGTTAATAAAATTCACGAATTACAAATCAAAGTTTGTTTCGTTGGGGAGATAAAAATTAAGTGCCTTCTTGGACTTGGGACGCGGTTTTGGAATCCCATGGCCCTTAATTACGTCATTTGATTCTCTTCTTGTGATCGTGTTCTGTTATTTAACCTTCATCTATGTACTGTACCGCAGTGTCTCAAGAGGAAAGTCTATGACCAGTGTGTGTTGCCAGTGATTACATACGGGACCGAAATGTGGTCGCTCACAATAGGCCTCATCAGAAGGCTTAAAGTCACCCAAAGGGCAATGGAGAGGACTATGCTTGGAATTTCCTTGCGTGATCAAATCAGAAATGAAGACATCCGCAAGAGAACCAAGGTTACCGACGTAGCCTGAAGAATAGCCAAACTTAAGTGGCAGTGGGGAGGGCACATTGCCCACAGAACGGATGGCCGCTGGGGCCGAAAAGTTCTGTTGTGGCGACCGCGAACCGGAAGACGCTGCGTTGGAAGGCCTCCCACTAGGTAGACCGATGACCTAGTGAAGGTTGCAGGGATCCGCTGGATGCGAGTCCCACGGGACCGGTCGGTATGTCCAGCAGTGGACATCTTTCGCCTGAAATGATGATGATGATGTACAGACGCTAGCACATCAATCTACTACAATCAGTCAATATCATCAGTATCGCAATGACGGGGAGAACAAGTGCCTTTGGCTTCGTTAAGGGTCTTTTTACACCCATTATCACCAACAGTGACCTGGTGTAAGCTGATGATCATGAAGACAACATGTGTAAAGCCGATTTCAGAGGTTTAACTCGAGTGAACTGGTTCACTCAAGAGAACGTGCCTGTATTGTAAAACAAATAAGTGAATCGAATGCTCACAGTGAGTAGATTCGAACATACACTTCATAATTGCAACCGAAATAAAAGCATTAAGAAAAAAGACTGTCTAATCAAATGAGTTTTCTGAAGAAAAAATAATTTCAAACACTGTTTTAAGCTTTCACGGTTTATAACTAAAATGACATTGTCACTTACAGTATATCTTCCGTGATTATTAATTATTCTGAGCTTTCGATATTGCGACGCTGTTGCAAGCGCCATGATCGGGAGCTTAAAATAAATATGAATAACCACAATGTAGGTTTAAGAAGAATTTCCTTTGACAAAATAGAAATACTTAGTTCACTTAAAGCCCTTTATCTAAAAATACATTCACCGTATTCTACAACATTAGTTTTAGTATATGCGAAACCTGATACACGTGTCTAGTATTTTTATGTAAAGAATCTATGTAAAAAATTTCTAAACTGTATCATGAAAAATCACAAAGTTCTAAGCTTGTTCTGTTACCTAGTTGTCCGCACAAAATCGTGGTCACCATGCAGCGCGCCTCCAGCGTCTTCTTGAGCTCATTGATAATAATAATTAGGCAGTAGGTACCTAAATTATTGTTATAGGTACTTAAAGTCGCTCGGTGTCCAACTTTTAACTTTTTTAAATGTTTTTGGGAAAAAATATAATATGGTTTAAAAATTATTGGAATCGATTCAGTTACTTATTCTAAACAAACTATATTCAGGTTTCGCATATACTAAAAATTATGTTGTATAATAGGTTCCAATATTAATTATCGACCTATAGAACAAAAATAAAAGGAAATATCACGATTCGGATTGTAGGCAACGTGGATATTATTAACATGGCTTCCACGAATACTTCGCATTTCCTCATTCGCAATGCAATAAATATTTTTATATTGGAAATTTTTATAGCGCAGTTTATGAGGTAACTAGTGCAATCAAATTATCCTTCATACTTCCGTATGGAGCTCCCGGCTAAATAATAACGGTAATAAAGGTTAAGCCGCGCTTGCCAAGGTCGGTCCGTGGATGGGTGGCTATTCAGTACGTACCTAGTTTCCTCCGTACCTCGGAAAGCACGTTAAGCCTTTGGTCCTGGCTATCGTTTGTAGATCTTTGACAGACGTCACAAGTAATCAATGGACCGAAAGTCTGAGAGTTAGTGGTGCTAACAGGATTGTGAAAGTCAGATAGGCAGTCGCTCCATGTAAAATACTGGTATTTAGCTGCATCCAGTTAGACTGGAAGCTGACCCCAATACAGTTGGGAAAAGGCTACGCAGATGATGATGACTTCCGCGTACTATTGCTGTTTTGACATGTCCGCTTTGTATGTTATGTTTTTCGCCGAAAGTTATATTTACTACTCACTTAATGCACATCAAAGAGCAGCACAAAAAAGCTCTCGACAACCACCCTAGAAAACCATCGAATGCTGTCGCTTTGGTCGAATCGGCTAGATGGCATCATCATCATCATACTATCTTATCATCAGCCTACAGCAGTCCACAGCTGAACATAGACCTCTCAACTTGTTTCTCAGCAACGCTCATCTAGTTGCTACCAGCCAGGGCGTCTGGTAGTGTCGCGCTCGTATCGTCGCTCCACCGAGCCTGAGAGCTTCCCACCTTACGCTGGCCGATTCGCTCAAGAACACGTCTACCCCAACGGTCATCGGTTCTACGACTAATATGGCCGGCCCATTGCCACTTTAGCTTAGGTACTTATTCTGTGAGCTATGTCGACATCTCTGGTTCTCTGTCGGATCACCTCGTTCCGGATGTGATCCCTCAGAGGGACTCTCGACTACTTGATCAAAACATCTTAAATTGCCTTTTCTTTTTTTTTGTGATGGTATATCATCAAATAACCCCCCCCCCTGCTCTGGGCGGAGCGGAAGGGAGTGTCAGACTTTTACTGACTAAAACCCATCCATGTTACTTCTTTGCCCTTTGTGTTCCAGGGCCGCGGTATCTCTTTCGAACAGTCCCGCAGCAAATTGCCTTATCTAAGCTACTGATTCGGGGTCATAAAACATTTCAGAATATTGTAAAAAAAATATTGTCCAACAAAGAAAGCAGAAAAATTATTTACTTAATTCAAATGCAAGAACCATTGCGCGATTTCTTAATCTTTTAATTAATGCCAATCCAAGCTAATGGACAATCTGAAAGCTTTTTGTGACAAGGGAACTTTTATAATTTGCTTTTATTGTAGTACTAGTGCGCTCCGCGGTATCACCCGTGTAAGTTTCGATTCAATTTTTTTGTATCATCAATAGTTTTCTTAGCGCATCGCATTTTATAGGCAAAATTTTGCTACTTTGCAATGCAATCCGCATTATTGCAATTTTCTTAAGGATCTCTAATTTTTTTGAAAATGAATTATATCTTATGTTACGTCCTGATAGTTTAGCTTTCTAATGGTGAAAAAATGGTTTAAATCCAGATCCAGTAGTCTCGGAGCTTATTCGGTACAAACAAACAAACAAAAAAATCTTTCCTCTGTATAATATTAGTATTGATATAGATTATTTTATTACTGCTATCATTATTTTCTTCTTTAGAGGATTAAGCAAATAAGTTGATTGATTTTGTTTCAGAAAATCCGTGTTTTTTAAATAGATTTTTCCTTTTTGGTAGTATTGTTGTTGACTGCCTCATTGGCCTAGTGATCACAAGCGCGACTGCTAAGCATGAGGTCCTGGGTTCGATTCCCAGATCAGGCAGTGCTATTCAGGAATTTCTCAGTGACAGCCACGGAATTAGGACTTGTGTACGGTTGATGGCAATAGACTCGCTGCCTATCGTCATAACTGACGAAATATGGGTGAAACATAACATCACGCCTGTAATCCCACAGGCGTAATGTTATGTTTGTGCTCAATGTATAATTTGATGTCAAAACTGAAGGCAGTATTGTTATTATATTTAACCCAATGAAACCCAACCTCGGGTATTAATTGAAAATTAATCTTATTTCAATATCAGAAGCCATATTATGCAACCAATGAGGCGGATTTTCAAGCCGTAATGATTCCTCTTTATGTGCGGTTGTGGTGAAATTTGTTTAATATTTTATCATTGTTCTTTTGTTTTATTACGATTCTTTTGTTCAATATCACGTGTTCTGTCGAGTGGGATCTGAATGAAATACGAAATATTTTCATTTCATCATCTGTCTAGCCTTTTCCCAACAATGTTGGGGTCGGCTTCCAGTCCAACCGGATGCAGCTGAATACCAGTACTTTACAAGGCGCCACTGTCTATCTGAGTTAACAGCATAGTTAGTACGGCGTCATATTTTGGCTACGTATTCTTTTCAAAATCTATTAAGTAATATTGTAAGTGCCTCGGTATCTTTGTCACTTTGTCTCGCGTTAGCGGCTGAACGAGTGTTTGATTTACAAATAAACCAACGAGGCTTAGGACAAAGGATACCTTTTACCCCAGAAACTCGTTCCTGGGGGGATAATTCCCGAACTCCACAAGGGCGAATCCGCGGTCAAATCCTCGATACTCATAAAAAAATAATTGTTCCCTATACAGAAATCGAATTACCTACAAATATAATTAACATTTCAAATAGTATTTACTTAAACCAACATTATAAGCTGCCAAATAAACACAACACAATCATGATGTAAAATCCTCACCAAGAAACAGAAAGACATATCGATAATGCTATAACAGTTCTGGGAGCAAATCTTAGAATAATTCGGATTTACCAAACGTTATCAGAAGGTATTAAGCAAACGCTTTGAGATTATCTCGCCAATCGCCCGACGGATCCTTCTTAAACTGAGATGTAGGAAGCTAGGGAGATGTGGTATCTTGAAGTAACTAAGGAGTTTTTGCTTTTATAGTGCACTAACTTTCGCTCGCGGTTTCGATCCCGTTATGTACGGCAATTAACCAGCGGAAACGTTTTAAATGTAGCCTATGACACTCGGGGATAATGAAGCTTCCCGTTAGTGAAAGGATTTTCGGAATTGGATCTGTAGTTCTGAAGATTGGGTCCTAAATACAAACTTACAATCTTTTACCTCTTTATGATATTGGTATGGATAGTATACATTTTTGCTTTAACTTTCGAATTGTAAGATCATGAGTTCAAATCCAAGCACTTTACTTTACTTTGTGATAATTATTTGATCACCACTGCTCTCAAAACGGTGAAGGAACACTTTGTGAAGAAACCTCTTTAAAACCAAAAATTTCGAAGACACATGACAAGCACCTAACTGCGATGGCCCCACAAGATGGATTATAGCTTACTGCTTCTAATGAAAGAGAGGAAACTTAAGGACTAGCAGTGAGAACATCTTCTTCTTAGCTTGTCGATGGTAATTCAAATTGAGTCAGCCCTAAATTTTAGCGTCAACCAGCTCCTGTGCAGAAAAGGCAGGCCACGATATCAAGTGTCCTAACGTTTGTGGGGCAACACCATACTTACGCAGGGCAGGCTCATCTTTGAATCTCCATCTGAACAGGTTTTCCTTGCTTCAGCCAACCTGTGTCCGGAGTCAATTTAAAGACTTCCAGGTCTAGCATGACAACTTGAGGCCAGGTGGGAGATTTCCAGCAAATGGCACAAATGGGTTGGGTATAGAAACACTTTGAGAAAAACATTATATGCTGATAATGCTACGTTTAATATTGTGATCTAATTCTTAAGAAATGTAGCTAGGTTAGTCTAGATACGAATGATACGATAGAAAATGAACCAGGACATGTGACTTACCTTTCAAGATTTACAAAATGACCTTAACCGAGTAGTAAACGAAATAGAGTATCATCTGCCTAGCCTTTTCCCAAATATGTCTGGGTCAGCTTCCAGTCTAACTTGATGCAGCTGAGTACCAGTATTTTACATGGAGCGATTGCCAATCTGACCTCCACAACCCATTTAGTACTGGGTAATACGATAGCCCTTGGTAAAACTGGTTGTCACACTTTCGGGCCCCTGACTACCTGTAACGACACTGTGAAAGATCTACAAAAAACAGCAGAGACCAAAGGCTTAACGAGCTTTCCGAAGCACGGAGGAAACTCTATGTGTAATGTGGTCACCCGTCCACGGACCAACCTAGGCAAGCGCAGCTTAACCTGAAGATCGACCCGCGTGGCTGTCGTGTCTGTTGTTTAGCTTATTTGCATTAAAACGCATTATATGGAAGTTAAAGAACTACAAACACACAAAGCAATAATTAATATTGTCAGCACAGTAAATTCATGTCAATTTATGTACTGACTTAATTAAATTAATGCCTTCTCCTTTGAAACAACTCCAAACTAAGATCAAAGATGAACGTTACCTAGATAACGCTTTCCAAGTTCTACGTCGAAATATCAAAGCTCCTAATATTATTGGGGACCACAAAAGAGGATTTTTTCCGCCAAATGCTTTGAATTTGTTGATAGTATCGTAACTTTATTCGTCTTACATTTTCTATTCGTTTTTCAATATAATTGTCGTGGTGAATTGTAAATTCGAACAAAAAATGGTTGATCGATGGTGAAGCTACGCAAGCCGAGGTCGAGCCGTGGATGGGTGATCCATTACACTGAGACTCGGAACCAGTAACCGGGTTGTGGAGGATAGGCAGCCGCGTGATGTAAAATAGGTTGATCATAGGAAAAAGGTTGAACGCGACCTGATGAAAGTTGGTTCGGATACGAATAGTCTTATTTTCTTGAATCAGTGTTTG
Organism: Noctua fimbriata; assembly: GCA_905163415.1. Lineage (NCBI taxonomy): Eukaryota > Metazoa > Arthropoda > Insecta > Lepidoptera > Noctuidae > Noctua > Noctua fimbriata. The sequence continues at coordinate 11,480,170 of LR990945.1, read as the reverse complement.
TTTTTTTTATCATTTACTTTTATGGCTTGTTTGAATCTAATTAATACGTTTTTTTTCTTTTAATCTCCTATACACCGTGACATTTTAGTCGTCTTACAACGGTAGCCCATTTCATGTATCCAATGACTACTAAACATTCATAAAAAAAGGTATTTATGAGATTTGAATAATTTAAAAATAAAAACATGATTCGTTATTATGACGCATGTTGTAGTTGAAATACCCTGTTGCCAGCGATGATCTACTTGACTCATGCGCTGGTTATATTCTACCATTTGAGACGTAAACATTATGAATAGGATGTTTCATAATTCTAATGCATTATTTATTTTTCTTTGTATCTGTTATCTTAAATAATTAATGAAAAAGAATCGCGCCTTATCTTGGATACATTGAGTAGACTGCTTCTGTAAGACAACTAAAAAGTCACGGTGTATATTCTTTTCAACAATTAAGAAAAGGAACTGAATAGTTTGGTACTGAGGTGTTGATGAGCGTCGTCACTTCAACAATTTAGTCAGTGTCTAAGTAGGAAATCAGCAAAATTAAACAGCATGCTTGTGAAGTAGTTTAGGTTTATATTGTCTTAAATAACATTTTTTGATATAAAACAAAAAACAATTAAAATTTATCAACGCAAGATATATTATTTATTACATTTTATTATTTCGCTAGTTTCAATTTAGATAATAGTAAGCATACATTTTGAATTCATTTATTCTATACTCTTAACGATAGGCATACTAACTTCAGCGTCTTCTAAATCTCTAATCCTAACAAAAGTACCATAATTATAAAAATCTTCAATTTCTTGCAAAGTCCTGTTCTTAGTTTCTGGCACATAAATCCAAATTAATATTGTACAAATCAAGCAAGAGACACCTAATAAAAAGAACGTCCATGAAATGTTAACACATAGAATTATATACGGTAAAGATTTCACTGTTACTACATAAAACAAGCAGGTTAATATATTGAATAATGCTCCACCAATCCCTCTGTTCTTTACTGGCATCAAATCAATAGCTAATGCATACGTGATAGGGTTGAATCCGGAGTTACAAAACACCATATACCCCAAGAAAAAGTAAAGAAACAGAATTGAATCTTTTGCTATTACTCCAATACTTTGCAAGTATGAAACTAACGAACAACTTAGCAAAGAAACAATACATCCCAATGACGTAGACAACACAGTTTTAGTTTTAAAATATCTTATAAGTATTAAAGAAATTAAAGACCCTGTCAGTAAAGTACAAACGGTTACAACATATCCTAAAACAGCTACTTTAGGATCTCCTATAGCTGTTTCTAAGATATCTTTGCTATATATGAACAAAGGTAATGCTCCACTGATGTAAAAGTTCACTAATATCAGTAACATGTACAAGCTTGGCAGATAAAAGTCCCTCCGCTTCATTCTCTTCCAAGTCTCTTGAATTTTCGTCTTCTTAGAAATGCTTTTTCTCGTTTCTTTCTGCGCTGCTATCAATGCCTTTAACTCTTTCGTCGCTTCATTATCATCCGTCCCTCTAAGCCATATAAAAGCTTTTTCACAAGCTTCAAACTTCCCTTTATAAGCCAACCAAGACGGTGATTCAGGCCAAACGATTACTATCAATAAAGCTATCATTACAGGACCACATAAGACCATAGCCACTGTTTGCCAGTTAAAAACAGTCCCTAATGTGGTGACCAGTACCTGACCTACAGTTTGGTTAATGATTAGAAGTACCATTGATGCAGACCTATACTTCGGAGCCAACATTTCACTGACTGTCACAAGGTTGATTATTGTGAGACAGTTGCTGGATAAACCATGGAATATTGCTGACAGTAGGACCATAAGGACATCTTTCGCTGCAAATGCTAGGATCCATCCGATTAGCAGAAGAACAGAACTGCCAATGAAGGTGTATTTTCGTCCTTTCCATTGCATTATAGTTGGCATTAGAGTTGCTCCTATTCCGGCGACTCCATGCATTGATGCTGAAACAAAAGAAAACCGTATTTCAATAGTTGGACCTTGTTTAAACTTTGATGGTGTCTAAAGGTTATTATGCGCTGATTTGGCAGAAACGTTGGCGGTGGCGGATTACTAGACAGTAGTTGTTCTATCTGACTTCCCAGTAGCAGCATGGAGATTGGAAGTTGGCGATTCGATACCTCCGTGACTCGAAAAGCACTTTAAGCTTTTGTCCCTGCGCCTGATCTCTCTCTTGTCGTGTCCAGCAAGCGTAGCATGACCACCGTAGAAAGGGGTTTTGTAGACGGAAGAATCGATAAAATGACAGATTTCTTTTGTTGATCTGTCATTTTGTCAATTTTTTCCGTCGTCGGTGGTCATGCTACGCGTGCTGACATCGTCCAATTGGTCTATGAGAGTGGAGGAAGAGAGGGTCCACTTGTGTATGCGCACACACTTCTGTACTTTAATATTTCGAGAGCTGATACCTAGGCAACACTAACATTGTCCGCTAGGACCGAAGAAGGTCAAAAAGATTTAAGACTATTACTATCTGATATGGTGCAGTTACTGTCAACCAGTCTTACCAAGGGGTATTAAATTACCCGTTAATAACTGGGTTGTGGAGAGGTCAGATAGGCAGTCGCTCTATGTAAAATACTGGTATTGGTTAGACTGGAAGCCGATCCAACATAGTTGGAATAAGGCTACTGCTAATATAAAATATAGCCTGTAAGATATTTGTAAAATTCTGTGACATTTATTGAATAAACATATATTATTATTATTATATTATTATAAAAGGCTAGGTAGATGATGACAGTACAGTTACTGTCAAAAATGTATAAAAGTATAGTTATGCGTCTGTTTGCTAGGGGTTTTCTCCAAAAAGCGTTGAGATTAAAACAAAAGATGCTTGTAATTTTTAATTACTTACCTATCCAAGTGAGTGTATCCAGATCTGTATGCATTGTGGTATCGTTAGATTGGAACTGCTGTAGCAAAACGCATGGGTATCCTAGGGACCCACCCATGGATATAGCTGCCAGCTGTGGTGCTGTCGCCACGAACATCTAAAGGAATTGAAATTTGATTGTGATTATTTTAATACTACCTTTGACTGGCTCGTTGGTCAAGTGGTCGAAAACGTGACTGCTGAGTATTGGGTCCTGGGTTCGACTCCCGGGTCGGGCAAAGTGTTATTGGGGTTTTTCACCAGGAAATTTTCAGCAGCAGCCAAGTCTGATTTATTCACCACAGTTACAATACAATACAAATGTTACAAAAACTGTACAAAACTGTATTTAGCACTGCCTCTTAAACTAGGATAACCTGTATTTTTAGAGACAGGAAAACCTTTTATTTTTACCTGGTTGATGGATGGCATTAGGCTGTCCCCCTTTTAAATGTGACCTAAAAATAACTGGCAAAATGGGGGTGTACTATTAGGTTAATCTCTGCCCAACCCTTCGCGAATTACAGGCGTGATGTTATGTTGTGTAAAACAAGACTTTTGCAATATCATTGTCCTTGTTGGAGTTCAGAAAATCGCCAAAAAAGTTATTGTTCTTGGCGATTAAAAGATAAAATGTATCTATTATTTTTCATGGGAATTCCTTATTGTAGCTACTTCCTGATAGTGTACGTTAATAAAGTATGATATGTACCGATGAAACAAGACTGCATGTAGCGTAGATGAGAATGTTGAGATGGATCTGTGACTGAAATGTATAAAGTAAGAAATGAGAAGAAGATAAATACGACATGTAAGAGAAAGAAAAGAAAGTCGAGAGTTGTCGTCTGTTACAGAAAAAAATTGAGTCGTAGGTCTTGGTATGGACATGTGATGAGGAGGGATGGAACTCATGTGACTAAAAGAGTGATGAATATAAAAGTAGATGGATACTAAAATTAATAACGAAAGTAGAGCAAGACCAAAGAAACGATGGATGGACTGTTTAAAGGGCGATTATGCAAGAAAGGAGGTATCTGATGAGATGACGAGTAATAGAGAAGTATGGATGCAGAAGACATGCTGCGCCGAGTGCAAGTAAATTGGGATAAGGACAGGAGAATGATGATGATGATGATAAATGTAGATGGAGAGGAAGAACAAAGAAAAGATGACTAAATGATAGCGACACGATTGACAGGGAGAATGAAGAAAAAATTTTTGCGCCGACCTCACGTGACATAATTCAAGGATAGGACGATTATGATAATTTATACAGGGTGTAAACAGATCCTTTACATAGCCGTCAACCAAGCATTCTGTACATCAAACTAAGTAAATTTACGCAAAAATTGAAAAAAAATTGTGAAAAATCACTTTTTATGGTAGGACTCGATGGAAAACACTTAAAGCATTGTTCTGATGGATGGATGGAATAGTACGGGGGTCGTGGAGATGTGTAAAGTAAAAATCTTACATTAAAAACACGTATTTAAAAAAAAACTTGTTTAAAAGTTGGAACTAACTAATATCTCCGTAACTATAAGGTTCCAAGGTATGGTCTAGAATAAAAAAATTATCGCAGTGATGGGGAGAACAAGTGCCTTTCGGATATGTTAAGGGTCTATTTACACCCTTTATCTATGAATCAGGGAGAGATGCGAGAAAACTGCATTTTCCCATTAAACATTATCCTCGTCATATCAAAGTCCAAACTGAGCCCATCTGACCTCCACCAGCCAGTTACTTGGTTTTATAATACTACACGACAAGACCTGGTTGTCAGACTACCTCTAACGACTGTCAAAGATCTACAAATGACAGCCGCAACCAAAGTTTACGGCCTTTCTGAGGCACGTAGGAAACTTGATTTGAAACAGGTGGTCATCCATCCACGGACTGACCCAGGTCAGCGTTGCTTAACCTTGAGGATCAACCCGTGCGGCTGTTATTATTTAGCCACGAGCTCATCAAGAATAGAACCAAACATTTCTACTTACTCCCCAAATGAGATAGCTTGAAGATACAATTCAAATTCTCGTTAAGTGATCATTGTTCCTAATATCAGTAAACAGTTGTATACACAACGTCGTAATTACAGCAGAACACTTGATTACAAGATAATTATTTACCGACAAATGTTCGGAGTAATGTTCGGTACTAGAGATGAGCCGACTATGACTTTGGCCCACTAGGCGGTTGCAAAAAAGGCCTTCAGACGGCCTTCAATCAAAAAATCGTTTTCAAAAATTAAAAATACTCGTTTCACATAAATAATACTAGCTTATGCCCTCAGCTTCGCCCGCGTCGAGTTTGGTTACCGTCCCCTGGGATCATTATAAACTATTTGTGTGCTAAATTTCATTAAAATCCGTACAGTAGTTTTTGAGTGAACGAGTAGCAAACATCCATCCTCACAAACTTTCGCATTTATAATAGTAAGTAAGACTTTCATAATTTTAAGAATGTATTCATATATCTTTAGCAGTACCGCCCTCCCACCCGCAAATATATGCACATACATGCAGAAGGTGCCATTGATATAATGTAACATGTCAAAATGACGTATTTGGTCGGACTCAGGGGAGCGCCATTGTACCCATTGCCCTCCTATTTATCCACCCCTGGCTCCAAGGGATAGCAGATTTGAGTATTTGATAGACAGACGGACAGACAGACGGACAGACAGGCGGACAGACGGACAGACAGACGGACAGACAGACGGAAATACGGACGGACAGACAGACAGACAGAGGAACAGACAGACGGACAGACAGACGGACTACAAAGTGATCCTTTAAGGCTTTCGTTTTTGCCAGTTGAGGTACGAAAGCCTAAAAAGCAAAAATGTCATGATTCTAACTCCAATAAATCCATCTGAATTTATAACTAAACTGTTTTTTTATTTAGCCTATATTGTCCCACTGCTGGGCAAAGGCAAATTAAAAAAGGGCCTATATTTGCCTGACTCTTCTCTACGTGCGGCTTTCTCAGGCCAATCTCTCACAAACGCCTCTAAGTCGTCACGCCGGCGTTTTCTAGGCCTCTCTTAGCGACGACGCCCGTCTTCTGGCATCCACTGAGTAACGACTCTGATCCATCGCTCCTGATGCATTCTACAGACATGGCCCGCCCACTCCCACTTCAACCTAAACTGTTCGCCTTTTATCATCTACACTTTCTACGGTTGAAATTCTCCATTTTACGATGTGTAAATACCGGTTAATTCTCAAATGCCTATTTAGAGTTTACAAGGGAATGTATTCATGAATTTCCAATAGTTCCGGTCAAAGCCATACAATATTCACGGGAAACATTAAATACTATGGATTATTAATCTCCAGGAAATCTTGTCAAACATCACTGGCTTTGGTTGTATTCTGTTTGATTTGGTAGTTTAGTAATGAATTGTGAATAATCTTAGTCTAAATGTGGATAACTTTAGTTGCAAGACTTGTATGTTATGTCTAGAGTAGAGGACCGTATTCATATATCATAGTTATTAGATGTGCTTCGCGGTTTACCCGCCGCTTTTGACTTTTTTTTTTCTCGGCTCCTATTGGTCATAGCGTGATGTTATATAGCCTATAGCTTTCCTCGATAATTGGACTATCCAACACTAAAATAATTTTTCAATTCGAAACAGCAGTTCCTGAGATTAGCGCGTTCAAACCAAACAAAAAAACTCTTCAGCTTTATAATATTAGTATGGAAGTATAGATAGTATAGATCAGTTAACTCTTTAGTATGTACATACTTTTCATCTTCCTGGCCTTGTCCCATGTTACTTGGGGTCGGCGCAACACGTTTTTTTCTCCCATTCTCCCCTGTCAATCGACACGCTATCGTTTTACTCCTTTATCTTTCATATCATTCCTTACACAATCCATTCATCGTTTCTTTGCTCTTCCTCTCCCTCTCCATCCATCAACATCTCCATCCATACAGGTGTAAACAGACCCTTCACATAGCCGTCAACCAAGCATTCTGTACATCAAACTAAGTAACTTTACGCAAAAATTATTGCTGGGAATAGACTTTTTTTTTGGGGTGAAAAATTACGTTTTACGGTAGGAATCGATGGAAAGCAGTCAAAACATTGTGCTGATGGGTGGATTGAATAGTACGGAGGTCGTGGAGGTGTGTAAAGTAAAAATCTTACATTAAAAACATGTATTTAAAAAAAAAGTTGGAACTTTGACCCCCAATATCTCCGTAACTAGAAGGTTCCCAGATATGGTCAATAAAAAAAAAAATATCGCAAAGACTGGGCCTTTATTCATCGCTCTTTTAGTCACATGCGATTCGTCCCTCCTGATCACATGTCCATACCAAGACAGTCGATTCCCTTTCAACTTTCCTGTACATTATTTTGTTTCAATAAAATATAAGAAAATAGAGTCTAGTAAAACGATAGAGAAATACAATTAAAATATCACCACAACTAAATATTTACGGACTAAAATAAGATCATTATCATGTGGGTGTACTATTAGGTACAACTCTGTCTTACCCTTTGGGGATTGCAGGCGTGATGTTATGTTATGTAAAATAAGATCATTCTGGTTTTGAACGTCACAACTGTAATCCCCGAAGGGTTAGGCAGTGATGTAACTATAAGAACCCACCCATTTTGTTTATGTCCCATATATTTCTTGCTATCAATTAGTGGAAAACCAAACTGACTACTGATGCGAAATTTTCGGAATTTTTTGAAGACCTATTCCAAATTCGTACAGCAAGCAATCGGACAGTTTAAATCGGTATTTTTAAAACATTTCAACACTTACCTGCTTGACAAAAGGTGAAAAGTTCATGGTTAAAATTCCAATAAATCCGCATGAATTTATAACGAAACTGTATTGTATTGTTTCGCTTCAATATCAATATTCAATACTTTTTTTTCACATTTCTGCAAAGAGCAAAAACCAAATTTTTATTATTTTTCTTTTAATGAAATAAATAATAATTAATGGTTTTTATTTGTATTTCTGCGCCAACATGATTTGACAAAATGGTCATTAAAATCGTTTGATTTTCAGTATAGTTATCAAAACTTGAAAAATAAAAATATGATTGATGAAATTAAAGTACAGCCAAAAAAAACTTGTACTGATTTATGCAGCTATCGGTTTTTTCCACAATTTTGATAACTTTAATAGCCAATTGTTTTAGTTTTTACTAGCTAACACTATTTTTTACGTATAATTAATTCCATGAATAAAATTCTTAAACACTAAGTGCTTCTTGTTTTAACAATATTAATAATGAATATAACTGTTGAATGTCAGTGCTTTATAACAAGTAAGTTGGTTATTTTTAGGATTCCCTTTAATATTAATTAAAACCATATATAAGAAAGAACAGAAGAAGATAGAAAAGATTGAAAATAATGAAAAGAAAAAAAGGAAAGAAAGGAAAGAAAGAAAAGAAAGAAAAGAAAGAAGAGAAAGAAAAGAAAAAGAAAAAGAAAAGAAAACAAAGAAAGAAAAGAAAGAAAAGAAAGAAAAGAAAGAAAAGAAAGAAAAGAAAGAAGAGAAAGAAAAGAAAGAAAAGAAAGAAGAGAATGAAGAGAAAGAAAAGAAAGAAAAGAAAGAAAAGAAAGAAAAGAAAGAAAAAAAAACATAATATATTTATTTGCCACAAGAGCAAACAAAAAAATACTTAAATGTAAACAGAAAAAAAAAGAGAAAATAATAGGCCCAACTTTGCAACCTCGCTTTCTGTCTGTATGTATTAATGCACTGTTTGGTAATCACTTTTGACAGACATCATTGTCACAGTTACACATTGTAACAGTTATCATTGTTTTAAAAGTCTGAAGATAGCCTAAAATAACGATATTCGGGAATGTTGGTGAATAAAGAACATGTAACATAACATCACGACTGTAATCCTCGAAGGTTTAGGCAGAGACGTACCTAATAGTACGCACACATTTTGCCAGTTATGTATTAAGTCCCATGTAATAAGGGGCAAACCTATTGCCATCAACCGAGCACATATGCAGACTCGGTGGCTGCAATCAGCCATCAGGATTTTTTCAGTAACAACCCAATAACTTTTTACCGACCTTTGAATCTAACCCAGAACCTCGTGCTCAGCAGTCGCGTTTGCGACCACTAGACCAACGAGGCAGGCTGTCAATAAAAAACTCTAGGTAAATTCCCAACTAGAAGGTCATAAATATTACTTTGGGCTGCAATAGATGAATACACTCTGAAATAGATCAAAAATCTGTGGCAAGGGTGATCCCCGATCCTTAGCCATGACAGACAAACTTCGGTATGAGTCAAAAGAAGCTCAGTATTCAGCTTTAATCGTTGTAAGAAAACAGTGATAGCCGGTGTGACCGTCAGACTGCCAAGTCATAGGTCACGAGTTCGAATCCAAGACACGAACCTCTAGTTTTTCGGATTCATGTGCGTATTGTACAGGGTGTGAACGGACACTTCATGAAACCGTTAACCAAGCATTATGTACATCAAACTAAGTAAATTTACGCAAAAAATATTCATTGATGGGAAAGGTAGGGTAGGACTCAACGTAACGCACGCAAAATATTGTGCTTATGGATGGTTTGAATAGAACTGGGGTCGTGGAGGTGGTTAAAATAAAAATCTTACGCTGAAAACATGTGTTTAAAAATTGAAAAAGTTGGAAATTTCACCCCCAATATCTCCGTTATAAGGTTTCCAGGTATGCTCTATAAGTCTAGACCAAAAATATAATCGAAATGACGGCGAGAACAAGTGCCTTTCCACTTCTCAAGGGTTGTTACACTCTTTATAATTATCACTTGTATCGGTGAAGGAAAACATCGTGAGAAAACGACACCAGGCCCCGTAGCAGGACCACCGTAGACAAGGATTTCTTTGACGGAAGAATCGACAAAATGACAGATTGTGTTGACACAATGACAGATTTCTTTGCACTATCTGTCATTTTGTCGATTCCTCCGTCAAAGAAAGCCTTGTCTACGGTGGTCATGCTACGGGATGTTAGGCACTAACTACACCCTAAAGAAAGAATGTTGCATATACCAACTGAACCCAGACAATAATCCAACAAATTAAATTAAAAGTATAAATTGGACACAAGTGCATAAAAACCATGACATTGAATGAGATATGAATCATACAAAACGTTTTAACGTCTTTTATTTCGTTTACTTCGTTATTTCGGTTGAACACTGGGAGTCTATTATAACATTTTATTGCAGAATTATCTATACTAATAATATTAAAGAGATAAAATTTGTTTGTAAGTTTGTATGTAAGGTGTAATCTTCGGAACTACTGATCCGATTCCGATTAAATCTTTCACTAACGGAAGCAAAAGCAAATGCTGAAAGGCACTTGTTCTTCCCGCCATCGAGATCATTGTTTTTTTCTAGACAGTACCTGGGGACCTTCTTATTAATTATTCTAATATTGGGGGTGAAAGTTCCATCTTTTTCGCTTCCAATGTCTGACGAACCGGGTAATCCGGCTAACATCGGCGTCGTGAACAAACCTCCGTAGTACTTCATACAGGACTGCTAGCAAAGCTGGCACTAGCCTAGCTAAAAACCAGTTATGAGCAATCCTTGTGGCCCGTTGTGTTTATGAAAAACCATCTAGTATTCAGAACCCCAGTATTTCTGAGCTGCGGGAGCCTTTAAGCGTTTGAACGCGAAGGTTGATGGATTAAATGCGGATTCATTAATTTAACCCTGCTTTTAGTTTTGTAATGCGGGGAGGCTTTACAAATAAAATACTAGCGTTATGGATATTGGCTAGAGAGGCGCCACGGCGCCCTCACCTTCCGCCTGACGCAGGCCCTCACCGGACACGGTTGTTTCGGGAGATTCCTGCACCAAATCGGGCGAGAGGAAACGCCCGGGTGTTTCCATTGCGAGGATCGTCCGGAGGACACGGTGCAGCACACTGTGGGGGTCTGCCCCGCTTGGGCCCTGGTTCAAGCCATGGTCCGGAGCGAGAGGGAATGGGAAGCCGTCACCTCCTGCGAAGCAGTCATGCTAGTGAAGGAGGTGGCGGGACGTGAGAGGGAAAGAGCCTCACGTCCCAGGCGACGCGGGAGACGCCCTGGGCGTTGGGGGTCACGTGGTGGCCCCCGGCCACCGTAGGCGCGGGCCTGTGGACGGCGAGTTATGGGCTAGCTCGCCGTCCGGCCGTCTTATGACGACACGCCGTGTCGACGGCGCGTTCGTGTTCCACGCGCGCCTCAAAGAGATGTCAGCAACCACGTAGGGGTCCGCATGGGCCGATGCCTGCCAGGGCTGCAGGACTGTTCGAAAGAGATACCGCGGCCCTGGAACACAAAGGGCAAAGAAGGAGTGGGGGGGGTCATTTGATGATTTTCCATTCTAAAAAAAATAAAAGCGTTATGGATATTCATTCGTAGCGCAAAAACTAAGAATGCCAGAGCGAGCGAAGCGAGCTCGGAACCTGGGGCACCCCGACTTGGACAGATTAATTTCGATGGGGGCGAAGTGAGCGAACTAAAACCCCGCAAACAGAATTAGGAGTCCCGCGCACCATGGCTATGTCGACGAAACTAATTTATTTAAAAACAAACAACAGAGCGATGCGCATGATATCGCTCTCTCTCTCTCTCTCTCTCTCTATTGGCACGTGCCGCTTGCTATCTGGGATAGGAGAGTATGTCTGCAGAAATCCCTTCCGCGTGTCAGATCGCACCTAAGTACTTTTATGTTTTTTATAGATCTAAGTAGAGGAAGCGTTTTAATTATGAAGTTTTGAATACTACTCCGGAAACAGTACCCGAATCCAGATCGTTCACAATTCTAAATATCGGAATGGTTTATAGTAACTTTCTGTGAATTAACAGGGTAGCATGTCGCAGAATTCTCTTCCGCGTGTCAGATCGTACCTAAGTACTTTTATTATTAAAATTATGAAGTCTTTAATACTACTCCGGAAAAAATATCCAAATCCTGATCCTAAATATCGGAAAGGTTTAAGGTGAATTAATACTAGTTCTCAAGAGTACTGGGGTTTGGAATACTGGAAGGGTTTCCATATACGCTGACCTGTTCACAGCGACCTGCAATGCTACAAAATTAATTAAACCATTATTGCATCTCGAATCATTGTTCTAGGAAGTCAATAATGGATACGAAAATAATCGACACATTAACAATAGAAATTAAGGAGTTATTGGAAAATGGTGGATAACTGGAATTAAAATATAATACAGAACTCATTAGTTAGCGGCGCATTATAATACGAGGTTCATTGTAATATTGTAAAAAATAATAGATGATGATTGTAATAACATTGACACAATTTGTGCAATGTAATTAAATTTATTCTTGTTGTCTTTAACACTCGTAGGTAGAGTTAGTTAGTTTATGTTTTTGCAGATATAAACTGTATGTCTAGCAAAACATAAATTCATTAGTTACACGACGGATATACTTAAAGGGTGTATCATCATCATCTGCCTGGCCTTTTCAAAACTATATTGGGGTCGGCTTCCAATCTAACCGGATGCTGCTGAAATACAAGAATTTTACAAGGAGCGACTACCTGTCTGACCTCCACAACCCAGTTAGTACTGCGTAATACGATACCTCTTGGTAAGACTGGTTGTCAGACTTTCAGGTCAATGAATACGGGTAACGACTGTCTTATATCTTTGTTTTATTTTTTGTTTTTTTTCGGATGAGAAGTCATCAAATGACTCCCCCCCGCTCTGGGCGGAGTGGAAGGGAGTATCAGACTTTTACTGACTAAAACCCATATTCCTTCTTTGCCCTTTGTGTTCCAGTGCCACGGTATCTCTTTCGAACAGTCCCGCAGCCCTGGCAGATGACAACCGGCACCAAAAGATTAACGTGCTTTCTGAGGCACGGAGGAAACTCGGTATGTAATGGGTGATCATCCATCCACAGACCAACCTAGGAAGGCTCGGCTTTACATGATCCAGATCGACCCGACCGGCTGTTATTATTTAGCCACGAGCTTCTCCAGGTCGAGCAAATAAGTTATTAAAATCTAGATAGGTGAGGGTGTCTCATTAGATGACGACCATTAGATAAGTTTGGAAAAAGAAGACATATTGTGCCGATTTCAAGTTATTCCAGAAAAATGATAGTCTTCTCTTTTGCAACACGGTATTTGGGTTTGTGACCGGTTGATGACGATTGGCCCGGCCCGTACAATATTTAGATTTAACATAATTATCTGGCGTGTGTGTACGGCTAGCGCAGGAGCGTGAATATTGTAATTAGCAAAGAGAGTGCTATACCCAACAATGAGTGAAGTCGAGCCGTGGATGGTAATGATGATGAGAGGTACACATTTACCTATTAGCAGCAGTGGCATAGCCTAGTGGTGTGACCGTCCGTCGGCCTACCAAGTCATATTTCTCGAGTTCGAACCCAAGACATACACCCCTGATTTTACAGATTCATGTGCGTATTGTATAATTGTCACTTGCTTCGGTGGAGGAAAACATCGTGAGGAAACCAAACCAGCATTCCTAAAAGATGTTTCTCGACAACATGTAAAGCCAAGTCAGAGGCCCATGAGTGGCATAAAAATTCTGACACCAGCCCCCGTAGCATGACCATCGTAGACAAGGATTTCTTTGACGTAAGAATCGACAAAATGACAGATTTTGTCGACACAATGACAGATTTCTTTGCACTATCTGTCATTTTGTCGGTTCTTCCGTCAAAGAAATCCTTGTCTACGGTGATCACGCTACGGGGGCTGGTTAGGCACTAACCGGCGCGGCGTGATGTTATGTAGTGCAGAGTAAAGTTGTATAATGACATCCATAATTAGATACGACCCAAAAACCACAATTAGGTCCGCATACACCACAGAACACGGTGACGGAATAAATCACCAATTTTGAATACCGAGCTAATAGGAATTGCGATAAATTGTCGCGATTTACCGTTGAATTACTGGATGTTGTGCACTCGCCTATTTACGCGAAATTCGGATTCGCGACGCAAATTATGACGATTACAGTTATTTCGATTGTCCAGGGAGACGGGATTACTGGAAGTGACAGATCAAATCAGAATGATATTTTCATCATTCCTTTTTCATATTTTTTTTTGAATTGGTTAAGAATATGGTAAATAAAAAAAATCTTTTTTTCAATTACAAAGGGCATTTCGATACATATTATTGGAGGTAACCTTTTAAGGAAGGAATTGCTTGTATTAGGAGACTCCGCACTTCCACTTATCATTTTTTACGCAATTGAAATGTAGACAATGTAAACAAGCAAGACTAAAATAAAAGGGTGACTTAAAATTATACAAACGGCTCTGCAAATGAATGAGCATTATGCAGAAAAAGGGCAGATCGCGCGTGTACTTGTGGTATGTGTGTCACGAGTGAGTGCGTGAGTGATTGAGTGTGTGAGTGTGAATAGTGAGGTTGTGTGGTGTATAAGTATATATAATAAGCAATGCTTAGTTCACTTATCCCAATAATTAACAGCTGTTTGCAATGATGCCAAGTTCAAGAAGACACATTCTTAAACTCTGTACAAGGACGAATTAAAGGAAATGAGTACAAAAGAGAAAGTCTGAAAGTGGCGTTGATAACTGAAAAATTACGTGGTAATTGGTTGTGGCATATGATGCGGAGGAATAAGGAAAATGTCGTGAGGAGAGTTTTGAGTATGAATGTGTAAGAGTAGAGGAAGACCAAAGAAACAATGGATGGACTGTGTGAAGGATGATATGGCACCTGATGAGATGGCGAGTACATACTGATATACATGCTGCGCCGACCCCAAATAAATTGGGATAATAGCAGGAGAATGATGATGAGGGACGAATTAAATTAACTAGCGAAACCTAACAGACGTCATCGTGAAAGAATACTCTTTATTATACTCATTCGAGGTTTTTTACCACTGTGGTGATCGGTTGTCATGGTGATCAAATGATGTGGAAAAATGAGGAAAATGTCGTGAGTTTTAAGTATGATTGTGAATGGCGATCAGAGCAAAAAACAGGTTGAATGAACTGTGTGAAAGATGATGTATTATGGCTAGAACAGAAGTAGCTAATATAAAAGTGTGGAAGAAGACAGCATCGGGGATGCGAAATGATTTGGGATAAGGCAGGAAAAATGATGTATACCGGGAGAGTTGGAAAGGAATGGGGGAGGCCCAGCAGTGGGACAGAATAGGCTAATTGAAAAAGTCAGGGAAGCTATGTTTTTTTAATCACTTCGATCCATAATAACTTACCTTTTGGATTTTCATTTTAACTTCTGTTTCAGTTGCAAACTAAAAAACTAACAACACCTCATTCACACACATATCCCACTATCCTTTTCTGTCTCTATTACCAATCCTTACACCACCATCTTAAGGTTCAATTTCCCCTGTCTCTTCGGACACCAGTAACTAAAAATTCACCTCATACAAGTCGTTTATCACTAGTGTTCCTAGTAGCTTGTGGTTTAAGCTCTAAGTTTACCTTGGTTGCGGAAAGTTAGAGAGCAAACTGAATCACGTGAAGCATAATAATTAGCTTGACGTACAAAATATAAATTGCTCGGTTACGACGCTTTGGTGCTTAGTTATACTTTAGTACGGAAACAGTATTTTGCTCGTTTATTGTCGTGTAAATGGTTTTCTTCGGCTTATTGTTTTAAATCTGATAAAATAGTTTCTGGTTTTTGAAAACTTGATCAATTAATTCGCTGTTAAATCTCAAGTCATGGTCGATGATTTTATGACTAAAGTAAAAGTTAGTAATCATAACATAATTCCCGAAGCGTTAAGCAGAGGTGCACCTAATAGTACACCCAGATTGCGCCAGTGTTCTTTAAGTCCCATGTAATAGGGGACGAGCCTATTGCTATCAACCGGGCACTAATCCAGACTCCGAGGCTGCTTTTGAGATATTCGTGATGGAAAAACACAATAATACTTTGCCCGACCTGAGAATCGAACCGAGGACCTCATACTCAGCAGTCACGAATGCTACCACTACATCACAAACGAGGCAGTCGATCAATAAATTTGTTGCTAAATCTTCAGTCATGGTCAGTGATTATATGACTAAAGTAAAAGTTAGTAATCATGATTATTATGACTTATACATAGGTTGACAGTCTTGGATTGGATACCACGTATCTACGGGCGGAGTTTGGGACTGCCCCAGGTAGGTGGACTAATGATCTACAAATGAAGGCTGGAACAGACTGAAAGCAAAGCCAATGAACCGGGAATTGTAGCTTTGGAGTGGCCTATGTCCAGCTGTAGCCAAGTCGATTGATCAATCATTCAACTCAACTACTTAATAAAATGAAGAAACGTGTCTGGAAAAGTTCTACTCCTGCACAAAACATACGTACTTTAGTAAAAGTACTTTAAATCCAGTCAAAGCCATAGGCAATTTAATCTTGAATCAATTAACAATGAATTGAAAAGTCCAATACAACAATGGAGAAATTAGAAAGAAAATGAGAAATGGAGAATTTTACGAATAAGAGCTGGAAAATTTCGAAAATAAATCACTTCCGACGATAATACATCTGTGTGCCACTGAAGTGCAAATTGAAAATTAATGGTTCGCCATTTTGTAGGTTCTGGTGCAACAATTTCAATTGTCCCGTGTTCAAATATTATGTGTTTGAATAAAACGGAATTTAATGTTTTGGTAATTATTGGGGTGTGCGATAATTCGCTGTAAATATTACCGCTAACATAATAAAACGAAACCTCGCCCGTAGGTTCAATTTATAGCTCCGCAGAAAACTGAAATATCAAAGAGTAGGCCGAAGGACCCGGTAAGAAAAAACCTCGTAGAAATTAGAAGTATACAGGATGTCCCACGGCTATGCCACACGGAAGGTGCCTTAACTATTGTTTATTATGAAGTTTTGGTGAATGAAGACTTATTTCATTGTGTTTATTGTAATTATGTCTACTAAAAATGTTTTGTTTATTCTTATTTTAACATCTACCATATTGTTTACTTCCTAATTTTGTTACTACTTTTGTTTTTATTATTAATTCTGATTTTGATTTTATGTAGTTTTACTTGATTTTTATGCTCAACCATTAACTTGTTATGTATAGTGTAAACTGTTAGTATAAATTGGTTATGAACAAAAAAAATTAGAACTGCGTTCAAAGATTTTTAAATAATCGCCTGTCTAAACCGGGAATCGAACCGGCCAATAATGTGAAAAAAACACACATCATGTATTTTACGATAACTGTTGAAAGGGTTAATCATATATTATTTTATCCTTATTAACATACCATCTTAAACAAAAGCTTTCTTTAATTTCATGGTTTTTACCATGAAATTCAACATTTTATTTAAAACTAGCGACCCGCCCCGGCTTTGCACGCGTACAATACACATATAAACCTTCCTCTTGAATCTATCCATTGCTAAAAACTGCATTAAAATTCGTTAAGTAGTTTAAAAGATCTAAGCGTACAGACAGCGGGAGCAACTTTGTTTTATACTATGTAAAGATGTTGTTCATAAATGAAATTTAATTAAGTAGAGTAAACTAATTAAATACATTATTAATTAAAAAATATATAATTTAAAATAAATAAACTAACAACAAACTATAAAAGGGCATCAAAAACTCCTCCTCAAAGCTGTCAGCTGGTAATGTGCCCAAGAGACTGGCGGCGTTGCCAGGTTGTATGGCAACATTTAGCCTTAAATGAAAACATTTCACATAGGACGATAGAATCCTGGAACTGACAGTTGTACAGTAGCTCATCAGACAGAAGTAGATGACATCCATCTGATCGGTAAGTCTCTTTTCAATGGCGAGTTACAATCTTCGCACTTTGTTTCTCATACTTCTGTACCTATAGCATCGTCATGCATGTCAACTTTTTATTGTAGATTCCAAACGATGATATTAAGAGCGCTTATACAGAAAGTGGGCAACGTCGCAAAAAGCTGTCAAATATTTTACAGTTTTGATTGATTTGGCAATATTACTGTATGGAAATAAGAAATATGGGTAAATAGTGAACTAAAATATTGATTATCAAATGAAATATTGATTATCGAAACACCGATAGATATTTAGTTTTAGATGTATTTTAGTTGTAAACTTTCCAAATGGCTTTTTACACTTGCAATTCATTATTCTAGTTCACTAGTTAGCCATATTTCTTATTTCCATACAGTAATATTGCCAAATTAATTAAAACAGGTACATATTTGACAGCTATTTGCGACGTTGCCAACTTTTTGGATGAACGCTCTTAACATAGACAATTGGATTGACATAACATCACGCCTGTAATCCCCGAAGTGTTAGGCAGAGGTGTACCTAACAAGTACACCTACATTTCGCTAGTTATGTTTAAGAATAGGGAGCAAGCCTATAGCCATCAACCGGGAGCAACTCCAGACTCCGTGGCTGTTACTACAAAATTCCTGATGGAAAAACCCAATAACACTTTGGCCGACCCGGGAATCGAACCCAGGACCTCATACTCTGCAGTCGCGCGTGCAACCACTAGACCAACGGGGTAGTCATCTGATCAGTAAATGAAATATAAATATTAATAACGTCCTTACAAAAGTAAAAATCATTTCTTTCTTGTAACTAAGTAGCCAACCCTAATTCCAACAGCAAATTCAGTAAGAAATTGAAACTAGTAATGGGACTCCGTTCTTTATACTGATCGCCTGGAATGGACATCCAATTAAGAGAAATTGATTTTATTTTGGGAAAAAATATATTTCGTATGGACTAGTTTATGAGCAGTAGAGGCAGTCAATGACTATATAATGATCACTTTTTCAGTAAGCTGTCATCAGCTAGGTCTACAAAATCAAAATCAAAGCATTTATTTCAAGTAGGCCAGTTACAGGCACTTTTGAATTGTCGAAACAAAGACAACAATGAAAAGTAGATACAGTCCCAGTCACAAGGCATAAAAACTGTGAAAGTACTGTAGTTGCCCATTCCCTAACGTAGATCTCTATGGAGAAGAACCGGCAAGAAACTCCATGAACACACTTTTAAATCAGAATACTTTTACAATAACTTGATTACATCATTTATGTTGAGAACGATGTTGCAAGATGTGTACGTTAAAAGTTTCCATAGTAAAAATAAAATAATTAATTCAAATAAGCCGTGGCAACCAAGAGATGACCAGTCACAACTGACAGCGTAATAGAAAGATAAAGCCTAACATTGAAGCCTGTTGCCCGACTTATCTGCACGTTTTCAACTGTCTAAACTTGGTCGGTGTTCAGTACCATTGATAGTATTGGAAAATGTTCATCGGCTAGTTTTAATTGTTCAGCTTCATTTGATGTCGGAGTTTTTATTTAGTTCATCATTGAATATTCTGTATATTCTGAAGGAGCTCGTGTCTAAATACTAACAGTCACTCGGGTCGACCTTAAGGTTAAGCCGCGCTTTCCTAGGTTACTTACCGAGTTTCCTCCGTGCCTCGGAAAGCACGTTAAGCCGTTGGTCCCGGCTGTCCATTGCAGATATGTTTGGCAGTCGTTACAGGTAGTCAGTGGCACGAAAGTCTGACAACTAGTCTTACAAGGGGTATCGTATTACCCAGTACCAACTGGGTTGTGGAGGTCAGATAGGCAGTGGCTCCATGTAAAATACTGGTATTCAGCTGCCGACCCCAACATAGTTGGGAAAAGACTAGGCAGATGATTATTGAATATTCTGTAGTGATCTATTCATGAAAACTGAATACTTTATAATTAATAACGTACCAGTGAACACATTATGAAGATTAAATATGGAGGTTAATTTTAGTTTTTAAAGTTAATTAATGTTTAAGTTTATAAATGTGCTGTTTATGCATTTAGTTTCATCCTCTTTTGCAAATCAGTCGAATCTCAATCGAAGTAATTAGGTTTTTTTTAAGAAAACCCAATTCTGGGCTAAGTTCGCCGTTGTACATAAGCTTTATTAATGCAATTTTATGTGTATATTTTTATTTTCAATGTTGTGTGCAATACATACATATAAAATTCAAAGTCCTGACTGACTGACTGATATATCAACGCATAGCCCAAACCGCGGATCCTAGAGACATGAAATTTGGAGGGTGTATTCTTTGTGAAAAGTAGGTATCCACTAAGAAAGGGTTATTCGAAATTCAACCCCTTAAAGGGTGAAATGGGGAGTTGAATTTTCTGTGAAACTTTTTACTCTCGGGGTCGATTGACTTGAAAATTTGTGTACATACTTTTCAGTTAAAATTATGAAAAACATGTGTCACAGTTTTTCTAAAATCATTCCCCAATTTAAAATTCAATGTCCTGTCTGGCTGACTGATATATCAACGCACAGCCCAAACCACTGGTCCTAGAGACATGAAAGGAGGGTGTATTCTTTGTGAAGAGTAAGAAAGGGTTTTTCGAAATTCCACCCCTAAGAGGGTGAAATAGGGATTTTGAATGTTTGCGACTTTGCGCTTATAATATTTGTTTCTAAATATCATTTGTTTCATGTAGGCCTCGCGGGCGAAGAGAGGCTAGTAAAGAATAAGATTTTTCCATTTCATTAAAAGATTTGTTTCAACGTCTGACATTTTTATTGGTATAAATCTTGAAGACTGTCTTAATTGCTCAATTGTTTCAGCAGAAAGAGGCATGCACGTGGTTCTCACAAGATAACGTTTATGTGTAATTTATATTAATATCGCTCACCGTACTTTTAACGTAACATATTACAGGGTGTAAACAGACCCTTCACATAGCCGTCAACCAAGCATTCGGTACATCAAACTAAGTAACTTTACGCAAAAATTGTTGCTGGGAATCGACTCTTTTTTTTTGGGGTGAAAAATCACGTTTTACGGTAGGACTCGATGGAAAGCACTCAAAGCATTGTGCTGATGGATGGATTGGATAGTAAACGGGTCATGAAGGTATATAATGTAAAGTTATAACCTTAAAAAATAGTATTTAAAATATAACTTGCGAAAAAGTTGGAACTTTGACCTCCAGTATCTCTGTAACTAGAAGGTTCCCAGGTAAGGTCTAGAACAAAAAAAATATCGCAATAGCTAGGAGAACAAGTGCCTTTCGGCTTCGTTAAGGGTCTATTAACACCCTTTACACTCATTTCTCATTTTATCCATTCGCGTAACACCACATATCGCATCTTGAAAAGCAAGCTTTACAGTTTTTTGCCAACTCTAACAACGATAAAAGATTTTTTGTCAATTGTCTTGACACAAAACCTCCTTGATACCACTTTAACGATAAATTCGAATTAGAAGTAACCTTCCAAGGCCAGCGAAAGCACCATAAACCAACAATTTAAAGAAAGAGACCAAAGACAAAAGCGTAGATCCTTTTTACCTAAATTGCGTGCGATTTGCACTAAGTAGGACGAACTGGACGCATTCACAAGCCGAATGTAACCGTTTATGATGGCATGGCTGCACTGCAGGAGAATTTCAACCCTGTATTACAAAGGGTAAGGTGTAATTTTGAATGGGTTGGGAGAGAAGATACTGTGCTTTCCACATTATCATGGTGTCACGACATTACAAGTGAAATTCAACCCTGACATAAAGAGATAGGGTCGTAATTTTGAAGGGTGAGAGAGAAGATAGTGTGGTTTTCCCAGTTATAATGGCATGACAACACTTTAAAAGAATTGCTGCCGTATTCATGAAGTGTTAGGGTGTGTTTTTGATTGGGTTTGAAGACAAGATGGTGTGGCTTCCCGTAGTCTAACTGAGTCTTTGCGTTTAAGAGGAATATCGTGTCGTTTGAGTCGAATAGAATGTTTTCTAATGTTTGAAGCGTCTGTTAGATGTTTTTTGTTAGGTTACAAAACATTATTCAAGTTATGGTAATGAATTATTTTGTTTCACTTCCTATTATATTAATAATGCGAAACAGCACACACCGTTTTTCATGCCACTTGAAATCTGGTATTATGGCCTGTTGATGGCTTCTTTCTGCGGCCTTGGGTTCGACCTCGTTCGAAAACATAACTGGCGAAATGTGGGTGTACTATTAGGTACGACTCTGCCTTACCCTTCGGGGATTACAAGCGTGATGTTATGTTATGTCTTTACCTACTTTATTTAATTAAATAATCAGCGAAAGCAGTCGTCAGTAATTTAAAAGGTACGAACATCATCAATATTCTTCTGCCCTTATCCCAATTTGGGGTCGGCGCAGCATGACTTCTTCTTCCATACTACTCTATTACTCGTCATCTCAGCAGTCACCTCCTTTCTAGCCATATCATCCTTCACACAGTCCATCCACCGTTTCTTTGGTCTTCCTCAACTGTTATAGCCATCCACAATCATACTCAATACAATCACTATCAATACCTTATTAATAAAAACACTCAAAAAATAAAACCATTCATAACAAACTTTTGCACTTAACAGTACACGCAAAAAAAAACAAAAGAATAAAAATAAAAAGGAATGCAGTCGTTTGAGGCGACTGCATTCCTTTTTAATCCTAGAACATAAAACCTCATTTTTTAAACGCGGTTATTTTCAAACTATTTTCCTTAGCACTTTACTATTAGCCTTACAAGAGGGGTGAAAAACAATAGTTATTTGTTTGCAAGCCCAAGTTTCATCCCTTACACAATATAGCTCTTACTGCGTTCGTTCGTTCGTTCACTCATTCATTCAACCCCCTTAGCGGTAAGCTTTATTGTTCGTTCGCGAAATGAGAGTGAATTGTTTTTCATTTTTGTTTCTCACTTATAATTATGTTGTTGAAGCGTTTTGTAAGTAAGATTTATGTTGCGAGTAAGTTTGGCATTCGCATGGGACCGGTCAATGTGGCAACATTTGGGGGAGACCTATGTCCAGCAGTGGACGTTGAAATTATACATCATCATCATCATTGCCTGCCCTTATCCGAATTTATTTGGGATCGGCAGTTTAACAAATCAGAATAGAATATTCTGTACACCATACAAATAACATTCTTAAAAGAAACGTTTGTCACAGGGTGACACAATGGGCGGTATTATTGCTAAAAGCGATCTTTTCAAGACAACCTTTGGATGGATTACAGGAAGAGGGAGAGACAGTACTGCAGGTACGATGTAAGGGACAAACACCGACTTAGGGGGTCTTACAATACTATTTGAACCCCCTGATTTAACTCTTTCAGAATCCAAATGAGGCTCTCATTTAATTATTTATCCTCACACTGGATAAAAATACATTAACTGAGTTATTATTAGGTCATCAGACAACCAATTTCTGAGCAAGAAATTTTGAAAAATCAAGTGAATAGTTTTAGAGGAAATCATGTGTGGCAAACGGACATAATTATGTACAAACGCCAGCACATCAAGTTACCCGAAACTGTCAAATTATCTCAATCAACCTTGAACCTAATGTTTTAGCGATAAAGTTGAAAATCTAACCAAATTTGACAAATTGTAATAGTCGTTGATGTCTGTACATAATATAACGAAATTGATTCAAAAGTAAGTAATAAAATTTCGTAGAGTAATTGTGGAAACTGAAAAAAATGGTATCTATACGTATAATAAAATTGTAACAGACCGATTTCTGTACATTGAAGATATTGAAAAAAAATATATATGGGGATCTTTTTTAGAGCAACAGAAGCCAAAAAAACAGTTTTTAGAATTTTTGTCTTTCTTTCTGTATATTTGTACGCGCATCACGCAAAAACTACTGCATGAATTTGAACGCAGTTTTCACCACTCTACTGCTAGATGCTTAACTTAAAATATAGGCTACATTAGATATAGTTTTGGACCCGGCAGGTGGTGCTGTGCGAAGCAAGGGCGGATCGCTAGTTAAAAATAAACAAAACACTGCATCCCCTACAGTCGCACGCACTGTTACTGAAGATACATTAAGAGGTATCAGAGATGAGACAATGGCTGCTGTTGTTGCTGGCAGGCAGACAGAACTTGTGGTGAGAGGACACGATTTGGAGTGATTATGTTGGGAAATCAAGACCTACCTTTTTATTTTTGTGTGATCTGAAAAGGGGCTCTAAATGAACACCCTAAAATCACAAGCAAGATAAAGTCACAATAGAATAGAATAGATTTTTTTTATTTCAGACCGGAGTCCATAAGGTTAGTAACAATTTTCTAGTTTTAGTAGGTTACAGACACATACAATTAAAATTCAGCGTGGAGCCGCATCCACCTCTGCAGCATCGGGAAATCCCATCGATCTGCAAATACACTAAGAATACTGTTGGTGCTGCCGCGAACACGAGTCATCAGGGATGCACATCTATTTCTAATAATGGCGGCAAAACCATCAATATTATTATGACGCACTACAACACAACGGAAGCCTCAGCAGTACTCTCAGTGCATTATTATATTGAACGCGTAGGTCGCTGTATGTCCGCTGAGTGAAGTTGACCCACAGGCTGCACGTGTAGAAGGACCGACAGTAAGTTTTGAAAAGCGTTGCTTTAACTGGCCTCGTACAACGTGCAAACCAACAACAATCTCCTGCTTGTGACTTAATAATACCAGCCGCTCGGGTCGACCTTTAGATAAAGCCGCGCTTGCCTAGGTTGTTCCGGTGATGGGTGACCACCCATTACATACGATTTTCCTACGTGCTTCAATAAGCACGTTACGCCGTTGGTCCCGTTTGTCATTTGTAGATCTTTTACAGTCTTTACAGGTAGTGAGTAAGTAGCCTGACAGTCTGACAACCAGTCTTACCAAGTGGTATCGTATTACCCAGTACTAACTGGGTTGTGGAGGTTAGATAGGCAGTCGCTACATGTAGAATACTGGTATTCAGCTGCAATTACACTGGAAACCGACGCTAACGTAATTGGGAAAAGGCTAGGCAGATGACGATTAAAACAAATAATACGTTTCCGGACACAGAAATTAAATCAAGCTTACCAA
This sequence comes from Noctua fimbriata, assembly GCA_905163415.1. NCBI lineage: Eukaryota > Metazoa > Arthropoda > Insecta > Lepidoptera > Noctuidae > Noctua > Noctua fimbriata. The sequence goes on along the minus strand of LR990945.1, from coordinate 11,455,359 downwards.
GCTAGTAGTTTTAAATATTAAATTAGGTAAAGTTCCTAACAGATTTTGTCGGCAAAGTTAAGCTTGCCCAAATTGACACTTATAAAGTTGGGCTCATCCCAAACTTGTGTTGCACCAAGTTTCAGTACCGCAAGTTTTGCAAATGATGTTGACAGTTATGTCATGCTTTTCTTAATTAGCATTTACATGGAATAACTTAAGTGCATAATAGGCTGCTTCTAGGCCCTTGTTGCCATTGAGTTACGCCATTTTGTATTACACTGTTACCCATTGGGAATAAAATTACCGATTAGTAACACTGTAACTCAATGCCACGTTTTTTTCCCATCAATTTAGTAATATGCAAGCAGCGGTGGACCAGTGGTGGCGGCCCCGACTTACGAACAGCAAGTCGTGGGTTCGAACCCAGGCAGGCGTATTACTTTGTGTAATTTATTTCATCACCACTGCTCTCAAAACGGTGAAGGAAAACATCGTGAGGAAACCGGCATGTCGTAGAACCAAAAATTCGAAGACATGTGACATCTACCAACCAGCACTGGGCCCGCGTGGTGGATTATAGCCCATTCCCCTCGAGAGAAGGCCTGGGTCCCAGCAGTGGGAACACTATAGGGTGATTAGGTTATTATGCAGTTACATATCGGGAACAAAATGTCCCACAGAGTTTCGGAACTTTATTGCTCAATTAAAGATTAAATAAAACCATTGAAATCCATAATATTTTTTTAACAAGTATAACCTTTTTTTATATTTGGAATGATTTTAATGTCGCTGAAAACACAAATGATAGGTACATAAGTCATTGCAGATACATAATCGCCAGCGCATCAACTAACCACAAACTGTCAAAGGAGATGTTTCAAAATGTATGGAGCCCCGGCCAGGTCTTTGTACACTATACTCAAAAATGGGGAAACACACATAAAACAGTTTTCAACTATCTAATTACTTTAAGTTGGCTTTGTTTGGTAGTAAAGCACAAGAATATACACTTGAAATTACAACACACAACAAAAAACCGTCATGGCGGTAAGCTGTCATGTTGATTGAATATTGACGTTTGACATGTTTATTTCTGTCATATTACATTGTAAAAGAGAATCATAACGTTAGTCATTTAAATCAAATAAAAAATCCAAAAAATTAAAGCGAGGTTGTTAAAAATAACTCAAGGAATTCAAACAAACCGAACATCAAAACACGATCCACAACGAAAGCGACTGAAGTGACAGTAGAGAGTTCACGATCTACGATCAATGATCGATCTATGGTTTACTGTCAATGTTTTTTAACCATAGAGTACCTAAATTAGTGAGACGCCATGTTGAAAGTCGATAAAAATAATTGATAAAAATATAAAATGATTACAAGAAAAGTATGCATTTAAGCTATTTATCTGTATTTTTCCCGAATTCCACGGATTTGTCTCGATTTTTCGAGGTACTGTACACATATTATTTTTCAACGAAAATGAAAAAGAGTACCTATATGTATAGTTATGTCACCCATTCCATTTTATTGTTATTATATTATAAGCTTTTATTTTTTATGTTTCGTATTACAGAAATGGTTTATCTGAGGATCCTTAATGTTATATGGTGTAATGTATCATTTATTTACCATCTATTTAGATCCATATTATGCGAATAAATTATTTGATTTGATTTGATACTGGGCCCGATTTGAAACATCTCCTTTTCTCATTCGATTTTGAACTTAACCGTCACTAAGTTTAAAATCATTCGAAGAAATTTGACACTTTATGGTAACTTGATGTGCTGGCCACTGTATCTATAAACCTATCCCAAAGTATACGCTGAATTCAGTATTTTTAAACATACAACAACTCACACCTTTGTCCCGTGGGGGTAGGCAGGAACCACCTTCTACGATCCTTACATGCTCCTTTTGCCTCGTCCTCGTTCATACATCTGGTCATACACGCACGCCTGTTGCGAGTACTACGCACCTGATATTTCTGAAGAACCTTACCAATAAGGTCAGTGAATTTCCTTCTAGGGCGTCCCCTCCCGGCGTTGCCATTCACATCTGCCTTATAAATACCTTTTGTTAGTCGCCTTTCACTCATCCTCTCCAGATGACCAAACCAACTAAGCCTACTCTTTTCAATATTCAGATTGAAAACGCATTTCATGGGGACAATCAGGATAGGTGCAGCATGCTGTGTTCCTAACATCACGCCTGTAATCCCCGAAGGGTTAGACAGTAGTGTATCTAATTGTACATCTACATTTCGCCAGTTATGTTAAGTCCCATGTAATAGGGGGCGAGCCTATTGCCATCAGCCGGACACAAATCCAAATTCCTGATGGAAAAACCCAATAACACTTTGCCAGACCCGGGAATTGAACCCTGAATCTCATGCTCAGCAGTCACGCTTGCGAACACCTACCAAGGCGGCAGTCTATTGTGTTCATAAGTCCGTATATTATTTATTATATTGTGTTCATAAGTCGTTATCGCAGTGCTGACTGCACACATGCTCTTTCTGGCAATTTTATCATTCACACAGTCCATTCACTGTTTGTTTGGTCTTCACTTATTTTTCCAGCCAGCCACATTCATACCAAAAGCCATCCGCACGACATTTTCCTCATTCCTCCGCATGATATGCCAATACCATGATAGCTCCTTTCTGCACAACTTTCAGCCAAAGTTAGACGAAGTATTTGGGCCAGCGACACGAAGAAAAAGCCGCATTGAGACTTCCTTTACTATCTGTAAAACACATATACATATAAGCAGAAATTTACTACCGATATTTAACATGCTTTTATTCGCTTCACCTGTAACTATGAAAAAAAATATTGGAAATTAAATTTGACCCACCTCCCGGTTTCCGATTGAGCTGAAATTTTGGATAGATCTTTAGTTTATATGACAATGCATGGTTAAATGAGGTCATTCTATATCTAATATGGCGGACTCGCAAAGATGGCGGATTTATTATTTCTTAAGCATTCACATGAAATGGGTATCAATTTGAAAGGGTTTTCTGAGAAGAATACGAGAAATAAATGACGTCACTCTAAAGCGTGTCTTTGAGATACTTAAAACTATAATATTTTATTCATCAAATAGAGCGTCGACGCCAGCCAGTGTAAATTATTAAATAAATAAAGTATTACCAAACAAAATCCAGCCAACTTTTATCACAGACATTTTAAGAACTGTTAACAATTTGATTCACAAAAAGAAAAATGCAAAAATCAACACGACCCTCCCGAAGTACCTACCTTTAGCAGAACTAGTTGCGAATCAGTAGATTTGAGGCAAAAGTCACGTGGAACAAACGAAACGTGAGATGAGACAGCAATATAGAAGATGTGTTAGCAAAAAAAGGATGGGAGATGACGCCGTCACCATACAAATGTCGCCATTGAAAGCTGAAGTTTGGAAGATGAAAGAAAATGTATTTGTGTGGAGTCTACACTTTTTTCCTTTGAGATATTACTATGCGATTAAGATTTTTGTGAGGGAGAGATAGTATCTTTGTTTTCTGAAAGCCTGGTACCATGGATACATTTATTGAAGAAATACCTTTAAAAGATTTTAAAATTTTGCAATATACGGGTATAATAAATAATAAATATGCTGCGGAGATCAGTCTGTAAATTAACTGTTTTTAAATGGTTGAAAACTCAAAATTATCAGGCAACTGAAGTCTTTTGATACGTTTATCTGTTTCATAAACACATACTATCTCGTACACATGTATGTCCTTCTAGAGTACTTAAAATTTTCTTATTTTTTATTGACAACATACTGTGCCTAGTATTAGTAAATTAATCACTAATAAATTGTTAATTTATTAATCGATGATCTACCTTGATCGCGATATACAACATTATTTTTAGTATATGCGAACGAGTCGAGTTGTTCAGAATAAGTAACTGAATCGCTTCCAATAATTTTTAAACCATGTTAAATTTTGACCCAAAAATATTAAAAAAAGGCTACAAGTTGGACACCGAGCAATCATTTAGGTACCTACTGAAAAATTATTATTATCAATGAGCTCAAGACGACGCTGATGGTGCGCACGCGGGCGCGCCGCGTGGTGACTATGTTTTTCGTGCGGTGAACTAGGTAACAGAACGAGCTTGTAACTTTGTGATTTTTCATGATACAGTTTTGTAATTTTGTACATAGATTCTTTACATAAAAATACTAGACACTTGTTTCAGATTTTGCTTATACTAAAACTAATGTTGTATAAGGTCCCATTAAAATAGAAGGACAAATTTTAACACAGCGTTCAGTACGTCTAAGCAAAGATATCCAAGCAAAAAAAACACTAATTAAAGTGATTTTATTTTGACCTAAAATCATTGGGTTACCAACATGTTTAGTGTATTTTCGTTAGCTGATTTATTTTTCTTGTAAGTATCAATGCGTTTTTCTTATTTTTTTACCATTCTTCTTATTTTGATGGTCTGAATGATTTCTAAAAGTTTGTCCATCTATTTTATTGGGACCTTATATACCAGACAACTTTTGGATGTACAGGGAGTCAACAAATTAACAAAAGTCTTCCGCGTCCTCTCGTCTTTATGAGTTTTTTTTATTATCAAAGGCAAAATTGCCATCGACATCATACTCTTAAGTCATTGGTGGTCGGCGATGGAAAACTTTTTTCATAATCTACCATGGAACCAAGATGAAGAAAAGTCATCTGTTTTAAATTTTGTATTCGGATCAAACGAACAATTTTCTAAGTCTTTTGAAAAATCTGTTGCATCAATAAATGCGAAAGTTTGCGAGAATGGATGGATGTTTGTTAGGCTTTCACGCAAAAACTACTGAAGGGATTTGGATGAAATTTATCACCCACGTAGTTTATAACCTGGATTAATACATAGAATACTTTTTAACACGGTAGTATGATCACGTGGGACAATTATCAAACTCCAAACGGGTGAAGCCTAAAAGCGAAGCGTAGTTAAGAGAGAGAGGGAGAAACAGAGAGAGGCGCCACGGCGCCCTCACCTTCCGCCTGACGCAGGTCCTCGGACACGGTTGTTTCGGGAGGTTCCTGCACCGAATAGGGCAAGAGGAAACGCCCGGGTATTTTCATTGTGAGGATCGTCCGAAGGATACGGTGGAGCACACCGTGGAGCACTGCCGTGTCCTCGTAGCGGCGATTTTCGGCGGCGATCTCTCGCGTCCGGCCCTGGTTCATGCCATGGTCCGGAGCGAGAGGGAATGGGAAGTCGTCACTTCCTTCTGCGAAGCAGTCATGCTAGCAAAGGAGGTGGCGGGACGTGAGAGGGAAAGAGCCACGTCCCATCCGCCGCGGGAGACGCCCCGGGCGTCTTGGGTCATGTGGTCGCTCCTGGCTACCGTAGGCGTGGACCTGTGGACGGTGAGTAATGGGCTAGCTCGTCGTCCGTCCGTCTTGTGACGCGTTCGTGTTCTCCGCGCGCCTCAAACAGATGTCAGCATACAGGAAGCGGTCCGCAAGGGCTGATGCCTGCCGGCTGCGGAACTGTTCGAAAGAGATACCTCGGCCCTGGAACACAAAGGGCAAAGAGGTAACATGGATGGGTTTTAGTCAGTAAAAGTCTGACACTTCCTTCCACTCCGCCCAGAGTGGAAGGAGTCATTTGCTCCTAATTGCATCTGGTGAAAGGTTCTACTTGAGAGTCTGCATTTCACCATTTACATGTTGAAAACTCAAGTAGGTGCATAGAATGTCGGATGTCCATTAGAGTTAAGACCATTAGAAGCAAGAACGACACCCAAGGGATCAAAGTTTTAGGCGTATGGGAACACATCATAATGCCATAAAAGAGTTTGTAGGTAGGAACTAATGTCAACAGCCATGAGTTGAATTTTCATGTTGCGTTTACACAATATTTTCCACAGTATTTTCTCATAGAAAAAGAATACCGTTTTTTTGTTTGTTGATGTTTGCCAGCTTTGTCGGGAGTGATGTATTCTTCTGACTGACTCGTTGCTCTAAGTGGTCGGAAGCGCGACTGTTGGTCGTAGGTTCGATTCCCAGGTCGGGAAATGTATTACCGGGATTTTCCACCTGGAATTTCTCAGTAGCAGCCACGGAGTCTGGATTTGTGCCTGATTGATGGCAATAGGCTTGCCCTTTATTACATGGGACTTAATGTTTACTGGCGAAATTTTGGTGTACTATTAGGTACACCTCTGTTTAACCTTTCTAGGATACCAGGCGTGATGTTATGATGTATTCTACTCAAGATCCAAGAACTCACTCTTGGTACTCTATGTAGATGTCAATAGTTGGTATACCTTCGATCTGTTTTGCTGACCAAGATACAGGCTTTGCCTAGTTTGGGGCCAATGTAAAACCTTTTTCGTAATATTTTTTGTATTTTTTCTGTATTTTTGTCAAAGATCAAAAGTGCTTAGAAAATAATAAATGTACAGTACAAACTCCTCCTCAAATTTCTCCAAATGATTTTAAACAATAAAATGTTTACGGTTAAGTTCAAAATCGAATGAGAAAATTTGACAGTTTGTAGTAAATTGATGCGCTGGTGACTGTACCACTGATTAAGAAAGAAAGAAAGAAAAAGTAACTATTAGACTCACACAGGACAAACAAAAAAAATGGTTGAATTAACAATAAAACAAAAATTATATAAAAAGTACACATAAGAAAAAGATGAAACAATAGAAATTGTTCTTGTACAAGGCCAAAAGGCCGGGGTATCTCAGCATGATGCTGCAACATTAAAAAAAGGCACATTAAGGATGATGCTTCAAGATTCATGACATCAAACAAATCCCTCCACATAACTAACACACCCATCATTGAACACACTCCTGACTTGATAATTTACTACCAAACAATGTGAAACACAGTTTAAACTCCAACTTTAAACTTTAAACAGTTGCGGAACTAAATCGAACACGTTAACCTGCTTCGGTAACTTTTATGCGATTCACTGTTTACTTGTTTATTTTTATATTCAGCGTTGTTTTTATATTGTTTTTAAAACTAGTTGCTTCTGTTTATGCTTTGGTAGGAGTACTGCGATAGAGGAATTTTCTATGCAGTTGCTGTAAAGTATGGCCACTGGAAGAATGTTATATTCGATATAGTCCAAATTAGTAGGGTATTTTGAATTATATCATGATTGAGGTCAAGAGTAGGCCTTTAAGCCTCGGCCAGCGAGTTTGACTTGCGCACCGAGGGTTCCGTATAAACTTGTTGGTATTTTGTTATTAAACTACATAATTATTTAAGGTTTTCAGATTTTTTCATTACATGTGCTGTAAGACATTGCTTCGTGCCAAATTTCATGATTCTAGGTCAACGGGAAGTACTCTAGAGTTTTTGATTCGCTTGTGAAATGGCAAAATAAGCGACATGAACGATCATATCTTTTGATAGCGTTTACTTTCAAGTTTGAATTTTTAACCGCTTCAAGGAGTAGCAGATCTGAGTATTTTTCTTTTTACATTATTTATGCTCTATTGCCAGTCCTACTATACCCGTAGCCTGTGGTTCAGCGACTCACAGCGGGTCGTCAGCGCCCTGCGGGTCCAATACACCAATGCCTTCAGGTTGCTGATGGGACTGCCTCGCTAATGCAGCGCCTCAGCGATGTTTGCTGAAGCACAAGTCGATGGCTTCTATGCCATAATCCGTACGCGAGCGGAATCGCTGATGAGCAGGGTGAGGGACAGTTCAAACAGCTATCTGAAGGTAGTTGCTGGAAAAATAGAAAGTCCTCTATGGAGGTAATGGATACACATCCATGTTAAATAGATTCTCAGATTATGTTGCCATTGGTAATTGTGTGTAAGTATGTAAGTAATTTGAGTTATTTTATTGGCTGTTTCTGTAGTTATCAATGTAGATTTAAGTTATCAATTGAATATTTAGATTATTATTATGTTGACATTGGAAATTGTATGTTAGTACGTAAGGAATTGTGTGTTATTATGTAAGTAACTGAGTGCTTTTATTTTAAATGTGTGTCAGTGGATTCGACACAACTAACTTTATTATTATTTGTATGCAAGTAAAATGTAGCGAACTAACCATTTTATTATAAAATCCTTTTGTAATGAAACCTACATTTACGAATAAATTTGATTTGATTAGATAATTACTAACATTTTTTCTTAAGTTTTTTCATGTATCTACTAACACTATATAGACACATTAGTATAAAATAAAATAAAAATTGAATTGAATTGAATTTGATCTAAATTTCAGCTTGATACGTCCACGCGTTCCTGAGAAAAACGATCTTACTAGATGGACAGACGGACAAAAAATTAATCCTATTTTTGCCAGTTGAGATACGGACCCTATAAACATGAGTTTTTAATATGTACTTATGTACACAAAACCAATAACTCAAGAAACCCAGCGACTCCCTTTCAAACTCATATGCATAAAACAAACCTTAGTCCTTATTAACCAAAAACCTAAGCAATAAAAGATGGAAACTGGATAGTTCGCTTTTAAATCGGAATTGAATTCGCATTGGAGCGTCTCTCTGTATTCGGGTGAGGCGTCTGCCGCTTATTCGATTTGTTGCTAGTACGAGATTTGAGTTTGTAAGACTTCGTGGATTATAATGTGGGAAGGGATGGATATGGCAGTATGTTTTTCAACAAAGAAAACAAAATTTAAGTGTCTGTTCGTAATTTCAAAATTATAGGTTTTTACTGAATGCATAATGAAAGTATATACGGTAGTCTTAACAAAACGACTTCTTTTTTTAATTTTTGTCTGTCTATCTGTCCGTTTGTTCCTGCTAATCTCCGAAAGGCTAAACCGATTTAGACGGGATTTTACTAGCAGATATAGGCTACTTTTATTTTAGAAAAAGGATTATTGTTCCGTGAAAAAAATGAAACCTTTCAAATTGTTAACAAAATCCGATTAAAGTAGGGAAGCAATATTTTTATTAAAAAATCACCCAGACAAAAGTGGGCAAGCTAGTGAAGACTATATGTGGTAAGTGGCTAGATGGGTGGACTACCAAGGAGTGATCCTGGGGAAGACAAGGACACATGACATAAAAGGAATGAGGCCTATACTCAGCAAGGTGAAACGAGGCTGCCTGCTATTATGATGATAATGATATATTTATAGATATCATATCTTAGGCAATCAGAGACAATCACAGACTAAGGGGTGATTTTTACAATGTCAGACATCTTTTTTCTTACAGTTTAAATGATATGACAAAAATTGCTAAAAAAACACAAAATATTTCTTGGATAAAGTTATGGTGGTAAAAAAATCAGCCTTATGAAATATAAACATCGCATTTAGATCCTTTAATAACACTTTTATGTGGTAAAAAAACTTTAACCCTTAGTAAAACTATCTATAGACCGACCACTTTAATGAGTCCTCGCGAAGGTATCAATTTGAATGGAATATTCTGAAGGTTGATCACGTATTAGTTCAGTTAGTATCGTAATACCTACGTGGATTATGGTTATTTTAAAGCAAATAATCTGTGGGATATTGTTAGGACTTTGTGGACGCTTAAAGTGTGGGGCAAGGCGGACGATTCATTAAAGCGATCGGTCTATAATTATATGCATTCTTTAAGACCTGAAACAGTGACACGGGGTCGCGGCAGACCACGAAGGAGATGGCGGGACGACCTGGATGTCTTCCTTGAGAATTGGAAAGAAGTAGCACAGAAGTGCGAGCTTTGGAAAGAGTGGTGCTGGGCAAAGGCGTCCGCCTTTGCCCAGCAGTGGGACAATATGGGCTAACTATAATAATATAATTTAAGAATAGACTGCGGCAGTTGCTATCTATGTTGATTTATTTCTAAAATTCAGAGAATGCCGCATCAAAATTAAAATCCCCAACTATTCGTCATACCTGAAGGATCTTGAATAAAATCCTCTCTCGGGAATACTATTGAATAGAAGCGACTTTCAACTAGCTGTACGAACGAAAGTGAACTTCCAAACAACTGTATTAATTGATAATTTATGTTTCGATGCACCTGATTGCGATTCAATGGATGTGGGAGATAAATTGATTAAGAATTTTGAATGGAAATGGAAAAGACGTTGTCAATAAAAGTTAATAGAGACACAAGGTGCTAAAAACGGCGTTTCTTGAGCAGTCGGATTTTGCTTACTGCATAATCAGCCTATAATGTTCCCACTGCTGGGACACCGGCCTCCTCTCTATGAGAGGTAATGGGCTATAACCCACCACGCGTGCCCAGTGCGGGTTGGTATATTTCACATATAATCTTCGAATTTATGGTTCTAAGTCACGCCGGTTTCCTTCACTGTTTTGAGAGGATTGGTAATGAAATAAATTACACAAAGTAATGCGCCTGCCGTGGTTCGAACCTACGACTTACTGCTCGTAAGTCAGGGCCGCCACCACTGGGCCACCGCTGCTCACCCAGCTTTACTGACTGGGTAGGTAATATTGAATATTATTTTTTCTTCTTCTTCAGTATTAGGTGATGCTGAGTGTAGATCTTCCAAATCTTTCCACTTTTGGCGGCTATGTGCCATGGCTGACCAGTTTCTTCCGGCCACTTTAATGAGATCGTCTGTCCACCTAGTCAGTTGCTTCCCACATTCCCCCATCTCATCCGGGGTCTCCACTTCAGCATTTTCTTCTCCCATCTTCCATGCAGTCTACGGCATATATGGCCCACCCACTTCCACTTTCAAATTGTTTATAATTATTTTTATTCAGAAGTAAATCTTTTGAAGGCGGATTTTCTGATAAAAATGTTTGCGCAGTCACAAAAAGCACACAGTTTATTTTGTAAAGCATAATCAAAAGAAAACTCCTCTAATTTTATCCCGCATGAGTTGGGACCTGTATAGACATGCAATGACGCATCCTTTAACAATACATCTGTCTCCCTCTAACGTACGGACTGACGTGCGAGTGAAAGAGACGAAGCACGTTCATAATCTGTCAACAAGTACACGCTAATTGCACACTCGGGTTGTTTCGTAGGGTGACAATGAATTCTGAATAAATACGGACAGTTTTTTTTTTGTGTGCAAATCGGTGTGGGATGGACATGTGATGTCGAAAGATGTAGAAAGAAACATGTAGCGAAGAATGAATGGAACATACCATGAACTTGACTGGTTAAGGTAAGACTAAAGATACATAGGATGAACAGTATTCAAGATTATGTATATAATTAGAAGGACTGGTCTTTGGACTGGTGGTCTGATGGACTATTGAGGCGGCTGCTATTTAAAAAGCTGGAAAAACAAAGACAGGATGATGATGAGTTTTAATTTACTTAGAGGAGAATTGAGGAGCTTGGATAATCCCAGATGCACAGGTCGATTTTCAAAGATGACCAGCGCTTGCCAAGGTCTGTCTATCGATGGGTGATCATCCATTACATACCAAGTATCCTCTGTACATCGGCGAACTTGCTGACCCGTTTGCCCCGGCTGTCATTTGTTGATCTTTGATCTTTGGGTCAAAAGTCTGATAACCAGTCCTACCAAGAGGTATCGTATTACCCAGTGCTAACTGGGTTGTGGAGGTCAAATAAACAGTCGTTCCATGTTGAATACTGATATTTAGCTGAATCCGGTCATACTGGAAGCTGATCCCAACATAGTTGGGAAATAGCTAGGCAGATGAGAGGAGAATAAAAAAAACATGAGACTTTCATCTCTTTGCATACTAATAACTTTGCAGGAACTTCGGAACTAAAGTTTGTCTAAAATAATATAAGTTAGAATGCACGTCTATGTAAAACTCGTTGGTAGTTTGTTTTAAGTCGGGTTGGAAACTATATCAAGCTTCGTTTAAGAACAAACTGTTTTTTAATATTGAGTGATTTAGTTGTAGTTTTTGCAGCTGGTCTAATATAAATGTTAGTGTTAACAAGTTATTTAATGCGTTAGTTTCCATATTTTATTTTTGGATTAATTTTAATAATTTTTATAAAAAGAAACAAAAATGTGAAAAAAATGATTAACATATCTCTAGAAATGAAAAAGTTATGAGATTTTAAAGTAGCGTTTGCAATGAGATAAAGTGACGCCACTTTCAAACTTCGAATTTTGAGGCTGCCATTTACTGGAGATCTGATGCAACCAATATGGATGTAGAGCTCGCCGGCCGCCCCCGCAGCAGCGCTCGCTTCGCTCGCTCGGCTTGTACGCGTTTGGTCACATTTCTATCCTAACCCATTTGGTCGTTTAACCAACTGCTACCGGCCGCATAGGCCGGTATAGCTAGAATTATGTAGGTGTAACCGTACTTGGGTTTTTAGCCATAACATAGTTACTTTTAGAACTTTACCCAAAAAGCTTGGGTAATACTAAGTTTACCCGGATAAACCTAGGTTTGCTTCTTCTAGCATTACCAGTAACACATACGTAGCCTTTTAAAGGGTCCGGGGCAGCTCGAACAGTCTCCTGCTTATCATTGTGGGGTAATGCCCACTTATGTATTCAATCAATCAATCAATCATTTTATTATCAGGCAACTGAGGCCCATAGATAAAAATACACAAAATAATCTGTAAACGACGAAGAACGAACGAAACGAGCGCGCGCGTGTCTGTATCTGTCTGTCTGTCTGTGTGTGTCTGTCTGTGTCTGTGCGTATCTGTATTACCTGTCGAACCTACATGTTTTACTAACATAGTTTTTAGGATTCATGTTTACTAAGAACATAACAATATGGATGAAAAATGTCCGAAATAAAATGTTTTTTTAACAATTTTATGTAGTTTTAAATTTTTTCGTAAAGGACTAGGTTTTGTATCGACCTCGTCCCCACCCTCCAACAGTGATATTACAAAATATGTCCCAAGACTTATCCCAACTGTACCCGTCAACATGGCCACTCCAACTCGGCAGTATGAATGCACCTCGTTAATTAGACGGTTTATTAGAGATTCAAGTGTTGTACGCTACAAATATACAAGGAGGAGTTTTATACCTATCTCCTTTGTCACAGTATAAGGATTACAAGTAAACCAATGCCGCCAGTCTCTTGGGCACATTACCAGTTGACAGCATTGAGGAAGAGATTTTCGATGACATTTTTAGCTTACAGTTAGTTTAGTTTGTTCTATAGTTTTTATATATTTAATTGTATTGTAGTTTTATTATGAGATAAATATAAATACACCAGGAAATAAATATAGACAAGTTAAAGTAAACCAACTATGACTTTTTTAAATTAATCAAACACGGGTTTTAAGGTAGACAAATAAACTTTTTCTTACATACTTACATAAAACATAACCAGAACACATCTTGATGTGACAGCACCAACTTACTCAAGAGTAACCTGTTACCTGAACCATGCTTAGAATTCTTGTAAACACTGGATGTGGGCGTGAGAGGATTAAGACCTAATCTTCCTAAAAAAAACACAAGAAACAAACAAACACACACAAAACACAAAAAAAAACAACAAAAAAACACATAAACACGGTAAAACATTGTAAATATCCCGTTTCTAGTGTTAATGATAATGTTAGTGACCATGATAGTTTAAAATCATATATCTTATGTTATTAGTTGGAATACTGTTTGTTAATTGTTATAGGTCTACTGTGGTTGTACGCTACAAATACAATGAGAGGTTTTATCCCTGCCCCTTTATGTAGTTACCCTTTTAACCGTTCTGTTTTTTTTTGTATTCTTTGAACCTTTTTTTATTATTATTTAATAAGCTTTGTGCATGTGTGGCGTGGTGATGTTTTGTTTTTTTTTTTCATAACGTTCTTGTTTTTAAAATATGTGTTACTGTACTGCATAGTTTATTCGACCAGTCACAACACGGGACCTGAATTTGTGCTCGGTTAGTGGCAATAGGTCTGTCCTCTATTACATAACATAACATCAAGCCTCTAATCGTCAAAGAGTTAGGCAGAGGTTTGCCTAATAATACACCCACATTTCGCCAGTTATGTTTAAGTCCCATGTAATAGGGGGCGAGCCTATTGCCATCAACCGGACACAAATTCAGCTTCCATGGCTGCAACTGATGGAAAGACCCAATAAAAATTTGCCCGACCCCCGAAATGAACCCAGGACCTTATGCTCAACAATCGCGATTGCGACCACTAGACCAACGAAGTAGTCTGTCTTCTATTAATTGAAACATTAACAAACATAGCTAGTGCAATGCAGGTGTACTAAACACAACTCTGAATTACCTTTTGTGGAACATAAGCTTGAAATTACGTGACATCATTTTGGAGAGTATTTGTTTAATAGCAGTATATTTATGTACAGACGCCAGCACAACAAGCTACCCGAAACTGTCAAGTTTTCCCAATCAACCTAGAACTTAATGCTTTAGAGATAAAGTTGAAAATCTATTAAAGAAATTCGACATATTGTAGTGGCTTAGTGTTCTGGCATCTGTACTAAGCAACCAAGTTCAGTTAAACTCCAAAATCCTGGATCAGCTTGCAAACTTCTTGCACCAGTACCCTCCCGAACACAAGTATCAATACTACAGTTCACCGAGTGGAATAGTTAGGCGCGAAACTTGTGTGGAGCACTGTTCACTGTTCGTTCCTTGAGATTCGGAGGAGCCAATCAGTTGGCTTGAAACTTAGATCTTCTAATTATTTTGAAGGGTAGTTGGGAAGGATTTTGTGCTTTTGTTCTCTAGATCTTTGACTAACAAGAGATTCTAGTTCTGAGAGAGTAGATAGTACTGTTTCTGAGAAGTAGAATAATTTATTTAAGAATAATATTGTATGTGGAATCATAATGTTTTTAATTTAGTTGTCAATGTTTTCATAGTGGGCGGTGCCCGTGTAAATGTGATCAGTGTAAGGACTATGTAAAATAGCTCCTTGGTGGGCGGAATGTTGGAAATATTGTTTAGTTTTAAGCCGATAGATGGCGTTGTTACGTGAGCGGCGTTTTCTGAATCGCGGTGTCAAGATTTTCCGCGAGTTGGCTAGGCTCGCAATTTAAAAAAAAAAAGTACCAATGTATAGTTATAGCACCGTGTCGTTGTTTTACTGTTATAATTATCATCACCCTTGTTACGATCGCTAGTGCAGCAGAAGCAGTGGGGGATAGTGAACGGTTGTTCAAATAATCTTTTTATTTAAAAAGTATTACAAAAGTGTACATTTTGGCGCAGTAGGGGTTATTTTTATTTCTCAAACAGTGGTGTAATTAGTAATCAGTTGTCTAGGTTGATATTTTGAACAGACATAACTCAAGAGAAATGTTTAAGGTTTTGTTTTACAAAATAATGGTAATTCAAATACGATACCTTAATTTAACGTACGCTCGACGTCCAATCTAGCTATACAAAAACAACCTCTGTGAATCGAAGACAATCATCATCTATCTATGTACAGTCGCCAGCGCATCAAGCATTACAAACTGTCCAATTTTCTCCTTTGATTTTGAACTTAACGATCAAATTTTTTTGTTTTAAAATCATTTGTAGAAATACAGTACTAAATCGCATAAAAATCCTTTCACCCAATTTCACCAAACGACTTTAAATCTTCCCCATTTTACAATAAGGTAGAGTGAAGAAAAACACAAACAAATCAATCTAAGTATAAGGTATCAGCTAGCATTGAAACGGGGACAATAAAAAGAGTTATCAAATAAAGTGTGGGCCATTCAATCCAGATAAAAGGTTCCCGATCCAGATGTCTGCATCCATTCTCAATACTACGTATGAATGTCTGGGAGTTTTCAACGTATATTTTTGAAGATAGAATATAAAAATACGATAGTTTTTCAGATAAACTTAATGCCTTTAAGCTCTAAAGTTTTGGGTTAATATTTCGATTTGTGACTGCCTTCTGTCTATTGCATGCGCAACTGCAAAATACGAGTATGCGAGCTTTTTTTCGGGTTGGAAATCATAAAATGACAGCTCCGCTCTGGGTAGAGCGGAAGTGAGTGTCAGACTTGTACTGACTAAAACCCATCTCTTCCGAACAGTTCCGCAACCCTGGCAGGCATCGGCCCTTGCAGACCCCTTCCATTTTGCTGACATCTCTTTGAGACGCGCGTGGAACACGAATGCGCCGTTGACACGGCCTGTCGTCATAAGACGGACGGACGGCGAGCTGGTCCATTACTCACCGTCCACAGGACTGCGCCTACGGTGGCCAGGAACCACCACGTGGCGCCCGACGCCCGGGCGATCTCCCACGGCGGCTGGGACGTGAGATTCTCGCCCTCTCACCTACCGCCACCTCCTTCGCTACCATGATCACGTCGCAGGAGGTGACGGCTTCCCTTTCCCTCTCGCTCCGGACCATGGATTGAACCAGTACCAGACGCGAGAGGTCTCCACCGAAATATGCGGTCCTGGGTTCGATTCCCTTTTCGGTAAAGTGTTTTTGGGTGTTTCCAGAACTTCACACTACCTGCCCGGAGGCAGGATTTGTGCCGGTTGAGGGCAATAAGCTCGCTCTCCATCACATGGCACTTAAAGATCTCGTGCAAAATTTGAGTGTACCATAGATCCCCGGCCAAACTCTTCGGGGATTACAGGCGTGATGTTATGTTATCAATGCAAGTAATTCTATTAATAAGTTTTGCAAAAAAAAAAATTGGAAAATGTTAACTAAGATTTTCTCTTACAGATCATCTCACTGTAAAAATACAACAGGCAAAATGATTGATAACGGTGTGACTGCTAAGAATGCGACTAAGGAATGTTTCGCAGGTTCCATTAACTTTGAAAGAAAAGAAAAAAAGAAAATATATTTATCAGGGACATGACGTGCATCAAAATTACAAAAAAAAAACAAAACAAATTAAATTCAACAAAAAAGAAAAAAAATAACAGCTTGCACGTCGTGACTGCGACAAGCAGGTTACTCAGCATGATGCTGTGCTATGGGGGGCCCACAACACAACGCTGGTTTTCAGTGGTCACCCGTGAAAAAACGTACGGAAGCCAAGACAGCATAAATATTTTTACATAAATATGATAATAAAATAAACATCACTTGGGTTATACTTGTAATATAAAACAACTACCTCTAGGAAATATAATAAACACTACAAAAATATACAAATTTGTGTGCAGGCTAACCAAAATAAACACAAATATTGAAGACATGTTTTTGTCTCTTTGAGGTAGTCATGGTATGTGGGGGAAATTGTCGTGAGGGAAGTCTGGAGCAGGTTTTTTAATGTGGCTTGAAGAGTCAGAGAGGACCAATGAAACGATGGATGGACTGTGTGAACGATGATGTGAAGATCTTTTTGGGTTGGTGGGTGAGGCAGAGGATCCTTATGGTGGTGTTTTAGGTTATTTCTTCCGCGGCTTCAGAGATCAGCCGCATGAAAAATGCTTTACGTGCTTTCAGAGCCACGAAGGTATAAAAACTTTCAAACATACACCACCACACCCTGACAGCCATCAATCATCACCAATCACCAACTAGCCAACCTGCAACCAACCGAGTACCATCGCATCTTCATCATTCTTTTGCCCTTATCCAATTTATTCGGGGTCGGCGCAGCGTGTCATCTTCTTCCATACTTCTCTATTACTCGTCATCTCATCAGATATCTCCTTTATCATATCATCCTTAACACAGTACATCCATCGTTTCTTTGGTCTTCCTCTACTTTTGTAGCCATTCACATTCATACTCAAAACATTCCTGTCAAACATCATTTCAAAATAATAATCATAAAACTAGAACACCCTCATTTTAAGTTAGAACATATTTTGTTGTTGACAGAAAGAATAACAGGCAACATTTTATGCGGCAGTACAGCTGTATTTATTATTATTCAGGTGATCTGATTTCAACGCTGTGTTCTTTACGAGTCGAAACGAGTAATAAAATTCACACGTGTGAATATTTATTTATTTAACACTTCAAGCACAAAAGTACAGAGGCGGACTTAATGCCATAGGCATTTTCTACCAGTCAACCATTGGGTGATGCAGACACAAGCAGTGGTAGGTGTATATCTGAAAATAATATAAATTAAAACTAAGCTACAAGGATGTATAAATTACTATAAATATATATCAACATAAAAAAAAATATATATGAAAAAAAAAATAAAAAAAATGAAAAAAAATAATAATTAAAGAATTATTAAAAAAAATCACAAAAAAATCATCATCATCATTTTTTTATTTTCTTTTTCTTTTTGAAATTATAATAAATGTACGAATATTTTGGTTCCGATTCCGATTAAATCAATACAGTGGCTGTTGAATAATAAAGTAGATACGGTATCTATTTTTGTCCCATTGCAATATCTAAAAACTAGCTGAAAAGACTAGGTTTTTTGTTAGTTGTTGCTTCTCACACGAAATCATCATCTGCCTAGCCTCTTCCCTAATTTATTGGGGTCGGCTTCCAGTCTAACCGGATGCAGCTGAATACCAATATTTTACATGGAGCGACTGCCAATCTGACCTCCACAACCCATTTAGTACTGGGTAATACGATTACCCTTGGTAAGACTGGTTTTCAGACTTTCGGGCTTACTGACTACCTATAACGACTGTCAAAGATCTAAAAATGACAGCCGGGACCAACAGCTTAACGTGCTTTCCGAGGCACGGAGGCTTCTCACAAAAAATGCAGAACAATAAATGCATATTAGAGTAGTGTTGGGTAAGTGAAAACGGCTACGACTTGCCAGTTGTAGGAGTTTAGGTTCGAATTCTAGAAGGTGCTTTTTTGATGAGCTTTCTCTGTCCCACGCCAGGGCAAAGGCCTCTCCATTCCTTTCCAACTCTCTCGGTGTTTACCTCCACGAGCCCCGTACATGCTTTACATTGAGTCTTGCCGTAAAACGTATTTTTTCATCCAAACAAAAAAGGCATTTCCAGCAATATTTTTTGGAGTATTCCTCAAAGCGCAACCAACTAAGCGCAACTAAATTATTCCCCTAAGCGCAACCATTAGATGCCCTCACATATTAAAATTAAAATATTATATGTTTATTCCTCAACTCCGTTTGAATAAATAAACAATTAGGACAGTTGATTTAAAACTGTCTATTGATATCATTAATGAATCCATCATATCCCTCTATATTTTACACCATGGTTGCGCTTTGAGGAATACACATATAATATTTTTGATTTGAATTTGTGGGCGCAACTTACGGTTGCGCTTCGAGGAATAATTTAGTTGCGCTTAGTTGGTTGCACTTAAAAATAGTTGCGCTTTGAGGAATACCCCTAATTTTTGTATAGAGTTACTTAGTTTGATGTACAGAATGCTTGGTTGACGGTTTCGTGAAGCGTCAGTATACACTCTGTATACATTCATTTAACATTTATGAGTTGCAACATCACCCTATAAATGCGAAAAAATGCTGCGTGCATTTTTTCCTGAATATTTTAAAACCTGATCCCAGCATTGTAAGTCAGTTCAGCTTACAGTACACATTGTAATATCCGTTTATCAATCAATTTGCATATTGAAGCATTGGCATTAATATTGAACGACATCGAATATGTAATGCGACGGTGTCATGATTCAGGGTGAGTTCGCGTTCTGGCGACAGAGTTTGATGCGGTTTATATTGAAGGAAAAGTTTGTGGGAGTTTTCTTGGCGTTTTGCTGAAGAGTTCGTTATAGTTGTACGGTGCGTTGCATTGTGTTAGAATTCACCGTGGGAACATCAGGATGCATCTGAAGACAGATAAGTAAGTTCACCGATGAACTGTTCGCCGAAAGAAGTCTTCGTCTTTATTCGGTTCGAAAACTTAAAAGTCCACCGAGGCACTCTTGACCGATATACAGGGTGGAAGGCTTACCGCACCGTCTACGGTGACCACGTACTTAGCACATCATTCTGAAAATATCGATGTGGCTGGCCACATAGTTTTTTTTTTTCTGTTGCCTTTCCTGTCTCACTGCTGGGCAAAGGCCTCCCCAATTCCTTCCATTTGCTTTCCCGTGCCTCCTCGAACCATATTTTTCATATGTAATTTTTTTTTTAAATATCTGCTATTTGTGTTTACAAACCCCTACCCGGTCAAAATGTATGGAACAGCAGATTTTTATTTAAATTACCATGAAATATTTCGATGTGGGGGGTTCAGAATGATGTACTGAGGACGTGGTAACCGTTTTCGCGTCGGTGTCCCTTCCACTCTGTATATGAATACTCTTCCTCAATGGACCCTTGAACGCTCCCTTATTGTCGGGCCTACGATATCCCCCCACACTTAAGTACAAATGCTGTAACATGATAATATTGTAATACCAAATGATTTGAAAAGAGTAACCATGGAGTTTCTTGCCGGTTCTTCTCCATAGAAAACGACCAACCCGAACTGTGCACCTTTTTGTTGACGTTTTATAAGTGCCCATCTAGGCCCATATGAAATAAAATATTTTGATTTTGAGCGAAACAGTCGTTGGATGTTAGAAGTATCGATTATAACCTGTACCTGTTTTTATATCTGTTTTCAATTTTTTCAATGTATTCAATTTATTGTTTTTATTTTATTCTTGTAATTTTATTTTCTTATCAATTTATGGTCAATACCTTTATTCATAATTCAATTAATAATTAATCATAATGTAATCAATTATAATTTAAACAGTAGTCACATGTAAATGATTTTTTATTTTTTTTATTTAGATATTTTGGTTGTATACAGCTTTGAATGTAATGATATTTTTTCTTTATTATTCTTTATTATTGTTTTGTATTACTTAATCATTGCATTTTAAAGTTCTAATTTCAATATTTTATAAATATGTTACGTAAAGCCGTTCTCTGTGCATGTGGTGTTAACCTGTAATTAATTGTTGCACTTGTAAATGTTACTCTAGTCATTAAATCAGACATGTATATAGTGTAAGCAATTGTTGGTTAACCTAAATAAATAAATAAATAACAATAGTAATTTACTCTCGAATTCGGCCGCACTGGGCCAACCACTGAGAGTTTTTGTAGCTATTATGCGTTTGTAACTTGGAACAAACGCGAAATAAGAAGATAAAATACCAGAAGCATCTAACAAGTCATCCCTACCGTAAGTACACGCCGACTATATCTCGTGAATTACGGCGTCTCGTCATTAAGCGATGAGAATTATACGGATTATTCATGAGCCCGCTCCGAGCAAGACTTAAGTGTTGTTTCGACTACACCTTCATTAATATCTAGTAAACTAGACAACGCTTAGTTTGACGTTAACCTGAACTAGGACTTAATTGCAAGAGAGGTAAGATTGATGTTCGTAGGACGGCACGAGACATAAAAATTGACGCGAGCAAAGAAAAGCCTGCAGTGCCCTGCAGTTGAAGCGAAGTATGAAGAGGCATTGTCGAAAAATATAGAGTCGATTACAAAAATTATTTCACTGGTAAGAGAAGGCCATCTTCCGGCAACCATCATGTGGAGACTTTCGTCCAGCGGTCATCGTCCATACGGCTGACGTGACCCGCCCAATCCCATTTTAGCCTAGCAGCCTTTTTGCCATCGTCCATTATGCCCGTTTTGGAACGCAGCGTGGTGTTTCGAACCCTGTCTTGTCTTTTGACATCCAGAATGCTGCGTTCCATTGCCCTCGGGCAAACTCCAAGACGGAACTTCTGAGACTCGGTGAGTGACCAGGTCTGAGCACCGTAGGTTAGGACGGAAGACGGACGGCGCCGCTGAGGCCGGCCCAGAAAGAGGTGGCGAGACGATTTGGACGCGTACCGCGAGGGCTGGCCCGAGGAGGCGCGGGAAAAGAGTACATGGAAGGAATTGGGGGAGGCCTTTGCCCAGCAGTGGGACAGTACAGGCTAAATAAAAAATAAAGAGAAGGCCTATCTGTCCCATCTATCCTGACTCATCCTGGAAATGTGACCCGCCCAGTCCCATTTTAACCTCGCAGACGTATCGCCAATATCGGCGATGTCTTGGAGCGTATAGTGGTGTTGCGTATTTGATCGGTGATTTTGATGTTTAATCGTCACACAGTACGCACTGTGTGGCCGAAGACGGGCGTCGTCGCCGAAGCAGGCCCAAGAAACGCCAGCGTTTCTTCCTGACTGATTGGCTAGAGAAGGCAAAACACTGGGAGAGTTGGAAAGGAAAGTGGGATGCCTTTGCCCAGTATTGGGACAGTATTTGATAATTTAAAACAAAAGAGTACTGACGAGACTGTGAAAGAAACAAACATCTGCAAACAACAGCCGAGACCAACGGCTTAACGTGATTTCCAAAGCACGGAGGAAACTCGGTATGTAATGATGGTCACCCATCCACAGACCGACCTAGGCAAGTGAAGCTTAACCTTGAAGATTTACCCGTGCGGCTGTTATGCTCCTCGAGAAACATGAACCTGACAACTGTAAAATTAAAATCCCACTATACATTATACATCATCATCTTCCTGCCCTTGTCATATTATTTGTCGTCGGTGCAACACGTTTTTTTCTTCCATTTTCCCCTGTCAATCATCACGTTATCATTTATACTATTTTCCTTCATATCATTCCTGACCCCATTCATCCATCTTTTCTCTGGTCTTCCTCTCCCTCTCCATCTATCAACATTTATATTCATCACTCTTTTAGTCACATGCGTTTTATCCCCCTTCATCACTTGTCCATACCAAGACAGACGCCTTCCTCTTCTTCTACTACTATTTACTTGAATCATTCCCTCTACGTCGATTCCAAAAACAAATGACATCTGTTTTAAAAAGTTTACGCTTGACCACGAGGTTGGAAAAGTAAGTGAAACGCCATTAACAAATAAAATGATATTTATTTTACACAAACTATTAAATTTATAATTCTAATAGAGACAAGAAGGCTATTCACTAAAATATACATAATCTACATTTATCTTTCCTGACCCACATAATATTCCATTAACCTCTCTCCCACCACATAATTACACATGAAATTCTTAATCCTCAAATTCTTAACCCACTCGAAGCACCCAAAATTCTCACCACAAAACAGAGGGTGACAACAACAAAAGCCCACAATCACCCTACTCGTGTATAAATAGATCCCCCTCTCCTATTAAGACGAAGTATAAAACCCCCAAATCCCCCAAAAAGTGGGGGACTGTTAAAGAATTTTAATTTTCCCGAATTAATTCTTATTCATTTTTCAACGAGGGATCCGGCGAAGGAAGACTTGGTCTGGAACATGTTGAAACAGGATAAGGTGAGACAGTTTGTTAAGTTTTGTGTTCAGTAGCAAGGGGCTGGATATGCTGTTGTGTGAGATTAAAATATTATTGAAGAATGTTCTTCAGAATCTCATGATTTACCGTGTACATAAAGTGCTGGCTTTTACGTACTAGGCTTACATTACTTTATCATTAATGATAAAGACAACATAAACATTTAAAAAAATGTAAAACATGAACATTACTTTATCATTTTTGATTTATCTGTCTTTGATAAGGATAACATCACACCTATAATCTTCTAAGGGTCAGGAAGAGGTTTTCCTACGGTACACCCACATTTTGTCAGTTATGTTTGAGTTTCATAGGGGCAAGTTTATTGTTAGCAACTGGCCACAAATTTAAACTGCGGGCTGCGATTGAGAAAAAACCCGAAAAACTTTTAGATTAGAAAAGAGAACATCGTGAAAATCATTCTTATACAGGACCTTTCTACGGGAAGGACGTTCAGAAACCAAACGAGAATACATTGCTTCTAAATCCATTCCATATCCAGCTTACACAATCCAAGTAAAATTATAACCGCTACAAAACTCCGCGCAGACGGATTACAGTACCATTTTTATACAGAGAGCTAGGTTTGTTTAAAACTAGCACTTCACCCGCGACTTTGTCCGCAAAAATTGTGAGAGCTCGGCTAATATGCATGATATAAATAAAATTTATAGCCTATAGCATCCACGAATAATACATCTTTCTATCAGTGAAAAAAAAAATAGAATTAGATCATTAGTTTCGAAGATAACGCATAAAGAAAAAGATTTAGCAAAAGAGTAGAGAATGCTAAGGCGGAATTGTGGAGTTACGTGAATGGATAAAATAAGAAATGAGTATATAAGAGTAAGTCTGAAAGTGGCGCCGAGGACTGAAAAGTTGTGTGGTAATCGGTTGTCGTGGTATGGGCATGAGATGCGGCGGAATGAGGAAAATATCGTGAGGAAAGTTTTGAGTATGAATGTGGATGGGTATAAGATTAGAGGAAGACAAAGAAACGATGGATAGACTGTGTAAAGAATGACAAGAAAGGAGGTGTCTGATGAGATGTGTTAATAGTTTTGGTAGGTAAATTACAAACTTCCCTAGTTTGGGGGCCTTCCGGCCAGAAATGAACTTACATAATAAATATGATGGTAAGACGTCTTGATTAAAGAGATGTTCACAAGATAGATATTATATTGCTCCTTTTACTTTATTGCATACAGTATTGTGGATGGATGGACTGTGTAAAGGACGATATGGCTAGAAAAGAGGTGACGAGTAATAGAGAAGTATGGAAGAAGAAGACATGCTGCGCCGACCCCAAATGAATTGGGATAAGGGCATGAGAATGATGATGAGTTCCGAAGATAACATACAAACTTACAAACATTTTTTTCCTCTTTATAATATTAGTAGAGATATAGATTTAAGTACTCATAGCTTCCAGCGTTTCTGAAACCGATCCTTGCTTCTATGTGTATCTTGAGTTATATTCCATTGATTGCTGTGTACTTTCCTTTCGTTCTTCTTCAAGAAAGTGTCGTTGAAGAATAGATATTTGAATTTTAAATTGAGAACTTTTTATTCATCACTGTTTTACTTTAGGAGTCTTGGCTAAATTATAACAGGCGCTCGGGTAGATCTTTATGTTAAGCCGTGCTTACCTAGGTTGGTCTGTGGATGGGTGACCATCAATTACACACCGATATTCCAAGATTGGTAGAATAGTGGGTGGGTAGTCGTTGGTAGGTAGAGTAGGTCGAGCAGTGGGATTGTAACACTCCCGTGCATTGAAAAGTACGTAAAACTGTTGATCAGGCAACATTTTCATTGAATTAATGTTACCTTACCAAAATGCAAAAATACTTAAAATTATGTGATATCTCTGCTAGATATGGGCCTCTGCCTCACCCACCAAACCGAAATAGCGTGATGATTAACAGCTAAACCTTAGCCCAATTCGCGTCGTGTAATGTTGACATGCAAGTTTCAGTAATCAGGGACGGTTCGCACTCCTGAGGTGAGTTAATTAGCTTTGGTTAGGAGACACGTGCCTCGTGTTTAGTTGAAAGTTTTGGATTTACATGAATTGATCGTGATTTTCGTAAGTTCAACTTGTCTGTTTGTCTGTCTGTTTTGCTTACAGGTGCAGGACCAACGCCTTAAGGTGAAGCGCCAGGGTAGCACGCGAGATTTAAAATTTCACATGTTTTTTTTTCAATTTACAGGTCAGTGTCAGGTTGTATGTTGAATAAGATATGATTCGCGACCCTAACAAATATGGCTTTATAGAGTTATTCAAAATCATTTATTTCAGGTACATAACCCATATTGGAAACATTATTAAATTAAATACAAAGAATAAAAAACATAAATCAACACCAATTAATTATTAATAACAATAAATGAAATTCAATCATAATCACAAATTCATTACAATATTCAATTCAATTCAATTTATTTCAATTATGATCATCATCATCATCATCCACAGCCCGAACTCACCCACTGCTGGGTATAGGCCTCTCTTTTCAATCATCAGTTGGATCATATTATAGCATAAGGTAGATAGGTCAAATTCACATTTTAATACTGTTAAATAGAAAAAAGGGACAGATAATGATAATTTTATTGTTATAGTCATTAAACTCATCAATACAAACCTCTTAATTCATATAATCCCATTGAATGACTTCAGATTCTTGTAACACCGCAACCCGAAGATCGATTTAAAACTCAAAAAAAAAAGAAGGAATCTACAAGCGATCAATCGGCAAAAACTTCTTGTTATTTCAACAAGAACCGTAGCAAGTCTTGTCCCGGAGTATTTGTTAAACAAATGAGGTATCCTTAGGGCTGTCTCGCATTAGAATTTTGAAGAAATGGTCACATTATAAAAGGACAAAAATATTGTAAGATGGCCACCGTTGTAATGGTCTGAATTCACTTATTGTTTTAAAAGGTTTTATGTTTATTTAAGTTCTCTTTTAATAAGGTATTTACTGTACCATACCTATTCGTACTAGGTATTACGGAAATATTGAGGGTCAAATTTTCATCATCTTACTCTCGTTTTTTTTTAATTGCGAGCTAAGCATACTAGCTGAGCATCTGTAAGCATAATATTTTGTGTGCATTACATTGAGCACTAACGCAAAACGTGATTTTTTACACATAAAAATTTCGTTTCCCAGCAATATTTTTTGAGAAATGATACATAGTTTGATGTACAGAATGCTTTGTTGACGGTTATGTGATGGGTCATTTTACACCCTGTATTATACTAAATATTTTTTCGGTTAACCAATTGAAAACTGGTTTTTCAAATATAGAAAGATTATTCCATAAGTATTTTAGGCCAATATTCTACATGGAAAACCTTAGTCGAGTCTGACATTAAAGCACAGCTGCGCTGCGTGTCGCGGACCCGATTCCCACTAGGACAAATATTTGTATGGCCTACAGACAGTTGTTCCGGGTCTGGCTGTTTGTGTATGTGAGTTTAAATGTTTGTAAACGCACCCACGATACAGGAGAAATTTCTACGGTGTGGCAACGTTTTCTAAAAAAAATGACGACATGATCATTCTGCAATACATTCTTGAATGAATACTGTTTTAATATTTCACGGTTTAAAACTAAACTTATACTGTCACTTACGGGATATCTTCCGTGATTGTTCATTATTTTGAGCTCCCGATATTTCGACGCTGTTGCAAGCGCCATGATCGCGGGATGACTGGAGAATGCGGGTGGATGGTAAATAAATTGTTAGGAAGATATCCCGTAAGGGACAGTATATGTTTAATTCTTGAATATTATTTATTTAGAAGACCTACTGACTCTGTGATTGTAAATTCTAACATTTGTAACCCATGCAAATCCCACACACTTCTAAAGTCAACAATATTAATAACGATGTACAGGCCATTATGACCTCAAAACTGCATTGCATACACATTAATTCTCTTTGTGATAACCCTACGTGTATTGTTTCCCGTCCGCAGGGACGCGGGGGGGAGAGCTACTTTTGAATTGTAAATGCGTTTCTGCATAGTCAACGGCGTAATCATTCTTTGTGATGATTCGAGATTGATGTTTGTAGTTTTAGGTGTAGAGTGTGGGCAGTAATAGAGGGTTGTGTTTGTTGCTAGTTTTGGTAGGTAAATAACAATAAGTTTGGGGCGTACTGTGTAGTATCGGACGTAAAGAATCATCCTATATCTTCCCGTGGGTGTCGTAAGAGGCGACTAGGGGACTGACCAGAGAATGGCCAGCAGCGTTCTCTGTGCTTTTTTAACAACCGTACTGCGATCGCCAACCAGCCTGCCAAGCGTGGCGATTATGGCAAACCCCCCCTTTGGGGGAGGCCTATGTTCAGCGGTGGACGTCTTTCGGCTGAAATGATGAAGTTTGGGGGTCTTCCGGCTAAAAATGAACTTACAGAATAAATATGATGGTAAGACGGTGTTGATCAAGGAGATGTTCACAAGATAGATATTATATTGGTCCTTTTACTTTATTGCATACAGTATTGTGGATGGATGGACTGTGTAAAGGACGATATGGCTATAAATGAGGTGATGATTAATAGAGAAGTATGGAAGAAGAAGTCATGCTGCGCCGACCCCAAATAAACTGGGATAAAAGCAGGAGAATGATGATGAAGATTGGAACAAATTCAAAAGAATGCTAACAGACTTTATGGTTAAAAAAGCGTACTATTCCATTGGTGAATTTTTAACAGACAATTTATTTAAATAATAGGTATTAATATATATTTAGGTATGTCGTTGTGTGAGTCAAATGTCCGATTTATTTAAGCTTAATTCTATTTAAGGGTGTAATGTAATAGTATTTTATTTAATTTTAATGATATATGGCATTTAATTTAATTCGAATAATAATTTGAATTTAATTATTACTTTTGTCTTTTTTAAATACTAAGTATCCGAAATTTGTATGCCTATTAGGTTAAACATAGCGATCCTGACAAAACTGGAATTAGATCTTATTATATTGTACCTATGTTTCACAAATAAATAATTTGAATTTGAATTTGAATTTGAATTTGAACATTAAGATGATGTGATCACCTTCATCTTTTGTTAGCGTTTCGATTTTAAGAAAAAAAAGGAAACTGTTTTGTTTGCCTAGCACTCATTAATGCTAATACCTTTGAGTTGGAAGGTGGGCCATGGTCTTTTAGAAAACGTCTCGTACATTGAAGACCCGAACCATTTGAAAAACCACAACTTTGGAGATTGTCTTTGCTTCAGACGATCATTATAAATGGTGTAAAAAGACCACTAACATAGCCGAAAGGCACTGGTTCTCCCCGTCTTTGCAATCATTTTTTTGTTCTAGATCATACCAAGTTTTTCACAAGTTTTTTTTAAATACGTGTTTTTAATGTAAAGTTTTTACTTTACACACCTCCACGACGCCTGTACTTTTCAATCCATCCATCAGCACAATGCTTTGAGTGCTTTCCATCGAGTCTTACCGTAAAACGTGATTTTTCACCCCAAAAAAAAAAGTCGATTCCCAGCAATAATTTTTCGTTAAGTTACTTAGTTTGATGTACAGAATGCTTAGTTGACGGCTATGTGAAGGGTCTGTTTTCACCCTGTAGTAGATATCTGAAAACTTAGTACCAACAAATAATAGCTACAATAAACACTAACAACATCACGCCTGTAATCCCCGAAGGGTTAGGCAGAGGTACACCCACATTTCGCCATTTATGTAAGTCTCATGAAATAGGGGGCGAGCCTATTGACATCAACCGGGCACAAATTCAAACTACGTGACTTCTACTGAGAAATTCCTGATGGAAAAATCGAATAATAATTTGCCAGACCCGGGAATCGAACACAGGATCTCATGCTCAGCGACAATAAACACTTTAAATAAAATACACACACAAAACTTATAAATAATATTACAGTAGCAGAAAACTACTATTACTAAAACCCATTTTTAAAAGGCATTTCCAAAAAGCAGCATTAGAGACCTATTAAACACTACATTTCCAACAAAAATGAAGACTATTCCAGGACAACGTAAGTAAGAACAAGAAACAAAGTACCAACTTCAAAAATAAAAAAAAAACATGAGAAATCTAGAACTTTCGAGAAAAAAAAAAGAAATTTTCCGTCTCCGACCGCAGCCAGGCAGTCAGAGCGGGGAAATCTAGTTTAACGGACGAGTTTCTGCGGTATTAACTTTTTCAGCAGTAGATACTGGCAACTGCACATATATAGTAAAATATTTTCAATCTTTTATTCTGAGGAATAAGGTTTGTTTTTGTAGGTTCAAGTGTTACTTCTGACGTGTTATTGACTATTTATTGAGTCAATATTATGATCTTAATATAATTACTTAGACAGGAAACGGGATATTTACCATGTTTACTGCTTTTGTCGAGTTCCCGATATTAAAAAAAAAGCAAAGCAGAAAACATGGTAAATATCCCGTTTCCTGTCTAAGTAATAATGTTATTGACCATGATAGTTTAAAATCTTAGATCTTAATATTATCAATGTGGAAGATCATATTATGATCTTCCACATTTATTGTGCAAACTGTCAGAATTCACTGCCGGCTTTTCTGTTTCCCGATCACTGTAATCTAGATCTCTTCAAAATTCGAGTGAATCGGTTTCTTCTAGGCAAGCGTGTTCCACCCTAGACCACGTCATCGCTTTACATCAGGCGAGTTACGGCCAAACTCAAGCCTATTTAGCAATAAAACTCATCATCCATAGACGAAATAATGTAGGGTGTAAGTTTCTATTATTTTAGTTTTTCATATTTTATTTTGTTTTTTTTATTTTTTTTTGTTTTTTTTTTTTTTTTATTGTTATTTTTATAACTTCAGTTTATCCGTGATCATGATGCTTGCAACAGCGCCGAAATATCGGGAACTCAAAAGAAACAGTAAACATGGTAAATATCCCGTTTCCTGTCTGAGTAATAATTTCATATTATTGTTTTATCCGACTGTGATAATCATCATTCTATCAATTCCGATATTTCTCTATAAAGATCTCTATCAGCTGTCATTTAATTCTACTTGACCCCATTACTAGACATATCTTTGTTGACATAAGAATTAACTATGAATATGTGATGATGACTGAAACGTGCTTCGCTGGTGTTATGGCCGTTATGAGTGAAGTCTTTGTTTGGGTTTCGATGCCTGATGTATCATTGGGGTATTCCTTAAGAAAACTCTGAATATGTTTAAAAGAGTCTGGATGGTTGCCCCTAATAATTTCATGATAAAAAAAACTCGAAAAATTTGGGTCTACCATCCACTATCTCCCTTTGTATACTTACATTATTATTGCTTCATTGCACTATCAAATAATTTATCAGAAAACGTCAATTTCCAAACACCGAATACAAACCGAACAGGATCAAGAGCTTTACATCAAAACACAAGGAAATCTCGTCTCGGAATATAACCTCATTACACTTCAATCATCGAATTCTGTACAACGCAAAACAAAATAATAAACAACTTCAACTCGATGCTCGCTGTAATCGTTTTCAATCGAGTCAGCGTCGCTAAATCGAATTATTCGCGTCCCGCCGGCCGTCCGCAACTTTGCCTGTCCCTGTTTTTCTTTTTTTTTTGCACAAAACTTTTTTACTCTGTGCTCCTTTTAGAAAACATGGTGTAGTGAGCGCGCGAATTTTAAATTTCGATTGTCTTACTAGCTGGTTGGTTTTGTTTTTTAGTGAGCGAATTGCAATTTGATTCTTCTTCGTCATATTCTTGTCCGAATCACAGTTTGAATTTTCTCTTTTTGTTGTTCATTGATTCATTTTAAAAAGAGAAGACTTTTTTATACTCCGGTGGCTTTGACCTTGATTTATTAGTCTATAACAGAACTGTTATGTGATAAAGGGGTGTGGTTTAGATTGTCGACATTCTACTGAAATATATCACTTGAGGTCTTCGCCCATGTCGAATTTTTGTATGTTGCTGTTACGCGTCTCGCAAACGCGCTTCTCGCGCGTTAGTCACATTTGCAACTCGCGACAGAAGCAATGCAAACGCACAACCAGGAGGGGGAGGGGGGGAGGGTTACTATGACGTCTTAAGGTTCAAGCACCAGGGCCCGTGAAATTCAATTTTCTCAAGTTTTTAGCAATTTGCAGGTCAGTTGAACATATTTTACGATTTCACAAGAGAATCAACACCGATAGGGTACTTTGCCGTTGCCCTAGAATCATGAAATTTGGCAGGCAATGTCTTACATCACATAGACATTGCTTCCCGTAAATATGGAGTTTAATAACAAAATACCTACTAGTTTCGGTGCGCGAGTCCAACTCACACTTGGCCGGTTTTCTGTCATTATTTAGTTTTCATTATTCTTTAAGTTAGTATTATAAAATATACTTTAGTAAATACAGGCGTCGAAGCTTGGAAGCCTAAGCTTTCTTAAAGAATAAATATGGTTTAATTTTCAACTCATTAAAATAAAATACTTCTCGTAACATTTTTACCCGACCTAAAGAACCAATATCAAAGAAAAAAACACCCTTACAAACATTATTTTATTTCTGGAATGCTAAAAACGCCTTCACAGCTTTAAAAACAGTTGTGCTAAATTCTTTCGGCCTCTCAAATGCTGCAAAATGTCCGCCTACGTCATAATTGGAGGTGCCCAGTAAGTTGGGGTACTTCCAGCGGAGTATGAAGTCTGGACTGTGAGCTAAATCGTGCTTGAACCGAAGACCCCATGTTGGCACTGATGTGAGTATTCTGGAATAGAAAATGGGTGGTGATTAATATCGATTGTCCACTGCACAATGAGCGAAGTTCGTGAAGCTGAATTTTGTCATCGACACAAAAAAAAAAAAAATGTTCGTATTGTATTGGATGGTCACCCATCCAAGGGCCGTCCAGGGCAAGCGTTGCTTAACCATGAAGATCGACCTGTGCGGTTATTTAGCCACGAGCTCCTCATTTACTTTTACACCATATTCCAGTAACAACATCTTAACATACATTGCTTTGATCAAGTTGTCTTTTTCGAGATCCAACAGAAGTACTAATCTTTCTACAAACACAGAATTCACTTCAAAATTATGAGAGCCACTAGTTTGATCTCGACATGACATATGTCACGTCTCACCTACATCACTGTCTCGTGTGGATTCAGGTTATGACACCTCATACGGACGTTACTGTGTGTCGTCTAGTGTTCTCACTGATCCTCATATTATCATGTTAACTCGGAACCATAGAAAACGTTAATCTTCCTTTGTTTTCTTTTCAACAGCGTGTTGATGATGATAGCTGACAGGCTCAACTGTCCAAACATTAGAGGCTTCAGTGACGGTGTACTATTTTTTTTGTGTTGTGTTGGAATTGTTGGAATTCTAATGTTGAATGCCCAAAAAGAGGTGGCGAGACGATCTGGACGCGTACCGCGAAGGCTGGTTCGAGGAGGCACGGAGGCACATGGAAAGAATTGGGGGAGGCCTTTGCCCAGCAGTGGAACAGTACAGGCCACAAAAAAAAAATGAATGTTTAATGTATTGTAGGTTTAATTTAGCATTTGTGCTATTTATTGAATTCTGTGTGTATTAATGAGTCCTTGCAATTTGAATAAATAAATGAATTATTATTATTATTTGTCATATCAGCACAAACGATGTTTTGGATTGTTGCATAGACAGGGGAAGAAAAGACGTCAGAAAAAATCTTTTTAGTTGAAGTATCCCACACAAATTCTTGTCCTGAATTAATTTTACATTATAACTAGAAGTTATTAAGGTTCCATCATATCATCAACATAGGCCAAGAAGTATTAAGAGAGCTAACTCATAAATTCCTCAAGCAAAGTTAATCAAATTATATGGGACCATCGCGTGGGTTTCCTCTACCAAATTATTAAAAAAAATACGGAAATTGGCTCAGTAATCACAGAGAAATCGGTGCACATACATGTAAAAACATGTTTATTTGTTTTATTTTTTTAAATTTAAAAAAAAGTAAACATTTACTTTTTTTTTAATTTTTGTTTTGTTGTGAATTCAACCATTTGTTTTATTTTGTCCTGTGTGAGCTTAATAAATACTTATTCTTTCTTTAAAAAAAAAGATGCTGGTGGAATACATAACCTCCTCCATTTTTAGAAGTTGGTTGGTTTGCTCAGAATAGTTATAGCACTGATAACAATATTTGTGTCACTTGTTTAATTTAGTATTTTACAATGTTTTTTTTTTACCTTTGTATAGATTCTTTTTTATCGATTGTTTGTGAATGTGTAAACATTGTAGGCTTTGTAGATTCTCAGCTGCTTGTTAACTTTTTGTTTTGTTCTACATTTTTGTGTAGTAAGCAACGACTTATTGTCGGGCCTACGCTGTCCCCCCATCATCATCATCATCATTTCAGCCGAAAAGTCCACTGCTGGACATAGGCCTCCTCCAAGAAGGGGGGTTTTGCCATAATCGCCACGCTTGGCAGGCGGGTTGGCGATCGCAGTATGGTTGTTGTAGAATCAGAGAACGCTGCTGCCCATTCTCTGGTAAGTCCCTTAGTCCCCCCATACTTAAGTACAAATGCTGTATCCATGATAAGATTGTAACACCAAATGATTTGAAAAGAGTAACCATGGAGTTTCTTGCCAGTTCTTCTCCATAGGAAACGACCAACCCGTACCGTGCTCCTTTATTATAAGTGCCCATCTAGGCCTACGTGAAATAAAATATTTTAATTTTGATCGATTTTGATTTTGGTTAAAAAGTAGTGAACGGTAGTGATAAATTGAAGAAGAAAACGTGTTGCGAAGACCTCAAGTCACTTGGTACAAGGACTGTAAACTAGACAAGCTTTACATGTGGCCATGTGGCATATAAGATCATAAATATTGATATTACCAGGATTAAAACTATCCTATGACCTAACTCAGATTACGATCTATCTGTGTGCTAAAACAGATGGACAGATAGAGTTAGTTTCGCATTTATAATAATGGGTGTAAGAATACGAAATGCACTATTGTTCTCTTCGTCATTACGATATTTTTTTGTTCTAGACCATACCTGGGAATCTTCGAGTTACGGAGATATTGGGGTCAAAATTTCAACTTTTTCAAAAGTTATAATTTTACTTAAAAATACCTCCACCGCCCCAATACTATTCAATGCATCCAGCATCACAATGTTTTGAGTGCGTTTCATTAACGTTGTCCTTCCGAAAAACGTGATTTTACACACAAAAAAAACTTAGTTTGATGTACAGAATGCTTGGACAACGTTTTCGTGAAGGGCCCGAACACTTTGTATTAGTTTGGCTACCCAGTCGGCCCGGCTTCCACCTTTCTGATTGTCAAAAATTTCCATCCAAGCATGAGCTATCACGTCGTGCCCAAATATTAGGTAGTGGAAGGTACTCACAGAGCAACATTTTTCTCCACTTCCCCATCCTCAAAAGACTCCTTATACATCCTCATAGAAGTAGTAATACTTCCACTAATCCAGTACAGCATTATGTTGTCCAGGAGTTTGTCATAAGAGTAGTATTTGTCCAGACCACCTTCTGGGTCGAGCTTGTTGGCAGGATCAGTGAAGATCATGAATCTATCCAGAATATAGGCCGCAAGTCCTACTGGAGAATCTTGGAGAGCAATACCTGGAAATGAGGCGTGAATGAAAAATAGAAGCAGAAAAAATGGGAAAATAGTTGTTCAAATTGTAAGAGACATCAATTTGAATCAGTTACTGAGGATCTGTGTTATGGTTTCTGTACAAGTTCCTGCTATTTATTTGTCTGATATTTTTACTAGTACTCGCAACCGACGTGTGTGATCAGACGTGTACGAGACGAAAGGCGACGGCACGCTTGGCGCAGTGGTTGAGCAATTGGCTGCTATGCTGTGTGTCGCTATACGATTCCCACACGGAACAAAATATATTTGTATGGCCTACAGGTAGTTGTTCCGGGTCTGGCTGATTATGTATGCGAGTTTAAATGTTTGTAAACGCACCCACGATACAGGAGATATTTCTAGTGTGAAGTTTAAAAAAAGAAGGAGTTTGTAAGGATCGTAGCAAGTGGCGGTCTGATTTCTGCTTACACCTATGGGAAAAAGTCATACGATTAGGTATGTAATTTTACTGATTATCTAAATTCATATCTAGAATGTGACCGGTCAATGTGGCGGCACTAAGGGGATGTCTATGTCCAGCAGTGGACGTCTTTCGGCTGAAATGATGATGAAATTCATATCTATATTTTAAGGACCCAGATCTCAAAAACGATCCTCAAGGCACGCTTACACCGAAAGTCACTGAATACGAATAACACTAAACGAACTTTAAATGTCGTTCTGTTTCTGTCAATCGTTTAAAGTTAACAGAGGTAAAGTGATGTTTCAAATTGGTTACTTGATGCATTTAGCGATTTGATGTCTAAGCCGGCGATACGACCTATCGCCGGTTTCAGAATAGAGAATTAATTAAAGTCATTGATCACTGATATTCAAAATTTCTACATGCTAGAGTTTGATAAATTCTGAACTTCTAATTTTCAATTTAGAATCTGAGTCTTCTTCTTTATCGTGTGTTTAGTGCCTAACCTGGTGTCAGCGTTTTTGTGCCGCCTCTGACTTGGCTTTACGTGCCGTGTACAGTGCGTGCTTAGGCACGCTGGTTTCCTCCCGATGTTTTCCTTCACCGAAGCAAGTGATAATTATACAAAACGCACATGAATCAGAAAAATCAGAGGTGTGTGTCATGGGTTCGAACTCGAGATCTATGACTATGAGAATCAGGGTATGATTCTTTGTTACTAAACAGAAGTCATATTTTCACATGCATTTGGGATTTAACTCTTTCAAATAATTTCACTTAAAATGCATACGTTTTCGAAACTAGGACGGTGTTCAATGTCGATATAAAGCCGCCATACTCATACAGCAATAATCTTTCTAACTATAAATAACAGAACCTATCACCAGAACAATACACTCCCAGATATCCCTCTTCTGATGAATTTATAGCGTCCACTTAGAAAACTGAGAACAATAGACAATTTAATTCTGTTTCATTAAGCACTTTTTGCCTCTTCATTCTTTTCATTTTCCCTCCTCAAAGTTTAGTACGGTTTGTCCTGGATATTTTAATATTACGGTGATGACTGTGAGTTAGGTAGCTTTTGGAGAGTTTTTAAATTAGGCGTGATTATTGTTTTAATATTATTCGTATTGTTACTAGACGAGACAGACGGTCAGATAGGCAGTCGCTCTATGTAAAATACTACGAAGCCAACCCCAACCACCTCCACAACCCAGTCAGTACTGGATAATACGATACCCCTTGGTAAGGCTGGTTGTCAGACTTTCGGGCTACTGACTACCTGTAACGACTGTCAAAGATCTATAATTGACAGCCGGGAACAACGGCTTAACGTACTTTCCGAGGCACGGAGAAAACTCGGTATGTAATTGGTGATCATCCATCCACGGAATAACCTAGGCAAGCACCGCTTAACCTGAAGAACGACCCGAGCGGCTGTTATTATTTAGCCACGGGTTCCAAATTTCCTAAGCTCCTTACCTTTTATATTTATTACCAATGAATCTTTGATGTGCACAATCACAGCAAAAATTGTGATTTAGTCAACAATTTTCACTAGAAATATCAAAAAAATACTTACCAATAGAGTCCGGCTTAGTCCCCTGCAAATGCATAAACCCGAGCTCCTCCAAATAGAACTTAATCTTATCAACCAACGGATACATCCGATCTTCAAACCCATTGGTCACAAACGTTGGCCAAACCGATCCCAACAGCCAAGTCAATTGCGAATACTTGGACAAGTTAACAGGGAAGTTGGTATGGAAGCCAACAACTTCATTAGGGAATATCGTGGCCATATGTGAGCCAATAATGTGGCCAAAGTTGCCGCCTTGGACGTAGTATTGTTTGTGGCCAAGTTTTTGCATTAGATTCCTCAATATAATTGCTATTTGGTGCGGAGACAATCCTGGACGAACTGGGGCCTGAAAATAAAGGTCCTTGTAAGTTCTTTGACTCGGAAATAGGACTTTTTCATCTTATAAGAAATTGAAACTTGGAAGGGTTGTGAATAAAATAAAGGATAGAAAATAATGGACGGTTGTTTTTAGTAAAAATCTAGTTATTTAAGTAAAACAAAACAACTGAAACAATCTTTCATGTTTCTGAGCTACCAAGGGTGTGTTATAAGATTTTGTAGTCTGGACCTATGGTATTAAGTTATGGGGAGCTTGATGTGCTTCTAACATACAGGGTGTAAGGGACCTCCACAAACTGATGGGGTGAATTCAGTATATCATACTAAGATGACCGGTACAAGAAATTATTTCAGGAATGTTATGCGAATCCAATAAATTTGATTTGTTTTATTTCTTCATACGCAATGTATCATTACCGTGGCAAAACGCACGTAGGGGACGGCAAGCGCAACGACGAGTTCGATGAACTCTGTAGCTAGGCCATAAGCGAACGGCTCATTTTACGCGTCGTTCATTAGAGTTTTTCAAAATCCATTATTGCATTTTTTTTTATTTTAGCGTACAGGGAATGTAATTTTATATTGAAATAAGGTAATAGTAACTGAAAAAAATAAATATAATTTGCTAGAGAAAAATTCCAGTGAAATATGATTCAAAATAAAGAGCTGAATGCACCCTGTCAGTTTGTGGAGGGCTGTCCCTTACACCCTGTCGATATAATTCAAAGAGCTCAGAACCACATCCTTAAGCAAATTAGCAATGCAACCTGATTCATTAGAAACAGTGAAGTACACGAAGACATTCGCAAACAAAAACAAAAGAAGACTGCATAACCATCATAACCAGCTAGCTGTCCAGCTCACATTGCCTGACTGTTTAAATCGCCTGAAACGGCGCTGAACCTTGGATCTCGGTGGCACTGACTAAGCCAATTGTATTAATATGGAGGATATTCCTATTGGGGAATATCTCCTCACGAATTATAATCTGTCAACACAATCATCTGCTCAGAAGTATCTATTCATATGATATAATTATATTTATAATAAAAAAAAAACAGTTTTAATAGTCTCAGGCTTGATATAAATGAACTCGAACGCATTATGCACAGTAGGTCACTCATACGTGGTAACCATAATAAGTTGATCTCTTATTCTACGTTAGGCCAGCTAAGATCAAAGCATTACCACCGACTTATAATTGTTTGCACCTCAGTTATCTCAAGATTGTTATGTATATTTTAACTTACGTCTGAAAACCCAAATCCAGGTAAGCTTGGTACGATAACTTCAAATACGAAGTTATATCCCTGTCTTTCAGTAGTAAGTAGAGGTATAGCTTCATAGAACTCTCTGACAGATCCTGGCCATCCATGCAGGAGAATTATTGGAAGAACCTGTAAAGAAAAAAAAAACAATTGCAAACCTCCTTAGTGATTAAACTAAAATTTACAGTCTTTTTGTACCCGGAGGTGATGGCACAAATTTTCGGGAAATCATCAAATTACCCCCCCCCCCCCTCCCCCACTCTGGGCGGAGTGGAAGGGAGTGTCAGACTTGTACTGACTAAAACCCATCCATGTTCCTTATTTGCCCATTGTGTTCCAGGGCCGCGGTATCTCTTTCGAACAGTCCCGCAGCCCAAACCCTGCCCTTGACGTAGGTTTTGTTTAAAGGACATGATAAACGGCCTAACGTTCGAGCTGTCTAAATTAGTTCCTTGTACGTACGGTAGCAGAATACGCAGAACGGATGGCCGATGGGGCCGAAAACTTCTGGAGTGGCGACCATGAACCGGAAGACGTTGCGCTGGAAGGCCTTCCACTAGGTTATCCGATGACCTGGTGAAGGTTGCGGGGATCCGCTGGATGCGAGTTGCACGGGACCGGTCAATGTGGCGACATTTGGGGTAGGACTATGTCCAGCAGTGGACGACTTTCGGCTTATACGATGATGATGACGTACGGTAGAGGCGCTTTTTCAATGCCAGCACAAAACTTACGCTTAAGCATTTACAATAAAATTTTTGCTAGAAATTTGAGTTAGAACCACCTAACGTAAACTGCAGCGAAATTACCTACAATGATTTCCATGACAGAACTAGCCAAAAGTTCAAATTTCGAAACACATTCAGTGGAATGCAGTGGACTGGAAGAACAGATAGAACGCGCGTCGAAACGCGGTGTGGATATTATTTCTATCATGGGAATTGTCTCATAATAAAGGCTGTAAGTAGACCCTTAACGAAGCCGAAAGGCACTTGTTCTCCCCGTCTTTGCGATATTTTTTTTTATTTCTAGACCATACCTGGGAACCTTCTAGTTACGGAGATATTGGGGGTCAAAGTTCCAACTTTTTCACAAGTTTTATTTTTGAATACATGTTTTTCATGTAAGATTTTTACTTTAAACACCTCCCGTACTATTTATTCAATGCATCTATCAGCATAATGTTTTGAGTTGTTTCCATCGAGTCCTACCTACTTTTTTTGTTCTAGACCATACCTGGGAACCTTCTAGTTACGAAGATATTGGGGGTCAAACTTTTTCACAAGTTTTTTTTAAATACATGTTTTTAATGTAAGATTTTTATCCATCAGCACAATGCTTTGAGTACTTTCCATCGAGTCGTACCGTAAAACGTGATTTTTCACCCCAAAAAAAAAGTCGTTTCCCAAGACAAATTTTTGCGTAAAGTTACTTGGTTTGATGTACAGAATGCTTGGTTGACGGCTTTGTGAAGGGTCTGTTTACACCCTGTATTAAAATAGTTTGTAATTTCAAAATAAAGCTTTTATTGAATGCATGAAAGAATGTTCTGTATGGTGTCCGGACGTAAAGAATAGCACCATCCCATATCTTCCCGTGGGTGTCGTAAGAGGCGACTAAGGGACTTACCAGAGAATGGGCAGCAGCGTTCTCTGATTCTACAACAACGATACTGCGATCGCCAACCCGCCTGCCAAGCGTGGCGATTATGGCAAAACCCCCCTTCTTGGGTGAGGCCTATGTCCAGCATTGGACTTTTCGGCTGAAATGATGATGATGATGAAAGAATGAACCTTTAGTTTTAATGTCACCGTTTTGTTCTTCAACAATCGATCCCTGCTTCTATTGAAAAATATTTGTAGATCTAGATATCCTGTGTGCAATCTCAAAAATGCCAATATTTTTCAGTTACTGAGCGACACATGTAATCAGTTTTAGCTGGTTCCAATCCGACTGGATTCCGGTACAGAGCGTGGAATTGCAGCGACTAAAATCGTTAGCTATCTACTGGCTCTCATTGAACGAAGGTACGTGGGAACTTTATCTTTAAAAATTCTGAACGAGAAACCGGATCAGAACGTAATCCTAGGTTTGAAATTGAATTGGAATTTTCTAAATACTGTGATGATTTTATTATTGGACGGCGATTGAAAAATAAGTCTTAGTTTTAGTTCGCTATTTATACTAATATTATAAAGCTGAAGAGTTTGTTTGTTTGGTTGAACGCGTTAATCTCAGGAACTACTGGTTCGAATTGAAATATTCTTTTAGTGTTGGATAGTCTATTTATCGAGGAAGGCTATAGGCTATATAACACCACGCTACGACCAATAGGAGCCGAGGAAAAATAAAACAAGTCAGAAGCGGCGGGTTGAAACCGCGGGCACAGCTAGTAATTAAAAAACTCTATACTTAAGGTGGATTTAGATCATACGAACTTATAACCAGAACAAGAGCAAGAGCTTTTTACTAGATAACATAACATCATGCCTGTAATCCCCGAAGGGATAGGCAGAGGCGTACTTAATAGTACACCCACATTTCGCCAGTTATATTTTTTTAAGTCCCATGTAATACGGAGCGAGCCTATTGCCATCAACTGGGCACAAACCCAGACTACTGAGAAATTCCTGATGGAAAAACCAAATAACTTTTTGCCCGACCCGGGAATCGAACCCAGGACCTCATGCTCGGCAGTCGCGCTTGACCATTAGAACAACAAGGTAGTCCGAAGTTTTTTCTAGATTTTCTTGACATTTTCATATAGCCAACGAATTAATGCTCTAAACCTGTACCTATGTATAAAAAAAATAGAGTTGGATAGCATGTGCATTATTTGCATTCGCTTGTTTGGTTTAAACCGACTAAATGCAAATGCAGCACAATTTACTGCTGGTTACTTTGAGCATAGCGTCCCGAGTGTAACTAGGCATACATTTATTTGCGTATTAGTAGCACACTTGCTCGACAGATATACAAGGTGTAAAAGGACCCTTTACGAAGCTAAGTAACTAAGCTTAAACTAACAGGCGTATACAACATTAATTTTAGTATATGCGAAACCTGAAGCACGTGTCTAGTATTTTTATGTAAAGAATCTATGTACAAAATTTCAAAACTGTATCATGAAAAATCACAAAGTTATAAGCTTGTTCTGTTACCTGGTTGTCCGCATAAAAACGTGGTCACCACGCAGCGCGCGCCTCCAGCGTCGTCTATAGCTCATTGATAATAATAATTTCGCAGTAGGTACCTAAATGATTGCGATAGGTACTTAGTGTCGCTCGGTATTCAACTTGTAACCTTTTTTAAATATTTTTGGGACAAAATATAACATGGTTTAAAAATTATTGAAATCGATTCAGTTACTTATCCTGAACAAACTATATACAGGTTTCGCATATACTAAAAATAATGTTGTATACATATAAACAGGTTAATGTGATTACTTGAGTAAACTTCATTATATAAGATACGATTTTTTCAGGTTCCGTAGTTAACAACGAAAGGAACCCTTATAGTTTCGCCATGTCCGTCTGTCTGTCTGCAGCTTAGCTCAAAGACTAGTATTAGAAAAAAGTAATTTGACATGATATACAAATTAAAATAAAATCTCGAAAATTATTTCTTTGGGGTATCTCCTGTACCTGCACCTAAAGTGGGGATTTTTTTGTCTCGCGTACCCCATAGTGGGGTAAGTCGTTGAATAGGTCTTTAAAGATATAAAAAATATTGCGAGTTTGTTCAATTAATTTTTCAATTAAGGGTCTCATTTGTGGAATATTAAGCTTTATAGTGCTCATTTTTGTTAGACTCAAGTGTGTGTGTCCCCCCCCCTCTACCAGCTAAACGGTTATGTTTGGGTGTGTGAAAAAAATGACGGTGGTAGTATATATAACGAAATTAAAAGCAAAACTATAATAGCTGAGTATGCTTTACAAGTTTATGAATAATAGTCGACCAACTTATAAAATGTACTTGGATAGCATATTTTCCTAAACATAATGTACGGGTGCACAGGTTTTTCAACTGCAAATGTAAGTTTGTTTTTTTTTTTTGATAAATCATCGTTCAGAGGCAAATCCGCATATTTTAATGGGCAACTACGGAACCTTACATTGTGAGTGGCCCGACACGCACTTGGCCGGTTTATTCTGTAGTTAAAAGTTAAAATTCTTTGGCGGTTCTTACTACATTTAAATTATAGTATATTGCATTAAAATGTTTGCATAAGTAATTGTTTAAACTCAAGTAATTACTCCTTGACTATAGATACGGGTGTAAGTAACTTAGTCCAAAAAAAATGCTAGGAAACGATTTTTTTTGAGTGAAAAATCATGCTTTACGGCAGCACTCAACGTAACGCACTCAAAACTTTGTGCTGATAGATGCATTGAAGTACAGGGCTCGTGAAAGGATTTAAAGAAAAGTTATAACATTTAAAGCGTGTACTTGAAAAAAAAACATGTGAGAAAGTTGGAACTTTGAGCTCCAATATCTCCGTAACTAGAAAGTTCTCAAGTATAGTCTAGAAAAAAAAGTTCGCAATGACGGTAAGGGCAAGTTTCTTTTTTGCTTCGTTAAGGGTCTTTTAACACCAAAGAGATTTAAAAGACTTATAGAACGGCCATTAAGAATATTCTCATACAAAAATTTTGATCCCGAACATTTTTTATTTGACACACAAATGCTACTTGACAAGCAGGCGTGTGACACTAGACAGAACGATTTAAGGTGAACGCACACTTATCAGAGCCGAAAGAAGCGAAGAAACCGAAAGAATCGAATTTTAGAATTACTTGTATGAAATAATATGTAACCTCGCACACTCCGCGCCGAATTGGACAAATAAATAATGTTATACGTATGACAGAACGTTTCGTTCAGCGCGGTCGATTCTTTCCGCGCGGACAAGTGTGCGTTTACCTTTATTAGTAACAAATTATTGGATTACGATATTCTCCATCTAGTCCCGTCTATCGCCATCGTCTATCGCTATCGTCTATCTATATAAATTTTGTTTTCACTTACGGAAATGGTTAATAAAAGAAAATTTTTATACTATCAACGAGTTCCTCAAAAAATACTCTTCGCATTCTTATCACTTTAAAAATGCATTGTAGGTTTTTATTTTGTTATTTTATGTAAGAATTTTACTAACTGTTTATTTAAAACCTTCATTTTATGTTATTACCTATTTGTTAAGGATTTTTTTATTTTACGTTAATTTGTTTAGTTGCTTTTTT
Source organism: Noctua fimbriata (assembly GCA_905163415.1). Lineage (NCBI taxonomy): Eukaryota > Metazoa > Arthropoda > Insecta > Lepidoptera > Noctuidae > Noctua > Noctua fimbriata. The sequence goes on along the minus strand of LR990945.1, from coordinate 11,411,699 downwards.
TATTTCTTTTGAGGTTTATTTATATGTAATGTACAGTGTCCTTTTATTGTGTGTTGGTGTATGTCTTTAATATTCTTTATTATTTTGTTAAATAACTATGGTTTCAGAGAATATTTAGATGTGTTTATGATGTAGGTGTTTCAGTATTATTGTTTTGTTTAGTGATGGTTAGCTTAGTATCTTTAAATTATTCTTACATTATATTAGCGGAGATTTATATAAAGATATATTCTATGTAACATAGGTACGTACCTATGTTGTTCATTTTAATGTACCTATCTTATTATGTAAAAGATGATTTTGCATGCTATTATTATGGCGGAATGTGTCCTGCTCTATAACATTTTTATAACACACCTGTATATACCACATTTTAAGCAAATAAATATACTTACTTCGCTCGTAAATATTTGAAAGTATTTGTTTTACACCCATTAGAGCAAAACCTCTTTCACGAAAGCTACTTGAACCTTTATTATACTTTGACCTTCATTCTCCAATCAAAACTTACCACCACATTAACATCAACTTTCGGCTTCACATGAATGTAATGGATATCCAATCCTTGAATATTAGTCCTATATTGATCAAACTGGTTGAAGAACCTCTCTCTTTCTGGAAACTTGTACTTGAAGATCCAGTAGTTGAAGATCTTGGCGAAGGCATCTGAATGTACTCCATAAGTCCAGGCCGTGTCTTCGAAGCTTTTCTTCTTGTTGCCAGCTCTTCTATACATCTCGAAGAGCCAACGGATTTCTGTGTCCATCTAGAAGGCGAATGACAAGAAGATCAATATTATGATCTGTCAGAAATATTCTAATGAATCATTTTTGTCGTCCTGACTGTTTTCAGTCAAGGCGGCCATTCAGCGGAGAGTAGCCATCGACGTAAACAGTAAAGAGTGCACCTGGCACTCTGAAGATCTCAACCCTTAATCATATATTCGATGGGAGGGCAATCTGACACGACTGGAGAGATATCAGGTGCAGGACCAACGGTATAACATGCTTTCGAATCAAGGGGGTCATAATGAATACTTGCAAACTCTGGGCTGCTACAAAAAAATTGCTTAGTGAAAAAGCCAATAACACTTTGCCCAACCTGGGAACGGATCCCAGGACCCCTCGCTCAACAGTCGCGCTTACGACCACTAGACCGACATGGCAGCCGACTATACCGATATAGATTACCATCAACACAAAATAAGTCGTACTCACCGATTCTGAAAACACAATCCGATATGGTCTAATAGATGTATCTTGAGGTTCCGTAGTATTTGGTCCCCACCATTTATTCAAGTCTAGTTCAGGCATTTCTGGTACAGTCACAATATCTTGGTACACATTGTAAGCAAACATGGATATGCCTATTGCTGCTAAAATTGATATGAGTGATATTAGCTGAAAAGAAAATGCGAGGTTAAAGGCTAAGACGAGCTGGTCAGAACCAACGACCAAGTCCACATTGGCCCTGGATCGAAGAATTTGGAAGTCATGGGGGAGAGACCTTTCCCCAGCAGTGGGATGACACAGTAAAGGCTAATAGAAAATTTCGAAAATGATAAGGAAAGTGCAATAAAATGATATCCTGAGTTTTACTTTTAAAGAGATTTACAAATTCATTGAGAAACAAGAAAAAGAAACACGCGTAGAAAATATAATAGAAACATTGTTGCTAACACATACTGTTGTCTATATTGAATCTAGTATATTTCAGTGTATAACAAATTGAATTCAGGAATTTCTTGAATAAAAGCCATTAATCTGATACATTATCTTAAATTAAGTGAAAACCTGTAAATTTTGTGTACAATGTATCAGTTTTTAAATTCAAGGAAGTTGTTAACTTTCTAAAAATGTTGCATTAAAAAATTGAAAATACATCTATAAAGTTAAAATTTTGTAAGCAACAACAATTAAATTTGCTTATCAATACTTTCAATTAAATTAGACTCTGATGATTAAAAATTAATCGTACTTACATTCAAATTACTAGTTTCTTTTACTTCCTTCTTTCCACCATCTTTCTTTTCCTCAACTTTCTGTTCCAAATCTTTCTTTCTGACTTTTTTACCCATTTTGCGCGTATCACTACTAACTACTTATTTGACACTAAACAGCATTGCTATAGTATCTTATCAGTAGCTGTTATCAATTTTTAAGGATGATATGTTAACTGGCAATCTGTTTACATAACCTATAATCTTTTGATAGTGAATATTTAGATCACTGATTGGTTTATAAATTTCGAATAATTTCTTTGACTTAGTAAAAGAAACGACTATCGTGAATGAAGTCTGAAATCCGTGGGGTCGCTACACAATAAAATATCGTCAAAAAGAATTCAAGTCTTCCGACATACACATACGACATAAATCATGTTTTGCCGCCAAGATGAGTCGCTATGTTCCAGTTTGAAAGAATTATATTTGCCGGCTTAGTTACAGGTACCAAAATCATATATTGCAGATATGCATTGGTGGTGCACATTACTGGTAGGGCGATCTGAACGTTTCAAATGTTTGTAAGATGTTGCGTATTCCAATGATGTTTCCAATGATGATGTTATTCCAGTTGAAGGCTACGCTGCATCAGGACACTAGACTGGAATGCTACTGGAATAAGTGATAGCTCCAAAAATATCATCTCAAAATAATTAATTTCTATCTTCGTTTTTTTACGACCCTACTGCATACTATCATATAAACCGATACAACTTCAAAAATTCTTTCCCAAAAATAAAATCCTTGAACACTTACAAAATTGATATCATTCCTTAGCGGTCCAGTCAACATTAGTTTAAAAGTAAGATATATTCGCAACACATACTGCTTGACCAAAAATATCTTAAGACACGGTGGAATCTGGAACTACGTTTGAAATGTACTGAATTTGACAGGAGGACGACGTTTTTCTTAGCAAGCAGCGCCACCCTGATGTCTCAAGTTATGTTGGTGGAGTAAGACGTGGTTTTATATCGAGAGTGCAGTTTCTGGGTCATTCGCTTCATGTGGCGTAGTGCAGTGCCTTCAAAGGTGTAGAGACACCATGTCGGGTTGTTTAGAGAGACTAGACTCGACTGCATGGAAAAGTAATCTCATTAATTACGAGCTTTTTGTGCGGTTTCTCTTGGAATGATGATTTATTCAAGTATTTTACAACCAACAACAACAACAACAACAACCTTTGACAACCTTTTGGAATCTGCTGTTGGCTGTCAACAAGGTGACCCCCTTGGGGCCAGTGATTTTCAGTTTAGCTATTCACCCAATTGTTCGACAGCTAAATTCTAAATTTAACGTTTGGTATCTTGATGATGGAACCCTGGGCGGCGACGTAGATACTGTTTTAAATGATTTAATTTTCTTAAAAAATAAACTTCATTCAATTGGCCTTGACCTAAACCTTGCAAAATGTGAACTGTATTTAGCGGACTGTACCAACAGACAACTGACTATTTCTAAATTTAACGTAATAAGCCCCTAACATCAAAATTATTGAAAAAAGTTCTCTTCGTCTCCTTGGGTCTCCAATCTTCGAGAATTCCTTTCCCGATTTTATCGAGGAAAAAATTCAAAATTTCAATGATATTTCGGAAAGGTTGCTCCAAATTAATATGCATTCGGCCATCACCCTAATCCGTTACTGTTGTTTCGGCCCAAAATTAACATATTTCCTACGTGCTTCCCCTTTATGGAAGCACACTCATCTTTTGGACAAAATGGACCAAATTATCAAAAATACTATATCATCCGTTTTAAATGTGGCTTTGGACGACCGTGCTTGGATACAAGCTACTCTTCCCATTCGTATGGAAGGACTCGGCGTCCGCAAAATTTCTAGTATTAGTTTACCGGCGTTTATATCTTCAGTCCACGGCACTGAGAAATTAATCAGGAATATCCTGGCTTCCACACTGATTGATTTTGATGTGCTGTGCTTCTCCGAGGCTATTAATGCCTGGAAACTCGCTTGCCCGAATTCTGAAGAACCCGACCATCCATTTTCCCAGAGACGTTGGGACGAGCCGCTCTGCAGAGTAGTTCAGAACAATTTACTGCTCACGTCTGCTACTACTGCTGAGCGTGCGCGTCTGCTGGCTGTGGGTGAGTGGGAGTCGGGTCTTTGGCTTCACGCACTACCGTCGTCGAGCATAGGCACTTTGCTTGACGACACTACTTTCCGCCTTGCTGCTGCTCTACGCCTAGGCGCCCCTTGTTTCTCTCCTCATCGCTGTCACTGTGGTGAAGCTGTCAACAGCCTTGGACACCACGGCCTTTCATGCAGCCGAAGTGTGGGCCGCTTTGCACGGCACGCGAACTTAAATGATATCATCCGTCGAGCTCTTGTCACCGTCGGCGTTCCAGCTTTATTAAAACCAAATGGCTTGGCACGCGACGATGGCAAGAGACCGGACGGCATGTCTTTGTTTCCATGGAAGATGTACCCATCTTCCATGGAAACAAAGACATGGAAACAAGTTGCATCCCACACTAAAGGCCTACCGGCCTCTAGTGTGGGATGCAACTTGTGTCGATACTCTTGCGCCATCCCATCTTCCTAGCTCATCGTGCTGTGCTGGTGCTGCGGCTGCGGCTGCAGAGAACCTCAAGCGGCGTAAATATAGTAACCTTATTGGTAACTATATTTTCGAGCCGTTTGGGGTTGAAACTCTAGGTCCGTGGGGTCCGAGTGCTCACAGCCTTTTCAAGGACATTTCTAAACGTTTAGTTGACTCTTCCCGTGACCCAAGGGCTGGCTTTTACCTTGGCCAAAGGCTTAGCGTTGCCATACAACGTGGCAACGCCGCCAGTCTTTTGGGTACATTACCAGTTGACTACGTTGAGGAGGAGTTTTTTGACGCCATTTTTTAAGTTTATTTTTAAGTTAGTTAGTTAATATAGGTTATTTTAATTTATTAATGTATATAGTATTTTATGTAGGTGAATGAAATGTAAATGACTAGTATTTTCATATTTTTGGAGTGAAGTAAATAATTTTAACGTGTTTGGTAAACTTGGTCTGGGTAACCAGATGCATTAGAAGTATATACATAATATTTGGGAAGTGTATTTAGAAAAGTCCTCTTATTGAAGAAAGAAAAGAAAGAAAATATATTTATTTGCCGCAGGGACATGACGTGCATCACACAAAAGTTACAAAAAAAAAAAAAAAACACAAATAAATTCAACAGGACGGAACAAAAAAGAAAAAAATTAACAGCTTGCACGTCATGACTGCGACAAGCACTGCACTGCACTGCACTGCTGCACTGCTGCTGTATTGCTGAACTATATGTGATGCTGTCTGATTTGCACTCGAAAGGTACGATTCGTACGGCTTATGCAAAGTTGAATAGCCAATAAGATGCACAAACAAACTTTAAAAACCTGCTTTTCTGCAGATATGTGGCTATATGAGATTGAAGACAGATGTTATTCAATTGAATTGGAACATTTGATTTGATCACGTTACTTTTCAGGAAAACCTTATCTCACAAAAGAATATCTGATTTTTCAGAAGCAGCCGCGGAATCTGGATGTGTTCCCGGTTGATGACAGTAGGCTCGCCCCCTCATGGGACTTAAACATAACTGGCGAAATGTGGGTGAACTAAATTCGGGGATTACAGGCAGCTCATAAACAAAATTAATTATACATGCTTTTTTTTTTCAAATGACCCCCCCCGCTCTGGGCGGGGCGGAAGGGAGTGTCAGACTTGTACTGACTAAAACCCATCCATGTTCCTTCTTTGCCCTTTGTGTTCTAGGGCCGCGGTTCTTTCGAACAGTCCCGCAGCCCTGGCAGGCATCGGCCCATGCGGACCCCTACGTGGTTGCTGACATCTCTAATAATACATGCTGCACGTATCGTTCAAGTCTCGATGTAAATTGAACCTAACCTACAAACCAATGTTAAAAATAATAGTTATAAAAAAACACGATTTGTAGCTAGCCGAACTAAAAAGTAGAACTTAATTTTCTATAAGATTTCTTTGAGCAACCCACGCTTTTTTACGATAAAATGTATTTTTTTTCTTAATCACTCTATTTTTTTTTGAACTTACCGAAAATTATTTTCTACTTTTTAGTTCGGATCTGTGCTTTGTGGAATTTTTCGTGCTCTTGAAAGTGTGCTGTGTGCTACGGATGGAATACCTCAAGCCTATGTATGGTCGGGACGTGAGAGGGAAAGAGCGTCGGGGGTCACGTGGTGGCCCCCCGCCGCCATAGGCGCGGGCCTGTGGACGGCGAGTTATGGGCTAGCTCGCCGTCCGGCCGCCTTATGACAACAGGCCGTGTCGACGGCGCGTTCGTGTTCCACGCGCGCCTCAAAGAGATGTCAGCCACCACGTAGGGGGTCCGCACGGGCCGATGCCGCGGCCCTGGAACACAAGGGGCAAATTCTAATTTTGCGTCAATATGAACATAAATAGCTAAATAACTTCATCAAGTGTTATCTAATAAAATAAACAATAGAGTGATATAAAATTCATAAAAACGATTTAGAACTCAGTGACAGTGCAAAACAAACAATTTAAGTGCAATTATCAAAATATTTGTTACAAAACTGGCCTTAACAAACAGAGTGCATCCAAACAAGACAGAAACAGCTAAACAAACACAAAACGAATAATTGGAAAATGGAAGAAGAAAACGTAACTTTCCGTCGACATAAAACTTTTGGAAATGACTCACTTGACCTTTCTTTCGAGTCAACAAATACAGAAATTAGAAGATGTAGTTTGCCTGACTTATCGACTGTCAATGACAGTAATATAGAAGACTTAAGAGAATCAATAATAAAGATTAGAGGTGAGTTAGAAAGTGCTCACACGGAAATAGATAATCTTAACGAAGAAATCATGGCTTTAAAAATCGAATTAAATAAGGAAAAAAGCAGATCGAAAACCTTACAAAAGATTTGCTCAGACACGAAAAATAGAGGAATAAATACCATAAACAATAAAAGTAAAAAGAAGAAAAAGATTTCAAGGAACTTGGATCTTACATATGAAGAATCAAACAGTAGCTACGTAGATCTCGGGATAAATGATTCTTGTGAAGTAATAACAGATGGCACCACAAGACACGTATCGACAAAATCAGGACTATCTAATAAAATTAGCGAGGGTATTGCTTCTGGCAAGTGCACTGAAGAGGATCAACAGCAACCAGATGGCGTGACCAGTACTTCAGAACCACACCAAGAAAAGCAACAGCATAGAATTTGCATATTAAGTAGCAACAATACAAATAAAGTATTACCTATAGCACAAAGTACATTCTCAAATCATGAAATATGTCATCACATTTCCACAAACTGTGGCATTATACAGCTACTCGACAATCTAGAACAAAAATTGGTAAACTACACAAAGAAAGACTATTGTATTATTTTGATAGGCGAAAAAGATTTCAGAAAAACGGACAATTATTTTAATTTAGTTACTAGTATAAGGACCACATTATTTTCAATTCAACATACTAATATTTTACTCTGTTTACCTACCTATAAATTTAATGGATATAGCTCTTTGTTTAACTCAAGAGTAGAAACATTTAGCAATTTACTTTACCAGGATATCTGCACCCATGAGTATGCGATGATATTTGACTCTAATTTAAATCTGACTTATGATGATTCTATGTTTTATAAACAAAATGGAGTACTGAATAACTATGGTTTCAAGAATATTTTTGACAATTTGAAGTGCTATCTTAGTATGTATACAGACCAAAATTACCTCTCCAACATCAAGGAACCTAATGTAAAGAACAGTAATTATCTAAGAAAGGAACAGTTTTTTCGTCTCTAGTTTAAATAAGAACCTAAAACAACATGCTAAAGTTAAATGTCAAAATATACAATTACTACATCAAAATATTGCAGGATTACTCAATAAACTTCCTTCAATAGAGATATCTCTATCTGAGCTTAATGACAGGCTTGAAAATATCCAAATATTATGTTTTTCAGAAACATTTGTTAGAGCTAACAATGAAATAAATATATGTTTGAATGACTTTAAACTTGCGTCTTCATACTCTCGAAAAAAGGAAAATAGGGGTGGGGTATGTATTTTAATAAAACAGTACCTTGAATACAAAATAATACAATTATGTAAAGAAATGGCAGTAGAGAAAGTTTTCGAATGCTGTGGCATAGAAATACCACTATACAATTGCATTATTGTGTGTGTGTATAGGACCCCCAATTCGAATATTGCAGTATTTTTTAATAAACTTGAGTCTCTATTGCATAAACTAAGTGACAGAAAAAATAAAAATATTATATTGGTCGGAGATCTAAACATAAATACACTTGTCACAAATAAGAATGCCACCATATTAAACAATATACTTCTAAATTATAACTTGACTCTCAAAATAAATGCTCCAACCCGACTAACATCTTGTATAGATCATATTATTACTAATATCTCAGACTCTTCCGGTGAGACATGTGAGTTACATCTCTCGGATCATAATACTGCTCAGATATTAACATTTCCATCAATAATAACATCAAATAAGCCTGCTCAATCGCATTATTTTATATACAAAAGAAATTATAGCCAGGAATATATTCAAAAATTTAGAGAGTGTCTCTTGAACCTGAAATGGCAGGAAGTTTATGACGAAATGGATCCGAATACAGCTTTTAACAATTTCCATGAAATTTTTAGTCTTTTTTATATGTTAAATTTCCCTTTGCAAAAAATTAAAGTCAATTGTCATTCGCCTACTTTGAACTGGATAAGTAAAGGTATAAAAAAGTCATGCCTTTCAAAAAGATATCTAAAATCAAAATATCATAAAAATAAGTCCCGGGAAAACAAATTAAAATATGATAAATATGCGAAACTATTAAAAAGGTGCATTAATGTGTCCAAAAAACAAGCTTCTGACAACTTTATTATGAAAGCTAAAAACAAGTGTAGCGCGACCTGGAAATTAATTAAAAATAAATCTAAATATAGAGGTCCAGAATTTATCAAAGCGATTGACCTAAACGACACTTTGATAGATAAACCTGAAGAAATAGCGGAAGCTTTCAATAATCACTTTATTGACTCTACAAACATAGATATAACTAATAATAAAAATAATCTCATGACTAATATTAATAACATAAGTAATAGTAATAGTATATATATCGAACCATGCATACCAAATGAAATAAGTAAAATAATTTCATCGCTAAATAGTACTAACGCTGTGGGGTATGATGATATATCGACACAAATTATAAAATCATGTGCTGATATACTGTCACCTATTTTAGCTCATCTAATCAATGTAAGTTTCTTTGAAGAAAAGTATCCGGACAAATTAAAATTTTCATTAGTAAAGCCTTTATATAAAAAAAATTGCAAACTAGATATAAATAATTACCGTCCAGTGGCCTTAATACCCGTGATTTCAAAAATATATGAAAAAGCAATGTGTAATAGGATTGTCTCATTTATAGATAAACATAAAATAATAAGACCAGAACAAAATGGATTTCAAAGAGGAAAATCAACTGCATTAGCTTGTTATCAACTGATTAAATTAATTACCGAAAACATTGATAAGAAAAAACCAGTCACTGCGATATTTTTTGATATGAGTAGAGCATTTGACTCTGTCAAACATGATATTCTGCTCAAAAAATGCGAAAATTACGGAATAAGAGGAAAAGCGTTAAATTGGCTGAAAGATTACTTAAGTAATAGGCAACAAAGCGTTGAAATTTTAGGAATAAATAAAGACAGAGAAGTTATAAAGTATAAATCTCAGTATAGAATAAATACGTATGGTGTACCTCAAGGTAGCATATTGGGGCCATTACTTTTTCTTCTATACATAAATGATTTGCCAGCAGTAATAAAGGATAAGTGCGTTTTATTTGCTGATGATATTTCACTTGTAATAAATAAAGAGAATAAAAATGAACGATATGAAGACCGAATAAATGTTGCCGTAGAAGCCATACTGGAATGGTTTGAGCAAAACAATTTAAATGTCAACATTTCTAAAACAAAATATATTAGTTTTGGTAACTATAAAATGGCAAATCAAGCATTGAAAATTATTGGTCGCGGTAATACAATTGAAGAAGTTGACTGTACAAAATTTTTAGGCATATTAATTGATAGAAATTGTAATTGGAAAAAACACATTGATAATATATGTACCAGGCTGAACAGCTTTGCATTTGCACTAAGAAATCTTATGAAAACTGTAGGAAGAAATGCTGCTCTGATGGCTTATCATGGATACGTCTCATCCGTGTTAAGATACGGATTAATAATATGGGGCAATTCTACAGACAGTGACAGGGCCTTTATTGTTCAAAAAAAGTGCTTGAGAGCTGTGTTTGGTATTGGTCCGTTAGAATCGTGCAGACCCATTTTAAAAGAGCATAAATTATTGACTCTAACGTGTTTATATATATTGGAAATGGGAGTATTTATAAAAAAACATCCTACTCTTTTCAGTAAAGCAGATAGCGAAAATGTCTATAAGATGGGTAAAATGTCCAGGGATCCAACAAAATTAGCGATGCCTAGGTGTGGAACAGCATTTTGCCACAAAAACACGAGTCGTATGGCAATTAAAATATTCAATAAGTTACCTAAACAAATAAGAGAATTGCCAACGAATTTTTTTCAAAAAGAGCTCAAAACATGGCTTATTGAAAATTGTTTTTACACTGTAAATGAATTTTTTAATTATAATATGAATAAGAAGCGGTGCCCGATATAAAACTTAATTATAGAATGAATTATTATTATTATTTTACATTTATAATTTAACTTTTTGACATTTAATTTATATTTTTTTATTTTTATTGTTTGACATTTATGATTTAATTTAATGACATTTTAATTTATTGACATTTTTATTTTAAATCTTTGACATTTTTATTTTAATTTATTGACATTTTCTTTTGTTTTGCATATAGATAAACTTAGTGACATTTGTAATTCAATTTAATTGACATTTGTAATTTAATTTATTGTTCATATTATTGGGTTCGATATTTGTAATTCATTTCATTGTTTTTGTTATTTAATTTAATTGATTTGCATTTATTTAATTGACATATAAAATGGGATTGTTTGTAAGAATTTGATTATATAAAAAAAGAAAATTAGTCCGAATTAAAATTTGCATGCTGTAAAATAAGGCGGAACATGAAGAACCTTGTACTTGTTGTATTTTAAGATCTGTACCACCATGTTTCAGGCAAATAAATGAATTATTATTTATTATTATTATTAAAGAAGCGCCTAGAGCGGGGGGGGGGGGGTCATTTGATGACTTCCCATCCTAAAAAAATTAATAAAAAAAAAGCCTATGTATGATATGTAAGTGCTATGGATGGAATACCTATTCCAAACTTCTCTGTCTTGTGCAGTTTCTTGCCTCAAAGTGTCACCATAAATATCACAAAGTTTGGTCACCCTAAACGCGTTACGTGTTCACTTACAAGTAATAACGGAATGCTTTCACTTTATTGCTGTTTATGCTCACCCTCTGTTAGCTGTCGAGTAACCTTGAAGGATATATGCAAATTGTTGCTTCTGTCATTACACAGAGAGATGGCTTGGTGATGTGATAATGTAATGTGTGGAAAATTACGAACGAGTTAGGTACATATAGAGTTAGATTTTTCTTTTTGGCTTGTTGGTGTTTTGAGGGTATGAAAAACCTGCCAGAGCTGAGAGAGACTGTTCGATAGAGATACCGTGGCCCTGGAACACAAAGGGCAAAGAAGGAACATGGATGGGTTTTAGTCCAGTACAAGTCCGACACTCCCTTCTGCTCCACCCAGCGCGGGAGGGGTCACTTGATGATTTACCATTGTAAAAAGCAGACAGGTGTTGTCTGATGGGCTACTACCCGACAGTTGTAGTCGGGTTATTCTATTTAGACTTAAGTCACAGATAACATAGGATTTTGATGTTAGTTCTTCATTCGTGTCATAGATGGCGCTGCAGTACTTTTTGTCCTGTGTTGTTGTAGTACTTTTTGTAGTGTAGCTACAGTGTCTTGCTCGTAAGTGGTATTCTGGATGTGTGCTTGATTAAAGGCCATAGGCCTGGCCCTCTTTGCAAGGGAAACATAACTGGTGAATTGTGGCCAACGAGGCAATGCGATGTATGGAATATTATGGAGGAGTACTAGTGTCGTTAAGCCCGAAAGTCTGACAACCAGTTTTATCAAGGATTACCGTGTAAACTAGTTACTTAATTATAAGTTTTTGATCTGACATGGTCACCTAACATAAAAACGGTAAATATCCCGTTTTTAATGTTAAGGATAATGTTAGTTACTTAATAATTTGTTATGGAGTTCAGAAAGGTAGTCGTTTCGAATCAAATACTGCTATTTCAATGGTTAGACTGGAAGATGACTCCAATATAGGTAAGGAACAACCAACTTCTAAAAGACTCTAAAATGTGCAAAGAAAATCAGATTTGGAAGTCAGTGACTTTTGTCAGTTTGATTGACTTTTATAAACATAACTTAGGCACCAGTCTCCCGCAGTATAAAAAAAAAACGCATGTATTGTTCACGATGTGTGTTTTTGTTGTTATACTAATAATGTACCTATGTATTGTGGTGAGAAATAAATCTTTAACTTATCTATGTTATAGGTTTTCAAAAAAACGATGGATGGTCTGTGTGAAGGATATATCAAGAAAGGAGGTGTCTGTTGAGATGACAAGTAATAGAGAAGTATGGAAGAACAAGACATGCTGCACCGACTCCAAATAAATTTGGAGAAGGGCAGAATAATTATGATGATAACATAGGTATTCAATTTTATTAAAAACGATTCCCTGTGAAAATTATTTCATTTATCAAAATACCATAACCAGTATTCCACAAATTGCAACGAAATGATTAAATTCACCAAAATTCGCGCAACCACAAATAAACAGCTTTCGCACGTTAATTAACAGTAATAATTACTAAGCTGTTAATGACGTAACTAAATATAGAAATTAAACTACGGCAACATCATCGAAATGAAAATCACAAGGGGTGGCAGTCACACGTTCGGGCTAGAGTGATTCTGTTCAAACAGGGCAAAAATCAAATATGTATCAAAATCAAAATCAAAGCATTTATTTAAAATAGGCCAGATACAGGCACTTTTGAATTGTCGAAACAAATACAACAATGAAAAGTAGCTACAGTCCCAGTCACAAGGCATAAAAACTGTGAAAGTACTGTAGTTGCCCATTTCCTAACGTAGATCTCTATGGAGAAGAACGGGCAAGAAACTCCATGGACACTCTTTTAAATCAGAAGACTTTTACAATAACTTGGTTACATCGTTTATGTTGTGTATGTCATGTGTTACTGTATTAACCCGCATATTAATAAATCTCAGGTTTTACTAGTAAATCTTGAGATTTACCAAAATGAGGTGGTAAATATATTAAGGATTTTAAAAAGAAGAGACGATAAATCATAAATCATATTTATTTCTGTAAATTGGTTTAGAAAACTCTTTTACATGTCACAACATGTTATTTTAAAACTAAATGGGGCCGGTGTTTCATACCTGACTACTCTGAGAAGAAACATCTGAAACAAACTCAGAGGTCACCGTCTCTTTTAAAGTCCAGACATTGCTCAAGTCATATGAGGACCTTGTAGATTAATGTCTGAGATGGTATTTTGAAGAAATAACCACACAGATTTGAGTGGACCTGTCCAGACAGTGCAAGCATTTGTCAGTGATCGTGTAGCTCGACTAATAATCCAAGGAGCTCAACGACACGACGAACAATACCAAAGAAACGACATTTGGGTAGGCCGCATAAAGTACTCAAACTGCCAGACAATCGTGAAACTAACTAAACTAACTAACTAACTAGTCCTCGATACGGCTCGTATTGTGAGGAGTTTCCTGTCTCTGGAGCCCTAACCATCGGTAGCTTGGACCCTGCTCCCGCTACCGGCGGACTACTATTTTTTATATTTTTAAATGTTTTTATATGTTTTTTTTTTAAGAAATATTTAAAAATGTAAATAATGTGTTATAAAAACGAATAAAGGAAATAATAATAGTGTAGTACCCACGTAGTCCTCATATTTACAGTAATAAACAAAAATAAATATAATACGACACTTGAAAAAGTAAATAAAGTCAAGAAAAAGAAAAAAAAAATACCATAGGTAGGTACTTGAAAAAGTAATTAATGTCAACTAAATCGAGCAATAATTAATAAAAAAATTAAAATATTCGATGAGCTGAGCGAGCGTAGCGTGGTAGCGGCCGGCGAGCGGTACATCCAAATTGGATGAATTATTATCAAGTCGCCGTATACACCATTTGTAATCGCTCAGTCAACATTTACAGTAAGTCTGAGGTAAAACCTAAGATTACCAAGTGTATGGTGGTAAAAGTTCGAAATGAACGATAATTACAGAATAGTTTATGTTTTTACTACTAAGAGTTGGTAAATCTTAAGTTTTACTGGAAGATCTTGGGAGTTACCGTAGTTCAGGATTTTACAGTAACATGTGTGTTGCAAGCTGTGCATCCTCTGGAATTCCTATCGGTAGTAATGACTATCTAACTTGCACACAAACTTTCATTCCCTATTTCCATTTTTGGAGATTAATTTCTGCTGAGGATGAGGTCCTGGCTTCGATTCCCAGGTCGGAAGAATTTCTCAGTAGCAGCCACGGAGTCTAGATTTGTTCTCGGTTGATGGCAATAGGCTCGCCCCGTATTACATGGGACTTAAACATAACTAGCGAAATGTGGTTGTAGTAATTGGTACACCTCTGCATAACCGTCAGTAACAATAAGAAATCAAGTTTTTGTGATGGGTGTTCTTGCTGAAAAACGTTCTGGGCATACATAACCGAAGGAGTACATACTCGGCAGGCAAATTAATCGTGCATTTATTTTAGTGTCGAATAAGGAGTATGCTACTCGTTAAGTACTCATAAAGGTATTAATTGAGATAAATTACAGAATCAGTGTTTTCTTTGCGGAAATCCATGACTTGTTATGCAAAATATTTAGTTTTATTTCCGCGAAAAATATCCTGGCCTGGATGCAGGATGCAGCACAGCCCTCCCACCCGCAAAAATGCACACATGCAGGAAAAGCAATAATAATTAGCAAGCCATGCACCTATGGGTACTCAAAAATAATCATCAAGAAGAGAATCATCGAGAGTCTTCAAGTCACTTATATTAGCCTTCACATTTGTAGATAATTATAATAAAATTATTTCATTAAACCACAATTACTATTTAACACAAAGAAATTCAACAAGAAAAAAAGTAAACAAAGGACGACTACAGTTCAGTCCGAACACAGGTTCAAATCAAGGAGTTGGTATACCATCTGAAATATTACGACAAAAACTCCAAGCTCATCGATATTCGTGTCCCACTTCTGAGATCGCTACATTCTGAATACCAAAATGGTCGCTACGACATCGGATTTTAAATTCTTATTAAATTTACACGCTGGATTGAGAATATTAAGGGATTCTGTACAGTTGCTTGCTTCTTAGTGTTATTTTTTTATTGTATTATTTCGTCGGTTGATTGACGTGTGATTGGTGAGATTCGCATATCTGCTTCCTGATGTATAAGCGTCGTTTAAACATAGCTTTTTGGCGTTTGAATTTTGGCACAAAAAATTAAATTCACAAACTTCATTTGCGACCGCGAAATTTCGACTTGAAATAGCTTCGACAACATCATTATCAGTCGATACAAAAAAAAGCTCTCAAATTGTTTGTATCATCATATCAGCCCAAAATTCGTTCACTGCTAAATATAGACATCCCAAGTGACACCAAGACGACCAACCCTATGTTCTCCACATTTTAGCAGTTTCCCACGGCCTTCACCATTTCACCGGACCCCATGTAGGATGCCTTCTGCTACGTGGAGTTTCTTGCCCGTTCTTCTCCATAGAGATCTACGTTAGGGAATGGGCAACTACAGTACTTTCACAGTTTTTATGCCTTGTGACTGGGACTGTAACTATTTTTTCATTGTTGTCTTTGTTTCGACAATTCAAAAGTGCCTGTAACTGGCCTATTTGAAATAAATGCTTTGATTTTGATTTTGATTTTGTGGTCGCCACTCCAGAACCATTCGGTCTCATCGGCCGCCATGCGTTCTAAAAAATATTCGTTAAGTTTAAGCGATTTAATCAATATAACGTAAAATCTTATTACTATTATAAATGCAAAAGTTTGTGTGGACGTTTTTTACTCTTTCACACAAAAAAGCGGCACACAGATAGTTGTATATAGTATCATATAGTAACATGGATTAACACATAGGATACTTTATGTCCCGGTAGCAAGAACGCATGACTGAGATGACGTGTTATTACTTACACGTCATCTCAGTCATGGGTGCTGTCAATCATACTGAGCCGATCCCAAATAAATTGGGATGAGAGCAGGAGAATGATGATTATGAGCACGAATTCATGGGCCAATTACCGAAGTCCACGCGGGCGAAACCGCAGGCATAAGCAAGTTTTGTCGTATTACTAAAACATTTTCTTTAATCCCAAATACAATTAACGTTTCGACTTGAAAATCCATTTTGGGACACCAAAGCAAGAGAGACCTAAATTGAACTACAAACCAGCAGATGCCCTCAATTCGTCTTCTAAACAAAACATCAATAATAGCTACCGACCACAATTTCCCACCAATAATCAATACACAATTGGATAAAACATCAATTTTCTCAAAGAAGAGGCAAGGAATGATTGCAAATAAATTGGCACATCCAAAGCCGAGCTGTCAACAAATCAAATCAATTGATAATTTGAACAAAAATCTTTTACAATTTAACTGAAGATGTTCGAATCTTCATCCATTATAAGGATTAGGGGTGTCTGTGTGGATCTGGATGTGGCTCTATTGATGGGAGGGAGCGGGTTAAGGTATTAGGGGATTTGAAGGGTGTGAATACGGAGTTGTGAATACGGGATATTGGGAACGGGGTGGTTGTGTGGAGGTATAATGACGAGCTAGAAAAAGTAAATGGTTTTTTTGCACAATTCTAGGAATTATTACTTAGACAGGAAACGGGATATTTACCATGTTACATACATGGTAAATATCCCGTTTCCTGTCTAAGTAATAATGTTAGAGACCATGATAGTTTAAAATCTTATATCGCGAACCGGTACGGGCCGGATGGTGTCAAACTAGTGAAACATCTAGAACGTGCGACCGTGCGTGGAAAAAGTGAAAACATGGTAAATATCCGGTTTCCTGTCTAAGTAATAATGTTAGTGACCATGATAGTTTAAAATCTTATAATTCTAGGAATCTTTGGAAGTTTGGGTTATGTTTCAAATATTTAATTTTTTTTCTGTATTAAGTTATCCTTCACATACATCATGTAGAGGATATTAACTTAATACAAACTAGGTAGTAGGTAACTGGTTACTGACAGTCTTTATCGTCCAGCTATTCTGGATCGAGGGGCTATGTTGAACAAATTTCGCTTACGCTCCAGGTCATCACGCCATTTTAAATATGTTCTACCGCGGTGCCCTCTGTTGTATCAATGTTCTCTTTATCAGTTTTTTTTTTCGCACTACCTTTCAACCGTGACTTGAAAGATCGTACAACCGGTAAAAAAGTATCAGTTAAAGGTAAACATGAAAAAAGGTAACAGACCATCATAAGGATAACTTTTTAGAATTTTTGAGTCAATATCTAAAAGACTCTTGTCAGAGATCTTTTTAGGAGGCAGGTACCTACTCTCATCCATCACCATCATCATCATTATCCTCCTGCCTTCGTCCCAATTTATTTGGGGTCGGAACAGCATGTCTTCTTCTTCCATACTTCACTTTTACTTGTCCTCCCATCAGTCACCTCCTTTAACCTACACACAGTCCATACATCGGTTGTTTGGTCTTTCTCTCATCCATCCATTTCGAACGTCTTTAAAAATTTAAATCACCATGCCTCTCCGCTCCGCTCACCACACTGTCCGCCACCAATCGCCAACGTCGGCATTATGTAGATTAGACGTCTGCTTGTCTTGTCGGATCGAACGAACGAATGAACGATTCCCGTCCCAGTTGCTGAACGATTCGTTCTGATACTCCACGAACTATATTTGTGGAGTATATTTGAATGTTATGAGATAACGGTGGGGTATTTTTAGATTTGATAGGGTGAGGTTTAGTCAGAGGTGAAAGATATTATTATCAAGAATCAATCAGAAAAAATGCAAAATATAAAATTAAAAAAAAAGCTAAATGATAGCTAATCGAGGCTAAATAATAAGGAGTATTACCGTTGACCCCAGCGCCCTTGGTCCCACTGGTGGGTTCAGTGGGACTTGATTAAAATAATTAAAAATTGTTCACGTTGACCCCACCAGTGGGGCGGGGCAGTGAAGCCAGCGGGAATTGAACAGCCGCTTGGGTCGACCTTCATTTTGAGCAACGCCTGCCTAGGTTGGACCGTGGATGGGTGACCACACATTACATACTGAGTTTCCTCCGTGCCTCGGAAATCAGGTTAAGCAGTTGGTCTTTGCTGTAATTTGTTAAAGTCTGACAATCAGTCTCCCCAAGGGGTTTCGTATTACCCGGTACTAACTAAGTTGTGGAGGTCAGATAGGCTGTCCCTACATGTAAAAAACTGGTTTTCAGCTGGATGGACTGGAAACCGACTCCAACATAGCTGGGGAAAACGCTAGGCAGATTATCATGATGAATCGACGTACAATAGCGAAAAATCTATCCATCCAACTTTAAGTTTACACCAAAGCTACCCTGAATAGTCAAACAAACAAACACTACACACAGTTTAACTCAAGTTATACACTGAAATGTCACAGCAAAATAGTGTGCCTCTCTTATCTAGCGTCCGACGGCCCGGTATGACGTATTGTGTTTTATAACCGAATACAAAATGGTTGCCGCGGGAAAATGGCCGCTGCTATGCGATGGCGGGAAGTTTTTTGAAAAAATGGTTTACTGGGAATCAAATAGTTATAATATTTTGCTATGCCAAATTTTGGTGCCAGTTTTAGTATGTTTTGGTTGTACAACACTAAATACCGATGAGGACATCGGTATTTAGTGTTCTTAGCGGAATTTTTGTTATTTATTTCAGTTCGACTATATTATACAGCCTCGTGGTCGAGTGGTCGTAACCGTGACTGCTTTGCATGAGGTCCTGGGTTCGATTCCCGAATCGAGCAAAGTATTATTGGATTTCATCTGGAATTTCTCAGTAGTCAACGAAGTCTGGTTTTGTGCCCGGTTGTTGGTAATAGGCTCGCCTCCTATTACATGGGACTTAAACATAACTGGTTCAATGTGGGTGTACTATTAGGTACACCTCTAGCGTTAGCTAGCTAGCCTTCGGGGATTACAGGCGTGATGTTATGCTATTTCAGCAATTTAGTTGTCTTAATTTTATCGTTACTGAGTTTGTTAGCTAGCCTAGATTTGTGCCCCAACGATGGTGTGAGACTTGCCCCCTATTACATGAGACTAACATATATATAACTTGTAAAATATAACTATACTATAGGCACACTTCTGCCTAACTCTTTGGGTGTTACAGGCGTTATGTTACGTTATGTTAGTTTTTGCGGGACCAATGTATTGCTAGATATTACCTTATAGGCGGATTATTTCACTGCGTCCACCATGGCCACGCTACGCACGGCTAATAACAATATTATAAACAAATGAATCGCGCAGCTAACGTCGGAAACTTTTTTTCTTGTATGTTTAATGGCGTCTCGCACCTTGCAGGTCAACGTAGGAGGTTGTTTGCTTAACCGGACTATACTGTGGGTGCCTTGAGTGTAAGGCCTCCAGCCAGGGTGAAGCGGGAAACTTCTCCGTCATCATTCTACATCATTATTTTTAGTATATGCGAAACCTGAACATAGTTTCAGAATAAGTAAAATATTTTAAAAAAGGTACAAGTTGGACACCGAGCGACATTAAGTACCTATCGCAATCATTACACACCTACTGCCAAATTATTGTTATCAATGAGCTCAAGACGACGCTGGAGTCACACGCGCGGCTGCGCCGCGTGGTGACCACGTTTTTTTGCGGACAACCAGGTAACAGAACAAGCTTATAACTTTGTGATTTTTCATGATACAGTTTTGTAATCTTGTATATAGATTCTTTACATAAAAATACTAGACACGTGTTTTAGGTTTCGCATATACTAAAACTAATGTTGTATAAGTCAATCAAAGTACACGATTCTTTTGGCACGTAAAGTCATTTCAGCCTCACGCCAGAAAATTTCTCCAAATGATTTTAAACCATAAAATGTTGATGGTTAAGTTCAAAATCGAATGAGAAAATTTGACAGTTTGTGGTAACTTGATGCGCTGACGATTGTACCCAGAATCGGAACTAACGCCGTAATCTTAATATAATTTTTGCATTAAACACAATTGTTTACTATAGTCAGAAACAGCAACCTTACTGCAAAGAGAATAAAGATCATTGTCTTCTTTTCAGTGGAAGCAAGCTAATACCAACCTTATAGTTAGGAAAGTAAAGTTTACTGTGATTTTGATCGTGATGCTAAGTTCAGGGTAAAATGACTGTAAAAGGATAGAAGCCGGACGCTTCTGTCAATGACAGAAGTGTTAATGGCACGGTTAGCGCAGTGGCTGAGCGATTGGCTGCTGCGCTGCGTGTCGCGGATTCGATCCCCGCACGGAACAAATATTTGAATGGCGTACAGGTTGTTGTTCCGGGTCTGGCTGTTTGTGTATGTGAGTTTGATTGTTTGTAAACGCATCCAGGAGAAATTCCTAGTTTGGGGCAAAGTTTAAAAAGAAAACATGTCATTCTACTGTCAAAAATCCTTTTATCATTGTTGCATCGAACGGTCAACTTTATTCTATTCGAAACACAAAACTAAATTCAAAATGGCTGCCGAACCGTCATAGTGACAGCAAATAGCGGCCAGCTCTTATCTAATATCGGGACATGAAGTTTGACGTATTGAGCGTCTACTTGAAAACGGTTCGTGTTGAGAAGTTTCCATGTTTTGGTGCGCAAATATAAGAATTTATTGGCAATTGGTAATAAATTGAATATCAAAATGTTTTTGGAGCACGCAAGTCATGATCCCTCTCATAGAGAGGAGGCCTGTGTCCTAGCAGTGGGAACATTTTAAGCTGATTATGCTCTAAGCCATTATCATTCTCCTGCCCATATCCCAATTTATTAAGGGTCGGCGTAGCATCTCTTCTTCTTCCATACTTCTCTATTCCTCGTCATCTCAGCAGTCACCTCCTTTCTAGCCATATCATCCTTCACACAGTCCATTCATCGTTTCTTTGGTCTTCCTCTACTCTTATAGCCATCTAAATTCATATTCAACATTATCTTCATTCCTCCGCATCTCAACTCCATACCACGACAACTGATTACCACACAACTTTTCCGTCACCGACGCTATTTTCAGACTTCCTTGTATGTACTGATTACTTATTTAATCCACTCAATCCTATTTTATTTTTTGGAACATATGTTTCTTAAGGAAAACATCGGCAACTTAAACTTAAACAGAGACCAGATTAAGATCTGTAATCACCCATGCGCATTTAGTAAACGAGAGATCAATTAATAATATAATAGATCAAAGAGAGTTTCTCACACTGCACCGCTCGTCCGCGCGGTCGGGCGGAGACGGCGAAGCAAATGTATTGACGGTGCGCCGTGCGAAGAGGCGGTGAACGCCGCTCGTCCGTGCGGTCGGGCTGTGTACGTGTGTTAGGCATCAATGGATTTCATGCAAGCTAATGCGACGTGAAATCCGCTTCATCACGCGACCTGCAGGACGAGTGGTACGAATGAGAATCGCCTAATTTTTATTAGTATAAATTTTGTTGTTTCTAACAATGGTACAGTAGTGACCCAAAGAGCAATGAAGAAAGATAAGCTTGGACTTTTCAAGTGCGATTGGTTCAGAAATGAAGAGATCCTTAAATGAGCGAACTACTATAGTTAACTTAATTGGGAATGTAGCTTCATATTTTTGTTTTAAGTCAGAAGCATCATCTGCCTCGCCTTTTCCCAACTATGTTGGGGTCGGCTGCCACTCTAATCGGATGCAGATGAATACCAGTATTTTACATGGAGCGACTGTCTGAGTTCCACAACCCAGTTAGTACAGGCCAATAAGAATTATCTATATCTTAACACGAAAAATCAAACCTTTTTTTGCTTTATTAGGTATATTTTTAACATATCCATCACGTAAGCGAAATTTCGCTAGCGTATTAAAAATTGATCCTGTATTTCCACGACGGCATAACCTGTCTCAGCATAACTCACATACATATGAGAAACCACTTTCCCTAACCTCAAAATCAGCTCCTACCAAAATAACTTTACACACCAGTCATCGTACGGATGAAAATTTTGCTGAAAATTAGTTCGGCGTGCGTCGCCGCCTGTAATCTCCAAACTGAATAGGGGACAATTTGTGATGTCACATGCAGACATTTTCGTTACATGAAGCCTGGAGTGTGTGGCTGCGGTATTAAACGGTGAGCGATGTTTTTAGAAAGTAATAGAAAGAAAGAAAGAAAAAGTATTTATTAGACTCACACAGGACAAATAAAAAAAAAATGGTTGTATTCACAATAAAACAAAAATTATATATGTCGTTTATGTCAGGATTTATTCCGTTAGGCTCTTACATCATGTGAGCAAACGATGGGTTTCATGCTATGAAAACACACTGGGTGCGATACACTGTTTCTAGCAAACTAACGAATTAATTGAGATAACAACTTAACACAATAACACGAGGCATAATGAATCGGGTACAGTTCCAAGACGTTTCAACTCCACCGCGATCAGACATTGACCGTCGCCCTCGCCTCCAGCTGGACATCAGGGTTCTGTAGAAGCACGCTGTGTGGTGGCTAGACTGGTAAGTTAGTGGCGTGATGTCATCACTGCACACAGGCGCCTGTTTCCAATTCATTTTATGTCCGGATCCGACATAGAAAAAGATAAAAACAAATTAAATTGGTCCTGTACGAGGCCAAAAGGCCACTATCTCAGCATGGTGCAGAAAAATTAAAATCACAGCCCTATTCTGATAGGGCCCAAAGTGATGCCACGGTCAGATACGAATATAAATTCGTAATCATCAT
Source organism: Noctua fimbriata (assembly GCA_905163415.1). Classification (NCBI taxonomy): domain Eukaryota; kingdom Metazoa; phylum Arthropoda; class Insecta; order Lepidoptera; family Noctuidae; genus Noctua; species Noctua fimbriata. The sequence goes on along the minus strand of LR990945.1, from coordinate 11,388,515 downwards.
CTGCTAAGCCGTTTTCCTACTAACTATGTTAGGGTCGGCTTCCAGTCTAACCGGATGCACCTGAATAACTGGAGACTGAATTTTACATGGAGTAACTGCCTATCTGACCTACGTTTTTAGTAATTGGAAGACTAAGAGGGCAGGATAGGAGGTGGAGCATAGTTTGTGACGCGTTTATGAGAAGAAGTTTTGAGCTAACAAAATATAAAAGTCGTGCCAGTGATACGAAGAAGAAGTAACTGAAAGGAGAAAATTAGTGATGACTTTTTGGTGAATTTAGTAGAGACTTGGAAGTCATGAGTTGGAACCCAAGCAGGTACGTCACTTTGCCACATTTCACCATTACTGGTCTCAAAACGGTGAAGGATCATCACGAGGATCAGATACCGCCGTGTCTTAGAGTAAAATATTCTGAAACATAATTTGACATTCAGCTTTCAGGAGGAGCTCATGCCAAAATAATAACAGCCACTCGGATCAATCTTTAGGTTAAGCCGTGCTTGCCTAGGTTGGTCGAATGGGTGACCACTCATTACATTCCGAGTTTCCTCCGTGCCTCGCAAAGCACGTTAAGCCGTTGGTCCCGGCTGTAATTTGTAGATCTTTGACAGTCGTTACAGGTAGTCAATGGCCCAAAGAGTCTGACAACCAGCGTTACCAAGGAGTATCGTATTACCCAGTACTAACTAAGTTGTGGAGGTCAGAAAGGCAGTCGCTCCATGTAAAATACTAGTATTCAGCTGTATCCGGTTTGACTGGAAGCCGACCCCAACATGGTTGAGAAAAGGCTAGGCAGATGATAATGAATTTGACATCCAGCAACCCGCGGTGCGTCCGTGCGGTGGATCATCGCCCACTTCGTCTTGAATCGAGAAAGCCTATGTACCAGCAACTCGAACGTTTTAGTCTGAATATGAAGAACAAAAATTTTCTTACTACAGAAATTCGGGCGCAATTTTATGTTGTATTTTTGGAAAATTTGAATTTATTGGGGTCTCTCCTAACTTACCATGACAAACTGACCATGTATTTCATACACATTCTAATGTGTGTCATTTTCATTTCAAATTATATTTACTTATTCTGGTCGTAAATAGTTTATTCAGTACACAAGCACATTAATTGAGTTAATAATATATACGTAGAATTCAGAAGCTTGGTCTGCGTAGTTAGAATTTTAGCAAAATTCAACAAGATTATGTCTTGTTGTGTATTTTTCATCAATTCCTGTAACAAAAGATTTTCTGCTTCCTAGAGATAACTATACGTTCAACATAATTCTATTATTGAAAATTTTCCATGAAATGGTTAATTTGAGAATAGTCTAGACAAGATAATTATAGTTAACTTTCTATTTTGAATGTTATTTACTTAAACGACTTAAGACTAATAATTTATATACATTATATACAGACTAAAAAGAACTAAAGTAAAACGCCATATAGGAAATTGCCCCAACGATACTGGAATCAGCTTCTAGTCTAACCAAATACAGCTTGATATCAATAATTTAAACGGAGCAAAAGCCTACCCGACCTCCACAACCCAGTTAGTACTGGATACCCCTTAGTAAGACTGGTTGTCAGACTTTCGGGCCAGTGACTACCTGTAACGACTGCCAAAGATCTACAAATGACCCGCTTTGGATTTGCTAGTGGTATACGAAATTGGTTTTGTTAGTAGCACGAATAGCCTTAGGTTACGAGTTTGCACTCGAAGATTACGTTGTAGGAAATCGGCAAGGACAAGTAGGAGATGAGAAACAAATTATAGTAAAGTCTCAAAAACTACCAGGAGGACAGAATCATGAAGGAGGAGTTGTATATTGTTAATAGGAATCTCACAATCAAATCTATATTCATTTCGATAATCATGCAGGATGCAATGAAGATAATACTTCTTCATGATTCTCGCCTCCTGGTAGTTTGTGTGAATTTGCTATCTAGAGCTACAAATGACAGTCCGGTCTTACAGATTAACGTGCTTCCGAGGCACGGAGCAAACTCGGTATGTTATGGATGGTCACCAATCCACGGATCAACCTAGGCAAGCACTGCTTAACCTTGAAGATCGACCCGTGTGGCTGTTATTTTTGTAACCGAACTCCTCAAATATTAGCTAGATGAATGATATTAATATGGATGACAGGTCATGACACACACACAAGACTGCATCGTTGTTCTAGTGGTCGCAAGCGCGACTGTTGAACATGAGGTCCTGGGTTCGATTCCCGGGTCGATTCCAGGCTTATGACATGGGATTTAAACTTAACTGGCGTAATGTGGGTGTACTTATAAGTACACCTCTGCCCGTCATGGATAACAGACGTGATATTAGGACATAATCTTGTTACAAAACTACCGCATCCATTCCCCCTCTACATATTGTACATATTGTGTCTGGTTGAATTCCACACATAATTATTTCTGGCCACAGCGCGATACGTCCGAGCTGTAGATGACAATTAATGCCGGGAAATAGGTCATGAAGATCGTCTGTGCGACTGACAATGTGTCCATACTTTGTATTGGAAGTAAAATGTTCTTTTGTATTGGTTTTCGAAACATTGTTCATACAAAATAGTATTTACTTCATTTGTATTTTATTACACTTATTATCACGCCTGTAAATCAGGTTAGATAGGATCTGCATCCGATTAGACTTGAAGCCTACCCCAACAAAGTTAGGAAAAGGCTGGCAGATAATGATTATCATGCCTGTAATCCCCGAAGGGTTCAATCAAAATCAGCTGTATCCTACAAAAATGAAATGCCTACACGGTCTAAATGTATACAACAGCAGATTTTATTTTAAACTAGCGATCCGCCCCGGCTTCGCACGGGTGCAATATATATATATATACATATATATATATATATATATGAACCTTCCTCTTGAATCACTCTATCTATTACTGAAATTCGTTGCGAAGTTTTAAAGATCTAAGCATAAATAGGGACAGACAGACAGCGGGAAGCAAGTTTATTTTATACTATGTAGTAATTACGATCTTCTTCTTTTTATTTATGTATTTAACACTTCAAGCACAAAGTACAGAGGCGGACATAATGCCATAGGCATTTTCTACCAGTCAACCTTTGGGTGATGCAGAGACAAACAGTGGTCGGTGTATATTTATCATTTTTCGTGTGCCTTTCGAGTGCCTAACCAGGTGTCAGAATTTTTATACTTGGCTGTACATCCTACATACATGCCGTCGAGAAATATCTCACAGACATGCTGGTTTGCTCACAATGTTTTCCTTCACTAAAGCAAGTGATAATTACCTATGAAAAATTTCGACGTGGATGGGTTCAGAATGATGTACTGAATACGTGGTAACCGTTTGTCAAACAAAGATAGTCCATGGAGTTTCTTGCCCATTCTTCTCCATAGAGAACTACGCTTTGGAATGTGCAACTACAGTACTTTCTTAAGTTATTATGCCTTGTGACTGTGACTGTAGCTTCGCTTTTTTTTGTTTTTTTGACATTCAAAAGTGCCTGTGATGGTCTAATTGAAGTAAATGCTTTAAGTTTGTACATCAGTGTTCCTTTCACTCTGTACGATACCCCTAGATATACTTATCTGTTCAAAGCTCTTACAGGAAAAACATTGCCACAAGAATTATTACAGGCTCTCTCAAAATTCAGAATGTTGATGGGGCTGTCCCGTTTCTGCAGTGCATCTGGTATGCACACGTCGATGACTTGCACGCGAAGTCTGCGTCGTTACTCTGCAGAGTACGGGCCAGCTCCAACTCCATCCTGAAGACTATAGCAGGGAGGTTCGATTCCGCGACATTTCGGGCTATTGTTCGTAGATGCATCTCGAACAACAAGCTTGTGTCTAAGTAAATAATAAGTTGTAAATAACTTAGTTTATAAGTTTTATTTTACTAAAACATATGTCGTTTTTTTTTTGTTTTTTTTCTTTAGTGTGTCACCCCACTCACTGGCGAGCGGTCTACAGAAAGACTAAAGCTGTGGCGAAGTAGTGCGACCTTACCTAACCCATTCGTTCCCCCTGCTGAAAATCTCCCTCCTGGACATGAGTTGCCATGGCCGACCTGGAAGTCTTTAAATAGACTCCGGACTAAGGTTGGTCGCAGCAAGGAAACAGGCTCAGGTGGAGATTCATTAATGACTTTGCCCTGGAGTGTAAATGTGGTGCTACTCTACCAACGATGGAGCACTTAATATCGTGTCCTGCGTGTCCTGTTGTTTGTTCACTACAGGAACTGATGGACGCTACCGAAAGCGCCAAACTAGTAGCTCAGTTCTGGGCTGACACAATTTAGATTGCCAACTACACGCTAAGAAGTAGAGATTTTACTAACCTTCCATGCATATTGCTTGTCCGAAATAAAAGTTTATTTTTATTTCAAACCATGGTTATACCTAAACGACTTCATATTAACTCCCGTTCCGTTATTCTATGGAGGTGCACCGTCGTCGGTATAAGCAAACTCAGTGTAGTTGAAAGTGTAAACATGTCAAACACGGGCCCCGTGGTGATTAAACTCGCTTTTGTATGGTCAGCGTCGTACAGGATCCGTTAACGTAAACTATTTGCAGAATGTATTTTATAAAGTGGTTTCAATATGGCCGTTTGGATAGGAGCCCGAAGTGGACCACTGTTTAAATTGAATTTACATTATTACAATTTTTCGGGCCGTGGGGTCTGACTGCCCAAAACGCTTCGTTGACACTTCTCGTGACCCAAGGGCTGGCTTTTACCTTGGCCAGACACTAAGGGTTGCCATACAACGTGGCAACGCCGCCAGTCTCTTGGGGACATTACCAGTTGACAGCGTTGAGGAGGAGTTTTTGCCGCAGTTTTTTGGTTTATTGTTAAGTTAGTTTAATTAAGGTTATTTTAATTTATAAATGTAATTAATATTGTTTTTTTTTAATTTACCTTATTGACACTGTTATGATGTCATCATCAATATTGATTTCCGGATCTAAGAGCGCTTAATATTAAACCCCTAAGGCGACACTCTGATCTTCATTTCTTTTAAGACTGATGCTATTCTGAGTTATATAATTATAATAAATTATAAAGATGACGTTTGCATTTTGACAGAACTTTTTAGATTATTTTGGTAGATAAGGCAAGTTATAAGAGTACTGTTGTGGATTGACGTAGCTCGCTGCCAAATAATAACAGCCACTCGGGTCGACCTGCAAGTTAAGCCACATTTGCCTTGGTTTTATCGTGGATGGGTAACTACCCATTAAATACAGAGTTTCCTCCGTGCCTCGAAAAGCACGTTAAGCCGTTGGTCTCAGCTGTCATTTTGTAGATCTTTGACAGTCGATACAGGTAGTCAGTGGCCCAAAAAGTCTGACAACCAGTCTTACCAAGGGGTATCGTATTACCTAGTACTAACTGGGTTGTAGAGGTCAGATAGGCACTCGCTCCATGTAAAATACCGGTATTCAGCTGCATCCGGTTAGACTGGAAGCCGACCCAAATATAGTTGGGAAAAGGCAAGGCAGATGATGACCCGGGTAGCTCTTCAAGTTAAGTCACGCTTGCCTAGGTATTACCGTGGATGGGTAACCACCCATTAAATACAGAGTTTCCTCCGTGCCTCGGAAAGCACGTTAAGCCGTTGGTCCCAGCTGTCATTTGTAGATCTTTGACAGTCGTTACAGGTAGTCAGTGGCCCAATAAGTCTGACAACCAGTCTTGCTAAGGGGTATTGTATTACCCAGTCCTAACTGGGTTGTGGAGGTCAGATAGGCAGTCACTCCATGTAGAATACTAGTATTCAGCTGCATCCAGTTAGACTGCAAGCCGACCCCAACGTAGTTGGGAAAGGGCTAGGCAGATGATGTTGGCTATTGACATAATTGAGCTTACGGGATATCTTCCGTGATTATTCATAATTTTTAAAGAGAAGGAAAAGGAATTTTGAAAAAAGAGGGTAGATAGATTTGTCTGCTTTTAACAATTTATTTTCCATCCACCCGCATTCTCCAGTCAACCCGCCATCATGGCGCTTGCAACAGCGTCGAAATATCGGAAGCTCAAAATTATGAACAAATTATGAACATTCACGTAAAACATATCCCGTAAGTGACAGTATAAGTTAAACCTATAATTATATCATTAACTGAAACCAAAGGCAAACTTATTCATTAATTCTATAATTTGATTTAAAAGTTAGTCATACTTACTCATCACTCAAATTAATTTCAAGATGAATCTTCGTCTCTTTAATTATTTTCTTAATTGTCTCTTCAATTATTTCAAAATCAATCATTATCAATTTGAAGTCATGATCTCAAATCATCACAGATATAGCTAAGCAGACTCATTGAACAATCTTTGATAAAAGAAACCGGCAAAGTGCGCGTTGGACTCACGCACCGAGGGTTGCGTATAAACTTGTACATAATCATGTTTACTGATTGCTTTGAGTTCCCGATATGATAATGTTAGTGACCATCTTATAACTTATACATATTTTCTTATTTAATTACATACAGTGTGTAAACAGACCCTTCACATAGCCGTCAACTAAGCATGCTGTACATCAAACTAAGTAACTTCACGCAAAAATTATTACTGAGAAACGACTTTTATTTTTGGGATGAAAAAGCGCGTTTTACGGTAGGACTCGATGGAAAGCACTGAAAGCATTGTGCTGATGGATGGATTGAATAGTACGGGAGTCGTGGAGGTGTGTAAAGTAAAAATATTACATTAAAAACATATATTTAAAAAAAAAGTTGTGAAAAAGTTGGAATATTCACCCCCGATATCTCCGTAACTAGAAGGTTCCCAGGTATGGTCTAAAACAAAAAAATGATCGCAAAGACGGGGAGAACAAGTGCCTTCCGGATATGTTAAGGGTCTATTTACACCCTTTATTTACGATTTTCAGATTTTTTCCTTAACATCTGCTGTAAGACATTGCTTCTTGCCAAGGTCAACGGGAAGAACTCTATAGGTTTTGATTCGCTTGTGAAATCTCAAAATATGCGAAATAAACGGTCTTATCTTTTGATCGCGTTGACTTACAAGTTTGATTTTTTCACTGCTCCAAGACTTGAGTATTTGATATTAATTTGCTAAAATTCAGCTTCATACCTTTACGAGTTCCTGAAAACTAGGCTCTTATCAGACGGGCAGACAGACAACCAGTGATCCTATAAGAGTTCCGTTTTTGACGACTGAGGTATGTACAGAACCCTAAAAAACTGGGACAGTTGGTATTGTGCCTCATTTGAAAAGGTTCTGCATCAATAAGGCGGTTATCACACGACACCGCTCGTCCGCGCGGTCTGGCGGCGCTCACCGCTTCTCCGCCGGCGCACTGCCCATACATCCGCCTGTCCACGTCAGACATATTATTTTTGTTGCTGGGGATTTTGATTTGCCACATATTTTCCTCAGCTATAACGCTAGAACGTAGGCGTTTTGGCGGGATTATCTGGTGTAATTTTGGTGCTTAAAAAGTGGTGTTTCTTAGCCTCGTCATCATTCTCCTGCCGTGATCCCATTCCTTTAGGGTCGGTGCAGCATGTCTTCTTCTTCCATACTTCTCTATTACTCGTCATCTCATCAGTCACCTCCTTTCTATCCATATCATCTTTCGCACAGTCCATTCATCGTTTCTTTGGTCTTCATCTACTCTTATAGCCTTGTAAAGTACTGTTTCTTAGCCTAACTTAGATAAAATAATTACTTTTGAATTTGAAAGGCTTTCTAAATAAGTAAACTAAAATTAGGTCAATAAAGGTCACCAAGAAAATAAGTTGAATATTCATTTTAGTTCCAGTAATGAACTAAGTTGTTTACTTGTTATTTTTAGCAAGAAGCTAGCTTATCTAAAAGGCTAGAAGGTTGTATATTTTGGTTTCAGCTCCCAATTATTCTAAGAAGTCATTTCAATCTCTATGTAGATTGAAAACCTACTAATATTTAATTGTGAAAGTTTGTGGGGATGGATGTGTGTTACTCTTTCACGCAAAATATACTGAACGGATTTGGCACACAGATAGTTTATAACCTGGAATAACACAGGATTCTTTTTATCCTGGTAGTATGACCCCGTGGGACAGTTATCGAAATCCACGCGGGCGAAGCCGCGGGCTTAAGCTAGTCTACATTAAAGCTAAACTATCAAAGAGTTTGTTGCTACTAACAAAGATACAAATTCTTTAATAGTTTCTTAGAATTGAAAAAAAAAACAATGACTATAAAAAGATGAATAACGAAGCCGAAAAGCACTTCGTTTCCCCGTCATTGCTATATTTTTTATGTGCTGGATCATGCCTTCTAGTTACGAAGGTAATTAGAGGTAAAGGACAAAATTTCTCACAAGTTAAAAAAATACATGTTTTTAATGCTAAATACCTCCATGACCCCTGTACTATTCAATGCATCCATCGGCATACTGTTTTGAGTTCACTGCATTGAATCCTACCATAAAAAAATTCGTTTCCAAGCATAAATATTTTTTTTGTAGAGTTACCTAGTTTGATGTTCAGAATGCTTGGTTGATGGTTTATGGTGGGATTTTACACCTTGTATATTAAAAAAATCTACCAACGAGAAAGACATGACGAAATTTATTAGTCCTCAAACTACGGAACCCTAAAATGCTTCCCATTGATGACAGACAGGTTAATTGGAGTGCTGTATTGGTGTTACTAATGACGTCTACCCGCCCCCCCTCCACTACAACCCTTTGCTTGAACCGTGGCTTCAACCCTTTCAGGTAGTATCGAGTTTTTTGTAAAGGAGACATAATTACATCTGCTTTGTAATGGGGTTATCTACAGTGGGGATGTTTGCAAGCAAAGGTAATTAATTAATCTTTGTGGTTAAGCGTAATTTTATAGGTTCATTGTTCCGTTGGAGAGCAGTGGTGTAAATTATTTTCCAGTATATTATTTCATCAACGCTGCTCAGCTATCAGGAGAGTGAAGGAAAACATAAGGAAGCAGGCATGTCTTGTCACTTTGTCAAGCCAGCGGATGTGCCTTAAAATGGCCGCTTTCGCAGATTCTTATCAGGCTAATAATACAGCGTGTTAACAGACCCTTTAAGAAGCCGTCAACCTAGCATTATGGACATCAAACTAAGTAACTTTACGCAAAAAATAATGCTAGAAAACAACCTTTTTTTGGGGTGATAAATCACGTTTTAAAGCAGAATTCAATGTAACGCACTAAAAACATTGTGCTGATGGATGCATTGAATAGTACCGGGGTCGTAGAGGTATTTTAACTAAAAACCTGATATAGTTGACTCTTCCCGTGACCCAAGGGCTGGCTTTTACCTTGGCCAAAGGCTTAGCGTTGCCATACAACGTGGCAACGCCGCCAGTCTTTTGGGTACATTACCAGTTGACAGCGTTGAGGAGGAGTTTTTTGACGCCATTTTTTAAGTTTATTTTTAAGTTAGTTAGTTAATATAGGTTATTTTAATTTATTAATGTATATAATATTTAGTCAAATTAAATATTTCTATTTTTGAAAACCTGATATTAAAAACATGTATAAAAAAAACTTGTGAAAAATTTAGAACTTTGACCTCCAATATCCCCGTAACAAGAAGGTTTCCAGGTATGGTCTAGAACAAAAAAATGATTGCAACGACATTGAGAACAAGTCCACACCCATTATGAATTACGTTACAATTCGTAAAATGGGCGCAGTGACAATTCATAATATTAACTACGTCTGTGGTAGCCATACAGGCTAGGGTGTACCTGACAGGTTTGCTGTACATTTAGATTACAGGTACATAAATACTGTACAGGTAAACCCGAGCGTGTATGTTGCATAACTGTGCAGGTTTCCTTCTATTTTTAGGGGATATTTTTTTAGGATAATCTAGTCATTCCGCGAAGAGAAGACATGTAATGTCGATCTTTGAGTATATCATATTGACGCAACATCGGAACTTCGGCTCTAATTGAAGGTACATCTTCTGGCTACCTACCTGACATAAGTAGCTCTGGGTTTCCTACAAATGTGGCATCAACCGAGCACAAAATCCGACTTAGGGCAACTACTGACCATATTGCTAATTCTATGGGTGCAATTGCGGTTTTTTCATTGAAAGATATATATATTCCAGAATACGTCAATCAGAAGTAGTACGCCTGTAATCCCCGAAGGGTTAGGCAGAGGTGTATCCTATTCAGTACTGGGTGTACTGATTTTCGTCATTTCGCTAGTTATGTTTAAGTCCCATGTAATAGGAGGCGAGGGTATTGCCATCAACCGGGCATAAATCCAGACTACGTGGGTGCTGCTTGACTACTTGGAATGCCTGTCAAAGATCTGCAAATGACGGCCGGGACCAACGGCTTAACGTGCTTTTCGAGGCACAGAGGAAACTCGGTATTTAGGTAATGATGTTCACCCATCCATGGGCCGACCTAGCCAAGCGCTGTTTAACCTTGGAGATCGACCCGTATGGCAGTTATTATTCAGCCACAAGCTTCTCAAAGCTGCTACTGAGAAACTCCTGATGGAAAAAGCCCAATAACACTTTGCCCGACCCCGGAATCGAACCCAGGACCTCATGCTCAGCTGTTAGCAGTATAAACTTATACATAATTATTTGCAAACTTGTCTCTTAAGATTCTACAAGTTCTCACATAAGCGTTAACAGAATACGTAGCTTCGTCGTCACTTTAAAATAGAAATTAGTTGTCGGTACAACACTCTCAACACAAACTCCAAAGAGATACATATCTTGTTGATACCTAATGCCCTGGTACAGCTTAGAAAGCGATAGATATACGAAGATATATCAAAGATCCCTGCTATTCGGGTTCTGTCATGAAAAGTTCGCAGAATCTGATACTACTATGTCGTATTTAACACGAGGCGATGGTTTTCCTCAACCAAAGATTTGATGTGTCAACTGTTACGCACAGGGTCGTGTCATCGGGTCGTCGTGGTGGATAAACTACTCTACTCCCTCATAGAGAGGAGGCCTGTCTTTAGCAGTGGGAACCTCATAGGTTGCTATGGTCATAAATACAAAATATTAAAAAAACCCTGTCCATTCCGTGAGAGTATTAATAGGTGTCGAGACTATAGATTCTATTTATGTAATCCGTTTTTAATAACAAGTAAAAAATAATACCTCGAAAAATTAAAAAAATGTACTAACATTTGGTTTAACTTACATGGCAACACAGGGGCACGGGCGGCGACACTCCGGTCACGCGGTCACTTCTCGGGTAGTAACGTCATAAAAAAAACAAATGACGATCGAACATACTAATGCCGAAGATTTTGTTGCACATAAATCACGCAATTCATTAATATGTTTATCATAAATATTTATGTTTCTTATTTTATTTGGTAATGTTATTGGTATACCTATATACCCCTTTCCCTTTCCCGTGTTTTTTAACATATTGTTGATACTTATACTATGTTTATGCAAAATATATAAATATATAGTGATTATATATGGGACCGCAAGGCGATCGTTAACAATAGGCCTCATCAGAAGGCTTAAAGTCACCCAAAGGGCAATGGAGAGGGCTATGCTCGGAGTTTTCTTGCGTGACCAAATCAGAAATGAGGACATTCGCAAGAGATCCAAAGTTACCGACGAAGCCCAAAGAATTGCCTAACTTAAGTGGCAGTGGGCAGGGCACATTGCTCGCAGAACGGATGGCCGATGGGGCCGAAAAGTTCTGGAGTAGCGATCGCGATCTGGTAGACGTTGCGTTGGAAGGCCTCCCACTGGGTGGACCGATGACCTGGTGAAGGTTGCAGGAATCCGCTGGATGCGAGACGCACGGGACCGGTCAATGTGGCGACACTTGGGAGAGGCCTATGTCCAGCAGTGAACGTCTTTCAGCTGAAATGATGATGATGAAAAGATATATCATCGTATCGCTTCGCATTTGTTACTCTTACAGCGCGAAGACTACACCAACGACGTACCATCTCAAACTTATTAGTATTAAGTTATTGTCAAGTGTTAGAATTTCGCGGTTAAGTTGGAACTTGGCAACTGTTCACCCAGTCCGTTTACAGTGCCATAAATGATATATGTCTGTTACTATGTTGTATTTTGGGTTTTAGTCGCTTTAATAGTTACTTTAGGGGCAATACTTGGGAACGTAAAAAAGAGAGATGATTAATGGCGAAATTATAAGATTATTTTTTTTTTTTTTTTTTTTTTTTTTTTTTTTTTTTTTTTTTTTTTTTTTTATTTATTTATTTTTTTTTTTTTTTTTTTTTTTATTTATTTATTTATTTATTTATTTATTTATTTGTTTATTTATTTGGAAATGCCGTTTTCAACCGACTTTTAAACAGAAGGAGATACGTGATAAATTCAATAGAGTCACAGACAAGTGTATCAACCTCATACAGGTAAGCACATCATGCACTACTTATTAGTCGTTGGGTGGCTACTCAAACTCAGATGAGTACTTAACTACTCACCACAGACAACTATGGTTTTTAAATACATTATTAAAATTAAATTAATGTCAAACTAAATTAAATCAAAATCAGTATCAGAATTAAAATTAATATCAAAATCAATTCAAAATTAAAATAGATATTCCCTATACCTACAGAAAATCGTTATATTTATCCATCTATCTAAATTAGAAGTGGGTTTCAATTTGAAACAATACCTTTACTCGTATTAGACGAATTCTACCTCATCTGAAAAACTTTTAAGATATCTGCCTACTAGTGATGCGACTAAAATTCGATATCAGAAAGGCCGACTGCGAATTAGGTGTTTTTTTTGTGTTTAATTTTTAGTTTTTTTTTGTTTTTGTGTTTTTTTTTTTCAGCTTTAGGTATTTCAAAGTGTTTTCTTTGTGTTTTCAACATCATTTAATATTGCATCATCTAAAAGAACGATTGACGACGTGATTCGTGGAACGTTGAAGAGTGTCGCAAGGGACACAGGGGGGGGTGATGCAGTTTCTCTAGAATCAAACTTGTGAAGCCTAAATAAAGCCCAACAATGCACAACGGCTTCAAACCCTTCGGACGGATCGATAAACAAGCTTAAAAATTATAAATAAACTCACGCCTTTTTCCTATGGGAGTCGGCAGAAACCACAGAACGCCACCTGCTACGATCCTTTTGCCTCGTCCACGTTCATACACCTGGTCATACACGAACGCCGGTTGCGAATATTACGCACCTGACATTTCTGAAGAACTTTCTCGAAAATCCAGTTCTAACTTAAAAAGTTCTAGGAAAATAGCACCTAATGACCTAAACTACACCAATATTTACTCCTCACATTAACCCAATAAGCAGTGATAGCCTAGTGGTGTATTTTTTTGTCTCAACTTCGAACCCAAAACACGCATCTCTGATTTTTCGAATTCATGTGCGTATTGTATAATTATCACTTGCTTCGGTGAAGGAAAACATCGCGTAAGGAAATCAGCATGTCAGAAAGATATTTCTCGATGGCGTGTAATGCCAAGTCAGAGGACCATGGGCGGCATATAAACTCTGACACCAGGTTAGGCTTTAACCACACGATAAAGAAAGAATAGCTCAATCATTTTATACACCAACTAACACTTCAGCCACGACGTCTTCCGCAAAAATTGTGATATCTCGGCTGATATGCATGATATAAATATAATATACCCCCCACCCGTCTATATTTTCCACGAATAATATAGCTTTCTGCCAGTGAAACAGTTTTTAAAATTCAATCATTAGTTCCGGAGATAACCAATTTTTTCTCTTAATAATAGTATTATACAGGATGTAACAGAAAGGGTATAGTCATATGAAAGGATATGCTGCAGACCATCAAACTGAACAACTTCCTCCATGGGTCCAATATCGTAACAACGAAAAAATTATCAGCTGTCCCATACATTTGTGTACAATTAGGTATTGACATTTAGTATTTTTAGTTGTTCAGTCTGATGGTCAGCAACATATCATTTCATATGACTATATATACCCTTTATAGATTCAACAGACAATACAGTATACCAGGATAACAAAGTTCAATTTCGGCTTAGCTACATCCCTAGCACCCATTCCCTGTTGTAATAAGAAGCTACAAATTGTATCCCAACAAGCGAGAACAAGCTTATTCCACGATATTATTAAGTTTCTACTGTTTCCCAATAAATTACCAAGTTGGTGAAGAACGGAAAGACTTTTTGAATATCATTAATTTTAACGACGCCTCGAACTCAGTATTAATCAATGTTATAATGATTCTGTTTGTTTAAAGATTTTGTGGTAACCATTTTTCATTCGTGTTTTAGTATTCTTTTTTGTGTGGTTAGTGACTAACCTGGTGTTAGAGTTTTTATGCCTCACATGGGCCTCTGACTTGGTTTTATATGCCGTCGAGAAATATCTCTCAGGCATGCTGGTTTCCTCACGATGTTTTCCTTCACCGAAGCAAGTGATCATTATAAAATACTCACATGAATCAGAAAAATCAGAGGTGCGTGTCTTGGGTTCGAACTTGAGACCTATGACTTGGCAGTCTGAAGGTCACACCACTAGGCTACAGTTGCGAAGCTTCCATACAACTCGATTCCTACCGGATTCCCTTTGAAAAATAGCACAGTCAGTATTCTATAGACAAATAACATAATCACATTAAAGATATGTACACCGGTTTGCCTGTTAGAAAAAAATGTCCCTTCGCTTCTGCTAGGCTATTACTGCTTCAGCTTCTTGTTGTTTGTTTGCTGTGTATATGCTTCTTCTTGTTTGCTTGCTGTGTTTTTGCATCTTGTTGTTTGCTTGCTGTGTTTTTGCTTCTTGTTGTTTGCTTGCTGTGCTTTTGCTTCTTGTTGTTTGCTTGCTGTGTTTTTGCTTCTTCTTGTTTGCTTGCTGTGTTTTTTTTACTCGTCATAAGCATTATCAGCTTCGATAATTTTCCCACTGATGACACATAGGTCTCCTCTTTATGAGGCGGGATGACTCACGACGTCAGCCAAGTGTGGGTTGGTAGATATCAAAGATACACCTCTTTGAATTTTCAGTTCTAGGACATGGTTACTTCACTATGTGTTCTTCACCGTTTTGATAATAATGGTGATGAAATAACATTACATAACATCATACCTTTAATCTCCAAAGGGTTAGGCAGAGGTGTACCTAATAGTACACCCACATTTCGCCAGTTATGTTTAAGTCTCATGTAATAGGGGGTGAAAATATTGCCATCAACCGGGCACAAATCCAAACTACGTGGCTGCTACTGAGAAATCCCTGAGCAAAAACTCTTTGCCGGACCTGGGAATCGAAACCAGGACCTCAGCAGTCGAGCTTGCGACCACTAGACCAAAGAGGCAATACGATACCTCTAGGTAAGACTGGTTCTCAGACTTTGGGGCTTCTGACTACTCATAACGACTTTCAAAATTCTACAAACGACAGCCGGGACCAACGGCTTAACGAGCGTGCTTTCCGAGGTGCAGAGGAAACTTGACATGTAGGTAATGATGGTCACCCATCCATGGATCGACCTAGCCAAGTACTGTTTAATCTTGGAGATCGAGCCGTGCGGCTGTTATTATTTAGCCACGAGCTCCTCAAAGCTGAAATTATATTATAAAATACGGGGTGGAAGGGACACCGACGCGAAAACGGTTCCGTACCGTACCCGTAACCGTTCTGAACCAACATAGAAATATTTAATCGGTTATTAAAAAAAAAAAACAGCTGTTACAAACATTTTGACCGTGTAGGTATTATTGCACTTTTGTAGGAAACAGC
Source organism: Noctua fimbriata (assembly GCA_905163415.1). Classification (NCBI taxonomy): domain Eukaryota; kingdom Metazoa; phylum Arthropoda; class Insecta; order Lepidoptera; family Noctuidae; genus Noctua; species Noctua fimbriata. The sequence continues at coordinate 11,372,780 of LR990945.1, read as the reverse complement.
TGATTTAAAAAAAAAAAAAAACTGATGAAAACTTTCTACGTGGGAATTCAGAATGATCTACAGAATACGGGGCAACCGTTGCTGATTGAGATGGCTTATTTGAATTAATTATTTTATTCTTGTTTGTGGACTACGAGAAAGCCTTCGATTTGATCGAGACTTGGGCTGTACTGCAGTCTCTCCAACGGTGCCAAATCGACTATCGGTACATCGAGGTGTTGAAGTGTTTGTACAAAAACGCCACCATGTCAGTCCGACTTCAGGACCAGACCTTGGAACCTATTCTTCTGCAGCGAGGTGTGAGACAGGGAGACGTTATATCTCCGAAACTGTTCACCGCTGCACTGGAGGATATCTTCAAGGTTCTGGACTGGAGAGGGCTAGGCATCAACGTCAATGGCGAGTACATCTCTCACCTTCGATTTGCCGACGATATAGTGGTCATGGCTGAGACCATGGAGGACCTCAGTACAATGCTCGATGACCTTAGTAGAGCTTCCGAAAGAGTGGGTCTTAAAATGAACATGGACAAAACCAAAATCATGTTGAATAACCATGTAACACCCACTCCTATCAAGATCGGAGACTCTACACTCGAAGTTGTAGACGATTATGTCTACCTTGGACAAACGATCCAGTTAGGTAGGTCTAACTTCGAGAAAGAGGTCAATCGTCGAATCCGACTCGGCTGGGCAGCGTTCGGGAAGTTGCGTGGTATCTTCTCGTCCAACTTACCGCAGTGTCTCAAGACGAAAGTCTATGACCAGTGTGTGTTGCCAGTGATTACTTACGGGACCGAAACATGGTCGCTCACAATGGGCCTTATCAGAAGGCTTAAAGTCACCCAAAGGGCAATGGAGAGGGCTATGCTCGGAGTTTCTTTGCGTGATAAAATCAGAAATGAGGACATCCGCAAGAGAACCAAGGTAACCGACGTAGCCCGAAGAATAGGCAAACTGAAGTGGCAGTGGGCAGGGCACATTGCTCGCAGAACGGATGGCCGATGGGGCCGAAAAGTTCTGGAGTGGCGACCGCGAACCGGAAGACGCTGCGTTGGAAGGCCTCCCACTAGGTGGACCGATGACCTGGTGAAGGCTGCAGGGATCCGGTGGATGCGAGTCGCACGGGACCGGTCAATGTGGCGACACTTGGGGGAGGCCTATGTCCAGCACTGGACGTCTTTCGGCTGAAATGATGATGATGATGATGATGATTTTATTCTTGAATTATTTTTACTATGGACACTTTTAACGTACACATCATCGTTCTCACATAATGTACCATCTCAACATAAATGATGTAACCAAGTTATTGTAAAAGTATTCTGATTTAAAAGAGTGTCCATGGAGTTTCTTGCCCGTTCTTCTCCACAGAGATCGACGTTAGGGAATGGGCAACTACAGTACTTTCACAGTTTTTATGCCTTGTGACTGGGACTGTAGTTACTTTTCATTGTTGTCTTTGTTTCGACAATTCAAAAGTGCCTGTAACTGGCCTATTTGAAATAAATGCTTTGATTTTGATTTTGTCTCTTCCATCCTGTATATGGATATTAATATGGATCCTTCAAATCTAGCTAGTAATAAACAAGTAGAACAAGTTTCACGGACAAACTCTTTATAAGCTGCTCCAACAAAGAAAGCACTCCAACATTCATCAGGAACAACTAGGTTGTATGCCAGGGGTGCCTAACATTTTTAGTGTGAGCCAGTTTTAAATTTAAAAAAAAACTAGCATTAATTTGTCATACTTTAATGAGGCATTACAATAAAACTGGTTTTGTTTTCTTTTCGCAGACTGCACCTAACACCTAACTGTACTTCGGGGGTCGAGAGGAAAGTAAAACTTGGCTGGAAAATAAAATCCACTGTTGACCCCCAAGGGTCCAGAAGAAACTATAGCTAGAGGTCTTTTTTTTTTTTTTTTTTTTAGGATGGGAAATCATCAAATGACCCCCCCCGCTCTGGGCGGAGCGGAAGGGAGTGTCAGACTTGTACTGACTAAAACCCATCCATGTTCCTTCTTTGCCCTTTGTGTTCCAGGGCCGCGGTATCTCTTTCGAACAGTCCCGCAGCCCTGGCAGGCATCGGCCCGTGCGGACCCCTACGTGGTTGCTGACATCTCTTTGAGGCGCGCGTGGAACACGAACGCGCCGTCGACACGGCCTGTCGTCATAAGACGGCCGGACGGCGAGCTAGCCCAAAACTCGCCGTCCACAGGCCCGCGCCTACGGTGGCCGGGGGCCACCACGTGACCCCCGACGCCCAGGGCGTCTACCGCGGCGGCTGGGACGTGAGGCTCTTTTCCTCTCACGTTCCGCCACCTCCTTCACTAGCATGACTGCTTCGCAGAAGGAGGTGACGGCTTCCCATTCCCTCTCGCTCCGGACCATGGCTTGAACCAGGGCCGGGCGCGAGAGGTCGCCGCCGCCAATCGCCTCTACGAGGACACGGCGCTGCTCCGCCCAAGCAGGGCAGGCCTCCACAGTGTGCTGCACCGTGTCCTCTGGACGATCCTCACAGTGGAAACACCCGGGCGTTTCCTCCCGCCCGATTCGGTGCAGGAACCTCCCGAAACAACCGTGTCCGGTGAGGACCTGCGTCAGGCGGAAGGTGAGGGCGCCGTGGCGCCTCTCTAGCCACTCCTCAAAGAGGGGACTTATCGCCACTATGGTGGCGTGCCCTGCACGGGGTTGCGACAGTCGCTCTCTCCATGTCACCATGAGATCGCGCCGGAGGTCTGTCCGCCGAGCGGTGATTTGCCGCGGCAGCGGAGTTTCCCCCCGAATAGCTAGAGGTCTAGTGGACACATTCTTTTTTGGGGATCGAGGGGCCGAGAGTGGACTAAACGTATTTTTCAGGCGGTTATCACACAACACGCTCGTCCGCGCGGTAGTGCGGTGAAGTGAATCTCACGTCGCATTGTCTTGTATAAAATCCGTTGATGCCTAACACATGTACATACACTGACCGACCGCGTGGACGAGCGGTGTCGTGTGAGAATCGCCATAGATCAAACGAAAACGCTTTCTATCTCGACTCTATCAAATTGTGATTGTTATTTTATTTTAAACTAGAACGAGAACACGAGGATTGAGCAACGTTGTTGGTCTTTCTTTTCTAAAATGCAAAAATATCTAGAAAAGATTGCTTTTGCTTTGGTTTTTTGTTCGTTTGGTTAATACCGCCTTCAGAAAATTGATCCTTGATGCACATCAAGGATCAATATTTTTAAGCTATCATTATTCCCATGCCCTTATCCCAATTTATTTGTAATCGGCGCAACATATTGTATTTTTCTTCCATACTTCTCTATAACTCGTCATCTAAGCAGTCACCTCGTTTCTAGCCACATTACAATTCACACAGTCTATTTACCTATTTTTTATCCCGTACTCTTATAGCCATCCACCTTCGCGCTAAAAACATGTTCCACGCTATTCTTAAATTGTTCACCACCCCTGCTTGTTGAAGGTATACTATTATACAGCTCAAGTTTAAACAATAGCCCGCATGTACCGCCGTGTTCAAGCACATTACCGAACTTGATTCATAATTCATAAGTTAAACGATTTACCCTCAAACACTGAGGATCAAACTTGCTCTGTGTTTAGTATATTCTTTGTTTACTTGGTATTAAGGAGGTCTATAGTGATGGAGGTATAGCAGCACTACAAGAAGTGCTACAGCAAAAAGTACTACAGCGCCATCTGTGACACAAAATGAAGAACTAACATCAAAATTCTAAATGGCGCAGTTAAAGTTATCCGCGACGGGTGTAACAGAAAGGGTATAGTCACATGAAACGATATGCTACAGACCATCAAACTGAACAACTTCATCCATGGTGCATGGGTCCAATATAATCGTAAATGCGAAAAAATTATCAGCTGTCCCATACTAAATTTCAATACCTACTCGACCCAAATGTATGGGACAATTTTTTCGCATTTATGATATTGGACCCATGGAAGAAGTTGTACAGTTTGATGGTATGCAGCAGTTAGGATGGAATTCAACCCCAACATAGTTGGGAAAAGGCTTCGCTGATGTCGTACCATTCCAAAGTTCTATGAAGATAGAGGGAGCTGTAAGATATGGCACAAAAAAATGGTGTCCATGGACTTTTCTGCTAGTTCTTCTCTAACGAGTTGAGTTTGATTTTAAAAAGACCACTCGTTTCTGGGCGTGACCACACGGAAAAAAATATTTTAAGGACAGGACTCCATGAAAGCGGAGATGAGCGGAGATGTACAAACCGGAGAGGAGAGGATATGAGCACCGCTCACTTCAAGCCGTTCACAGCACACTAGTCACCGCATGCCGCAAAGAGCACACTGCTCACCGCATGCGCACACAGCACACCGCTCACCGCACACCGTACACAGCACACCGCACACCGCACACAGCACACCACACACCGCTGACATACACCGCTCACAGCACAACGCTCACGTCTCTCCTCGTCTCCGCTGGCCTAAAAAATACGAGGCCTCTCCTCGCCTCTCTGCTCAACCATTTCCACTTAAGCTAAGCGGTGACGAGAAGTGTAAAAAACGAAATTCTATTTGTGTTTTACAACAAATCTCCTCTCCCCTCGTCTTGTCTCCGCTTCGGTGGAATCCGGTCCTAATTCTTCAAGTTGTAACTGTAGGTATTTCCTCCATTTTCCGTACGCAAACCCTCAACTTTCACAACAACAAAGAAATCATCTTCCCCCATTTGTTTCCACGTCACATACGCCTCGCATACGCCTCTATTACGTCACATGTCACAATAATCGTGAGGCGTCAATAATATTCAGATCACGCGTGCACCGCACGGGAATCGAACGGGCGACCCCCGGGTTTATTTACCACCGGGTGTGGGGTTGAGCTATAAATCTAATTTGTTATGTATTGTGGTTTTAGGTTATAGGGTGATATACATTGGAAGGAAGAAATAATAAAACTTCACGCTTGTTTTTTTCCCGAAGGGTTAGCCAAAGATGTCCATTGGGCTGCAAAAATGCATGGACAGTACAGAAACAAAGTCGTGTGAAGCGAGAAATGACGCCACCTAGCGTAATCCAATTATCTACTATCAAACGTTCACTAGAAAATAGACTCTAAGGTATCCATGCAATTTTGCAGGTGAGTGTACCTATGGTAACACCATGAAGGTAAGCATATACCAAAAAACAAGGCAAATGTTCTAGATGACGGCTTTAATCATGGATGGACTGTGTGAAGGATGATATGGCTAGAAAGGAGGTGACTGCTGAGATGAAAAATAATAGAGAAGTATGGAAGAAGAAGACATGCTGTGCCGATACCCAGATAAATTGGAATAAGGACGGGAGAATGATGATCATGAAGACAGCTTTAATCATCACGCTTATACTGCCCGGTTTAGTCTAGGAATGACTGATTTACGAAATGACTACAGAGTCTATAATTGACCAATTCTCGGAATGTACAATTCTATAAATGACTGATTCTACAAATGACCGATTCTAAAATTTACTGATTCTACAATTGACTGACTCTACAAATGACAGATTTTTTTAAATATACATAAAAAAAGTCATAGTATAATCGAGGAGTGCGACCACAAACACCGTGACACGAGATTTTTATATATATGTGTCATTTGGTGACTTCCCATCCGATAAAAAAGGGTGGATGGATTAATGGAGGTTTGTTACTCTTTCACGCAAAAACTACAGACCGGGTTTGGATGAAATTTGGCACACAGATAGTCTATTCATACATTAAAAAAAAAATCAGTCATTTGTAGAATCAGTCAATTGTAAAATCGGTAATTTATAGAATCAGTCAATTTTAGAATCGGAAATTTGTAGAATCAGTCATTTATAGAATTGTACATTCCGAGAATTGGTCAGTTATAGACTCTTCTGTAGTCATTTCGCGAATCAGTCATTCCGAGACTAAACCTACTGCCCGAAGGGGTTGGCAAAAGTGCATTGTTAAGTCGTAAATCAACATTTCTCGAAGAAAAGTTATTAGAAGGCGAGATTATTGGTATTAACTGACTCAAATCAAGACTCGGGAGTGTCGCCGAGAAATTTCTGATAAAAAAAACCATACAATATTTCCCAACAGCAGGAAACGACAACGTGGCAGGCCCAGAAAGAGATGGCGGGATGAGCTTGACTCTTTCGCAAAGGATTGGCCTACAATCGCACTAGACCGCGAAATGTGAAAGGAGGGAAGGGAGGCCTTTGCCCTGCAGTGGGACAATATAGGCTTATAATAATAATAATAGGGCTCGAAAGCAAGACCTAAGTTCAGCAGTCGCACACTGTGTTCAAAACCAGAGAGCCTTCATCAGTGACAGTCCCTTTGAAAGCGTACTTCATCGGCGGCTTTTAAGAGGATTAAGATATTGTGCTTTTTGTTAGCCTCCAAATCCTTTAGAAAGAGAAAATATTTATCTGACTCACACAGGACAAACAAAAATACAAAAATAAAAAAGAAAATAAAACTATATTTAAAAATGAGAACAAAAGAAAAATAAAACAAATGCAACTGAAACAATAAATTATTTAATAGATTTGAACGAGGCCAAAAGGCTCCTATCTTAGCATGGTGCTGCAACATTTAAAAATAGATGTCAAAGCGGATGACAATTCAAGGCATTCCATAAGATTTTATCAAATAATGTTTTAAGAACCTGTAACTATGAGAATATCCATAATCTTCCAAAGTATATCTAGCTAAGAAAACGTTTGTACATATCCATCCAATCAATCCAATTTCATCAAAATCCTACTGAATGTCCATTTTCTTCACATTAGACTTCAATTTCATGCCTATCCAACGAAGAAATTTCTCGACTCCCCACGGAACTCGTAAAAACTAAAAACGAATCAGAATAACTCCTTACGACTACTCAAATACAAATATACAGGGTGGATTTTTGAACACAAACCATTTATTTCAAACTAGTTTCCACCCGCAGCTTCGCCCGCGTAAACATAATAACTATGAAAAGATTTTAGTTGCCCGTTCCTCTACGGAGAGTAATGGATACTCTATTAAAATCTACTTGGACACAACAACGTAATGAGTACATTACTGTTGCTTCTATAATTATGTGAACACAATGTAGAAAAAAAAACAATCTATACTAATATTATAAAGCTGAAGAGTTTGTTTGTTTGGTTGAATGCGCTAATCTCAGAAACTCCTGGTTCCATTTGAAAAAATCTTTTAGTGTGGGATAGCCTATTTATCGAGGAAGGTTATAGGCTATAAATTATACGCGGACGAAGGTCGCGGGCAACAGCTATTTCTAAAATAAAGATACGATTTCAGAAGACTAAAACTGAAATTACATACAATGAAAATGGACTACTTGTTTAACTATCAAACAGACATGAAATTACGTCATTTAAAAAGGATCATTTTGTTTGATACTTACACAACGTAATCCCCTGTACTTCAAAGCCCACAACGTTCCCACTCCTCGGATACAGGCCTCGCTCTTTGAGAGGGAGTGGACAGCTGTAATCCACTACTTGGGTCTACACATTTAGACCACTTTTCAAAATGTCTCGTAGTTTCTGCCTCTGTGGTCTAGTGAGCTCAACAGCTACTGCTGACCGTGAGGTCGTGGTTTCGATTTCCGAGTCAGGTAAAGTGTTATTGTGTTTTTCCATGAGAGATTTCCAAGTTGCAGCCATGGAGTCTAAATTCTCGCAAGGTTAATGTCAATAAGCTATAAAAACAGGCGAAATATATAAAATAATATTACGCATGTAATCCGCGAAGTGTTAGGCAGACGTGTGCCCATTAGTACAGTCACGAGCACCAATAAGTATACAGTTTCCTAAATTTAAAAGCAATTTTCGCGAGATAAAACGATTGCAACTTCGAGGTAGGTCAAGATAGGATGTTTTTCATAAAAAAAAGAGTTACAAAATACTATGTGCGTAACATGAACTTTTAATTAGAACAGTAGGAGAAAAACACTTTTAAAAGTTGTTAAATGTTTTACATATTGGTGCCCAAATTTCGCCAGTTATGTGTAGGTCCTATGTAATGAAGGGCGAACCTATCAACCGGGCAAAATGGAAAAACACTGTGCCCGACCGGGGAATCGAACACAGGACCTCATACTTAGCAGTCGCGCTTGCACCCACTAGACCGACGAGGGAGTAAACAACTGGCAAAACGTGAGTGCCAATACACATCTGCCTTACCCTTCGGCAAAATAAACTCAAACTCAAACTCAAAGCATTTATTTCAATTAGACCATCACAGGCACTTTCAATGTCAAATAAAACAAAAAAAAACGAAGCTACAGTCACAAGGCATAATAACTTGAGAAAGTACCGTAGTTGCACATTCCAAAGCGTAGATCTCTATGGAGAAGAATGGGCAAGAAACTCCATGGACACTCTTTTAAACATAGCCAAAGTTAAAATTATTTATTTGCAGTAAATGTGATACAAAAGATAGTAAAAATAATATGTAGTGCAATGACACATTTCGCCATAAAATTGGCATGCAAAAATTGATGAATAAGACGCTAATTCCAAAACACATGCATGATGTTATGTTTCATAGTTTCACCTCACTCGCTCCACCCTAAAACTCACTCTGTATATTGTATACATATATACCTTTATATAGTACATTATACACGTCGAGTAGGTCACGTATAATTTCTCGAGGGAGATCCGTCCGTTGCCTTCAGTGTATAGCACAGATTACCTGGAAACGGGTCAGTGGTACAATGCTGTCTTGTTCTACTTGATGGATATATACAGTTGTTAGTAGACTGTGGTTGGTTAATGTAGTCTTGTATAGAGTTTTTCAATGAGGGCGGGTAGATGTTGAAATTAAATAAAACAGTGTGTGTGAGGTATTAACAAAATTCTTTTTTTATTTGAAAGGCCCACATGTGCCATTAAGTGTGGAATATGACATCGTTCAAATGCCCGCCACAACTTCTTACAGTGGCACAGATCCGAGTGGTCCAATTTTCAATGTCTCTTCTGCATCGAATCGACTGCCTCGGGTTCTGCTGTACACTTTCACGAACTGCGACGATGTTCTCGGCCGATCTTGAGTTCCTTGAACATACGGGTGTTGGCTGATTTTTTACCGTACCGATCGTCTCAAATTTGACCACCAAACGTGAAGAGTCGACTGTGAAGAGCCACCACGTCTGCCGTAGAATGACGACAACGAACACTCATTTTGATAATAAAGTTTTATCATTTGAACGTGCTGTGCAATCGTGTAACTTTCCATGGTGATTTGGCATAAGTAACTGAATAATAAACAAAATATTTGATAGATATCACCAAAACAAAATGGCCGCCACGGGCCGCCAAAATCTACCCGCGCCTATTGAAAAACCCTTTATAAAAGTTCTGTAAGATACTGGTTGGTAACGCTTTGCAGAAACTACCAAGATGAGACAAGATAGTTTTTATTTTTGGTACTTAAAAATTAATTGACACTCTCTGGAGAAGCTCGGGGCTAAGGTATTAACAGCTGCACGGGTCGATCTTCAAGGTTAAGCCGCGCTTGCCAAGGTCGGTCTGTGGATGGGGTACCAATCATTACATGCCGAGTTTCCTCCATGCTTCGGAAAGCACGTTAAGCTATTGGGCCCGGCTGCCAGCCACCAGCCTGCCAAGGCTAGGCAGATGAGAGATAAATTGAAACGTTTTTAGTGACAATTTTCCATCTGCCTGGTCGGCTTCCAGTCTAACCGGACGTAGCTGAAAACCAATATTTTACATGGAGTGACTGGCTATTTGACCTCCACAACCCAGTTAGTACTGACTAATAAGATACCCCTTGGTAAGCCTGGTTGTCAGACAGACAAACAGACTGACCTACGACTTAACGTGCTCTCCGAGGTACGGAGGAAATTCGGTATGTAATGGGTCATGTTTGGGTCACCCATCCACGGACCTACTTAGGCAAGCGTGGCTTAACAATACAATAAAGGATTTGTGAATACGCGTGCTATATGATATATAACGACAGTTAGCGATGGCGATAGCTATCGTTTACAATTCCGAGTTTTTGGAACAAAAAATTGTTTTGTTTCAATTGTTTTGCCAGCTTAAAACGAATCTACTATAAGTGTGAAGAAAACTATTCTCTGCGTTTCCAATACAAATTCACCTAGGTTTCACTAAAAAGCATCCAGAATCTTGTTCAAAACACGCAGTCAAGGACGCGGTAGTTCATTAACTTGGTTTATATTCAGGAGCACGAGCGCATCACCTAATCTTTTTAATACCCAATTTGCGAAGAATTTAATATACTTTCAGCATGCAATGTACTGTTTTATGAAGAGTTAGGTGGTGGAAGCAAAATGGGTAAGCATCGAAGTAGTCTATCACGTAGTACCTTGCTGGCTGACTAGTATTTTACCACAGAATGACAGACAAAATATAAACACAATATTGTAAAATACTTGTATACAATATCCCATATCTTCCCGTGGGTGTCGTAAGAGGCGACTAAGGGACTTACCAGAGAATGGGCAGCAGCGTTCTCTGATTCTACAACAACCATACTGCGATCGCCAACCCGCCTGCCAAGCGTGGCGATTATGGCAAAACCCCCCTTCTTGGGGGAGGCCTATGTCCAGCAGTGGACTTCTTTCGGCTGAAATGATGATGATGATGATGATGACTTGTATACAAGCTGATATCTTACTTTATTCAAATCATCATCATCATTTCAGTCGAAAGACGTCCACTGCTGGACATAGGCCTTCCCCAACTGTCGCCACATTGACCCGTCCCATGAATTTCGCATTCAGTGGATCCCCGCAAGCGTCACCAGGTCATCGGTCCACCTAGTTGCCTTCCAACTCAACGTCTTCTGGTTCGCGGTCGCCACAAAAAAAAGAAAAAAAAACAAAAGGCATATTTTATTTATACTAATTTTCCTAGTGTTCTAAATTCAAATGAAAATGAACTGAAAGCCACAGATTTTCTATTTGATGCAATCTTTCTGATGTAAAAGAGTTAAAAATACGTTGGTTAAGAGGCAGCACTAACAAAAGCTCATTAAGTTCTTCTATATTCGGAGGCACGAGCACGTGATCGAATCTCGATGAACGGCTTGAGTCCCAATATCTTTACTTTAAAACCACGCAAGCGGTTATGTCGTCTCGTTGCGCAGAACAACCAATTTTCAGTATTTCGTAGGGTCTGTGTGAATTTGTTTAATTTTGGGATATTCCTTTTTCCAAAATCGGATGGTACACCTCCTCCTCTGAAAGTGGCGCCAGTGACTGAAGAGTTGTGCGGTAATCGGTTGACTTGGTATAGGTATGTCATCATTCATCATTTCAGCCGAAAAGTCCACTGCTGGACATAGGCCTCCCCCAAGAAGGGGGATTTTGCCATAATCGCCACGCTTGGCAGGCGGGTTGGCGATCGCAGTATGGTTGTTGTAGAATCAGAGAACGCTGCTGCCCATTCTCTGGTAAGTCCCTTAGTCGCCTCTTACGACACCCACGGGAAGATATGGGATGGTGCTATTCTTTACGTCCGGACACCATACAGAACACCATATAGGTATGTGATGCGGAGGAATGAGGAAATGTCGTGAGGAAAGTTTTGAGTATAAATTTGGGTGGGTAGAAGAGTAGAGGAAGATCAAAGAAACAATGGATGAACTGAGTAAAGGATGATATGGCACGAAAAGAGGTGTCTGATGAGATGACGAGTAATAGAGAAGTATGGAAGAAGAAGATATGCTGCGCCGAACCCAAATAAATTGTGATGTGAGCAGGAGAATGATGATAATGGATGGTACTCTGCCTCAAAAATCGGGGAAAGCAGGTGTGATATTACATTGAGATAAAATCCCTCTTAAAAAGCAATAATAATTAGCATGGCATGCACCCAAACCTGTACTCAAAAATAATTACACTTAACTAGGGTTTAGTTAAAACTCATATTATCGTGAAAGAAAAATACAGGTATATTAGGTAGGTCACTACAGACACACTACAAAATGTCCGAACAGAACAGTGCGAAGCTATTCTCTCTATTTCGGGTACCAATACAAAATTTATCAACTTTTCCAATCAGAAATGTGTGGAGGAGACCAACAAATACTGGAGAAAAATATATGAATATTCTAGCTTGAAGAGAAAATCTCTTTAATATTTATTCTCAATGCTGGAGTACATAAGCTTGCTTTATTAGACTTCTTAATGAAACTTGTTTTATTTCATAATCCACGACTGACTAAGATATGTATTTATTCAACTGAAGTCTCTACTTATTTTTTCAACTTTATTGGCTGAATTTATGCATATAAAGCAAAATAGAGTACTAAGAATAATAATATGTGAGTAGTTTTTCTTTTCTATATTTACTGTGTACATAAATTGTTAAATAAATAAATAGCTATACAAAGATCCCTTGGATTCGGATCTGCCGCCGCCATCTTGGTTTTTCATTACATTTTTCAAGCGAGTAACATGATAGACTGTAAAAATTTCGTTTTATATTTATGAAAAAAAAAAATGTTTCAAAAATTATATTTTCAACAGTATTTATAATTGTATAAAATGATTAATTTAATTCAAGAGAAAGAAAAAAATATATAAAAACAAAACGTCTTCAAAAGACCTCCTTAATTCTAACCCATGGTCCCCCTAAATATCTCGAACGTGACTGCGGGACTCGATATTCAATTTCCTAGTTTGCGATATAACGATAGTATTTTTAAAGTGTTTGTGTTTCGGCGACGTGACGGCGACTTGACGGCAACGTGACGGGCAGATGGCGTGTTTAACTTTACCCTGTTTTGAGGATAAGTTGTTTGATTTCTGTATCGGTTTTAATGGCGAATCTATTGTGGTAGTAATAGATACATGGCACTTTGTTTCTCAAGTCGATACGAACTCCTTTTTCTTCTGATCCAGGTAGCATAACACATATTAAACATTTATAAATAGTTAAGATAAAAATCAATGCTGTGTAACATCGGTGCCTATGTATAAAAACGAAATAACTTCATCTACTAGTCATATTTAATGTTGGTGCCTAACTGGGCCATTATAGACCCAATTGGGCGCCAACATAACAAAAAAGTAAAGTAAAGTGTGTGTGTGGTTCAGTTAGGTGTTAAAACTTCAATATGTCATATTTTTATCTTCATTTTGTTTTTGGCGCCCAACTGGGTCTTTCTTGTATCAAAGTACCTTCCTGCCAAACATCATAATTGTCACTTAAATGTTTTGTTTTGTAAAGTGATATAACTTCAATACTTTTGACCATCTGTGTTTCATATTTTTATCTTCGTCGTCGTTAATCAACTTACCGAGTTTTTTTTTCTTTTGGCGCCCAACTGGGCCTTTGTAATATACATAGAACTACCTTCATTCCAAAAATAATGATTAGCACTTAAGTCTACAAATTGTATGTAAAAGGTCCCTACGCCAATGTTTTTAACTATCTCTGTGTCAGATTAAATCGTTTTACCCAGTTTTTTTGGCGCCCAACTGGGCCTATTTCTTATCAGACTACCTTCCTGCCAAACATCATGATTGGCACTTAAGAGTTCTGTAAAGTTCAAGGGTAGTATCTATCTCGTTACCTCTAAGCCTTGTTTCGCAAGATATTATTACTGAAGTCTGAACTAAGCTACTAGTACAAGCGATCATTCCCCAAGGGTCTTGTTGTTACAACTGTATCGTTACTCGACTACTTCTCACTAAACTAAGACTCTCTTTGACTTATCTAAAGTGAAAGACGATCTTAGTTTTGGTTTCTTTTTTGTATCATTTTTGTGAATTTAAAATAAATGTAAAATGTGTAAGTATTTACAAACCACCGTTTGTTCTCCATAGGAAAAAGATAGAACTGTAAGTTTAATTTTAAGTGCAAGATTAAAGTCTCCAATTATTGACTTATAATTTCACTTAGATTTCAAAGTTATTTGATGTTTGGCGCTAAATATAGCCCTTTATGTCGATTCTTAAGCGGCCCAGTCGGGCGCCAAAATTAACCCTCTACCAACCGGTATGCCCAAAAATCAACAACTCAAGTTCTTAAGCCTTGTGTGAATATTGTGTAATATGGCTTCGTAGTGGTTATCTTCCTTGTAACACTAAGGGACAGCTGGCTTAAAAGGTGGCGCTCCATAGCAGTTTTAGCTTCGCTTTGTACCAAATTTTTTGCGGGATCAACCCAAGACCATGCTGTGCATGAAAGCGGAGCTAGCAAATAGATGAACCGAGCAGATAAAGTGGTTAACCTCTCCAAACACATCCTACGTTACGTGAACAAGCCTCATTAGCAGCATCAGGGTTTGAAAGTTAACGGTACGATACTTTCATGCCTCGGAAACCACGTTTTGCCGTTGGTCCTGCCTGATCGCTCTCCCATTGCGAAGTGTGACATTGAACTATGAGAGTGAACGAAAAGATAGAGACTGTACCTGTGTTTATGCACACACTTGTGCATTATAAAATCTCCCGCGATGCAACATACATAATCCTGTAATCCCCGAAGACTTAGGCAGAGGTATACCCATTACTACAGCCACCAGTTATGTTTCAAGTCCCATGTAATAGGGGGCGAGACTATTGCCCTCAGCCTGCTACTGACAATTTCCTGATAGAAAAACCCATTAACACTTTGCCTGAACTAGGAACCGAACCCAGGCCCTCATGCTCAACTCACTCACAACTACTAGACCAACGAAGCAGCCAAGTCAAGTCAATTCGTAATGGCTAATATTGGCCGAGAACAGCCAGGAGTACTATTGTATACCTAGCACTGGTCGGTCGGCTTTTCTCTCAGTTAAACAACATAGCTCTACCCAAATAGTTAGTATCCCCGGGGTCCTATAATGTAACTAGTAACGAGCCGTCTGGTACTGGCGTGTAATTCTCACAAGATTGACGTTTGCGGGTCGAATGATCGGCCTCACTAATTGTAACCCTGATTGTTTCGTTGTGAAACGACCGTGGATTTTGGTTTTATTTGTATCGTAAGCTTTACTGCTTTTATTCGTATTGGCAAGTTAATTTTGTGTGATACATACAGTTTTGATAGTTTTGAGATGAACTCGAGGCTAAATAATAACAGTCGCTCGGTTCTGCCTAGGTTGGTCCGTGGATAGGTGACCACCCATTACGTAGCGAGTTTCCTCGGCGTCTCGGAATGCACGTTAAGCTGTTGGTCCCGGCTGTCATTTGTAGATCTTATACAATCGTTACAGGTAGGCAGTATCCCAAAAGTCTGACAACCTTTCTTACCAAGGGGTAATTATCGTATTACCCAGTACTAACTGGGTTGTAGAGATCAGATAGGCAGTCACTCCAAGTAAAATACCGGTATCCAGCTGCATCTGGTTAGACTGGAAGCCGATTCCAACATAATTGGGAAAAAAGCAGGCAGATTGTAGACTGTCCTATAGTTTTGGAGGAAACGTCATCATTATCATCATCGGCAGCCTCGTTTCAATTAATTTTGAATTTAGGCCTCCTTTCTTTTGCATCATGCTTTCCTGGTATGTGTCTACTGTTCAAGTACAACTCAACTTCATCACAACTGAAAATCACCTCAGCTTATCGAGGTTAAATTGTTGAAAAAGGTGTCTTATTGACTGATTTTACACTCTAAACTACCGATTTGCTGGGCAGCACATAAGTTTGGTCTTAAAAACATGTAAAAGCAATTTTACTAGCACCATTATCACTGAAACAGAGTAAAACAGATTGCTAACTGAAATCGACACCCTAAGCGCAAAACTTCCAGCCCACCCCTTTCACAAAGAACTTTTACAACTGCAAAAAAAGAAACACAAATTCAATACGTTACAAAAGAATCTACGTTTAAAAATGATATTCAAATGAGTTTTAAAAAGGACACCGAAAGCCTGCGAGACTACGCTAGAGTGTGGATGAATGCTCTAATAAGCAAGCACACGCTTCGCTTGCTCGCTAAGCGGTGTTGCTCTGTGAAAAAACGCGGCAACTTTGCATAGAGGTTTGGAATTTTTTACCTGGCAACACTAAAAGTTGCGTTGGCATTCATAAGTTTATTCGCTTTTGAAAAAACCGTTGGTTTGTTTTTAAAAACAGCCTGTGTAAGTTTCATGTGTGGGGATTTTTGTTGAATTTGATTCTACTTGTAGTTTTTTTTGCTGGACTGTGTAACGGTGATATGGCTAGCAAGTAAGGAAGGAATACTGAGAAGAAGAGCAATAGACAAGTATGGAAGAAAAAGGTAGAAATACTGGCCGATCCCAAATAAATTGGGATAAGTGCACAAGAATGACGGTTGCCCTTTTTAGGATTCCGTAGCCATATGTCTCAAACACCCTTATTGATTCGCCCAGTCCGTCCGTCTGTCTGTCTGTCCATCCGTATGTCACAGTCATTATTCACTCCGAGACTATTGGCACCAATCTGTTGAAATTTAGAGAGTAGGTGTTTCAATGAACCGCTACACAAATGTGATGTGAAATTATGAAAAAAAAAAAAAAAATAACCCATATTTTTTTTTTTCATAATTTCACATCACATTTATTCTCCATATATGTAACTGAGGGTTAAAAAAAAATATTTTGTTTATGAAATATGTTGTGTGAGGTAACTATCGGCAGATCTTGAAAAATGATATCGAGATTCCTAAAACACTTATTATCTTAAGTCAATGGTTTATGAGACATTTGCTTCTGAAGCCGTAAAAATTGTGTAGTAAAAGGAGGAGAATTCTGAAAAAAAAAAATGAATTATAGAACTTAAAATAACTTTTAACGAAAATGGGTTTGATATGGGACTTTTTCGTTAAACTTAGTTTTTCATTCATCATCATCATCATCATCATTTCAGCCGAAAAGTCCACTGCTGGACATAGGCCTCCCCCAAGAAGGGGGGTTTTGCCATAATCGCCACGCTTGGCAGGCGGGTTGGCGATCGCAGTTTTTCATTAACCCATGTAAAACAAATGTTGTTTTGCTGTTTGATGTAAAATATGAATGGGCATTAAAAATATTTTTTGATGCCACGGAACTCTGTGTCTGCGAGTCCGCCTCCCACTTGCCCGATTTTTTATAAGAATACGTTGCGAAATAGAAATAATTGTATTTGAGCACACAAAGCAAAACAATATATGAAATAAGTACTTTTACAAAGACCCCTTCGTTGTTGTCTCGATTACAAAGTTAGATAAAGAGACTTACTTTTGCATAAATTATGTTGTGGATCAAAGTTGATACACATTATCTTTCAGAAACCGGCAGAAGTAAAGCAAAAGTGTCATGTCACAACATGTTCTTAAAGCGAATAGCGTTATAATCAGCGCGGAGCGTTTTATGCGACATATATCACGCTGAGTATACAGTCGTACAATGTATATGTGTGCAGAGTAGGCTAGAACAGATACTGCGAAGTTAATGCTGCAGTTTTTTATAATTAAGTCATAGACGTCATCGGCCTAGTATTTTATTTTATGTTGTGGTCGACTTCTAGACTAACCAGATGCAGCTGATATTGCTGGAGCTGGAACAGAGACTGCGAAGTTTGCGCTGCAGTTCTATGAAATGAAACATGTAGGGCTTGATAACGTAACCGAACATGGAAATGAATTATTTAAATTAGGTACACAAAATATCAATAAATCAAAATAGGTTCGATAAGGATAGAACTGTGCCCAACTACGCGCGAGCCGAGCGAGCGAAGTGAGCAGTGCTGCTGCAGCGAACAGTGAGCTCTGCACCCAAATTACGTGCAGTTACATGGCTATTTTGGGACTATAAAAGGGACGTAAAAAATTAGATAAGCCTTTAGTAGCTAATGCAACTGAATACCAGTACATTACATGGAGCGATTGCCTATCTGACCTCCACACTCCTAATACGACACGTCTTCGTAAGATTGGTTGTCAAAATTTCTGCCAAATGCGATATTTATGTCAAATATATTTCCTGAAGTCTGTGTCTTCATAGGCTACTCTATATTCCCGCCGGCAGCGATGGCGCACACAGGAAGAGGCGCGCTTATCTGTACCAGCAACAAATTCGCCGCGTATTTTACATGACGAAATATTAAGAGCAACGGTTACAATGTGCAGCTTCCAAACGGGAACACTATTTATTTTTGTTATTTACTCTTACATAAGTTGTTTAGTATGACGATGTAAAATATGTTTTAAAGCTATGTGCAGAGAGTCAATATTAAAAAATATACATGAATAAATTTAATTATGTAAACATGCATTATTGTGCCTCTCAAATCCCTTAGTGTTATGCGTGGCAACATAAAGATCTTACCTACTATTATAAATGCGAAAGTTTGTGCGGATGGATGTTACTCTTTTACGCAAAAACTACAGAACGGATTTGGATGAAATTTGGCACACAGATAGCTTATAACATGGACACACGATTTTTAATCCCAATAGTAGGTGAGATCCGGTGGGACAACAATTATCGAACTGTACTTGAGTGAAGCCGCGTGCATAAGCTAGTAGTTATGAAATAAAGACTAAGTAACAATGTTATTTAATGAGAGAGAGGTAAGCTTAGCCATGTTTCGTCGAGTATTTAAGGCCACGAGCTATAAACGTTACTTATTGGCTAAGCTATATTCCTGTCACTGTCGCACAACTCTAACTACAATTGCAAGAAAGAGACGAGAACATGTCTAAGTCAAAGCACGTGCTAAGTAACGTTTATAGATATCGGCCTAGTAGCCATTTTCACAAACACTTGGCCGCAGCGTAGTCTAAATGAATGCCTAAGTAAAGGCGCGCTGATATATTTTGTGCAATAATATTAAAGTATTTAGGTTACGCTTATAATTGGAGAAAACGGCTAAAGACTTCGTAAATGACTATTTAATACTGAATTAGTTTATACTAAACACCGTTCCAGGAAGTTAATTACTTAATAAACAGGAAGCAATCAGAAGAAAGGTATTTTTAAAACACAAGTTTTCATTCATTTCAGAAAGTTTTTCCAGTATTTTAATTTAAACTTAGCGAAGTATACTTCACAAATACGAGAGTTTATTTGAAAAGACTTGGTTTTAATTTTTGTGCAACTTATTTTTTATTTTATTTTGAGCTTAAAACTTATAATTAAATTCCGAGCTGCTGTGCGAAAATTAAATGCTTGTATAGTATTAAATATCCTGAAAATTTTGCTTGAAATGCTTAATTTAATTTAAAAAAAGGGTTTCGAGCAACGGGGTTTAAATAATTCATAAAAATTCTAGAAAGAAAATAAATACTTGTGTTTGTCCATACTACACAAATAAATAAAATTGAAGTGTCTGTTTGTAATTTCAAAATAACAGGTTTTTACTGAATGCATATGAAAGTATACTACGGTACTTACCAATAACAAAAAAAAACTATTTTTTTATTTTTGTTTGTCTGTATGTCTGCTTGTTCCGGCTAATCTCCGAAAGGCCTAGACCGATTTGATGATTGACGAGACTTTTATTGGCAGATAGTTGATCTTATAATAAGTAACTTAGGCTACTTTTATTTTAGAAAAAGGATTAGGGTGCCAAAAAAAAACCCTTGAAATTGTTTACAAAATCCGATTCGAATAGAGAAGTAATATTTTTATTCTGTCATTTGTAGATCTTTGAGAGTCGTTACAGGTAGTCAGTGGCCCAAATAGTCTGACATCCAGTCTTACCAAGGGGTATCGTATTACCCAGTACTCACTGGGTTGTGGAGGTCTGATAGGCAGTCGCTCCATGTATAATACTTGTATTATTCAGCTGCGTCCAGTTAGACTGCCAGCCGACCCTAATATTGTTGGAAAAAGGCTAGGCAGATGATGAAAGGTGACGGACGGGCAACAGCTAATTAAATTTAAAGTAGGTATACGGCGAATATCGCTTATTCGCGCGACGGATAGCTTTAGTTTCGACAGCAGTCACGGTCTCTGTTTCTACGTTTTCATTGTCAAAATACTAAAACAGCTAGTAATGGATGGTCACCTATTCACGGACCAACCCAGGCAACTACTGCTTAACCTGGAAGATCAACCCGTGCGCCTGTTATTAATTAACCTAAACGTATTCAACAGGTCTCAAACCCGTATCTATAGTCAAGTTAAAGTAATCACTTGAGTTAAAGTAATTACTAATGCAAACATTTTTATGCAATAGACAAGAATTTAAACGAAATAAGAACCGTCAAACAAAGAAAGCAAAGCAAAAATTATAGTTTATAGTTTTTACTTTAAGCAATTACTGAACGGTAATTATTAATTAAAAAATCAAAATTATTAATTTTTAATGGGCGACTATTGTACCAAGTAAGTAACTATTTTTCCGGTCATTGCGGCAAGGAGAATATAGGAAGCAAGAGGACTGAGAGAGACTTGTGGCACCCCGACTCGGACAGGTTAGGCTGGAAGTTGATGGCGGGGTCTAGTGAGCGAGCGAAGTGAGCGAACTAAGACCCCGGAATCCCCTTCATGTTGGGTTACTTTAAACCCTGCAAACAGAAATAGGAGCCACGCGCAGCGGAGCTACGTCGACTACGTCTTATCTACAATCTAGTGGTTAATAACCTTGTTTTAGGTTTTTTCAGAGTCCTTGAATTATCACACTGATCGTATTGAACAACTAGTAACTCAAATTTGTATTTTCAAGTCGCTGTTTTAAACATTTGTATTCGCCCACTGTTTGTCGCCCACTTAGTATTTCAGTAGCCCATTTTCAATATTTTTGACACCGTTCATTTGAATTTATTTTCTCTCGTTTAAATACTACCCTTACTGAACTAAGAATTAAAATCGTAACTTAAATAATTACATTTACTCAAGTAATCACTTCAACTTGTTTATACAACATTACTTTTAGTATATGCGAAACCTGATACACGTGTCTAGTATTTTTATGTAAAGAATCTATGTACAAAATTTTCAAAACTGTATCATGAAAAATTACAAAGTTATAAGCTTGTTCTGTTACCTAGTTGTCCGCACAAAAACGCGGTCACCTCGCAGCGCGTGCCTCCAGCGTTCCTTGAGCGGCCTTGAGCTCAATGATAATAATTTGGCAGTAGGTACCTAAATTATTGCGATAGGTACTCAAAGTTGCCCGGTATCCAACTTTTAACTTTTTTAAATATTTTTGGTAAAAATATTTCATGGTTTAAAAATTATTGGAATCGATTCAGTTACTAAAACTAAAACTATATTCAGGTTTCGCATATGCTAAAAATAATGTTGTAGATACGGGTGTCAATGTCAATATTCCACAACAATAATGACATTGACAGCTCTCAAACTCTGTTCAGATTTGCAAAAAAATGTTGTTCTCTCAATTGCAGTTAAAATCATCAAATAGGTAAGAATAAACTATTTTATTATATATTGAAACACATTACCCAGTCGATGGCACCGGTTGGATGAGTTTGCGGACAAAAGGCGGCAGACTAGAGATGTGCCACAATCTTGGCATCTTTAATAATGAGACGAATTAAGGCCGAGGCCGAATAACTACAAACCTATTTCAGGTTGTAATGGTTTGTTTTATTTTTATGTTGAATGATTAGGTATCGGATATTTTATAGATAGGGGAGTAACATTACAATAGATATCTAGTAAATGGTATCCTTCCGGACACTGAAGAAGTTTTTTTTTTAATCCGAGAAGCTTTTAAATTTAGCAATAAACCTGACACAAATGCAAACCCGAGCGGCTACTTAAAAATTCCTGATCGAATAACCCAATAAAACTTTACCCAACCTCGGAATTGATCCCAGAACCTTACATTCAGCAATACCGCTTGTGACCTCTGAATTAACAAGTTAGTCAATTAATGCTATTTTGCAAATCTGTCTGAATTTTGAGGAGAAATAATATCATGGGCCAAAAAAACACAGACTAGATTGTTGCTCAAAATTCGTCCTCCGAAAAATTCGGCCTACGAATCCCCATCTCTACTAACACTGTAGTAGTATGCACCTCTTGATATACTGCAACCAGGCTAATGTAGCGAATAAAATCCACTGTATCGCATCTGCAGACACCTTTGTGCTTTAGTGCTTATCTTGTATTTTCAAACGCTTTTCTTGTCTTCTTGAGAGAAAAAATATTATTAACTTAACAATAAGTTAAAATATCTAAGTGTGTTCAGCATTATACTTATATGTTTGTAATTTGCTAACTAAGCCCGTTCAAACATTTGTGCTCTTTATTTAATGACTTAAATGTCATCTGAAGGGCACCATCTTAAGTTTAGTGTGACGTCACATATAACCTTTAACCAGTGGACAATCAAGATGCTTCGAACGATACCTCATGTGTTGAATAATGATAAGGAGTTTAGAAGTTATGCGGGGACACATGAACATACATACATACGGGTAGAAATCATAACGCTCCGCCGTAGTCCAGTAATATCAAACGTGATAATAAAGCACAACAATATTTTATGGACTCTGTAAAGAGTATCAATGGAATCATGATGAAAATACCCCGAATATACTCTCAAAATTAAACAGAAATTCATATCTTTACTCCATCCGTTTTCAGCGATTAACTCCGATCCGAAATCCATACAATACCATCTTTCAAGCCTGTTTGGTTCGTACAGTCAACATCAAAAGTATGTTTATCAATATTTAATTTTTATGAAAAAATAAATATTATTATTTACACTAGAAACGGGATATTTACTATGTTTACTGTTTCCTTTGAGTTCCCGATATTGTTGTTGTTCTAGTAAATTTTGTTTTTTTTTTTTTTGTTCCCGGTTTTTTTTAAGGCCTTTGTTTAAAGTATAGACAAAGTATGGTCCTGCTTCGTTGTTGTTGTGGTTGCAAGTTCTACAGCTGAACAGGAATTCTGTCATGAAGGTTTTTCATAAGAATTTCTCAATGAATTTTTCCGAAGTCTGAATTTGATTTTCTAATACTGTTGTAATACTGCTGTAATTAGGTGTTATACAGGGTGTTTGGTTAAATGTGGGCAATACTTTAAGGGAGTGAAGTACTCATAAATATCTCTTAGTACAGGGCTACCTATTTTGTTTTTTTTTTACCTTTGTATAGATTCTTTTTTATCGATTGTTTGCGAATGTGTGAACATTGTAGGAACGAACCGTGCACCTTTTTGTCGACGTTTTATAAGTGTCCATCTAGGCCTATGTGAAATAAAATATTTTGATTTCTTGATTTTGACCTATGAAATATGATTTAAAAAATCTGCTGTTGCTTCATTTTTTCAAGTTACGTGACCAATATTGTTTGGAGCAGCTGATATTTCTTTTGCGATTTCTTGGTCGGTCCCATAGTAAAAGTTGCTTATTTTCACTACACGGCCCTAAAGTATTGCCCACGTTTAAAAAAAAAAACACCCAGTATATGAATATCTTATCATTTCTTTTTTCATTTTTCCTTTTGGCAATCCTACTGGTAGAAATCTTATTTTGAAATAAGCTGTGCCTTTGTATTCTAAGTTATGTTATTATGCTTTCGTATGTTTTCTATACAACATTATTTTTAGTATATGCGAAACCTGAATATTATTTGTTCAGAATAAGTAATTGAATCGATTCCAATAATTTTTAAACCATGTTATATTTTTTCCCAAAAATATTAAAAAAAGTAAAAAGTTGGATACCGAGCGACTTTGAGTACCTATCGCAATAATTTAGGTACCTACTGCCAAATTATTATTATCAATGAGCTCAAGACGAAGCTGGAAGCGCGCGCTGCGTGGTGACCGCGTTTTTGTGCGGACAACTAGGTAACAGAACAAGCTTATAACTTTGTGATTTTTCATGATACAATTTTGAAACTTTGTACATATATTCTTTACATAAAAATACTAGACATGTTCGTTTCAGGTTTCGCATACACTAAAACTAATGTTGTATAAAAGATATATAAGATATATAAAAGATTATAAGTATTGTCAAGACTTGAATATTAATAAAACAAATTGTAATGTTCAACTGTGCCTATTATAAGTCGTAAAATATTAGTAAAAGATTAATAAAAGATAAATAAATAAATATATGCCTAACCCCTCAGAAAAAATAAACGATACCGTATGTAATATTTACAAATATCAAACTATGTTGGGGTCGGCTTCCAGTTTAACCGGATGCAGCCGAAGACCAGTATTTCACATGTAGCGACTGCCTATCTGACCTCCACAATCCAGTTAGTACTGGGTGTTACGATACCCCTTGGTAAGACTGGTAAGGCCAGAACCAACGGCTAAATGTGCTTACCGAAGCACGGAGGAACCTCGGTATGTAATGTATGATCACCCATCCACGGGCCAGCCTAGGCAAGCGCGGCTTAACCTAAATATCGACCCGAGCGGCTGTTATTATTAAGCCACGAGCTGAATAGTCATCAGTCAAAATAATGCTTGTATTATTCAGCAAAAACTGTTGTCTGTACAAGGTAGGTAGGTACATATTGATCTACGGAACCAATGTAGCGAACACAAATCGTATCCTGGACCTCTATGCTTCGGTTCACTTTGAACGCGTAAGTATCTTCACACCATTTCCCTTGGATAGGCTGGGCTGTAAGCTGGAAGTAGGTGCGGCTCACAACTGGATAAGAAATAGAGCATAATAATCGGACATTGCAATGTAGTTTGGTTTGGTTTTCGGTGGTACTATACAAGGTGTAAACGGACCCTTCACGAAGCCGTCAACCAAGCATTCTGTACATCAAAATAAGTAACTCTATGCAAAAATTATTGCTGGGAAACGAGTTTTTTTGGGGTCAAAAATCACGGTTTACGATAGGACTTAATGTAACGTACTCAAAAGATTATGCTAATGGATGTATTTGAAGTTATAACATAACAAACTTGAATTTAAAAATACTTATAAAAAAGTTGGAACTTTGACCCCGAATATCTGCGTAACTAGAAGGTTTACAGACTCTGGTCAAAGTAAAAACCCATACCTTGGGTCTTGGGAAACGCCAACTAGGCGATTGGAAACGTCACGTGGGCACTCGAACCCCACGGCCCTAGAGTTTCAACCCCAAACAGCTCTAATTACAACTGTTTTGATTCACTGTCTTGATTATTTCTTCAGTAACGGATAACTGCCTCGCTGGTCTAGTGGTCGCAAGCGCGACTGCTGAGCACAAGGTCTTAGGTACTGTTCCCAGGTCGGGCAAAGTTTTATGGGGTTTTTCCATCGGGATTACCTCAGTAGCAACCACGTAGTTTGGATTTGTGCCCGGTTGATGGCAATACGCTTGCCCCTTATTACATGGGACTGAAACATAACTGACGAAATGTGGGTGTGCTATTAGGCACACCTCTGCCTAATCCTTAGGAGATGGCAGGCGTGATGCTATGTTACATAACAGACAACTTTTTCATTCGCAAACTACCTATCTTCAATTCTAGACACAACTTAAACATAGAAATATATTTTTTTAAAGAAATATTTATATCATAAACATTTGTATATCTTTAGTCTACTATAAAGCAAAAGGGATGAAAAGATAAAGAAGAAAACAGATCAGATGTTCGTGTTCCCACGCGGCTGAAGGGAGTTAGATATTGTTGTGAAAAACATTTTAATATTTTGTTGACCTCGTGTCTGTGGAGTTTTTAAAGAGTTTATAAGGGCACACGTGTTTGAACTGAAATTCGGCTAGTTTGTAGTGAGGGGAGATATTTTCAGGCATAAAATACATAACATCATCACGCCTGTAATCCCAGAAGGGTTAGACAGAGGTGTACCTAATAGAACACCTACATTTCGCCAGTTATGTTTAAGTCTAATGTAACAAGGTGCGAGTATATGGCCATCTCTCTTCTCTTCTTCAACCTTTGGCCACCCAATGCTGGGTGTAGATATCTTCCAAATCTCTCCACTTTTAACAGTTTTGTGTCATGGTTATCTAGTTTCTTCTGGCCACTTTAATCAGATTGTCTGTACCATCTAGTCGGTGGTCGTACCACATTCCTTTGTCCGTGGTCTTCACTGCAGCATATATTGAAAAATTCCAGATGGAAGAACCCAATAACACTTTGCCTGTCCTGAGAATCGAACCCAGGACCTCATGCTCAGCAGTCGCGCTTGCGTCCACTAGACCAACGAGGGAGTCGTTTAACTTAACTTCCCTTTACCATTATTTTTTTTGTGGTAATCAACCATAATTAGATGTCGCTTACAGTGGACGGAGGCAAGAGAATTTTTACATTTTTAAATGTATTGTTGTTTTCACTCGCCAACTCATCATCATTCACCTGCCCTTATCCCAATTTATTCGGGGTCGGCGCAGCATGTCATCTTCTTCCATACTTCTCTATTACTCGACATCTCAGCAGTCACCTTCTTTTGTAGCCATATCATCTTTCACACAGTCCATCCATCGTTTCTTTGGTCTTCCTCTACTCTTATAGCTATCCCATCCCAGTATGAATGTCATAGTCAAAACTTTCAGTCGCAAACTCGCCACTAATTTTCTCTCAAAAAGGTAAACGAAGAGAAATACTTTAAGGGACCCTAGTAATCATGAACCCTACCCTTTTATATAATATTCAGTTTCACTTGAAAAACTCTAGTAAAAATAAAAATAAATAAAAAACAGAAATTGTATAATTTATCGAAAACAAAAGTTCCTAAAACAATATAACATAACAAAGTACACAAATTATTATAATTCCTATAATACCTTCAGACATTAACAAAGTAGGGAGCATTAAAAGATTCATCGTTTTGTCTTCAGAATTGCGCTTATCATTTTATAGGAAGCAACCCGTTTCAACACCCCGCGAAGCCCTGTACCATTGGTTACCCCTTCTTAGCGTGCCGATGGCAATCATCGAGCGAGTAATGATACGGCCAAGCGTCACCGTTATATACAGGGTATAAACAGATCCTTCACATAGCCGTCAACCAAGCATTCTGTACATCAAACTAAGTAACTTTACGCAAAAATTATTGCTGGGAATTGAAATCGGGGTGAAAAATCACGTTTTACGGTAGGACTCGATGCACTTAAAGCATTGTGCTGATGGATGGATTGAATAGTATCGGGATCGTGGAAGTGTGTAAAGTAAAAATCTTACATTAAAAACATGTATTTAAAAAAAAAACTTGTGAAAAAGTTGGAAATTTGATCCCTAATATCTCCGTAACTAGAAGGTTCCCAGCCCCCGTAGCATGACCACCGTGGACAAGGATTTCTTTGACAGAAGAATCGACAAAATGACAGATAGTGCAACGAAATCTGTCATTGTGTAGACACAATCTGTCATTTTGTCGATTCTTCCGTCAAAGAAACCCTTGTCTACGGTGGTCATGCTACGGGGCTGGTATGGTCTAGAACAAAAAAATGATCGCAAAGACGGGGAATGTCTACAAGTTGTTCTCAAGAGTCATCACGAATCGTCTCGCGCGCAGGTTTGACGATTTTCAGCCTCCCGAACAAGCCGGATTCCGAAAAGGCTTTAGCACCGTAGACCACATACATACGCTGCGGCAGGTTATACAGAAGACCGAAGAGTATAACCTGCCTCTCTGCTTGGCGTTTGTGGACTATGAGAAAGCCTTCGATTCGATCGAGACTTGGGCTGTACTACAGTCTCTCCAACGGTGCCAAATCGACTATCGGTACATCGAGGTGTTGAAGTGTTTGTACAAAAACGCCACCATGTCAGTCCGACTTCAGGACCAGACCTCAGAACTTATCCTTCTGCAGCGAGGTGTAAGACAGGGAGACGTCATATCTCCGAAACTCTTCGAGGATATCTTCAAGGTTCTGGACTGGAGAGGGTTAGGCATCAACGTCAATGGCGAGTACATCTCTCACCTTCGGTTTGCCGACGATATAGTGGTCATGGCTGAGACCATGGAGGACCTCAGTACAATGCTCGATGACCTTAGTAGAGCTTCCGAAAAAGTGGGTCTTAAAATGAACATGGACAAAACCAAAATCATGTTGAATACCCATGTAACACCCACTCCTATCAAGATCGGAGACTCTACACTCGAAGTTGTAGACGATTATGTCTAACTTGGACAAACGATCCAGTTAGGTAGGTCTAACTTCGAGAAAGAGGTCAATCGTCGAATCCGACTCGGCTGGGCAGCGTTCGGGAAGTTGCGTGGTATCTTCTCGTCCAACTTACCGCAGTGTCTCAAGACGAAAGTCTATGACCAGTGTGTGTTGCCAGTGATTACTTACGGGACCGAAACATGGTCGCTCACAATGGGCCTTATCAGAAGGCTTAAAGTCACCCAAAGGGCAATGGAGAGGGCTATGCTCGGAGTTTCCTTGCGTGATCGAATCAGAAATGAGGACATCCGCAAGAGAACCAAGGTAACCGACGTAGCCCGAAGAATAGCCAAACTGAAGTGGCAGTGGGCAGGGCACATTGCTCGCAGAACGGATGGCCGATGGGGCCGAAAAGTTCTGGAGTGGCGACCGCGAACCGGAAGACGCTGCGTTGGAAGGCCTCCCACTAGGTGGACCGATGACCTGGTGAAGGTTGCAGGGATCCGCTGGATGCGAGTCGCACGGGACCGGTCAATGTGGCGACACTTGGGGGAGGCCTATGTCCAGCAGTGGACGTCTTTCGGCTGAAATGATGATGATGATGATGATGAAAGACGGGGAGAACAAGTGCTTTACGTTATTAAGGGTCTATTTACACCCTTTATTTGAAGTTCCACGGATCCGAACAAAGCGCTATGCTTCCACATTTATTTTGCGAGCCGCCAGTCTGTGGAATTCACGGCTTCTCTGTTCCCTGATCATTATAATCTGGATCTATTCAAAGTTTGAGTGAATCAGTTTCTTCTAGGCAAGCGTGCTCCACCTTAGGCCGCGTCATCGCTCCCCATCAGGCGGTCAAACCCAAGCCAATATAAATTGTGTCGATCCAGAACTGAGCCACAAGTTTAGCAGCTTCAGTACCGTTCATCAATTCCTGCAATGAACAAACAACAGGACACGCAGGGAATTACGTGCCGCAAAGTTTGTGGAACTGCACAACATTTTCCTTTCACTCATCAACTTGCCCACAATTCACTCACAATCACACATTACACTCACAGCTCACTCTCAACTCACCCACAATCTCACATTACACTCCCAGCTCACTCTCAACTCACCTACAATCTCACATTACACTCACAGCTCACTCGCAACTCACTCATAATTCTCACATTTCACTCACACTTTTCAAATAGTACGAGTCTCCTTTATCACTCGTGCGAAACTCTCAGGTGTGGCACGAATTAAACTTACAACGACAATGGTGTTATTATATTTTGTAAAGAAAAGCCTTTGAACTTTTCGTAAACGTACCATTATTAATAATTTGTTGACGTTTTGAATGTGTGTGTTTTATGACGTTTATGCAGGGACCGATTAATAGGGTTAAAAGATAGGTAGGGTATACAGGTTAACTTTTATCATTTATACTTATATATAAAAAAAAAAACTGACACCTGTCACCTGGGACAGTCGACAAATTTTATTTAAAATCCCAATTTTATTGATGAATGCATAATCTCTTGGTTTTTTTTTGCCCGACTGCTTTTAAAATCTGTATTTATATTCTGTTTTAGTGCCTGAGTTTGGCTATTTTATTGAATCCCGAACTTCTATCCTGGAGTGCGCCTCGAGGTTGCCTCGCATTCGGCTTCGAGCCGAGTCCAGGCTCCCAATTCACCTGGCCACGGTGAAGGGGGCTGCGCTGACATGTGTACATCGGCGTCGCGTTGCCTCGGGTTCCCAGTGCGTGTGTGCCGCCGGCGCTCCTGACAGCGTGTCACTACTTGTTGATTGACTTTCAGTGTTTTTATATTTTAGTTTAATAAAGTTATTTTTATTAGGTTTATTTCTTAAGAATTACCTTAATGAGTAGTAGCAGCAGCGATGTGGTGGGTAATAGTAGTAGTCAACCTTCAACTTCGCTGTACACCCTGGAGAGATGCCCACTTTGTACCCAGGCACGATTTTTTAAAGGTAAGCGGGGTCTGAATGTGCATATTGGTAAGGTACATAAATCTTCCAATGCACCCACTTCAGACCCTGTTTCAAATCTTTCACCTTCAACTTCGGCCACATCCACTTTTAATCCGATCTGGCAAACGCTTTCCAAATTAAAAAAATCTGTTCCTGTTTTAAAGCGAGTTCCCCGCGGTGCTAGGCCCTTAGTTGCACAAAACCTAGCAGGTTGTGTGCGCCTTGCCGTCCGAGAGAACTCGTTAAGTGCTTGGGAACAGTTGCTTACCTTCCCTTACCGAATACTTCATGTTCAAAAGAATTTGACCACAAAAAAGACTTTAACAGCTCAAATCAAAGATAATTGTAATATTTCGGCTCAAAATTTTTACTCAAATTTAATGTCACAGGGATATACTTCTTCGAGAGGTGTATCCCATCTGGTTAAATCAAAGTTAGGGGAAGGTGACATTAGCGGTGCACCTAGGATTCTCTTCAGTAGCGATGTGGTGGCTCCGTGTTCTCCAGAAACACTCGCTGCTCTGGAGTCCAAACACCCCGCCCCCACGGATGGCCTTTCTTTTCCCGACCCTCCTGATTCAGACATTTACTCCCTCACCATTACAGGTCGAGAGGTGGTCACAGCCGTTTGCTCCTTCCGGAGCGGCTCCGCAGGCGGCCTCGACGGTCTAAGTCCTCAGCACATAAAGGACCTAATTTGTTCAGGCGCCGGGGAGGCCGGTGAGTTACTCTTGAAGGAACTTACGGCTCTGATTAACCTTATGCTCTCCGGCAAGGTGAACGAGGCCGTCATCGACATCTTGTACGGGGCCAATTTATGTGCCCTGCGCAAGAGGGATGGCGGCATTCGTCCCATTGCCGTGGGTACTACTTACCGTCGTATGGCAGCCAAGATTTGCTGTAAATTTTATGGTGAGGCTGTTTCAGAAAAATTTCAGCCCCTGCAGCTAGGTTACGGTTCCAAAGGGGGCTGTGAGGCTGCCGTACACGCTTTGTCGACCTACCTAAATTCTGGCAAAGGTGAGGTCATCCTGAAGGTTGATATAAAGAATGCCTTCAATTCAGTTAATAGGGACACCTTGTTAACACAAATTAAAAATGAGATACCTCAAACTTATAGTTTTCTTTGGCAGTGCTAAATTACTGTATCGTGACAACCTTTTGGAATCTGCTGTTGGCTGTCAACAAGGTGACCCCCTGCCAGTGATTTTCAGTTTAGCTATTCACCCAATTGTTCGACAGCTAAATTCTAAATTTAACGTTTGGTATCTTGATGATGGAACCCTGGGCGGCGACGTAGATACTGTTTCTTGGCCTTGACCTAAACCTTGCAAAATGTGAACTGTATTTAGCGGACTGTACCAACAGACGACTGACTATTCCTAAATTTAACGTAATACCCCTAACATCAAAATTATTGAAAAAAGTTCTCTTCGTCTCCTTGGGTCTCCAATCTTCGAGAATTCTTTTCCCGATTTTATCGAGGAAAAAATTCAAAATTTCAATGATATTTCGGAAAGGTTGCTCCAAATTAATATGCATTCGGCCATCACCCTAATCCGTTACTGTTGTTTCGGCCCAAAATTAACATATTTCCTACGTGCTTCCCCTTTATGGAAGCACACTCATCTTTTGGACAAAATGGACCAAATTATCAAAAATACTATATCATCCGTTTTAAATGTGGCTTTGGACGACCGTGCTTGGATACAAGCTACTCTTCCCATTCGTATGGGAGGACTCGGCGTCCGCAAAATTTCTAGTATTAGTTTACCGGCGTTTATATCTTCGGTCCACGGCACTGAGAAATTAATCAGGAATATCCTGGCTTCCACACTGATTGATTTTGATGTGCCGTGCTTCTCCGAGGCTATTAATGCCTGGAAACTCGCTTGCCCGAATTCTGAAGAACCCGACCATCCATTTTCCCAGAGACGTTGGGACGAGCCGCTCTGCAGAGTAGTTCAGAACAATTTACTGCTCACGTCTGCTACTACTGCTGAGCGTGCGCGTCTGCTGGCTGTGGGTGAGTGGGAGTCGGGTCTTTGGCTTCACGCACTACCGTCGTCGAGCATAGGCACTTTGCTCGACGACACTACTTTCCGCCTTGCTGCTGCTCTACGCCTAGGCGCCCCTTGTTTTTCTCCTCATCGCTGTCACTGTGGTGAAGCTGTCAACAGCCTTGGACACCACGGCCTTTCATGCAGCCGAAGTGCGGGCCGCTTTGCACGGCACGCGAACTTAAATGATATCATCCGTCGAGCTCTTGTCACCGTCGGCGTTCCGCCTTTATTAGAACCAAATGGCTTGGCACGCGACGATGGCAAGAGACCGGACGGCATGTCTTTGTTTCCATGGAAGATGGGTAGGCCTTTAGTGTGGGATGCAACTTGTGTCGATACTCTTGCGCCATCCCATCTTCCTAGCTCATCGTGCTGTGCTGGGACTGCGGCTGCGGCTGCAGAGAACCTCAAGCGGCGTAAATATAGTAACCTTATTGGTAACTATATTTTCGAGCCGTTTGGGGTTGAAACTCTAGGTCCGTGGGGTCCGAGTGCTCACAGCCTTTTCAAAGACATTTCTAAACGTTTAGTTGACTCTGCCCGTGACCCAAGGGCTGGCTTTTACCTTGGCCAAAGGCTTAGCGTTGCCATACAACGTGGCAACGCCGCCAGTCTTTTGGGTACATTACCAGTCGACTACGTTGAGGAGGAGTTTTTTGACGCCATTTTTTAAGTTTATTTTTAAGTTAGTTAGTTAATATAGGTTATTTTAATTTATTAATGTATACAATATTTACCTTTCACTAAAACCGTTATTATTTTTATTCTGGTTAATCAGCAATATTGAAATGGTTAACTCATTTGTAATATGTTAACCCGTGTAATGATTAACCAAACATATGGGTTACAGGTCTAATTTAAATACATTGCTCGACCAGCACGCGACAAAATGACATATCAACAAAAGAACATTATGACATTTTGTCGATTCTTCCGTCACTACACTTACACTACTTTGTCTCATTTATTCTGGTTAATTAGTAATATTTAAATGGTTAACTCATATGTAATATGTTAACCCGTGTAATGGTTAACCAAACAAAAGGGTTACAGGTCTAATTTAAATACATTGCTCGACCAGCACGCGTAGCATGACAATCGTAGAAACGGGTTTTGTCGACCGAAGAATCGACAAAATGTCAGATTCTTTTGTTGATATGTCATTTTGTCGATTCTTCTGTCGACAAAACCCGTTTCTACTGTGGTCATGCTACGGGTGCAGGACCTGCTTCTAAGCAGTTACTTGCGAAGTTACGAGGCGAAGAACAAGACAGCGACAACATTTTATTATATAAATTCACATAAAATAGATTGTTACAACATTTTCATAACAAACCATCGCTCTTAAAATAAATAATTGCTCACAATTTTAAAGTGTCAGTGTTACGGGGTTTGCGTTTCAGTTTTAATGAGTCGGGAGTTATTATGGTGTCGGCGAAATTAATAGTACGGGACGCCAACGTTTACGTAACGTAGCATCTGTTTTACAGTACTGACTTGGGTGCCTTTGATGTTCTTAAGCTAGATTGTGTGTTTGAGAGTAAGCAGTGTTAGCCGAGGTTGGTCCCTGGATGGGTGACCATCATTATATACCGAAATCTCTTTGTGCCTCGGAAAGCACGTTAAGCCGTTGCTCCCGGCTATCATTTGTAGATCATTGACAGTCGTTACATTTAGTCAGTGGTTTTGGCATTTTCACTTTTTTTTTAAATACAGTCACATTTTGTTTCGTCAGTTGGACTTTCGACTTTATACTACTCATAATGAGGTCTGTTGCTGCTTGTCCTACATAAACTCACACCGCTACTATCATCTAGAGATAATCGTATTGCTTCTTTTACGAAGCCTGAAGTAGCAATGGGCTGGTCATATTAGCCGTAGAACCGATGATCGTTGAGGTAGACGTGTTCTTGAGTGGAGACCGCGAATCGGCAAGCGAAGGTGGGCCTCAAGCTCGCTGAAGCGACAATCAGGGATGCTCAGGGTGGCTTTTAGCAAATGGGCGAGAGTTGCCGAGAATCGAGTTAAGTGGCGTGCGATTGAAGAGGCCTATGTCCAGCAGTGGACTGCTGTTGATGATGATGATGATGATGAGGAAGAATGAATCCGGCCTGTCCTCTAAAGTAATTCGTTTTTCATAGTCCGTGCCTACTAAATGAGTTATTGTCACACTATATGGTCGTGTCACCGACAGTGAAGCCATTAGGTAACATGACAGGTTAATTGGGGCGATTTATTGGTTATATGCTGTTGGAGCCGCCTATTCAAACTGAAGCAATTTCATTTTGTTATTGCCTTTCACAGGTGGTTTCCCAAAGGCTCGTGGTTCCATTTCTAGTGAGTATAATCAGGCTATAACGGACCCACTGTTGGGGTCAGGGACCGTACAACCCGGGTTAACAGTTTAGTTTTGAAGGGGTAAGCCGTTATGGGGTTATCTTTCTCATGATGTAACCCCTTGAATGGGTTCTATGCTTAAATAAAATAAATATGTCGGATCCGGTCATTGATATGGACTTGGAATGAATCGCAAGTACTCCAGTGGTGACATCACGCTGTCTACTTACAAGTCTATCCACACCACAGCGTGCTTCTACAGAGCCGAGATATTTTAAGCTTGTGGCGAGGACGTCATTCAGTGTCTGATCGTAGCAGAGTTGAGACGTCCCGGAACTGTACCCGATTTAGTGTGCCCCGTGTTATTGAGATAAATTGTAATTTCAAGTAATCTTTTAGTACAATAGAAACAGTGTATCACATCCAGTGTATTTTTATTGCACGAAACCCATCTTCTGCTCACATGGTGTACGAGCCTAACGGAATAAATCCTGATAATCCGACAAATAAATATTTATTCAAAAATTAAATTAAGCACAATACAATAATATTATGAATCTTAAAAATAATGTAGGTGCAACCAAGGTCGCCGGGTTAAACCTGTATCACAGGCTGCATGTGTTCGGAATAATTACTATTTGGACAACAGATTTCAAATTAAATCAAACACACAACAACAACAACAACAAAGACACACAACACACACACAACACAACACAACATGGTAAATATCCCGTTTCTAGTGTTAATGATAATGTATAATAGTAATAAACTAAGATCTGTGCTTTACTGTGTAAGATAGATAGACTGGCATCAAATTATGCGCAGGCACACACGTTTCTTGTTATCAATGCTTCATACAATAACAGTGGCACTTAATTACCTACTACATGGTTACGACAGCTAGTTACGTGTGGGGATATACGGAGGGATGTTTTGGGGAGCTTGCTGATGGACTTTCCTTTTGAGATGTACCTAATGGGTACCTGGATTTTGTTCCCAGATCTAGTCAGGTGGTGTTGCGTCAGGAATTCAGGAATTTCTCAGTAGCAACTACGAAGTCTGGATTTGTGCCCGGTTGATTGCAATCGGTTCCTCACTTCCCTGTCAGCACAGGGAATTCAAACATATCTTGCGAAATGACGAAATACTTTACATACATTGTATGCCTATTAGGTTAAACATAGCGATCCTGACAAAACTGGAATTAGATCTTATTATATTGTACCTATGTTTCACAAATAAATAATTTGAATTTGAATTTGAATACCTAAACTTCTGACAAGCCCTTTTTTTTCGGATGGGAAATCATCAAATGAGTGGGTCATATGATGATTTCCCATCCCCGCTCTGGGCGGAGAGGAAGGGAGTGTCAGACTTGTACTAACTAAAACCCATCCATGTTTCTTCTTTGCCCTTTGTGTTCCAGGGCCGCGGTATCTCTTTCGAACAGTCCCGCAGCCCTGGCAGGCATCGGCCCTTGCGGATCCCTTCTTAGTTTCTGACATCTCTTTGAGGCGCGCGTGGGACATGAACGCGCCGTCGATACGGCCTGTCATCATAAGACGGACGGTCGGTGAGCTAGCCCATTACTCAGCGTACACATGCCCGTGATCTAATGGGTATTGGTTTTGTGCCCAATTGATGGCAATCAGTTCCTCATTTGCTGGTAGGGAATTCAAACATATCTTGCGAAAAGAGGATATACTCTATATACATAAACCTCTGGCAACCCCTTTGAAAATAAAGAAGTTACGTGTTACATAAATTGTAGAAATATTCAGAAATAACTAACCAAACTAGTTCATCATCGTCATGTAATTATAACATCTGTACCTAACCTACCTATGTTCAACAATTAAAAATATTTGTATTTGTATCATCCTAACCTTTTCCCAACTATGTTAGGGTCGGCTTCCAGTCTAACCGGATGCAGCTGAATACCAGTATTTTACACGGATTGACTGCTTATCTGACCTCCACAACCCAGTTAGTACTTCGCAGTAGTGAAGAGTCAATTTTTGTAAGTGGTAAGCCGGAGTACATATCTTTAATGTGACTATATTATTTGTATATAGAATACTGACTGTGCCATTTTTCAAAGGGAATCCGGTAGGAATCGAGTTGTATGGAACCTTCGCCACTGGTACTGGGTAATACGATACCCCTTGGTAAGACTGGTTGTCAGACTTTCGGGCCACTGACCACTTTTAACCACTGTCAAAGATCTACAAATGACAACCGGGACCAACGGCTTAACGCGCTTTCTGAGGCACGGAGGAAACTCGGTATGTAATGGGTGGTCATCCATCCATGGACCAATCTAGGCAAGCGCGGCTTAACCTGAAGATCGATTCAATATGCTGTCAACCACGAAGCTCTACGAAGCCACGAACTCCTCTACTAAACTAGTTCATGTAGGTGGCGTATACCACATTAAAACCCCACTCTTTTCAATTTTCTCAGCCAAAAGATCAGAGAGAATACCACCCCGTATATTCTCCACCATATTATATTCATAACATAGATGTATCGACCGCCCGCAGACCACATATAGTCGTTAATTAAACCATAACAACGCTTCAAGCACTTATATATGGACGCAGCGTCAATATTGTTTTAATAAGACAATTTCCTTGCTTTGGTGGAAGTCTGCCAGTGGCGGCTTTTGAAGAAAAAATAAAAGGGAGTCGTCTGTCTTGGTATAGACATGTGATGAGGAGGGATGAAATGCTTGTGACTAGAAGAGTCATCATCTGCCTAGCAGTGGCGAAGGTTCCATACAATTCGATTCCTACCGGATTCCCATTGAATAATGGCACAGTCAGCATTCTATACACAAATAATAAAATCACATTAAAGATATGTACTCCGGCTTACCTCTTACAGAAATTGACCCTTCGCTACTGCGGCCTAGCCTTTTCCCAACTATGTTGAGCTCGGCTTCCAGTCTAACCGGAAGCAGCTGAATATCAGAATTTAAAATGGAGTGACTGTCTATCTGACCTACACAACCTAGTTAAGACTGGGTAATACGATACCCCTTGGCAAGACTGGTTGTCAGACTTTCGGGCCACTGACTACCTGTAACGACTGTCAAAGATATACAATTGTTACGGAGGCACGGAGGAAACTCTGTATGTAATAGGTGGTAACCCATCCACGGACCGACCTAGGCAAACGAGTTAGCCAAGTTAGATACGAGCTCCTCATGTAACTAAAAGAGTGATAGATATGAATGTTGATGGATGGAGAGGAAAAGGCAAAGAAAAGGTGGATTGTGTGACGAATGATAATATGAAAGAGAAAGGAGTAAATGATGCCGTGACGTCTGACAGGGGAGAATGGAAGAAGAAAACGTGTTGAGCCGACCCCGAGTAGAATGGGACAAGGGCAGGAAGATGATGATGATTAAAATAATTTTCTTGTTTTCACGTCTGTTATGTTTATCATCATATACAAATAAATAAAATTGGAGACGTGTCTAATGATCAATTATGTCTTACCCCGCTACCATACAAAATCAATCAGTTGAAACCAACTGTAAACATGTAAGGAAACGGTGTCTTATCCTTAAAACTTCATCAAACCGTGCAATAAAATAGAAGTTCATTAAATCCGTAAAATTCCACAAACTTACAACAGCGCCATCTATGCAGCACTGATCGTACTAATGAAACCACAGCCTTTGTTTCAAAGTAACCTGGTTAATTACATAGGTGGCGCTAGTTTACTTAAAGCAGGCTGGTCAACATGATGGAGAAATAACTGTCTGTTGTTCTCATCTTCTTCTTCTTGAACCTGTATCTATGGATAAAAATGTTTAGCGGTGTTCATCCACAATATTCTTCATTCCAGAATCGTTCATTTTCTTTCTCATCATTACGATCTTCTTTGCCTTTTTCCCAACTATTTTGGATTCTCTCTTGGACTTCGCGTTGAATATCATTTTTCACACGGAGCAACTCCTGTTACTAGGTAACATCATATTCTTAATTAAGACTGGTTCAAACTGACTGAACTGGACTGTTGGTGTCATAGTAAAATATAACTGGAATATCATAATATTACAAATTATAAATAAATAGAATAAAGAAACGAATTATTCAAATATAATAATTAATTTCTTAATAAATAAATGATTTAATTACAATAAAAAAATTTAAAAAAACCAGTCTACCTAATTTAATTGTTTTAGTGTTATGGTAAGTTGATAAAAGCGCTCTCCCTCTCTCCTACCTATTTATTTAATTTAGCTGTGCCCGACAGGGTCCATAATTGTTTCTTCTTAATTGTATTTTACTACCTGTATAAGTACATTATGGATTGCAACAAATAATTTGAATTTGAATTTTAAAAAAATTGTAAATGAAGGACAGTCAGGGCCAACGGCTTATGGTGCTTTCCGAGTCACGGAGGAGTCTCCCATCCACCGAGCAACGCCTGTAAACTGTTGCTTAACCTTGAAGATCAATTAGACTGTACTCATCATCACCCATAAACTCAACTTTTCGCCAATGATGATTAAATTAGAATTGACTGATGCTTAGATAAGTAACAAGGTGACCAGTTGCGCTTGCAAATTA
Source organism: Noctua fimbriata (assembly GCA_905163415.1). Classification (NCBI taxonomy): domain Eukaryota; kingdom Metazoa; phylum Arthropoda; class Insecta; order Lepidoptera; family Noctuidae; genus Noctua; species Noctua fimbriata. The sequence goes on along the minus strand of LR990945.1, from coordinate 11,333,848 downwards.
AATACTCATTGAATCACTATCATTTTTACACATTACCAAATGTAAACAATATAAGGTCTATCTTTTCATACACGAAATATTTTAAGAGTAACTTTTTTAGGTCGTAAAGTCGCCATAGCAACAAAAAAAAAATATCTGAGTGTTTTTGTTTTTACGAAATTATTATAATTCTAAATTTTTTTGAGACTTTTTGCTTAAAACCTTTACTCCTAACAATGCTAGTAGGCAAATACGACGTAGTAACTAGCGTAATGAATGTTCAAAAATAAGGAGCCAGTATTTATATTGTGGGTCAAGTATATAATTTTAATTTATTTATTTTTATAAAAATATTCTTAGATTTAAAAAAATCCCTTGAAATGGCTTCGTTATAGCCGTTAGATGATTCTCTGAAAATATTTCGTGTATGAATAGTTAGACCTTATATATGGAATTTATTCACGAATTTATAGATCTTGGCCATGCTCATTATATTAATCATTTCAAACCTCAGAGCTATACATAAGACATGCCTCACTTCGCTGATTTAAAACCATAGTGTTTCAATAAAGTTCCGCACTGTACCTATTTAACGCTAGTGCAAAAACACAAAATCACTCAAGAATGCAACGACTTAATATGCAAAACAAAACACAATCATTTAAATATTGAGAAAACAGCTATGTTAATTGTCACCATCTTCCTACGCTTGTCCCATGTTACTTGGGGTCGGCGCAACACGTTTTTTTCTTCCACGCTTGTCTTGTCACGCTGTCACTTGCTCCTTTTTTTTCATTTCTACGGCTTTCCTCTCTCGTTCTCTCTCCATAGAATAGAATAGAATATATTTTATTGTAAAACAGGAGTATACATCAAATAATACGTGCAAGGTCTTAAAAAATAACAGGTAGATGGACATGTTTTGCCATTTAAGGCGTACAAAACAACATATTTTTGGCTAAAAATAAACCAAAAAATTAAAAAAAATGAGTCTACACAGCAAACTATGATCAACATTTCATCAACATTTACTTACATCATCATTCTCGTGCCCTTATCCCAATTCATTTGGGGTCAGCGCAGCATGTCTTCTTCTTCCATACTTTTCTATTACTCGTCATCTCATCAGACACCTCCTTTCTTGCCATATCATTCTTTACACAGTCCATTCATCGTTTCTTTGGTCTTCCTCTACTCATATACCCATCCACATTCATACTCAAAACTTTCCTCACAACATTTTCCTCATTCCTCCGAATCACACGCCCATACCACGACCACCGATTACCACACAACTTTTCAGTCACCGGCGCCACTTTCAGACATCCTCACTTACATCACTCTTATATTTGCATGCGAACAAAATCGTAAATTGCATGCGAAAGCCAACTGGTTTCTATCGGTAGGCACAGACGCATATCAAGCTATCCGAAACTGTAAAATTTTCCCCAATGCTATAAATAGCGATAAAGTTGAAAATCTATTCAATAAATTTGATAGTTTGTTGTAGCTTGATGTGCTGGCTGATCTGTACCTACAAGATAGTGTACCGTGGTACACTACTACTTAAGGTACTACTATTTAAGGTGTCCATATCCGGGACCCTATTACTAAGCCTCCGCTGTCCGTCCGTCCGTCTGTCTGTCGGAGGGCAGTATCTCATGATCCGTAACAGGTAGTAGTTCTGTTGCCGCTATAACAAAAAATAATAAAAATAAATTAAAAATTAAAGGGGGCTCCCCTATTAGGATAGTACGGAACCCTTCATGCGCGAGCACGACTCGCACTTGGCCGGTTTTTTCTGTGACATTTCTTCTGATAATAAAGAATATTAATTTTGCAGTGCAGGCGGGAAAACACAGAACTAAAAAATATACCAAGTTTGACATCTCGATGCATTTTTTCTTGACAAGCAACGCCACCTGGAACTGCACACTTAAAATGGTCATACTGTACAGGGTAACGTTACCATCACCCATGATAACTATACAACATTAGTTTTAGTATATGCGAAACCTGATACACGTGTCTAGTATTTTTATGTAAAGAATCTATGTACAAAATGTCAAAACTGTATCATGAAAAATCACAAAGTTATAAGCTTGTTCTGTTACCTAGTTGTCCGCACAAAGTCGTGGTCACCACGCAGCGCGCGCCTCCAGCGTCGTCTTGAGCTCATTGATAATAATAATTAGCCCAGTAGGTATCTAAATTATTGCGATTGGTACTTAAAATCGCTCGGTGTCCACTTTTAACTTTTTTACATATTTTTGGAAAAAAATATAACATGGTTTAAAAATTATTGGAATCGATTCAGTTACTTATTCTAAACAAACTATATTCAGGTTTCGCATATACTAAAAATAATGTTGTATGATAACTTAATATTTTGCCAACCATGATAATTACCAATTACAATTACAACCAATTACAGGTAACATAACGGTAGTGCGGTAGTGCGTCAGGGATGTTTGCAGATAATAATATTGATGGTTTTGCCGCCATTATTAGAAATAGATGTGCATCCTTGATGACTCGTGTTCGCGGCAGCACCAACAGTATTCTCGGTGTGTTCGCAGATCGGTGGGATTCCCCGATGTTGCGAAGGTGGATGCGGCTCCATGCTGTATTTTAACGTATATATTTTCATCTGTGTCTGTAACCTACTAACACTAGAAGTTAAGTAAAATTGTTACTAACCCTATGGACCCTGGTCTGAAATAAAAACCTTCTATTCTATTCTATTCTATAACCATAACCGTCTGCATCTGCAAATCAAAATCACATTGAATCACTATCATTTTTACACATTACCAAATCACTTAAGAATGCGCTATTCAAATCTGACATAATGTTTAAAAAAGAACCGCAATCATCAAAATGAAGATAGCTATGTAAATTATTGCATTTTAAAACTACGCCCGTATAAAACAGAAATATTTATGCTAATTGTATTGGAAATCTATTTTTTCCTGTTACTACGTCATTCTTGATTGTGAAGAATTTAGGACTTGCATCACTTGCGTATGTATGGAAATTCCTTAGGCTGGTTGCAAACGCAGCTTCTTTTTTACCCCCGACGCAAAGAGGGGGGTGTTTTAAGTTTGACCGCAATGTATGTGTGTGTGTGTCTGTCTCTGGCACCGTAGCTCTTAAATGAGTGAACCGATTTAGATGGAGTTGTTTTTATTTGAAAGCTAGTTTCTTTGCAATAGTTCTTAGATACGGTTTATCAAAATTGGTGCAGCCATTTACTAGATATGGGGGATGAAAGTGGTGATGAATAATCGAATATTTTCAATTATACCCAAGTGGGGTATCAAATGAAAGGGCATGATGTGTATATTACAATTAGACATGTTTTATCAAAACCGGCTCAGCAATTTCATTGACTTTTTAATTGGTTTTTTAAATTTTAAATTTAATTTTTTGTTATTAAATCCACTTTTTGGTTGTTCCATTAAAATTAAAATCGTCATGAAGATGCAGCTGAATACCAGTACCATAACTTTAAACGGAGCGACTGCCTATTTGACCTCCACAACCCCATTAATATTAGGTAATATGATACCCCTTGAATTTCGTCAGTGGCCCGAAAGTCTGACAACCAGTATTAACTGGTTGTCACACTTTCGGGCCACTGACGACTGTCAAAGATCTTCAAAAGACTTTAGCAGACAGCAAGCAGTCCGCAACATACTTGAGAAAAGGCTAGACAGATAATGAGTGACTATGCTAATAGTTGCACAATATTGTTATAGTAAGATGTTTTCTGTTGCTTGACATTTGTAGTTGTTCGTTTGTGTATTCAGTGTGTTTGCAACATGTTTTAGCAACACAAAAACATGTTGCGTAACTTTAGTTCTGGAATCTGTAATATAGATGCGACAGATACAAATTGCTGCTATTCTGTCGCTTAGGTAACAAAGGTAAAGGTTAAGTATTAGCAAATAAACTATTGAAATGATATACTAAAGGGGCTCATTGCTTAATGATCAACACTGATTGATGGGTCTAACGTTAAGCAATGTTGACGCGGTCAAATACTGAATAGATGCTTATTTACACATCGAGATGACTTCGAACATACTTAAGTAGAATTTCGTGCGTCGAAGATATATTATTCTAGTGTTAGAAGCAGGATTAATGTTTTAAGAGGTGAGGTTCGAATTGTTTTAAGATTGATTAAATATTAATAAACAAACTCTTATGAAATGTGTCACACAGAGAAAACCATAATGTTTGATTCTCTCTAATCTAGACAATAGGTACAAGAGTAAAATGGTCGATTGGCGGCGGCGATCTCTCGCGCCCGGCCCTGGTTCAAGCCATGGTCCGGAGCGAGAGGGAATGGGAAGCCGTCACCTCCTTCTGCGAAGCAGTCATGCTAGTGAAGGAGGTGGCGGGACGTGAGTGGGAAAGAGCCTCACGTCCCAGCCGCCGCGGGAGACGCCCTGGGTGTCGGTGGTCACGTGGTGCCCCCCGGCCACCGTAGGCGCGGGCCTGTGGATGGCGAGTTATGGGCTAGCTCGCCGTCCGGCCGTCTTATGACGACAAGCCGTGTCGACGGCGCTTTCGTGTTCCACGCGTGCCTCAAAGAGATGTCAGCAACCACGTAGGGGCCCGCATGGGCCGATGCCTGCCAGGGCTGCGGGACTGTTCGAAAGAGATACCGTGGCCCTGGAACACAAAGGGCAAAGAAGGAACATGGATGGGTTTTAGTCAGTACAAGTCTGACACTCTCTTCCGCTCCGCTCAGAGTGGGGGGGTCATTTGACGATTTCCCATTCTAAAAAAAAAAAAAAAGAGTAAAATGGTAACAGACTCCTTCTACATAATAATACAAAAAGAAATCCTGACGCACTCATTGTCAACAACGCCTATCCCAAATCCATGAATCTAGAAAGCTCGGCTCATTTAACCCACAATTCTCGGCAATTCTCATCCGACTGCTACCAGCCAACCTGCTCGTATAAACACTCCATCTAGCCTTACCTCTTTTGTCCCGATGAGCCCTGATGAGAGCGAAGGAATTTCTCAGACTCGTACTGACTAAACACACGGGTGTTCCCTCGCACACTTGCGTTGGGGGGCAGCAGGATTAAATGCGACTTCCACTGCCCCGGAGTAGTTCCAGCCCGCGTGACCCGTGGGCATAGTCCCGGGGGGGAGTGAGGTGTAGGGCGTCCTTACCTTACGTAAACCGATTTGTTGTATCCACTCAAGAATGCATCTACCTCAACGGTCATCAGTTCTACGGCTAATATGGCCAGCACTTTACCAATGCTGCTATTGTCGACAGCTTTGGTTCTTTGCCGTATCACCGTGTTCCGAATTTGATCACTCAAGGAGACAGAATATAGTTTTTTTGTTATACTTTACGACATTGATTGTTTCTTCTGTAACCAGCCTTATTCTATTGTCTAACAACAATATTTAAATTAATTAATGATATGGCTAATGTGTGCAAATCTAGAAATATTTCAATCGCCGAGTCATTTTACAATGCGTTATGCATGTCATTATGAATATATGTCAAGGATTAATAATATCAGCTTACTTTGAACAAAACTACTTGCAACTGTATGGACTTGTGAGATTTTTGTTACGGGACAAAGGTTACAAGTTAACAAAAACTTATTGGAAATCATTTATTTCAATGCGGAAGCGTCAGGGTACCTCGCGAAATTCAAATTTTCTTGCGTTTTTTGCAATTTACAGGTCAGTGTTAAGTTATAAGTTGATGAAAAAAGAGTCGAGCAAGTAACGCTTATGTTGTTACAGAATTACAATCATTAAAATCATCAAAACAACCCCTCCCCCCCCCTTATTTTTTCATTCAATGGATGAAATAGTTATTGAATGGGGTTACATGAATTAAAATTTGAATTTCGTGGGCTACCCTGACGCTTCCACCTTAATTACGAAAAAAAAAGAGAAGCTCCACAGTGCGCGTTTAAATTTAAAAAAAAAAAAAAAATATACCCTACATTAACATGACATCACGCCTATAATCCTCGAAGGATTAGTCTGATGTGCACCTTATGGTACACCCATATTTTGCCAGTTATGTTTAAGTCCCATGCAATGATAATTATTATAAAGAAAGATACGCTACGTTCATACTGATTCAAATATTGTTGCGTTGTTACGACTGCGATAGATAATACGGAACGTATGATACAGAAAGAGATAGCTGTTGCGCTTGAAGTACTTAAATTACGACAATTGTCTGAATTTGTCTGCAACAATTTGACGGCATGGTTGGCGCAGTGGCTGAACGATTGACTGCTGCGTTGCGTGTCGCGGGTTCGATCCCCGCAGGGAACAAATATTTGTATGGCCTACAGATAGTTGTTCCGGGTCTGGCTGTTTGTGTATGTGAGTTTAAATGTTTGTAACGACACAGGAGACATTCCTATCGTGGGGCAACGCACAAGTCCAGACTCCGCGGCTGCTACTGAAATACCTCCGAACACAATTTCAAATCATTCATCATTCCTAAAAATAGCCATGCAGTAAAATAAATCCTAACTAGTACTACCTAGTACCTATAAATCTGTATCAAGAAATGCGCCAAAATCATCACCCACATAAGAGGAGCCGATAGATTTTATTTTGGTAATATCGAATTAATAAAAAATAATTAAGAAATGAATATGCAATCGCGACGAAAATGGTAGAATGTGTCATTGATTCGAAACCTACACACTACTTAACGTTCGATGTGAATCTTACCCGAGGCCATAATTGGCTCCCATTGTAATCTTTTAGGCATCCATAAATGGTCATCTGAGCTCCTGTCTTCTTGAAAAATAGATCACAGATAAAAAAAAACGTATAAAATTCAAAGTCCTGACTGACTGACTGATATATCAACCCACAGCCCAAACCGCTGGTCCTAGAGACATGAAATTTGGAGGGTGTATTCTTTGTGGAGAGTAGGTATCCACTAAGAAAGGGTTTTTCGAATTTCCAACCCTAAGAGGGTGAAATGGGGGTTGCTTTTTCGGGGTCGATTGACTTCCAAATCTGTGTACATAGTCTTCATTTAAAATTATGAAAATCGTATACGACAGTTTTTTCCAAAATCGCAATTATGATGTAGCTTCTGCACATGAGCAATGCCGAGGGCAGAAGCTACATCATAATAATAAATACTTATTCGATTCCTCTCTCAAGAGCCCTTACCAACGGAAGCTCGGACCCTGTTCCCAGTGCTGGTGAGCTACTATTTTTTTATATTTTTTAATGTTTTTTTATATTGTTTTATAATAGAATATTTAAAAATGTAACTAATAATAAATAAAAGATATAACACATGTTATTTATTTTATTATTTTATACGTACTGCAGGTTATCACCCATACCTTGTCGATGTTCCACACATTCGCACGAAGCGCTTTGCTACATCATTTATTATGCGCACAGCCAAGGAGTGGAATTCCCTGCCTGTGTCGGTGTTTCCAAGTTCATATGACCCCAATCTATTTAAATCGCGAGTTAATAGGCTTCTTTTGGGTTAGCTCGTTCCATCGTCGACCTCATCTCTGTCCTCAGGACTAGACTGAGGTCAAGAGTAAGCCCATACAGAATAAAAAATAAAATAAAAAACATTTTAACTAAAAATTAATAAAAGAAATAATATTACCTATTCAAGGCGCAAAGGAAAGATAATGTTCTTTCACTCTTCTTTTGAAAACTGCAACAGTTTGGCAGTCCCTAATGTCAGGCGTACGAATTCCACAACCGCACAGCATGTACAGTAAAGGAGTAGGAGTAGAAGTCGGTAGAATGGGGAGGGGATTTAAGGAGGTTCCTAAGATGCGACCTGCAAGGTGCATCAAAAGGACTGGATTAGGAAAAGCGTTTCCACAGATAGGATGGTGTTTTAGGGTTATGAAGGATGTTAAAAGCAGACACAATATCCGAGCGTTCCTGAGAAGTCGAATTGGAAGCCACTATGGAACCTTATGGACTATGAGTTCGCAAATTGCTTGAAAGACCTAGGTATACCCGGCTCTTTCAAGGTCTTTGTGCAACCAGGTGCATGCCCTAGTTCCAACACGTCACCTAGGACCGTTACCACTGGGTCAACCGCTCAATACAGCTCATTGGTTCAATGACTAAGTAACATTGGCATCTCACAATACATGCCTACTGGCGCTTATGTCGCAACGGTGAGCACATAAGTCACCGAGTACTAATGTATTCGAGAGAAAATGACGTCATTGGCTTTCAAAATCTTGGCAGAGGTGTGTCTAGAAGTAAATAAAGTGAGGTTAGAGGTAAAGTGTATTTTTTTGACAAAATTTTCTCGGTAGCTACTTGTAATTTATATTGTACTCGAAGGTCGCGTTTAGGATTCAAAAGTATTGTTACATCTTGTTGGTAAAGGAAAAAAATAAACGTCTTTAAAAAAAAACACTAGAGATTGGAAAATGTAGAATGTGTCATTGAGTTGAAACCCACACAATACTTAAAATTCAATTTGAATTTTACCAGAGGTTTTAATTGCCTGCTATTGTAATCTTTTAGGCATCATTATGGTCATCTGAGCTCTGTCTTCTTGAAAAATAGATCATATACAACATTATTTTTAGTATATGCGAAACCTTAATATAGTTTGTTCAGAATAAGTAATTGAATCGATTCCAAAGATTTTTAAACCATTTTATATTTTGTCCCACAAATATTTTAAAAAGTTACAAGTTGGACACCGAGCGACATTAATAATATCGGAATAATTTAGGTACCTACTGCCAAATTATGTTTATCAATGAGCTCAAGACGATGCTGGAGGCCCGCGCGCGGGCGCGTTGCGTGGTGACCACGCTTTTTTGCGGACTACCAGGTAACCGAATAAGCTTATAACTATGTGATTTTTCATGATACAGTTTTGAAATTTTGTACATAGATTCTTTACATAAAAATACTCGACATGTGTTTCAGGTTTCGCATATACTAAAAATAATGTTGTATAAAAGATAAATAAATAAACGATATGTAATATTTACAAATGTCAAACTATGTTGGAGTCGGCTTCCAGTCTAACCGGATGCAGCTGAATACCAGTATTTTACATGGAGCGACTGCCTATCTGACCTCCACAACCCAGTTAGTACTGAGAAAAGGCTAGACAGATAATGAGTGACTATGCTAATAGTTGCACAATATTGTTATAGTAAGATGTTTTCTGTTGCTTGACATTTGTAGTTGTTCGTTTGTGTATTCAGTGTGTTTGCAACATGTTTTAGCAACACAAAAACATGTTGCGTAACTTTAGTTCTGGAATCTGTAATATAGATGCGACAGATACAAATTGCTGCTATTCTGTCGCTTAGGTAACAAAGGTAAAGGTTAAGTATTAGCAAATAAACTATTGAAATGATATACTAAAGGGGCTCATTGCTTAATGATCAACACTGATTGATGGGTCTAACGTTAAGCAATGTTGACGCGGTCAAATACTGAATAGATGCTTATTTACACATCGAGATGACTTCGAACATACTTAAGTAGAATTTCGTGCGTCGAAGATATATTATTCTAGTGTTAGAAGCAGGATTAATGTTTTAAGAGGTGAGGTTCGAATTGTTTTAAGATTGATTAAATATTAATAAACAAACTCTTATGAAATGTGTCACACAGAGAAAACCATAATGTTTGATTCTCTCTAATCTAGACAATAGGTACAAGAGTAAAATGGTCGATTGGCGGCGGCGATCTCTCGCGCCCGGCCCTGGTTCAAGCCATGGTCCGGAGCGAGAGGGAATGGGAAGCCGTCACCTCCTTCTGCGAAGCAGTCATGCTAGTGAAGGAGGTGGCGGGACGTGAGTGGGAAAGAGCCTCACGTCCCAGCCGCCGCGGGAGACGCCCTGGGTGTCGGTGGTCACGTGGTGCCCCCCGGCCACCGTAGGCGCGGGCCTGTGGATGGCGAGTTATGGGCTAGCTCGCCGTCCGGCCGTCTTATGACGACAAGCCGTGTCGACGGCGCTTTCGTGTTCCACGCGTGCCTCAAAGAGATGTCAGCAACCACGTAGGGGCCCGCATGGGCCGATGCCTGCCAGGGCTGCGGGACTGTTCGAAAGAGATACCGTGGCCCTGGAACACAAAGGGCAAAGAAGGAACATGGATGGGTTTTAGTCAGTACAAGTCTGACACTCTCTTCCGCTCCGCTCAGAGTGGGGGGGTCATTTGACGATTTCCCATTCTAAAAAAAAAAAAAAAGAGTAAAATGGTAACAGACTCCTTCTACATAATAATACAAAAAGAAATCCTGACGCACTCATTGTCAACAACGCCTATCCCAAATCCATGAATCTAGAAAGCTCGGCTCATTTAACCCACAATTCTCGGCAATTCTCATCCGACTGCTACCAGCCAACCTGCTCGTATAAACACTCCATCTAGCCTTACCTCTTTTGTCCCGATGAGCCCTGATGAGAGCGAAGGAATTTCTCAGACTCGTACTGACTAAACACACGGGTGTTCCCTCGCACACTTGCGTTGGGGGGCAGCAGGATTAAATGCGACTTCCACTGCCCCGGAGTAGTTCCAGCCCGCGTGACCCGTGGGCATAGTCCCGGGGGGGAGTGAGGTGTAGGGCGTCCTTACCTTACGTAAACCGATTTGTTGTATCCACTCAAGAATGCATCTACCTCAACGGTCATCAGTTCTACGGCTAATATGGCCAGCACTTTACCAATGCTGCTATTGTCGACAGCTTTGGTTCTTTGCCGTATCACCGTGTTCCGAATTTGATCACTCAAGGAGACAGAATATAGTTTTTTTGTTATACTTTACGACATTGATTGTTTCTTCTGTAACCAGCCTTATTCTATTGTCTAACAACAATATTTAAATTAATTAATGATATGGCTAATGTGTGCAAATCTAGAAATATTTCAATCGCCGAGTCATTTTACAATGCGTTATGCATGTCATTATGAATATATGTCAAGGATTAATAATATCAGCTTACTTTGAACAAAACTACTTGCAACTGTATGGACTTGTGAGATTTTTGTTACGGGACAAAGGTTACAAGTTAACAAAAACTTATTGGAAATCATTTATTTCAATGCGGAAGCGTCAGGGTACCTCGCGAAATTCAAATTTTCTTGCGTTTTTTGCAATTTACAGGTCAGTGTTAAGTTATAAGTTGATGAAAAAAGAGTCGAGCAAGTAACGCTTATGTTGTTACAGAATTACAATCATTAAAATCATCAAAACAACCCCTCCCCCCCCCTTATTTTTTCATTCAATGGATGAAATAGTTATTGAATGGGGTTACATGAATTAAAATTTGAATTTCGTGGGCTACCCTGACGCTTCCACCTTAATTACGAAAAAAAAAGAGAAGCTCCACAGTGCGCGTTTAAATTTAAAAAAAAAAAAAAAATATACCCTACATTAACATGACATCACGCCTATAATCCTCGAAGGATTAGTCTGATGTGCACCTTATGGTACACCCATATTTTGCCAGTTATGTTTAAGTCCCATGCAATGATAATTATTATAAAGAAAGATACGCTACGTTCATACTGATTCAAATATTGTTGCGTTGTTACGACTGCGATAGATAATACGGAACGTATGATACAGAAAGAGATAGCTGTTGCGCTTGAAGTACTTAAATTACGACAATTGTCTGAATTTGTCTGCAACAATTTGACGGCATGGTTGGCGCAGTGGCTGAACGATTGACTGCTGCGTTGCGTGTCGCGGGTTCGATCCCCGCAGGGAACAAATATTTGTATGGCCTACAGATAGTTGTTCCGGGTCTGGCTGTTTGTGTATGTGAGTTTAAATGTTTGTAACGACACAGGAGACATTCCTATCGTGGGGCAACGCACAAGTCCAGACTCCGCGGCTGCTACTGAAATACCTCCGAACACAATTTCAAATCATTCATCATTCCTAAAAATAGCCATGCAGTAAAATAAATCCTAACTAGTACTACCTAGTACCTATAAATCTGTATCAAGAAATGCGCCAAAATCATCACCCACATAAGAGGAGCCGATAGATTTTATTTTGGTAATATCGAATTAATAAAAAATAATTAAGAAATGAATATGCAATCGCGACGAAAATGGTAGAATGTGTCATTGATTCGAAACCTACACACTACTTAACGTTCGATGTGAATCTTACCCGAGGCCATAATTGGCTCCCATTGTAATCTTTTAGGCATCCATAAATGGTCATCTGAGCTCCTGTCTTCTTGAAAAATAGATCACAGATAAAAAAAAACGTATAAAATTCAAAGTCCTGACTGACTGACTGATATATCAACCCACAGCCCAAACCGCTGGTCCTAGAGACATGAAATTTGGAGGGTGTATTCTTTGTGGAGAGTAGGTATCCACTAAGAAAGGGTTTTTCGAATTTCCAACCCTAAGAGGGTGAAATGGGGGTTGCTTTTTCGGGGTCGATTGACTTCCAAATCTGTGTACATAGTCTTCATTTAAAATTATGAAAATCGTATACGACAGTTTTTTCCAAAATCGCAATTATGATGTAGCTTCTGCACATGAGCAATGCCGAGGGCAGAAGCTACATCATAATAATAAATACTTATTCGATTCCTCTCTCAAGAGCCCTTACCAACGGAAGCTCGGACCCTGTTCCCAGTGCTGGTGAGCTACTATTTTTTTATATTTTTTAATGTTTTTTTATATTGTTTTATAATAGAATATTTAAAAATGTAACTAATAATAAATAAAAGATATAACACATGTTATTTATTTTATTATTTTATACGTACTGCAGGTTATCACCCATACCTTGTCGATGTTCCACACATTCGCACGAAGCGCTTTGCTACATCATTTATTATGCGCACAGCCAAGGAGTGGAATTCCCTGCCTGTGTCGGTGTTTCCAAGTTCATATGACCCCAATCTATTTAAATCGCGAGTTAATAGGCTTCTTTTGGGTTAGCTCGTTCCATCGTCGACCTCATCTCTGTCCTCAGGACTAGACTGAGGTCAAGAGTAAGCCCATACAGAATAAAAAATAAAATAAAAAACATTTTAACTAAAAATTAATAAAAGAAATAATATTACCTATTCAAGGCGCAAAGGAAAGATAATGTTCTTTCACTCTTCTTTTGAAAACTGCAACAGTTTGGCAGTCCCTAATGTCAGGCGTACGAATTCCACAACCGCACAGCATGTACAGTAAAGGAGTAGGAGTAGAAGTCGGTAGAATGGGGAGGGGATTTAAGGAGGTTCCTAAGATGCGACCTGCAAGGTGCATCAAAAGGACTGGATTAGGAAAAGCGTTTCCACAGATAGGATGGTGTTTTAGGGTTATGAAGGATGTTAAAAGCAGACACAATATCCGAGCGTTCCTGAGAAGTCGAATTGGAAGCCACTATGGAACCTTATGGACTATGAGTTCGCAAATTGCTTGAAAGACCTAGGTATACCCGGCTCTTTCAAGGTCTTTGTGCAACCAGGTGCATGCCCTAGTTCCAACACGTCACCTAGGACCGTTACCACTGGGTCAACCGCTCAATACAGCTCATTGGTTCAATGACTAAGTAACATTGGCATCTCACAATACATGCCTACTGGCGCTTATGTCGCAACGGTGAGCACATAAGTCACCGAGTACTAATGTATTCGAGAAAAAATGACGTCATTGGCTTTCAAAATCTTGGCAGAGGTGTGTCTAGAAGTAAATAAAGTGAGGTTAGAGGTAAAGTGTATTTTTTTGACAAAATTTTCTCGGTAGCTACTTGTAATTTATATTGTACTCGAAGGTCGCGTTTAGGATTCAAAAGTATTGTTACATCTTGTTGGTAAAGGAAAAAAATAAACGTCTTTAAAAAAAAACACTAGAGATTGGAAAATGTAGAATGTGTCATTGAGTTGAAACCCACACAATACTTAAAATTCAATTTGAATTTTACCAGAGGTTTTAATTGCCTGCTATTGTAATCTTTTAGGCATCATTATGGTCATCTGAGCTCTGTCTTCTTGAAAAATAGATCATATACAACATTATTTTTAGTATATGCGAAACCTTAATATAGTTTGTTCAGAATAAGTAATTGAATCGATTCCAAAGATTTTTAAACCATTTTATATTTTGTCCCACAAATATTTTAAAAAGTTACAAGTTGGACACCGAGCGACATTAATAATATCGGAATAATTTAGGTACCTACTGCCAAATTATGTTTATCAATGAGCTCAAGACGATGCTGGAGGCCCGCGCGCGGGCGCGTTGCGTGGTGACCACGCTTTTTTGCGGACTACCAGGTAACCGAATAAGCTTATAACTATGTGATTTTTCATGATACAGTTTTGAAATTTTGTACATAGATTCTTTACATAAAAATACTCGACATGTGTTTCAGGTTTCGCATATACTAAAAATAATGTTGTATAAAAGATAAATAAATAAACGATATGTAATATTTACAAATGTCAAACTATGTTGGAGTCGGCTTCCAGTCTAACCGGATGCAGCTGAATACCAGTATTTTACATGGAGCGACTGCCTATCTGACCTCCACAACCCAGTTAGTACTGGGTGTTACGATACCCCTTGTTAAGACTGGTAAGGCCGGAACCAACGGCTTAATGTGCTTTCCGAGTTGCGGAGGAAACCTGGTATGTAATGGATGAAAACCCATCCACGGGCCAGCCTAGGCAAGTGCGGCTTAACCTGAAGATCTACCCGAGCGGGATACTAAAACTAATGTTGTAGAAGCCGTGCCATCATCTGCCTATCCCTTTACCAAATATATTGGGAGAAGATTCCAGTTTAACCGAATGCTCAGCGATTGGCTGCTGCGCCATCGCACGAGATTCCCGCACGGAATAAATATTTGTTTGGTCTACTGGTAGTTGTTGCTTGTGCTATGTAATAAATAACTTTACTTTCGGAAGTCGCTGGTGACTTTTCTTTGTTTCGTTGGCTTTTTTTCCACCGTTCATCAGCATCATCTACATCGGTGAAAGAAAACATCGTGAGGAAACCTGAAGTTTTAATTGATATAATTCTGAAATCGCCAACCCGTCTTGAGCAAGCGTGCATCCCAGCAGTGGGACAGTCATAGCATAATAAGCATAGCATAATCAGCCTATAATGTTCCTACTGCTGGGGCATAGGCCTTCTGTCTATGAGAGGGAATGGGCTATAATCCACCACGCGGGCCCAGTGCCAAGGCCCAATTTTTGGTTCTACGACATGCCGGTTTCCTCACGATGTTTTCCTTCACCGTTTTGAGAACAGTGGTGATGAAATAAATTACACAAAGTATTGCGCCTGCCTGGGTTCGAACCCACGACTTACTGTTCGTAAGTCGGGGCCGCCACCACTGGGCTACCGCTGCTCAACACAGTCACAGGGGACAGTCATAGACTGGTATTATTAAAATTGACTCAGAACAATACGTCAGCAGTAGAATCTGCATCGTACTATTGTGTCAATTAAATAAGTAAATAAAGACACAAATTCCAATGACACCATGTTGTAATAAATTAGCAATAACCTTTCAAAATTCAATGTTACACAGTTAATAAATGACAGGACCAAAACTTTCTGACGACGAGACTTGCATTGCAATGGACAGGATTGCAATAAACATAACATCACGCCTGTAATCCCCGAAGGGTTAGGCAGAGGTGTACCTAATATAGTACACCCACATTTCGCCAGTTATGTTTAAGTCCCATGTAATAGGGGCGAGCCTAATATAGACAGGATTGTAATAAACATAACACCACGCCTGTATCCCTGAATGGTAAGGCAGAGGTGCATCTTAGTACACAGGTACACCCACATTTGGCCACTCGCGCTTGCCACCGCTAGACCAACGAAGCAGCAATAAACTGATGATTATATCTATATTTAAAAGTAACAGTCGCTCCATGTAAAATACTGATATTCCGCTGCATCCGGTTAGACTGGAAGCCGTCCCCAAAATAGTCGGGAAAAGGCTAGGCAGATGATGAGTAGTAAAGTAAAGTAGCAGCCGGCATCGTAATAAGGACTCCACAAAACCTGGTGATACTGTGAGTGTGTTTTGCCGTGACTTAGTGTCGAGTTCCAGTAGTGCGCGTAGCAAAAGACAAAGAAAGAGGGTAGATAGATTTATCTGCTCTTAACAATTTATTTTCCATCCACTCGTATTCTCCAGTCAACCCGCGATCAAAATATCGGGAGCTCAAAATAATGAACAATCACTGAAGATATCCCGTAAGCGACAATACAAGTTTAGATGAGGAGTACCTACCTAATCGATGTTAGGAAATCCCGTGCAGTCTATTTTTAGACCTAACTGCTGTGTTTTACACCATCTTACGCATATTTACTATCTTATTGCTCGCAGAACGGATGGCCGATGGGGCGAAAAGTTCTGGAGTGGCGACCGCGAACCGGAAGACGCTGCGTTGGAAGGCCTCCCACTAGGTGGACCGATGACCTGGTGAAGATTGCAGGGATCCGCTGGATGCGAGTCGCACGGGACCGGTCAATGTGGCGACACTTGGGGGAGGCCTATGTCCAGCAGTGGACGTCTTTCGGCTGAAATGATGATGATGATGATGACGCATATTAACTAACGTAAAACCCTAATAGGGTAAGTGTAATGTTTGTACTACATTTTGGACCTTCAATGACGGATGTGGGATCTTGCGACCCTGGTATCAGAAAGTGGGCTTTTTCACACTGCGTCATTTGTTTTGTCAAATACTTAGGAAATTCCGTATGACTGCAACTGAGCTGGAGAATTGGAAAGGATTGATTTGTAGTTTTTTTGAAGTGGGCGTTGATAACTGCTCCAGAATATTTTATTTTTGTAGCTATCTTCGTTTTTCCTGTGAAACTTGATAACTTAAATTGTTCCAAATAAACTTTATTTTATATTTTTATTTATTTTTAGTTTCATGCTTAACGCAGACAGGCATTAGTAGACTTTTCTCCGATTGAAACTATTTTTCTTTGCGTGTCGATGAAAAATTTTCATTGAATATATTGAGCCCAAAATTCAGTTATGGCAAACTCCATCAGCTGATGCAGTCAAGATCATCAAGTGTGCAGGTACCAGGGCATGCAGCGCAAGATGGAAGGAGGGCCTTTGTCTGTGGAGACACGCCGCATACACACTTGAGATCTAAGCCGTCTATGAACGAATCTGAAGAGATTGTCTTTGCTACGGCCAACTTGGGTTCGGAGTCTATTTAGATTTTTCCAAGTCGGCCACGGCAAAGCATGCCCAGGTAGAAGGCTTTCAGACGGCTCGATGAAGCCGTCAGGGGGCTTAAGCAGCTCCGGCCAGAGGAACTATTGTATGAATTAAAACGGAAAAAATTAAAAATTAAAATTTAAACGGTGGAGATTCATTAATGACTCTGCTCTGCAGTGTAAGTGTGGTGCTGTTCTACAAACGATGGGGCACTTAATATCATGTCCTGCGTGTCCTGTTGTTTGTTCACTACCTACAGGAACTGATGGACGCTACCGAAAGCGCCAAATCGCCGCGAGTAGCTCAGTTTTGGGCTGATACAATTTATATTGCCGTCGACACGCTAAAAAGAAGAACGGAAGCAGGAAGAATATAAAAACACAGAATCGGTTAACTCGTGATTGATCGATTGTTCATGTTAACAGTGTTTAATCGATTCTCGTACAAAAAACCACAATTTCTGATACAAAAAAATATTTTTTTCAAATGGTGTGGTAGTGACACTCGAAGGACCATTAATAACGAACCTATTGTATGACCACATTAAGTGTGCAGTTCAAGGTGGTGTTCATCATCGTCATCACTGCTGGACATAGGCCTCCTCCAAGTGTCGCCACATTGACCGGTCCCGTGCGACTCGCATCCAGCGGATCCCTGCAACCTTCACCAGGTCATCGGTCTACCTAGTAGGAGGCCTTCCAACGCAACGTCTTCCGGTTCGCGGTAGCCACTCCAGAACTTTTCGGCCCCATTGGCCATCCGTTCTGCGAGCAATGTGCCCTGCCCACTGCCACTTAAGTTTGGCTATTCTTCGGGCTACGTCGGTAACCTTGGTTCTCTTGCGGATGTCCTTATTTCTGATTTGATCATGCAAGGAAACTCTGAGCATAGCCCTCTCCATTGCCCTTTGGTTGAAGGTGGTGTTGCTAGGCAAGAAAATTTGCAAACTTGGCATATGTTTTATTTATTTATTTTATTTCACAAGTAAAAAAAATGTACAAAGGCGGACTTAATGCCATAGGCATTTTCTACCAGTCTACCTTAGGGTGAGACAATATACAGTTGGTGCAATAACAGACAAAAAAGAATAGAAAATATTTATAACAAAAAAATATAAGAATAAATACTTATATACATACATATATTATACTTTATAAAGTTAATAGAGATAAACAAGAAAAACTACTACAATTTAGTTCTGAGACGAATCTGCCATCTTCTTGTGTTCACGAGCTTTCACTTTGAAAGTGAGCTGACTGGTCACCGTCCTGATACTCTGAGGGAGCGCATTCCAAAGGAAAACCGCCTGGACAAAGAAAGAAGATTTTATAAAACCAGAGCGGTGAGAAGGACATCGTAAAAGACAATTATTAGCGGAACGAAGATTCTTGCTGTGCGCAGAGCATAAATATTGACAATTAGACGTCAGATAAGAAGGAGAAGTGGGTTTGTGAAGAAGAGAAAACAGGGTTGTCAAAGCCCTCAATTCTCTGCGCTGCCGGATGGGTCATCTTAAAGGCGGTTTTAGTTCCGCTCACTTGCTCAGATAAGTTGGTTGAAGTGTACTATCAGAGTTATGTATAAAATTAGTAGGTATGGATATACCCTTTATAATGACATCAGCGAGTACATAGGTTCAGTTACTTTGAACCGGAGACCTTCCGGTCGGAAATCAATGTCAACGGTACTGTGACGGAAAATAAATGTTTATAATTAAATTAATGCCTATTGATTAAATAAATACCTTTTCAATTATAAAATGTTTTACAAGTCACATCAATGGCATTTAGTTTGTCGCTACAGCAACTCGGGTGTTCGTTCACTTGAAATACTTGACAGAGACAATATATCTTTTTTGTACGGTCTTCTATACTCTGTGCAAGTTTGAACGGCATAGATACAGTTTCCATAGGCAATTCACGTCAATAAATAAGTCCAGTCCAGTCCTACGCCAGTGTGGAGCTAGACACAGACACGGTAAATTTGACATATAGCCAGACTGGACATCTCAACAATACACGGGCTAGAGCGGCAAACAGTCGCAGATACCCTAGTCCTATAGTACAGGATGTTCTCTCAGAAAAAAATCACCTCACTTTGAATCATTGTGTATGCAATGTGTGTGCAAGTAAATATGAAAAAGCAGCACCTTTTATAAAGGCAACAAGCAACAGACTTTTTGGTTAAATTGCTTGTTGCTAGAAATGGCAATAGATATATATTTGAAACCTAATATTGGAAATATTCTCGCGCCGAATAATATGAAATATGTACCTTTATTTTAAGGAGTTCGTGGCTATATAGTAACAGCCGCTCGGGTCGATCTTTAGGTTAAGCCGTGCTTACCTAAGTTGGTCTGTGGATGGGTGACCGCCCATTACGTACCGAGTTTCCTCCGTGCCTCGGAAAGCACGTTAAGCCGTTGGTCCCGGCTGTCATCTGTAGATCGTCAAAAAGTCTGACAACCAGTCTTACCAAGGGGTATCGTATTACCTAGTACTAACTGGGTTGTATAGCTCAGATAGGCAGTCGCTCCATGTAAAATACTGGTATTCAGCTAGATCCGGTTAGACTGGAAGCCGACCCTAACATAGATGGGAAAAGGCTAGGCAGATGATGATGTACCTTTATTAGTAAGCATCTTCTCGTAGCGTCGAAATATCGCTCTTGGTCTGCATATACACCACTATTTTTTAATTAGTACAAAAAAAATGGAGCTCTATCCGTACCCGTTACTGATCATGTTTGTGTAATCAAAAGCCAAAAAAACGAAATCCCAAAATTGTCCACGAATAACTGGTAAATTCATAATTGAATCAATCATTCATAACAATTACCACTAGGAAATACTACACGCAGTGCTTTTCCATTCCTGTCACCATTCATAGGTCCCGGCAAACTATATTTCCATAAATTGAGTGACTTTTTGGGATATAAACAAACGCTTATAACTTTGCTGTTTATGAATATTATTTATTGAGACTTTACATACATAATAACAAGACCTTCTCTAATAAGCCCTTTAAGTATTTGTACTAATTAAAAAATAGTGGTGTATTTAAGTCACTGAACCGTCAAAGAAGAACCTCAAGTGGGCCAATAAAATTAAAAAATATCATCGACATGAAAGAGAGAAGACTAAATAAAAAGACTAAAACCCTAATGATGAGATGAGTACGTAGTAGTAATAAATATAGTACTGGCAACAGCTCAAGCCGATGACAAAGAACAAACTTACAGGCATATGAAGAACAAAAATATGATAAACGGATGTTCGTCTGAATCGAAAACTTCAGGTTATATTTTTCCCATTTTGTCTGTAAATACCAGCAAACAGTAAAAGGCAGCGTCTCAGATGGTATGGTCACGTGATGCGAAGAAACGAGGCACATGTAGTGGAGAAAGCATTGCAACTACCTGAATAAAGGGTGTAAATAGACCCTTAACATAACCGAAAGGCACTTGTTCTCCCCGTCTTTGCGATCTTTTTTTTGTTCTAGACCATACCTGGGACCTACCATGCATACCTTCTAGTTACGGAGATATTGGGGGTCAAAGTTCCAACTTTTCACAAGTTTTTTTTATACATGTTTTTAATGTAAGATTTTCACTTTACGCACCTCCACGATCCCCGTACTATTCAATCCATACATCAGCACAATGCTTTGAGTGCTGTCCATCGAGTCCTACCATAAAACGTGATTTTTCACCCCAAAAAAAAAAGTCGATTCCCAGCAATTATTCTTGCGTAAAGTTACTTAGTTTGATGTACAGAATGCTAGGTTGACGGCTTCGTGAAGGGTCTGTTTACAGCCTGTATAAGAAAGGTAGAGGATGACCTCCGGCTACGTGGTGGACTAGAATGACGAAGCTCCTTAGCTATTGGAGGAACAATTGCCCGACCCGACAACCCAGGACAGACTGTCCTGACGCCACAAAATTGGAAGAGCCGACCCCACTTACAAGTGGGATATCGCTAATAGAAGAATAAGACCAACAAACATTAAAAGTGTTTATTGTAATAAATCAAACAATCATTTTAGTGTCAGGCAACTGAGGCCCATAGATAAAAATAATCAAAATATAATCTTATAAAATAATAAACTAATACATATAAAAAACCTTATTTAACCAAAACTAGACACGAATCGTTGACGGCGTCGTGTTCTGTTGCGTGGTGTTGCGTAACCGTCCTCGGAATCGTCGGTATACGACACCTTTCGGCCAAAAGTCCTCTTTCAAGAAGGTCTGCAGATGGTGAGTTGGAGCTCAAACCATGAACAACTTGAAGTTGTTGATGTTGCTGTAATAAACATTATAATCGGATGCCCGGATGGGTACATACTTAGTCATGAATCACTATGCCAGCTTCCACTTAACGACATGTATGGAATAATTTAGCTTATCGGACAGGAAAATGATGAGAGGAAAATTATGAGTGCAGGAAGGGACCTTGCTTGTGGCATTGGCTGGAAAAATAATGATATGACAATTTGCCGAGAAAACTGGCAGCTTATATAAAGGGGTCAATGATGCATACTACAAGGTTTTGGAAATTACCGAGATTTTCAACGGCTTTTAATCACTGACTGCTTTCAAAGCAGTCGGTCGGGCCACCTTGCTAGGAGGCATAACATGCGATTGCTGATGCAAGGTATCCCAAATTTAAGTAGCCCTTTTATCCTGAAAACTCCTCTGCTGTGGTTCTTTTATTGATGTTCTTTTCATTTCCTGTATTACGGTATATCTCGGGGTTCAGTGTGCCTCTTGGCAAAGGCCTCCTCTAACAATTTCCATTGTTTTCTGTCCTTTGCAACTCTTCTCCAATTTGGACGCGCTGTAAGCTTAAGAGTGAAGGCACACTGCTCCGTTGCGTTGCGTTGCGACGTCACAGCTCAAGATTTTCGTTCGACAACGCAACGGAGAAGTGTGGCATGTTTTAAAATTTATATGTAAAATGATGCAGGCGTCAACGTTGCGACGACGCAACGCAGCGCAACAGAGCAGTGTGGCTTCGCTATAAGTTAGCTCTGTTTTAGATCTACTTTAACAAGGAAAGAAGAATTGGACGTATTGATGCTAAATATAATAAAATATCAGGTGACGATACTAGTCACTATGACAAAGCAGAAAACACATTGGAAATAACTTCTAGATGGAGCGACGATCTTCAAAGGGTGGCTGGTTGCAGCTAGATGAAAGTAGTCAAGGATCCTTCAAAATAACTTGCTGCCCCCGTAGCATGACAAGGATTTCTTTGACGGAAGAATCGACAAAATGATAGATAGTGCAAACAAATCTGTCGTTGTGTCGACACAATCTGTCATTTTGTCGATTCTTCCGTCAAAGAAATCCTTGTCTACGGTGGTCATGCTACGGGGGCTGGAAAGGCCATTAATTTATCCAGTAGTACTGCTAAAAGCTGGCGATGATAATTTAGTCGTAAGTCAGTGTGTTGCCATTCACATTCATGGCATAGACACTCATAGAGGTTACGTTGGGTGTAGTTTATACATATATTTTATTTCTTTTCTTATTCACATATTATTTTGTCATATTTATTTTTGTTGGTATTCGTTTTCACGTTATTTTTTTTATTTGTTCGTTTCTGGCCGTGCAATCACTTGGGAGGGCCCAAGTGAGAGAATACTCTGTGACATTTTTTTTAAATTTTACAGCACTATGCTGGGATAGCCACCTTTTGGCCTCATACAGGACCAGTTCAGTTTAAGTATGCCTTATTTATTTTATTTTTTCTTTGCTTTCTTTTTAATTATTATTGTCATATTGTGTTGTTATGTGCAACTCAAATAAATAACTTTAATTTTCTTTCTTTCTAATTTACAGAACTATAAATTGGAAAATTGCAGTCTATAATTGAATAGACTTCAATAGATACAGGATGACGATGTTAAAGATTGGATTAAAAATGTTTCCATGATTAGGTACATCTGGCAACTTTTGCATTTAACACTTTTATGAAAATAATTGAAAGAGAGTTGTTGACAAACATCCGAATTCAATATAAAATAATCTTTTGTGATCCAAATGATGATGATTGATTGCGTTGAATTCAACACTGACGTTGCGAAAAAACTCTCTCATTATCGATCTGTTTGTCTGTCTGTAACCTTTTTGGGGTTCTGTAGCCGAAGAGTAACCAACAGGATACCGCGGCCCTGGAACACAAAGAGCTAAGAAGGAACATGGATGGGTTTTAGTCAGTACAAGTCTGACACTCCCTTCAACTCCGCCCAGCTCGGAAACGGTCATTTGATGATTTCCCACCCGAAAAAAAGCCTTTTACGTTAAAAAATAAAAGAAAACTTTATTTATTTATTTAACACTTCAAGCACAAAAGTAGAAACGGACTTAATGCCATAGGCATTTTCTACCAGTCAACCTTTGGGTGATGCAGAGACAAGCAAACAAACAAACAAACTTAAATGGCTTTTTATTATTTTTCTATCTCTTGTGTCCAGTGTGTCGCTCTAATAAATGTTTTACCCGACTACGGCGAAGCCAATAGGAAGGGTTATGATTTTAGCAGTCTATGTATGTTTATATTTACGTATGTTCCTCCGTAGCTCCTAAACTATTCATCCAAATTTGATGAATTAGGTGTCAATCGATTCGTTATTATGGGCCGGGTAACATACATAAGCTACATTTTAACCGACTTTAACATTAGGAGTAGGAGGAGTCGATTTTACCTTGTAAACTCCGAATTTAATTAAAGCGTGATTTTTCAGTAGTCGGGTTTTTTAGTTGTAGTATACCACACAAATTCTTGTATTACATACATACAACATTAGTTTTAGTATATGCGAAACCTGATACACGTGTCTAGTATTTTTATGTAAAGAATCTATGTACGAAATTTCAAAACTGTATCATGAAAAATCACTAAGTTATAAGCTTGTGTTATCTAGTTGTCCGCACAAAATCGTAGTCACCACTCAGCGCGCGCCTCCAGCGTAATTATTGCGATAGGTACTTAAAGTCGCTCGGTGTCCAACTTTTAACTTTTTTAAATATTTTTGGGAAAAATATAACATCGTTTAAAAATTATTGGAATCGATTCAGTTACTTATTCTGAACAAACTATATTCAGGTTTCGCATATACTAAAAATAATATTGTATAAGTACAATAAATAAAACCTTTCTATTTTTTTGTACATTTGTACTTTGAATGTATGGCTTGTGTTACTGTGCAAAGGGCATTTCCTTTTCTATTAATGAAATAAAACTAAGCCTTTAGCCCCTTTGTTACCGAATTCTCGAATAATAATATTTTATGATTAAGTAAAATTCATTAATATCAGCCCAGCTTGAGTTTTACGATTTCTCATTCAATAATCAGTGACAAATTATAAAATATTGCATGAGATTTATTTAATGGCATGCTTCATCAAAAGGAAATCATTATTCGAAGGATTATCTGTCGTATATTTTACGATGGTTCAATTTATGTGGGTGGACAAAATCCTGTGTCTGAGCCAACGAAAATTGCTATACAACATTAGTTTTAGTATATGCGAAACCTGAAACACGTGTCTAGTATTTTTATTTAAAGAATGTATGTATAAAATTTCAAAACTGTATCATAAAAAATCACAAAGTTATAAGCTTGTTCTGTTACCTGCTTGTCCGCACAAAAAAGTGGCGAACATGCGGCGCCCGCGTACGCGGGCCTCCAGCGTCATTTTGAGCTCATTGATAATAATAATTTGGCAGTAGGTACCTAAATGATTGCGATAGGTACTCAAAGTCGCTCGGTGTCCAACTTGTAACTTTTTTTGGAACAAAATATAACATGGTTTAAAAATTATTGGAATCGATTCAGTTACTTATTCTGAACAAACTATATTCAGGTTTCGCATATACTAAAAATAATGTTGTATATCGCTTTTTTCGATGAAAATGAAGATCAGTGAAACATACCTATGTGGTTATTTAAGAAAAATACAATATTGTTGAACCCAACCTAAGCAATACTCTACAGCACTGTTCATCTTACAGATGGTTTGCGACATCCTTGTTTGTACCATTGGATCGGGTCGCGCTACATTTAGTAACGCTTACAGTAAAAGCTAAATAATAATAATTGAAATACTGTAATAAAATGCTTAAATAACTGTCGAAATGTGGATGTATTATTAGGTACACCTCTGCCTAACCCATCAGCGATTACATCATCATCATCATCATTTCAGCCGAAAGACGTCCACTGCTGGACATAGGCCTCCCCAAGGGGGGTTTTGCCATAATCGCCACGCTTGGCAGGCGGGTTGGCGATCGCAGTATGTTTGTTATAAAAATCACAGAGAACGCTGCTGCCCATTCTCTGGTAAGTCCCTTAGTCGCCTCTTACAACACCCACGGGAAGATATGGGATGCTATTCTTTACGTCCGGAAACCATACAGAACAGCGATTACATGATGTTATGTTTTGTAATAAAATGATCAACATGGCATGTATTTAATTAAGTAAACAAAAGATTTTCACTATCAAGGTTTCTACATAATTTTAATTAGTAAGCAATTTTTCATGACTCAATCACTCGACCAATCTCGCAGTAAAACATTTTTATCGACTGTGTCATATCGATTTTTGTCGAAATATTGTAACTGCATGGTCATACATCTAGCTAGATGTTTTACAACAGGCCTTACCAGTTAAATTTTGTAACGATAATTGAAACATTCGAATTTTTTTTTTTTTTTTTTTTTTGTGAGAACTTGTATGATAAAATGAAGGATGGAATTGGAGTGAATATTGTAGACAAAAGTCACTATGACTACCTCAAACCCTTATCAGTGTTAACATTAAGTGTTAATCCTGGGCTGCGGGACTGTTCGAAAGAGATACCGCGGCCCTGGAACACAAAGTGCAAAGAAGGAACATGGATGGGTTTTAGTCAGTACAAGTCTGACACTCCCTTCCACTCTGCCCAGAGTGGGAGGGGTCATTTGATGATTTCCCATCCTAAAAAAAAAAAAAAAAGGAAGGTAGGTCTTGGAATCAAACCATGGAGACTTATAACATCACGTATATTTTAAGTAATTGAACCAACACGTCACACTCCCGCGCACTCCCGATTATAGTGTTCTATCAAACGCGGACGTGCCGATCGATAGTGCTGCCCGCCCTGATATGTATAGGGTTAGGACAACCATGGGATTGTCGTTATCAGTTCGGCCTTCTATAAATGCGAAAGTTTGGAGGGAAGGATGGATCGATGTTTGTCCGCGATTGCCCTGTAAGCCAGGGTTCGCAAGTTCGAAGGCGGATAACATGAACGCCTGTGTCACGGCATCGCCACTGTGGAAAACTTCTGGATCTTAAAGCTTCACAAAACGTGCAATGTTACATACGCGTCTAACTGAAAACGATCACGAAGCAGGTGTCTTTGCGAATAAGCTGCTGCAAATGGGAGAGGGTCGTCTGGAATCGGGCGCAGATGGGAAAATTCTATTTTCCGAAGAATATTCCCATCCAGTGGCTACAGAAGATGAACTTATCATGCACGTTTTTCTCAATTTGAAGGTCGTGTGAGGAGCGACAGCACTGCTCAGTGCTGCCGCTAAAGAACGAGTAATATGCTACAGTTGATAATTGAGTAAATCGCAATTAATGTAGGTATCCAAGATACTGAGTTCAAGTATACTTCCTCATATTTTGACGTACCAACAAGTTCCGCGTGACTGAGCTACATATAAAGAACATATAGCAATATTTTCTACAGCGCTCAAGTGACAGAGGACTGTACTGGTACAGTCGTCTGACACAAAACTTCCTCTAATATACTCGTTCCTTATCTTATTCATTCTTGTAAAAATATATCATTGCCCAAAAACAGGATTACCAATTTTAATTGTATGCGAATAGAATACTTATTTTTATACAAGCCACTTTTATTTTTTCACAATAATGTTCCTAAGCAAATAAGTAGATCTAAAAATAGCTGTATAGTATCATCGTCTACAGTGAATGCATGTGATTCGATCAAGGTTGCACGTAGAAAGGGAACGCTAATGTCATCAAATACGGAGTTTGTATGTCATGGACTATCGTATTTAGGTAACCGGAACTTCCTTACTGTGTTAATAAAGTTAATTTTGATTTGATTCGGAAGTTCTTAGTTCAATATTATTGAGCATTTTTGAGAGCAGTGTTGTTGGTCCAAATAAAATTTGTTTCGCTGTTTGCTTTTTTCGTCGGTTAAAAAATCGCGTCGGATCTTAAGTATTTTACTTCGGGGGTCACGTGGTGGCTCCCAGCCACCGTAGGCGCGGGCCTGTGGACGGCGAGTAATGGGCTAGCTCGCCGTCCGGCCGACAGGCCGTGTCGACGGCGCGTTCGTGTTCCACGCGCGGCTCAAAGAGATGTCAGCAACCATGTAGAGGTCCGCATGGGCCGATACCTGCCAGGACTGCGGGACTGTTCGAAAGAGATACCGTGGCCCTGGAACACAAAGGGCAAAGAAGTAACATGGATGGGTTTTAGTTAGTAGAAGTATGACAGTCCCTTCCGCTCCGCCCAGAGCGGGGCCCCGGCTCATTTGATGATTTCCCACCCGAAAAAAAAAAACAAAAGTTTTTTTTTACTTTTTCATACCTACCCGTACGTATGCTCAGGAACTCATGCTTATTTTTTTACAAAATTATTTGTTATGTGCTTTCCTTATCAGTACTCTGCGACTGAATAGACCACGTCCGAAAATAAAGTTCATCATCATCCACAGCTCGACTTCAGCCACTGCTGAGTATAGGCCACTCTTTGCTCTTTGTGCCTACGTTCCAAGCAAATAAAGACCTATTCTATTCTATTCTCCACGTGCTTGTGCCAGCCTCTTCCAGGGTATACCCGCGATGGCAATAATATCATCTGCCCATCTCGCTGCTAACATTTCCTTGCTAGGTGTCCTGCCCTACTCCATTTGAGTTCCAAATTGTGATTTCCAACACCGAAGTCTTAGCAAGTCACTTACTGACTTGGATGTTTTGTATCTTTTTAAGTACACATATCTTTTTAAAAAAGACCGGGGCATCTGGACAAGGCTACGGCAATCAGCTGGATGCAAGAAACACAGGATCGGTCGATGTGACGATGCTTAGGGAAGGCCTATCGATGGTCTACGAGGTGACGTCTTTCCGTTGATATGATGATGTGGATGGTTTCAATCACCATACCAAACCAACACCAAACTATACCACCTCCGAAGAGGATTGGTGAGCGCCCTAACCTTTACCCGACTGCGGCGAAGCCCAAAAGGATGGTTATGTTCTAGATGGTCTACGATAATAAGGCTTTACTTGAGGCGTATCATTTCTGTTTATTAATAAATCTAACTATAAAGGCGAGTTTTTTTGCAGATAAAACGATACATCCTTTTTTGTTATGCAAAACTAAACACACATGTTTTGAAGTGTGACTAAACGCATTTAGTGCTGATTCACTAAATTGGCATCTTTTTGCAAAAAAACGTTCTAATCAGTTCCGTAATTATTTGGGTACCGTAGCACATTTAAAAATTAATGACCTACCATTTTTTTTTCAGTTTAGTTAACTCTTGCATAATTTGCTTGCCTCGTGCTGGAGGAGGCAAGGTTTTCCCATCACTATCTATTTTTTCTGAGGTAAACTTTATTTGATTAATATTATTTCCAAAACCAGCTTTTGCATGGATCCTTTTGCCATAGGTAATAACAGTGGCGTGCTTAGGGGCCAACAATACGGCAAGCCCATAAGTCTAGCGGACTGTTCAGAAACCATAACACATAAAGAGTAGTAGGTTATAAGGGTAAGCCAAGCTTTTACGCTTGTATGAATACATTCATACAAGCGTAAAAGCTTGGCTTCCGTCACAAGGTAACATTAACATAGCGAGCTCGGGACTTGTGGCACTCCGGCTGTGACAGGTTAGGTTCGAAGGAGATGGCGGGGTCTAGTGAGCGGGCGAAGCGAGAAAACTAAGACTCCGGCATCCCCTTCGTGTTTGGTTAGGTTAGGTTTAAGAGTTACTAAATCATTTTTTTTAACTTAAATTACTGAAAAACTTGCAACCTTTATGACCGTGAAAAAAATATCACTCATAATGAAAATGTATGTTCATTACTTTGGCATGACCAATTTTAATAAAAAAACTGTGTCAAACATCGGTTAGTACGCCATATCACGATACCAATAAATGCGTTCTAATCGATTCTTAAACTCAAAGATTGAAAATTAAAACTTATGATAAATCGCCTGCTAACTTTTTTTTAAATTTTGGGTTCTTTGAAATATATGCGTAAGCAAACGCCCGTGACGAGAACGCCTCAGTCTGCTCAAGGTCATCGGCAAATTTTAAAAACAGCTGCTTTTACTAGACTATTCTCAACTACCTTTAAAATAATATATAGGGTGATTGTGTGTGTGGTGACGTGACTGTACTCATGATAACCAACAATTTTCCCAAAGACTCTTTTTTTATTTTTATACTCATTTACTTTTATCACAATAACACAACAGCCGTATGGAATACGCGCGCGCGCGCCTTTGACCTATCAGCTGTTAGCCGCGTGACGCTATTCTGTCTCATTACCGCAGAGCACCCGCTCGGCTCGCAAGCCCGCTCCGTAAGTTTTATTGTGATAAAAGTGAATGAGTATAAAAAAAATGTTTTATTGGGAAAGTTGTTTGTTATCATGAGTACAATCACTTGTTTAAGTATCGGTCACTAATTACCAGTCACCCTATATACGGAACACTCAACAACAGAGCTATATGGACACGCCACATTTTTTTCCACCGATTAGCTTCAAATTATTTATAGGCGCACGATTCACCCATATATTTTGCTATAAGAATATAATTTACTTCACAAAAACCGAACATCGATACTTTGTAAAATATTTTAATCGTTTTTGTTATAAACACTTTAATTAAGCAATTGTTTATAATAGGATCCGCGTTGACGCTATTATGTGTAATAAAGTGATTTTTGTTTGTTTCAAAGGTTAAAAAATTAATTTCATGTAAAATTATTTTTATTGCACCTATTATTTACTAGAACGAATAGTTTTGTTTTATGGTATTCTATAAATTGCACACCTTGCTACATCGTTCTCACATAAAGTACCATCTGAACGTGAATGATGAAACCACGATTTTGTAACAATATTCTGATTTAAAAGAAACTCTATGGACAGCCATGGAGTTTCTTGCCCGTTCTTCTCCATAGAGATCTACGCTTTGGAATGGGCAACTACAGTTCTTTCACAGTTTTTATGCCTTGTGACTGGGACTGTAGCTACATTTCATTGTTTTCTTTGTTTCGACAGTTCTAAAGTGTAACTGGCCCATTTGAAATAAATGCTTTGTTTTTTTTTTTTTAAACTTTGCCCCACACTAGGAATTTCTCCTGTATCGTGGGTGCGTTTACAAACATTTAAACTCACATACATAAACAGCCAGACCCGGAACAACTATCTGTAGGCCATATAAATATTTGTTCCGTGCGGGTATCGAACCCGCGAGACGCCGCGCAGCAGCCGATCGCTTAGCCACTGCGCCAAACTTGCCGTCAAATTTTGATTGGCAGATGTGAAAAACTTACTTACTTGTGACTACCTTGTTGGTCTAGTGGTCGCAAGTACGAATGCTGAGCATGAGGTCCTGAGTTCGATTCCCAGGTCGGTCAATCTGTTATTAGGTTTTTCCATTAGGAATTTCTCAGTAGCAGCCCTGGAGTCTGGATTTATGCCCAGTTGATGGCAATAGGCTCGCCCCCTATGACACGTTTCTACGAGCATAAGGTTAACAGACGCGCTTGCAAGTTGCAACCACAACACCAATAATTCACTCAATATAACTATTTGCCATCATAACAATTATCAATGAAATGCGAGGACACGCCGCCATCAGCCTTATCATTCACACAGTTTGTTTAGCAAAAAAAAAAGTCAACATGTTTGACCCAGTTTGTCACTCAACTCACTAATCGGTATTTGCATGCCGTTTGAAAATAAATAAACACTTCGCTGACCAGAATAACTTGGCCGCTTATTATGGCACTATACAGAATACCAAGCATTAGCAAAAAAGTATATACAACATTATTTTTAGTATATGCGAAACCCGAATATAGTTTGTTCAGAATAAGTAACTGAATCGATTCCAATCATTTTTAAACCATGTTATATTTTGTCCCAAAAATATTTAAAAAAGGTTACAAGTTGGACACCGCGCTACATTAAGTACCTATCGCAATAATTTAGGTACCTACTGCCAAATTATTATTATCAATGAGCTCAAGACGACGCTGGAGACGTGCTAGCGGCAGTGCCACGTGGTGACCACGTTTTAGTGCGGACAACCAGGTAACAGTACAAGCTTATAAATTTTGTACATAGATTTTTTACATAAAAATAATAGACACGTGTATCAGGTTTCGCATATACTAAAACTAATGTTGTATAATGGGCGTAAAAAGACCCTTAACGAAGCCGAAAGGCACTTGTTCTCCCCGTCATTGCGATATTTTTTTTGTTCTGGACCATACCTGGGAACCTTCTAGTTACAAAGTGTCTAGTCAAAGTTACAACTTTTTCACTAGTTTTTCTTTAAATACAAGTTTTTAATGTTATAACTTTACCTTAAATACCTCCATGACCCTTGTACTATTCAATGCATCCATCAGCACAATTTTTTGAGTGCATTACAATGATTCCTACCGTAAACCATGCTTTTTCAGACTTCTTGTGTAGAGTTACTTAGTTTGATGTACAGAATGCTTGGTTGACGGTTTGTGAAGGTTTTGTTTACATCTTCTAGTACCTCCACATTTCACAGATACATTTAAGTACTTTTATCCCTTATACTCGTACTAAGGGGCACCAATAGCCGATGGAGCAAACAAGGCCTGGAGTGGAGGTCTCATATTTGCCCCCAGCTAAACCAACCGACGACTTTAAAAAGATAGCTGAGTGAGACTGGATGCGAAAGATAGGGGGGGGATAAGGAGGTGAGGCGCGTTAGAACAAACCTATGCCCAGCTGTGGACTGGGATATGATGAGTTGATTGATTCTTTCTCCGAGGTCATTGTCATTAACCTGTCACAAACCCATGCTCAGGGCTGCTGCAGTAAAATTCCTGCTGGAAAAAATCAAGACCAATTTGTCTCTTCAGAGAATCGAAACCCCATGTTCTGGATTTGCACTAGCGACCACAAAAGACCAACAAACCAATCGTTCTCGTACAGGTATTCAAAATTAAACTGAATCGGCAGACTTATATTTTATCAGTATCACAGATCAAGTTGAAATTGTCAATCCTTACATTGCAAGAGGATTCTTTGCGTAAACAAATCATTAACACACTCACCTAGATTCAAAAATGAGTCCGAAGGACCTACAAATATTAGTACTGAAGCTTTAATTAAATCGATATCAAATCTTAATGCATTCAAAATCGATAAATAAATATTGACCCATTTCGTCATGATCTTAATGATTTATAGATTTTTTTTAATCGCATTATAAAGACCACCTTGGTATATCTGAATATAAGCGGCCTACTGGCATAATTACTGGCATAATTACTTGAATTAGGGCTTTCAAATACCGAATTTTTTCAATACCGGTATGCGAAACTGACTAACAATAAAAAAAAAACGACATAAGTACAGCTTGATTTCGGACATTGTATCAGGCGGGACTATTGTCACTCACGGGAGGGTGAGCTAAAGATATCAGCGGGACGCTTGTGCTGGCGAAAACTAGTGAGAGGAAAAGATCACATATAATGTTTGTAATACCGTAATCACGGTATTGGGGCGTCAATACCGGTATTGAAAAAGGCCCATATTAAATCCATGATCACGGTATTACGGGATCCCGGAATACCGGTATTGAAAGCCCTAACTTGCATTGTTTTGGAATAAATGTTACCAAAATTGTAGTATGGCAATAAAACACTCCAGGAAATCAAATTACAAAATTAAATGCTGTTTACTAGTTCTTATGATTCCGCAAGACCTTGACAAGAATACACATATTAATATCGAAGGGAAAATCACTGCCATTTAAATTGCGTAATTTAAATGAACTAATCGACATAATAAACAATTTTATGGGACACAAATACAAGGAAAACATATCATTCGAAAAAAGATTATTTTCCACATTCAAATTGAAACATATAAATTACTCACACGAAGTACGAGTGCTAGTAACTAGTTACATTAAAAAAAAATCATTATAATTGAGAGACATAAATAATGCACTAGGAGGAGTAACTAAAGACCAATAAACTAAAACCGTCAAAATTTTACGACGTTCATTGACCATAAATCTTTTCAAGGTCCCTCCACGATTTGAAATCACGTAACACCGCAAGCGTCACTAGTCTGGCAAACCATCCCTCTACCGAACGTCTCATGTTATACTATACATAAAGGTACAAACAAACGTTACCTAACCAGTTAAATTATATTCATTGTGCAGACCGCACGTGGGAACGATCAGTGTGAGCTAAAGATCGCGAAACGATGATCGTCGCGTGGACGCTCTTAGCCTTCATAGGCGCCGCAGCCGCGCGGTCCGCGTCTCCAATCGACTTCACACCGGTAAACGAATTCACCTTACAACTACTAGACAACACTTACGCGTTTCAAGAGAATTTCGGTAACAAAAACATTGCATTATCACCTCTATCTGTTTGGAGTATATTCTCGCTACTAGCTGAAGGATCTACAGAAGAAACGTTTGCTGAATTAGTGAGTGCGTTGAGATTGCCAAAGGATTTGAGAAAAACTCAGTGTTTGCATTCAGCGGCAAATGATGTGTTGAAATCGAAGTACCAGGATATCATAGTGAAAGGGCAGTCGGCTATGTTTACGGAATGTGCGACTAAAGTGCATGATGAATTCTGCGAGTCTGCTTTACGGTACGATATGTCAATTTACTCATCTGAAACTCAGAATACAACTGAGCTAGCTCATGATATTAATTTATTCATCTGCTATGCTACCGATGGAAGAATCTTGAACGCAGTGAACCCACAAGATTTGGAAAATTTACGAATGGTGTTGGTCGATGCATTGTACTTCAAAGCGAACTGGACGCATCCTTTCGACCCGACACAAACGAAGGTAGAAACATTTTACAATTTTCAAGGGAAGTCAATTGGATCTGTCAATATGATGTACCACAAAGCTCCTCATTTTGTTGGAGACTCCGATGAGATCAGTGCTCAAGTACTAGAAATGACGTACGGGAAAAATGAAGACTTCGCAATGATGATAATTTTACCATACGATGGCATTTCAGTGAAGACTGTGCTTGAAAACCTAGCGACTAAATCACAGAATTGGATGACAGAGTTCAGGATAGACGGCAGTTCACCAGCAATAGACACTTATATCCCAAGGTTCAGACTATCTTCAAGATTGGACTTGATCCCACCGCTAATGTATTCAGGAATCACGTCGATATTTGACAGGTCAAAGGCGAAGTTGCCAGGTATTGCTGACAATCCTTTATATGTTACATCTTCTATCCAAAATGTTGATATTGAAGTGACAGAAGAAGGTACTGTTGCAGCGGCTGCAACAGTCGTTGGATTAGAGGACAGGATACTAGGACAAAGGTTCGAAGCAAATAAGGAGTTCATATTTTTAATCATGCAGAGAAGATGCAATGTAATTTTGTTCGCTGGAGTGTATGGAGAACCAGCCGTAGTGTGATGATTTTTTGTGTGATTATCAAAATTGTGATATTTATTTACTGTACAAAAGAGGTGTTAATACAAACAGACATTTCTAAAGTAGTGAAAAAAAAACCATAGAGACACTAATAATTTTGAAATTATTCAATCTTTAGAATCGAAAAATGCGGAATTCGCCAAACAATGCTATGTAGTAATTGTATGTAAAATATATAAACAATGGGAAATGTGGCCTTCACGAAACACAGCGCCAAGACAGAATAAGTGATACCTAAAAATCGGTATTTATTTTGTGTTTAACTGCATATTCAGTCAGGCATTTACATAGCTGTTTTAAGCTTTCACGGTTTATAAGGTTTATAACTATACTTACATTGTCACTTACGGGATATCTTCCGCAATTATTAATTACTAGCTGACCAGCGCAACTTCGTCTGCGTTTGGATTTTCCCCGTTTTTGCAATCTTTTTCATAAATGCTTCGCTCCTATTGGTCGTAGCGTGATGTTATATAGCTTATAGCCCTCCCTTATAGTTCCTCGATAAATGGGCTATCTAACACTAAAATAATTTTTCAAATCGAACCAGTAGTTCCTGAGATTAGCGCGTTCAAACAAACAAACAAACAAACAAATTCTTCAGCTTTATAATATTAGTATAGATTCTGAGATCCCGATTTCGACGTTGATGCAAGCGCCATGATCGCGGGATGAGCAGCCGTAAGTGACAGAGTAAGTTTATTTACATAGCTGTTTATCATCATTTTTATCATGCAATACGGTGGTCCAGTGGTTACGGCGTGTGGTGGATCGTGAGTTGTTCCCACTGATGGTACACAGGCCTCCTCTCTGTTTGAGATATAACATCCACCATGCGGGTGCGGGTTGGCGGATCTCAAAATACAATTTCTTCGATTTTTATTAAACCCTTACCTGTGAACAGTGTGTCAATTACCAGAACCAAATTATTTTCAAGGTAAAGTAATTTTAGTTAAAAATAGTCTGCATCAAAACCTTAGTAAACAAATATTAATATAAAGGGTGTAAATAGATCTTTAACGAAGCCGAAAGGCACTTGTTCTCCCCGTCATTGCGATATTTTTTTTTGTTCTAGACCATACCTGGAAACCTTCTAGTTACGGAGATATTGGGGGTCAAAGTTACAACACTTCACAAGTTTTTTTTTTAAATACATGTTTTTAATGTAAGATTTTTACCTCCATGACCCTCATACTATTCAATCCATCCATCAGCACAATGCTTTGAGTGCGTTCGAGTCGAGTCCTACCGAAAAACATGATTTTCCACCCAAAAAAAAAAGTCGTTTCCCAGCAATATTTTTTGCGTAAAGTTACTTAGTTTGATGTACAGAATGCTTGGTTGACGGCTTCGTGAAGGGTCTGTTTACATCCTGTATACTTAAACATCTAAACAGCTGTACCTATAGACAAAAACAACTATGTCTATAATTTTGGTCTTTCGATACAATAGGTTTTAAGACCGTTCCGTTTCCTTCTGATCTAAAACCCAAAATGTGTTAATCATTGCATTATTAAACCGTTTTATTGTTACCCTTATTCAAAACATCATTAAATTTACTTTCGGAAACTGTGTTACACTACTCAGTTTCCGAAAACAAATTTTATGATGTTTTGATTTTGCAATTTATGCACGGCACACTATTCTGTGTCATGCAAAAATTGCAAAATCAGTCACACATACACAAATCGATTTTTTGGTTTTAGAACCTAAAAATCGATTTGTGTAACAAGCTGGTTTCCTCACGATGTTTTCTTTCACCGTTTTAAGAGTACAGTGCCTTTCCTGATGAACTGTTGATTAAATAAATTATGCAAAATGCAGATTGCTAGAAATTGCCTGGTTCCAACCCATTAACTACGTCACTTAATGGGGAAGCACCATGGTAGCCTGCGAAATTCAAATTTTCTTACTTTTTTGCAATTTGCCGACCGTAATAAATATTGCTTTTCTGAGTTATAAATTTTAATTAACCAATACAACCCTCTAAGATCATTTAATCCCATTTCTTCCTTGTCTTTTTCATGAAACAGTCATATTTTAAATCATATATTGTTCAATATATAAGGTCTAACTATTCATACACGAAATATTTTCAGGGAATCATCTAACGGCTATAACGAAGCCATTTCAAGGGATTATTTTATTTTTATTTTAGTATGTTTTTATAAAAAATAAATAATTTAAAATTACTTGACCCACAAAATTAATACTAGCTCCTTATTTTTGAACATCCATTACGCTGGTTTACTACGTCGTATTTACCTACTGTCATTGTTAGAATATGGGAGTAAAGGTTTTATGCGAAAAGTCTAAAAAAAAATTAGAATTATAATAATTTCGTAAAAAAAATAAACACTCGGATATTTTTTTTTCATTGCTATGGCGACTTTACGACTTATAGAAGTTACTCTTAAAATATTTCGTGTATGAAAAGAAAGACCTTATACAGCTTGACAGTGACCAGTAAAATGGCCAAAAACGTAAGAAAATTTTAATTTCGCGAGCTACCCTGGCGCTTCCACCTTAAATCGGGATTTTACCACTCTCCCATCGAATTACGTTTTAAAAATAATATTTTCACAATATTATCATGTAAATTAAAATCTAAGTTTGCAATGTGATCGAAAACTGTTTTATTATGATTATGGTTAAATAATTGCGCAAAGTTGATTCCAAAAGTTGTTAATGTCAAAGTCACTTTGTAACATACTTAATTATAATTTCAATGCTACTGATGTTTGTAAATAATAATTATTATGAATAGAAATTGGTTAAGCGTAGGTCGGACCATGCATAGTGAAAGGTTCCGTAGTCGAAATGAATATCAATGTGATCGAAAACTGTTTTATTATGATTATGGTTCAATAATTGCGCAAAGTTGATTTGTAAAGTTGTTAATGTCAAAGTCACTTTGTAACATAATTATAATTTCAATGCTACTGATGTTTGTAAATAATAATTATTATGAATAGAAATCGGTTAAGCGTGGGTCGGACGCGTAGTGAAAGGTTCCGTAGTCGAAATGAATATTTAGACTTACACAGTATTGATTTTATCAACCGCAAAAATAAGTTTGTATTTCATAGTATTTCCTACAGAATACACCGTCTCTCAAATTTCTATTGATATTTTATCCAAAAGAAGCCAAAATAGTCTCCGAGTCAATTGTAATCCGAACGGACAGAGAGACGAACATGACGACATGGTTTTGGTTCTGTTTTTGCCATTAGGCTACGGTACCCTAAAAGATGATTCTCCTAATGAGGTGAATCTATTTGAGAAAGATAAAGATCATTTTCGCAATTCTATGCAAATAATAGCCATGACTTATTATAACACCATAAATTAAAATCGCCATGTTGCACAGTTTTAGCGATAGGCATAATTACTGTGAATAATAATTTTAGCTAATTATAATTGTATGTCATTAAGTTATTAAATGTTTTATTATTTAAAACTTGTGTTTTTTTTTTCTGGTTCCATAGTTTTTTGAGAATCTACGAGTAATTGGTCCTTTGAGGCGGACTTTGGTAAATTGTAGGTAACGACGATTATCTTTTTTGAGGGTGATTATTTAAAATTTTAAACTAATAGTGTAAAGAGGTAAAACAGTTTGTTAATATATCTATACAAAGAAATAAAAATTAAGTGTCTGTGTGTAATTTCAAAATCCACATTCATTCATTCATCGTCTTTCTTTTACTGAGTGCATATGAAAGTGTATACGGTACTAACAAAAAACATTTTATTAAACTTTTGTCTGTCTGTCTACCTGTTTGTTCCGGCTTATCTCCGAAACGGCTGGACCGATTTTGACGGGACTTCTACTGGCAGATAGATGATGCTATAAGGATTACTTTTATTTTAGAAAAATGATTAGAGTTCGACTCAAATAGGGAAGTAATATTTTGATAATAATTACAAAATTAAATTACGCAGACGAGTGTCGTGGGGCACAGCTAGTCTTTAATATATAATTACCGATAACATAGGTAGAATCATATTAATATCTCGTCATGCCTCAAGAAGCTTGTGTAGCGAATAGTTTTACAACTCTTTTACAATCGACCTCAAAAACATTTTATAACAACGAAGCGACATTTGCAAATAATTGCAACACCCTCTTAACACTTTTATTCAGAGATTTTTTCCTCACGACACTGAATAAAAACAACAAAGCAAGTTGCATAATGTTTTGGTGACCTCTGCAAGGGCATGTAAACGTCATTAGTAGACTTTAGACTCTATCATAAAGTCACAAAAACTATATTTGTTAGTTATGTTGCTGGCAATTAAGATATAATTGCCTCTATAATTATTCATCATCTCATCATCTGCCCAACTATGTTGGGGTCGGCTTTCAGTCTAACCGGATGCATATCCAGTTAGTACTGGGTAATACGATACGTCTTGGTAAGAATGGTTGTCAGAGTTTTTGAGCCACTGACTTCTTGTAACGACTGTCAAAGATCTACAAATAACAGCCGGGATCAATGGTTTAACGTGATCTCCGAGGTACGGAGGAAGTCACAGTCCATATTCGTATTTGGAGACTCGAAGACCTCAAGATCAACCAAAACAGTAAGTCCGATGAATCTTCATTTAGTATTTAATTATATACTGATTTATGTCCAAACACTTCAATTTCGATAATTTTAATCGATTCGTCCTAGAATCATTTATTTATGGCCTAACATTTGAAATTAATTCCTATATTTCAAAATTGAAATCCTAACTGTCATCAATAATTCAAAATATTATGCTTGTTGTGATCAGATGTAAAACGTATGTTGAATAATTAAATAAATAATTATATTAAAGATCAAAAGGTCGTAAGTTCAAATCCTGTTTAACTAATGTTCTCCCCGCCGGAGCGGAAGGGAGTGTCAGACTTCTACTGACTGAAACCCATCCATGTTCCTTCTTTGCCCTTTGTGTTCCAGGGCCACGGTATCTCTTTCGAACAGTCTCGCAGCCCTGGCAGGCATCAGCCCATGCGAACCCCTACATGCTTGCTGACATCTCTTTGAGGCGTGCGTGGAACAGGAACGCGCCGTCGACACGGCCTGTCGTCATAAAACGGCCGGACGGCGAGCTAGCCCGTAACTCGCCGTCCACAGGCCCGCGCCTACGTGACCCCCGACGCCCAGGGCGTCTCCCGCAGCGGCTGGGACGTGAGGCTCTTTCCTTCTGGTCCGTACCTGAGAGCCTAGTTTTAGTTACGGAGATTTTGGAGACTATCACAATGCTACAATATTACTATTCAATGCATCCATCAGCAAAATGCTTTGATTGCGTTACATTGATTCCTAACGTAAACTGTGATTTTTCACCCAAAAAAAAAGTCGTTTCCCAGCAATATTTTTGCGAAAAGTTACTTAGTTTGATGCAGAATGCTTGCTTAAAGGTTTCGCGAATCGTCCGTTAACAACTAGTTACATAATAACTTACACTTTTAATCGTACTTATTTAGTACCTTGACAGTGGGAGTCCCCAAGTTATAAACCATTAATCGGCCAAGCCTTTTCTTGATTGTCGGGTCTTGCCTTCCAGTCTAACCGGATACAGCTGAATACCAGTACATGGAACGACTGCCTCTCTGACCTGTACAAGCCAGTGACTGTAGGGTAACACTATTCATCTTGGTAAGACTCATGTTAGACTTTCAGGTTTCAGAATAACCGTAACGACTGTCAAAGATCTACAAATGACAGCCGAAACAAACAGGTTAACGTTCTTACTGAGGTATGGAGGAGTCTGGTCACCCATCCACGGACTAACCTCGGTAATGGTTGCTTCACCTTGAAGATTGTAGTATTACTTAGCCAACCACCACCTACTTTAAAGTAAAATCAGTAATGTAAATAAGATATTAATAAGTACTCCTAGACACGGCTCGTATTGTAAGGAGGTTCCTCTCTCCGGAGCCCTGGACCCTGTTCCCGATACCGGTGGGCTACTATTTTTTATATTTTGAAAAGTTTTTTAAATTATTTTTTTTTTAAGGAATATTTAAAAATGTAAATAAATTGTAAAAATATAAATAAAGGAAATAATAAGTAAGATAAATTTAAATTTATCTATGAAATGATCGACTGTACTTCACGTTCGAAGATTCAATGCCGAAACGATTACCTTTGTATCCTAGGTATTTACGACAGTCTCATTACTGCTTCAAGAACGTGACCTAAACGTTTGAACGACAGTCAGATGTCAGACTAAATCGTGAGTTATTAACTAGATGTTCAAAAGGTGAACGTGAACTGCGTAGTTTTTATCATCACGACCTTTTTGCGATCACATCGCAAAACTGCAGCTTTGTTACAAGTCTGGATTATGATTGTACCGAAAGACCAAAAAACTTTTAGTTATACAACATTAGTTTTAGTATATGCGAACCCTGAAACACGTGTCTAATACTTTTATGTAAAGAATCTATGTACAAAATTTATGAAAAATCACAAAGTTATAATTATGTTCTTTTACCTGGTTGTCTTCAGAAAAACGTGGTCACCACGCAGCGCGCCCGCGTGCGCGCCTTCAGCGTCGTCTTGAGCTCATTGATAATAATAATTTGGCAGTAGGTACCTAAATGATTGCGATAGGTACTTAATATCCCTCGGTGTCCAACTTGTAACTTTCTTTAAATATTTTTTGGTCAAAATATAACATGGCTTAAAAGTTATTGGAATCGATTCAGTTACTTAT
Organism: Noctua fimbriata; assembly: GCA_905163415.1. Taxonomy (NCBI): domain Eukaryota; kingdom Metazoa; phylum Arthropoda; class Insecta; order Lepidoptera; family Noctuidae; genus Noctua; species Noctua fimbriata. The sequence goes on along the minus strand of LR990945.1, from coordinate 11,292,195 downwards.
TCTGAACAAACTATATTCAGGTTTCGCAAATACTAAAAATAATGTTGTATAAATTCTGTATTAAATGAAAATTGCAAGGATTATTAAAATCAAACTCAAAACATTTATTTCATTTAGACCATTCTTCTTCTTAGCGTATCGATGGTAAATGTTCAAATGTGTTCAGCCCAAAACTCAGCCAAGCGAACCCAGCTCACTGATGTAGTAAATAGATCATCATGGCCTACTTTCCATCTTGCACCCCATGCCCTGCGCACTTGATGCTCTATTAAGACTATTTACTGGTTATTTTTGAACTTCAAGGAGTGGTTCAGTCAGAAAGATTAACCTAATGAAGTTAGGTTAGGTTAAAATATTGGTTGCTAAAAGTTTATGATTAATATTTTTTTTTATATTTAATTATTTTTCGTTAAGCCGCTGGTCCCGGGTGTCATTTGTAGATCTTTGACAGTCGTTAGGTAGTCAGTGGCCTAAAAAGTCTGACAACCAGTCTTACCAAGGCATATCGTATTATCCAGTACTAACTGGGTTGTGGAGGTCAGAAAGGCAGTCGCTCGCGCGCCAGGTAAAATACTGGCATTCAGCTGCATCCGGTAAGACTGGAAGCCGACAACAACATAGTTGGGAAAAGGCTAGGCAGATGATGATGATGAAGTTTTGAATTCGCTCCTACGAACTAGACAGCTGCTGGTTAACCGGCATCGAAGCCAAGTAGAAAAAAATAATTCCAATGCGGCTACTTCAACTGAACGGCGTTGCAGCAGGGTGTGAATGTGGAGCTGTGTCACAAAGAATTTTCCGCCCCTATCCTGCCCTCCTCCTTAGAATGAAAGAAAGAAAGAAAATATATTTATTTGCCGCAGGGACATGACGTGCATCACACCAAAATTACAAAAAAAAAAAAATAACAAAGCACAAATAAAACAATGAGAAATGAATGCAGTCAAAGTGACATCTTGGCTACCGCTGACGTCGCCTTTGAAGTCACGAAGCTCTAGACCAACAATAAAATAAACACCATCATGCCAGCAACAAGAAGGAGAAGATATGATCTTTACCCGACCGCCATGTTTGTTTTTTGTAAATTTCTTTATTACCTCGTAAGATCTGAATGGCTGGATGGATTTTGACGATTAAGGCATCATTAGATTTGTCTCAAAAACCCAAGTAAAACAAAATGGCAGATTTTTGGCGCTAAATTGTAAGTCGTTAATTTTTTTTTTCAACCTTACCTATCGAGTAGAGTATCAAAATGAAGGAAATTAAAAGTCGGGTTTTTTGATACTTTTAATTTAATGTTACTTGTTTTCTTCAATAATTTAAAATACTTGGTGCGACGTATTATAATTCCCCGGTTAGGCAGGTACAAGTTAAGCCAATTTAACTAGGTGTGGTTCACAGCTTTATCAACTGGTTAGCATTCAACTAAATGTCGCAAGTACTTCACTGACAAGTTTATAAAAAAATATAAAGAGAATTGAAAAAGATCAAGATCACTGTTTTTGTAGCAGCGTTCTCTGATTCTACAACAACCATACTGCGATCGCCAACCCGCCTGCCAAGCGTGGCGATTATGGCAAAACCCCCCTTCTTGGGGGAGGCCTATGTCCAGCAGTGGACTTTTCGGCTGAAATGATGAAGATCACTGTTTTTGTAGACATACTGCTATTGTGAAGGTGACGAGTCGAGTTTAATAATTTAAGATCATAAACGGCTTGCTTTGTTTGTAAGTAAACGATGACAATATTTTTGATGTTAGACAATGAATGTTTTTGAGTTGCCAATTTATGTTTTTCGCGCGTATTTGTATGCTTGTTTGTTTTTTGTAAATTTCTTTATGGATTTCGACGATTAAATTATCATTAGATTTGTCTCAAAAACCCAAGTGCCCTTAGATAGGTGTTTAAAAAAAAAAACAAAATGGCGGATTTCTGGCGCTAAATTGTAAGTCTTTAATATTTTTTGATGCTTTTAATTTAATGTTACATTTAACACTCTTTTTTTGTCAGTTACTGGATTGTAGAGGTCAGACAGGCAGTCATTATCATCATCATCAGCCTACAGCAGTACATGGGCTTCCTCAATGGCACGCCACTCAACTCAATTCTCAACTCAATCCTCGACGCACAGGGCGTCTCCCGCAGCGGCTGGGACGTGAGGCTCTTTCCCTCTTCGGGTCCGTACCTGGGAGCCTAGTTTTAGTTACGGAGATTTTAGAGACCAAAACTCCACCGTTTTTACATTATTTTTTTAATGTTATAACTTTACTAAATACTTCCATTACCACAATGCTACAATATTACTATTCAATCCATCCATCAGCAAAATGCTTTGATTGCGTTACATTGATTCCTAGCGTAATCGTGATTTTTCACCCAAAAAAAAGTCGTTTCCCAGCAATATTTTTGCGAAGAGTTACTTAGTTTGATGCAGAATATTTGCTTGATGGTTTCGTGAATCGTCCGTTAACAACTAGTTGCATAATAACTTACACTTTTAATCGTACTTATTTAGTATATTATTTAGTTATAAACCATTAATCGGCCAAGCCTTTTCTCGATTGTCGGGTCTTGCCTTCAAGTCTAACCGGATACAGCTGAATACCAGTACATAGAACGACTGCCTCTCTGACCTGTACAAACCAGTGACTGTAGGGTAACACTATTCACCTTGGTAAGACTCATGTCAGACTTTCAGTTTTCAGAATACCCGTAACGACTGTCAAAGATCTACAAATGACAGCCGAAACCAACAGGTTAACGTTCTTACTGAGGTATGGAGGAGTCTGGTCACCCATCCACGAACTAACCTCGGTAAGCGTTGCTTAACCTTGAAGGTTGTAGTATTACTTAGCCACCACCACCTACTTTAAAGTAAAATCAGTAATGTAAATAAGATATTAATAAGTACTCCTAGACACGGCTCGTATCGTAAGGAGGTTCCTCTCTCTGGAGCCCTGCACCCTGTTCCCGATACCGGTGGGCTACTATTTTTTATATTTTGAAAAGTTTTTTAAATTGTTTTTTTTTTTAAGGAATATTTAAAAATGTAAATAATTTGTAAAAAATTATATAAAGGAAATAATAAGTAAGATAAATTTAAATTTATCTATGAAATTATCGACTGTACTTCACGTTCGAAGATTCAATGCCGAAACGATTACCTTTGTATCCTAGGTATTTACGACAGTCTCATTACTGCTTCAAGAACGTGACCTAAACGGTTGAACGACAGTCAGATGTCAGACTAAATCGTGAGTTATTAACTAGATGTTCAAAAGGTGAACGTGACCTGCATAGTTTTTATAAACACGACCTTTTTGCGATCACATCGCAAAACTGCAGCTTTGTTACAAGTCTGGATTATGATTGTACCGAAAGACCAAAAAACTTTTAGTTATACAACATTCATTTTAGTATATGCGAACCCTGAAACACGTGTCTAGTATTTTTATGTAAAGATTCGATGTACAAAATTTATGAAAAATCACAAAGTTATAAGCTTGTTCTGTTACCTGATTTTCTTCAGAAAAACCTGGTCACCACGCAGCGCGCCCGCGCGCGCGCCTCCAGCGTCGTCTTGAGCTCATTGATAATAATAATTTGGCAGTAGGTACCTAAATGATTGCGACAGGTACTTAATATCGCTCGGTGTCCAACTTGTAACTTTTTTTAAATATTTTTTGGTCAAAATATAACATGGCTTAAAAGTTATTGGAATCGATTCAGTTACTTATTCTGAACAAACTATATTCAGGTTTCACATATACTAAAAATAATGATGTATAAATTCTGTATTAAAGGAAAATTGCAAGGATTATTAAAATCAAACTCAAAACATTTATTTCATTTAGACCATTCTTTTTCTTAGCGTATCGATGGTAAAATGTTCAAATGTGTTCAACCCAAAACTCAGCCACGTGAACCCAGCTCACTGATGCAGTAAATACATCATCATGGCCTACCTTCCATCTTGCACCGCATACCATGCGCACTTGAAGCTCTATTAAGACTATTTACTGGTATCTTTGAACTTTCAAGGAATCGTTCAGTCAGAAAGATTAAGCTAACTTCATGGTAAAAAAAAATGGTTACTGTAAGTTTTTGATTAATTAATTTTTTAAACTTAATTATTTTTCGTTAAGCCGTTGGTCCCGGGTGTCATTTGTAAATCTTTGACAGTCAGTCAGTGGCCCAAAAAGTCTGACAACCAGTCTTACCAAGGGATATCGTATTACCCAGTACTAACTGGGTTGTGGAGGTCAGATAGGCAGCTCCATGTAAAATACTGGTATTCAGCTGCATCCGTTTAGACTGGAAGCCGACCCCAACATAGTTTATAAGGCTAGGCAGATGATGATGATGAAGTTTTGAATTCGCTCCTACGAACTAACCAGCTGCTGGTTAACCGGCATCGAAGTCAAATAGAAAAAAATAATTCCAATGCGGCTACTTCAACTGAACGGCATTGCAGCAGGGTGTGAATGTGGAGCTGTGTCACAAAGAATTTTCCGCCCCTATCCAGCCCTCCTCCTTAGAATGAAAGAAAGAAAGAAAATATATTTATTTGCCGCAGGGACATGACGTGCATCGCACCAAAATTACAAAAAAAAAAAAACAAATCACAAATAAAACAATGAGAAATGAATGCAGTCAAAGTGACATCTTGGCTACCGCTGACGTCGCCGTTGAAGTCACGAAGCTCTAGACCCAACAATAAAAGAAACACCATCATGCCAGCAACAAGAAGGAGAAGATATGATCTTTACCCGACCGCCATGTTTGTTTTTTGTAAATTTCTTTATTACCTCGTAAGATCTGAATGGCTGGATGGATTTCGACAATTAAGGTATCATTAGATTTGTCTCAAAAACCCAAGTAAAACAAAATGGCGGATTTTTGGCGCTAAATTGTAAGTCGTTAATATTTTTTTTCAACCAAACCTATCCAATGAAAATGAAGGAAATTAAAAGTCGGGTTTTTTGATACTTTTAATTTACTGTTACTTGTTTTCTTCAATAATTTAAAATACTTGGTGCGAAGTATTATAATTCCCCGGTTAGGCAGGTACAAGTTAAGCCAATTTAACTAGGTGTGGTTAAGAGCTTTATCAACTGGTTAGCATTCAACTAAATGTCGCAAGTACTTCACTGACAAGTTTATAAAAAAATATAAAGAGAATTGAAAAAGATCAAGATCACTGCTTTTGTAGACATACTGCTATTGTGAAGGTGACGAGTCGAGTTTAATAATTTAAGATCATAAACGGCTTGCTTTGTTTGTAAGTAAACGATGACAATATTTTTGATGTTAGACAATGAATGTTTTTGAGTTGCCAATTTATGTTTTTCGCGCGTATCTTGTATGCTTGTTTGTTTTTTGTTAATTTCTTTATTAACTCGTAAGTTCCGAGTGGCTGGATGGATTTCGACGATTAAGGTATCATTAGATTTGTCTCAAAAACCCAAGTGCCCTTAGATAGGTGTTTAAAAAAAAAAACAAAATGGCGGATTTCTGGCGCTAAATTGTAAGTCGTTAATATTTTTTGATGGTTTTAATTTAATGTTACATTTAACACTCTTTTTTTGTCAGTTACTGGGTTGTAGAGGTCAGACAGGCAGTCATTATCATCATCATCAGCCTACAGCAGTACATGGGCTTCCTCAATGGCACGCCACTCAACTCAATTCTCAACTCAATCCTCGACGCACAGGGCGTCTCCCGCAGCGGCTGGGACGTGAGGCTCTTTCCCTCTTCGGGTCCGTACCTGGGAGCCTAGTTTTAGTTACGGAGATTTTAGAGACCAAAACTCCACCGTTTTTACATTATTTTTTTAATGTTATAACTTTACTAAATACTTCCATTACCACAATGCTACAATATTACTATTCAATCCATCCATCAGCAAAATGCTTTGATTGCGTTACATTGATTCCTAGCGTAATCGTGATTTTTCACCCAAAAAAAAGTCGTTTCCCAGCAATATTTTTGCGAAGAGTTACTTAGTTTGATGCAGAATATTTGCTTGATGGTTTCGTGAATCGTCCGTTAACAACTAGTTGCATAATAACTTACACTTTTAATCGTACTTATTTAGTATATTATTTAGTTATAAACCATTAATCGGCCAAGCCTTTTCTCGATTGTCGGGTCTTGCCTTCAAGTCTAACCGGATACAGCTGAATACCAGTACATAGAACGACTGCCTCTCTGACCTGTACAAACCAGTGACTGTAGGGTAACACTATTCACCTTGGTAAGACTCATGTCAGACTTTCAGTTTTCAGAATACCCGTAACGACTGTCAAAGATCTACAAATGACAGCCGAAACCAACAGGTTAACGTTCTTACTGAGGTATGGAGGAGTCTGGTCACCCATCCACGAACTAACCTCGGTAAGCGTTGCTTAACCTTGAAGGTTGTAGTATTACTTAGCCACCACCACCTACTTTAAAGTAAAATCAGTAATGTAAATAAGATATTAATAAGTACTCCTAGACACGGCTCGTATCGTAAGGAGGTTCCTCTCTCTGGAGCCCTGCACCCTGTTCCCGATACCGGTGGGCTACTATTTTTTATATTTTGAAAAGTTTTTTAAATTGTTTTTTTTTTTAAGGAATATTTAAAAATGTAAATAATTTGTAAAAAATTATATAAAGGAAATAATAAGTAAGATAAATTTAAATTTATCTATGAAATTATCGACTGTACTTCACGTTCGAAGATTCAATGCCGAAACGATTACCTTTGTATCCTAGGTATTTACGACAGTCTCATTACTGCTTCAAGAACGTGACCTAAACGGTTGAACGACAGTCAGATGTCAGACTAAATCGTGAGTTATTAACTAGATGTTCAAAAGGTGAACGTGACCTGCATAGTTTTTATAAACACGACCTTTTTGCGATCACATCGCAAAACTGCAGCTTTGTTACAAGTCTGGATTATGATTGTACCGAAAGACCAAAAAACTTTTAGTTATACAACATTCATTTTAGTATATGCGAACCCTGAAACACGTGTCTAGTATTTTTATGTAAAGATTCGATGTACAAAATTTATGAAAAATCACAAAGTTATAAGCTTGTTCTGTTACCTGATTTTCTTCAGAAAAACCTGGTCACCACGCAGCGCGCCCGCGCGCGCGCCTCCAGCGTCGTCTTGAGCTCATTGATAATAATAATTTGGCAGTAGGTACCTAAATGATTGCGACAGGTACTTAATATCGCTCGGTGTCCAACTTGTAACTTTTTTTAAATATTTTTTGGTCAAAATATAACATGGCTTAAAAGTTATTGGAATCGATTCAGTTACTTATTCTGAACAAACTATATTCAGGTTTCACATATACTAAAAATAATGATGTATAAATTCTGTATTAAAGGAAAATTGCAAGGATTATTAAAATCAAACTCAAAACATTTATTTCATTTAGACCATTCTTTTTCTTAGCGTATCGATGGTAAAATGTTCAAATGTGTTCAACCCAAAACTCAGCCACGTGAACCCAGCTCACTGATGCAGTAAATACATCATCATGGCCTACCTTCCATCTTGCACCGCATACCATGCGCACTTGAAGCTCTATTAAGACTATTTACTGGTATCTTTGAACTTTCAAGGAATCGTTCAGTCAGAAAGATTAAGCTAACTTCATGGTAAAAAAAAATGGTTACTGTAAGTTTTTGATTAATTAATTTTTTAAACTTAATTATTTTTCGTTAAGCCGTTGGTCCCGGGTGTCATTTGTAAATCTTTGACAGTCAGTCAGTGGCCCAAAAAGTCTGACAACCAGTCTTACCAAGGGATATCGTATTACCCAGTACTAACTGGGTTGTGGAGGTCAGATAGGCAGCTCCATGTAAAATACTGGTATTCAGCTGCATCCGTTTAGACTGGAAGCCGACCCCAACATAGTTTATAAGGCTAGGCAGATGATGATGATGAAGTTTTGAATTCGCTCCTACGAACTAACCAGCTGCTGGTTAACCGGCATCGAAGTCAAATAGAAAAAAATAATTCCAATGCGGCTACTTCAACTGAACGGCATTGCAGCAGGGTGTGAATGTGGAGCTGTGTCACAAAGAATTTTCCGCCCCTATCCAGCCCTCCTCCTTAGAATGAAAGAAAGAAAGAAAATATATTTATTTGCCGCAGGGACATGACGTGCATCGCACCAAAATTACAAAAAAAAAAAAACAAATCACAAATAAAACAATGAGAAATGAATGCAGTCAAAGTGACATCTTGGCTACCGCTGACGTCGCCGTTGAAGTCACGAAGCTCTAGACCCAACAATAAAAGAAACACCATCATGCCAGCAACAAGAAGGAGAAGATATGATCTTTACCCGACCGCCATGTTTGTTTTTTGTAAATTTCTTTATTACCTCGTAAGATCTGAATGGCTGGATGGATTTCGACAATTAAGGTATCATTAGATTTGTCTCAAAAACCCAAGTAAAACAAAATGGCGGATTTTTGGCGCTAAATTGTAAGTCGTTAATATTTTTTTTCAACCAAACCTATCCAATGAAAATGAAGGAAATTAAAAGTCGGGTTTTTTGATACTTTTAATTTACTGTTACTTGTTTTCTTCAATAATTTAAAATACTTGGTGCGAAGTATTATAATTCCCCGGTTAGGCAGGTACAAGTTAAGCCAATTTAACTAGGTGTGGTTAAGAGCTTTATCAACTGGTTAGCATTCAACTAAATGTCGCAAGTACTTCACTGACAAGTTTATAAAAAAATATAAAGAGAATTGAAAAAGATCAAGATCACTGCTTTTGTAGACATACTGCTATTGTGAAGGTGACGAGTCGAGTTTAATAATTTAAGATCATAAACGGCTTGCTTTGTTTGTAAGTAAACGATGACAATATTTTTGATGTTAGACAATGAATGTTTTTGAGTTGCCAATTTATGTTTTTCGCGCGTATCTTGTATGCTTGTTTGTTTTTTGTTAATTTCTTTATTAACTCGTAAGTTCCGAGTGGCTGGATGGATTTCGACGATTAAGGTATCATTAGATTTGTCTCAAAAACCCAAGTGCCCTTAGATAGGTGTTTAAAAAAAAAAACAAAATGGCGGATTTCTGGCGCTAAATTGTAAGTCGTTAATATTTTTTGATGGTTTTAATTTAATGTTACATTTAACACTCTTTTTTTGTCAGTTACTGGGTTGTAGAGGTCAGACAGGCAGTCATTATCATCATCATCAGCCTACAGCAGTACATGGGCTTCCTCAATGGCACGCCACTCAACTCAATTCTCAGCAACTCTCGTCCAGTTGGTACCAGCCACCCTGCGAAGACCGCCGCTCCACCGAGCGTGAGGGCCTTACGTTTGCCGATTCGCGGTTTCCTCAAGAACACGTCTACCCCAGCGGTCATCGCTTCTACGGTAGTTAGTTATAGTGTTAATGTTATTGGAGTTGGTGGTTGTTTTTTGGCTCAACAATAGAACCTGTCCTAGCCTTTTGTTATGAGTTTATGACTCAGAGAAATGTTGAAAAATTACTCGGAACCAACAGAACGCAACGTGCATGATCTGAAATACCTCTTATGCGATGTGATGTGCCCTATCTACCGGGGTCTGTCTATAATATGACAGGTGATTTTAGTAATAGCCCACTGTTTTAATCTTTTCAGAGATCATTAATTATTTTTTCAAAAGAAAAACTTTGCATTATAAATTCTCATAACATCACGCCATCCCCGTAGGGTTAGGCAGAGATATACCTAATAGTACACCCACATTTCGCTAATTATGTTTAAGTCCCATGTAATAAAAAAAAACCAATAGAACTTTGCCCGACCCGGCAATCGAACCCAGGAACTCAACGAGGTCCATAAGCTTGTATTAACTACCAGCCACGCTGTTTGAATTTGGAAATTCAACTGTCACCGCTGAGCAGAACGTTGAAAATCTAACGGAGCGTGTTTAGTCGTATCGAGGATCTGTCAAAGGTCATTTCACAAATAATCTTGCACTTACATAACATCTAAAATCCGGCATTCAAGGTGCGCTGAAATTCGTTAAAAACTTGAAACATGCGGATTCGTTTTTTTTTATTTTTATGCAATGATGTCATAATATAATTGGCGTGTGAAGTAAAAAACAAGACAATCGCATATTTGTGTGGCTAAAGTATTTGTTAAAATTTTATTCTCTAATCTGATTTTTGTTCAATCTTACCGGACATTGAGTGTAATTTGTCCATTGATACGTTTCGTAAGGAAGAGGAGCTAGTGGCTTAATAATAACAGCCGCTCAGGTCAATCTTTAGGTTAAGCTGTGCTTGCCTAGGTTGGTCTGTGGATGGGTGACCGCCCATTACATAACGAATTTCCTCCGTGCCTCGGAAAGCACGTTAAGCCGTTAGTCCCGGCTGTCATCTGTAGATCTTTGACAGTCGTTACAGGTAGTCAGTGGCCCAAAAAGTCTGAAAACAAGTCTTACCAGGGGGTGTCGTATTACCCAGTACTAACTAGGTTGTAGAGGTCAGATAGGCAGTCGCTCCATGTAAAATACTGGTATTCAGCTACATCCGGTTAGACTGGAAGCCGACCCCAACATACGTTTCGTAATGAAAAAATTCATAAAGACTGCTAAGAATGAGGTCCTGGGTTCGATTCCTAGATCGGGCTGTGTCATTGGGTTTTTCCATCAGGAATTTCTCAGTATCAGCTAAAGAGTCTGGATTTGATGCCAGTTGATGGTGGCAAAGGTTCCATACAACTCGATTCCTACCGATTTCCCTTTGAAAAATGGAACAGTCAGTATTCTATAGACAAATAATATAATCACATTAAAGATATACAACATTATTTTTAGTATATGCGAAACCTGAATATAGTTTGTTCAGAATAAGTAACTGAATCGATTTCAATAATTTTTAAACCATGTTTTTTTTTTTCCAAAAATATTTTAAAAAGTTATAAGTTGGATACCGAGTGACTTTGGGTACCTATCGCAATAATTTAGGTACCTGCTGCCAAATTATTATTATCAATGAACTCAAGACGACGCTGGAGGTGCGCGCTGCGTGGTGACCGCGTTTTTGTGCGGACAACTAGGTAACAGAACAAGCTTATAACTTTGTGATTTTTCATGATACAGTTTTGAAATTTTGTACATAGATTCTTTACATAAAAATACTAGACACGTGTATCAGGTTTCGCATATACTAAAACTAATGTTGTATACTCCGGTTTATTTCTTACAAAAATTGACCCTTCGTTACTGATATTGCCTTACCCTTTGGGGATTACAGACGTGATGTTATAATTTATTCAATTCTGATATTTGCAATAATATATTGATGTAATATATCATAACATTGTAACAAAATGTTGATGAGTCATCTTTGATTATAGCATTTATCACGTTCGTATTATAAGCAACAGGTTTGTACACTTCCTGTTTATGATATACATGTTGTTTCCGATTGATTTGCTTGTTTTGTGGTGAGACTTTGACGTGATAATTGACGCTATATTAAGACATGGTTGTGGTATTTGAAGTCAAGTATAATTTCGGCGATTTTTTTACATACCATCACTGCGTCATCTTCGTATTGTTTTTCTTATTCACTTTTTAATGAGGCTAAAATGGCAACGCTGGTGGTCCACCAAATGGTAAGTATAGCACAGTCACGCCTATACAAGGTGTAAACGGACCCTTTACGAAGCCGTCAACCAAGCATTCTGTAAATCAAACTAAGTAACAATAAAAAAATATTGCTAGGAAACGACTTGTTTTTTGGGATGAAAAATCACGTTTCACGGTAGGACTCAATGTAACGCACTCCAAACATTGTGCTGATGGATGCATTGAATAGTACCGGGGTCGTGGAGGTAAGTATTTAAAGTAAAGTTACAACATTAAAAACTTGTATTAAAAAAAAATGTATTTGACTCCCAATATCCCCGTAACTAAAAGGTCCCCAGGTATGGTCTCAATCGAAAAAATTGACCGGTCCTGTGCGACTCGCATCCAGCGGATCCCCGCTACCCGTACAAGAAAAGACAAAGAAGGCCAAAAGAATCTAAAAATTAAGGAAGCTCCATGCAAGTGTCAATATAAAATAATTATAACTACAATATAATGAGATATTTTTTCTTTTTAAATTGAATTTTTAGGACACGGGAATCAAAATTTATAAATATTTTAATTTACTCAAAATTAAGTAATCGTCCAATTACAAAACGCAACTTTTTTTTAGATTACGTTCCAATCCAACGACATGTGTTTTTGCTCAAGGGTTTTCTTACTATAAATAGCTCTTTCTCTTTGTTTTCGTTGGGTCCTTGGAGTATTGGCATAACTTGAGTCTTCCTATGAAGTGTACCTTAAAAAAAGCTAACCGGATGACAACAATATAAAGAAACGAATGAATTCCTCAAATAGATACAACACACATTATGTATGAATGTAACTACCGGTTACGTAGTAAATACAATTTACTATACAGTAGCTAGGCTATTAAACATGCAAGTAATGTCCTCAATTCCCCATCATGTCATTTTAATGTTAATAATACTGACTATTAAATCGACAATCACAAGCGATTTCAATGGCGGGTAAAACCAGCTGATAAATATTGATAGTCACCGTCAGCTAAGGACGAACCGACTGTCTGGTAGTGGTTGTCTCGTTAGTCGAGTAGTCGCAAGCGCGACTGCTGAGCATGAGGTCCTGGGTTCGATTCCCGAGTCGGGTAGTGTTATTGGGTTTTTCCATCAGGGATCTCACAGTAGCAGCCACGGAGTCTGGATTTGTGCCCAGTTCATAGGCTCACCCCCTATTACATGGGGCTTATAAACAGAACTGGCCAAATGAGGGTGTAATATTCGGTACACCTCTGCCTAAGCCTTTGGCGATTACAGGCGTGATGTTATGTAGTCACGTTAGGCATATCGTTTAGGCTCGTGGCTAAATCACAACAGCAGGACGGGTCGATCTTCAGGTTAACGTCGGTCCATGGATTGTTGACCAGTTTCTGGGTGCCTTGGAAAGCACGTGCAGCCGTTGGTCCCGACTGTCTCTATTAGTGGTCATTTCAGCCATACTTATGCATATTTTTGTATTGTTGTGAATTCAACCACGGTACGGTTGGCGCAGTGGCTGAGCGATTGGCTGCTGCGCTGCGTGTCGCGGGTTCGATCCCCGCACGGAACAAATATTTGTATGATCTACAGATAGTTGTTCCGGGTCTGGCTGTTTCTGTATGTGAGTTTAAATGTTTGTAAACGCACCCACGGTACAGGAGAAATTCCTAGTGTGGGGCAAAGTTTAAAAAAAAAAAAAACATTTTATTTTTTTGTTTTGTCGTGTGTGAGTCTAATAAATACGTTTTCTTTCTATCTTTCTTTACTTAACTACGGCAGAACAAAAAGAGGGCTATGATTATTAAAAAAAATAGACCCATATTTTTTAAACCGTGAACAACATGACCTTTCAGCAGAATTTCAATTTAATCAGATGTAGCTGACTCTCAGTACTTCACACGAAAAGCCTGATCAAAAATTAGTCTGGCCTACAGCAGATAGAAAACATGTTCCGGGTTTCAGTGTTTGTTCATGTGTTTTCTGTAACAAAAAAAATGTATATAATTATTGTCCAAAGCCTTAGCATAATTAGCCTATAATGTTCCCACTGCTGGGACAGACGGCCTCCTCTCTATGAGTGGGAAGGAGCTATAATCCACCACACGTGCCCAGCCAAAGCCTTGGCTTCATTCAAAAACGGACACCAATGCGTGTACTGGAGATCCCGAACCTACCAAATACAACACTAAGGATGGTCTACCGACTTATTCGGTGATTATTTCTAATAAGAGAGCGGCATAAAACTGCATCGTCCATAACAGAATGTTTTCATGATTTTCTTCGTTTATTTTTATCTCAATGACATCCTCATTCTTATTCGAGCAGAGCGGAGAGGAGATGTCTCGTAATTGTTGACACAGTGCAGACGTGAGCGGCGCGCGGCGGCGTCCTGCGAGTGGCGTGCGGTGAGCGGTGTGCCCTAAACGGTGTGTTGTGTGCGGCGTGCCGTGAGCGGTGCACATCTCTCCCCTCCGCTTTGCACATCTCCGCACATCTTCGGTAGATACACCCTAGCTTTTACGCATTTCCGCTCGTCTCAGCTTTCGTGGAGTCCGGGCCTAGTCCCATGGCCAAGCAGTAAATCTTACAGAGGTAAGACATCGTTCTGAATCAATAAATCTGCACCAATTAAATAACAGAACAATAAAACGGATACCAACAATAAATCAAGCCTCCAATTTAATCAAAACCTTAATAAGTACTATCCAATTGAGCCCATTTATTAGTAAGTACATAGAAAACAAAGCTATCTATAGACGCGTATATCTTTTTGAACAAAAGCCATGGGATTTTACGAGCGCATTATCTTACAATTGTTAGTCGTTATGGTTGAAGAGCTTGCATCCAAAAAATATTAAGTATCGTAGGTACTTATTTTGTGCGAAAAAAAGGCGAAGCATGATGTTGAAGATGGTATTATGTAAGTGCTTATAAAGGTAGGTATGTAAACGTAAAAAATGTAATGTGAATTTTAAGTAGAATATTATTATTTTTATGAAGGCAGGACGGATGTCGTTTTGAAAAGATTTCAGCACTGTATAGTGTTTAGATAGGTAATTTATTTTCACTTGGCATAACAAAATCTGCCTATCATGTTTCTTTCTACTGCTGAGATTCGGGCCCTGTACGGGTTGATGGATGCTATATGTCTCCGAAATGGTTGTGGAGACCGAATAAATTACACCAAGAAAAGCATCCACGACGAGTTCCTATGACACTTATCAACAATCGAGGCTGTTACCACTGCCACAACTTGCTCTAAACTAAAGTATACTCTTAATATTAAAGTTGCCATATTATATTTTAAATTAGAGCCGATTGCGTGACTTTTACAAATTTCGCCAATATAGCCTTTAGTTTTATAAGTTCACGTAATTTTTGCAACACTAGCTCCCAAACCACACCCTACCAGTTACCACTAAGGCCATTGAAAAGGGAACGGCTCCAATTTGTTAAATCACGATAAATGCGTGTACTTACACTGTAGGCGTTTGTGAAATATGTTCCTTACATGTACACTACACTGCTGGTCGGAAAAGGTAACACAATTGAAAAAGTTTCGTAAGACTTTACGTGGGATATGTGTGTGGACCTTCTTGGTTATTCATGTGAGAAATGGTAATTAAGAATCAATTTGATGTGTGACCTTGCTAATTAAGTAGGACAGACACTATTTTTACATAAGCAGACCTCGTAGAAGATGGTGGAACGAGCTGGATAAAACCAACGATTAGTGTTCCGCATTTGCCCTGGATTCAAAGAGCTGGAAGTCATGGGGACAGGCCTTTGGCTAGCAGTGGGGTGACTCAAGCGAACATCATCATCTGCTTGGCCTTTACGTTGGGGTCCGCTTCCAGTGTAACCGGTTGTAGCTAAATACCAGTATTTCACATGGAGCGACTGCCTATCTGACGTCCACAACCAGGTTAATACTTAGTAAAACTGGTTGTCAGACTTTCGGGCCACTGACTACCTGTAACGACAGTCAAAGATCTACAAATGACAGCTGGGACCAACGGCTGAACGAGTTTTTCGAGGCACGGAGGAAACTCGGTATGTAGTGGCTGGTCACCTATCCACGGACCAGCCTAGGCAAGCGCGGCTTAACCTTGAACAACGACCCCAGTGGCTGTTATTATCTAGCCACGAACTCCACAAACTCAAGAGTCAAGCGAACAGTAAAAGCAATTATTGTTTGATAAGCACGTGGCTCAGTGACAAGATAGCTGGTCGATCCATCAAGATAAAGCTAGATTTGTTAAAGTTGGTTTTAGATAGGTGATCGATCCATTTCATACTGAGACACCTTCCGTACCTTGGTTTTGGCTGTCATTCGTAGATTTTAAGAGTTATTCCGGGGATTCAGTACAGTATCTCAGAAGCATGACAGTATTAGAGTTTCTGGAATACCAAGTAATTAAGTCTAAGTCAAATTTCAATCAAACCATCATCATTCTCCTGCCCATATCCCAATTTATTTGGGGTCGGCGCAGCATGTCTTCTTCTTCCATACTTCTCTATTACTCGTCATCTCATCAGACACCTCCTTTCTTGCCATATCATCCTTCACACAGTCCATCCATTGTTTCTTTGGTCTTCCTCTACTCTTATACCCATCCACATTCATAATCAAAACTTTCCTCACAGCATTTTCCTCATATTATAAGATTTCAATTAAACCATAAAATCTGTTGAAATTTCAAAAAGCCACAGTTGTAACAATTTTATTTCAACGCCATCTACCTTGCGTTAAACAAACTATATCGTACCTATGAGACTGCACAGAACTTTTTAAGGAAAACGCGGATGTCTAGTATATTATTCATTCGCACAAGGCAAGATAGATGGCGTTGTCTAGTTTCAAAATGAAAATAAAAAATGTGTGTATCACTATACGATTTTTGGCGGTATAAATTTTTGTACTGTCTCTTTGGTCTAGTGGCAGCAAGTACGACTGCTGAGGTCTTAGGTTCAATTCCCAATTCGGGCACAGTGTTATTGGGTTTTTCCATCAAGAATTTCTCAGTAGCAGCCACGCAGCATGGATTTGTGCCCAATTGATGCCAATAGGGTTGCCCCCTATTACATATGGGACTTAAACATAATGTGGGTGTACTATTAGGTACGCTTCTGCCTAAACGGGGATTACACGTGTGATCTTATGTCATTCTTAAAAACTTGCTAAGAAGTTGAATTTAGGTTCGTGCGCAAACGAGAGATAAAAACTTGAATTACCAAAACAGCTGTCGTTAATCGTGCGACACAATTTTTAGGGTTCCGAAGGGTAACCAACGGGACTACTCTACTAAGCCTCCGCTGTCCATCTGTCCGTCCGTCCATCCGTTCGTCCTTCCGTCTGTCAGTCAGCGGGCTGTATCTCATAATCCGTAATAGGTAGACAGTTGAAATTTTCACAGAATGAGTATTTCTGTT
The DNA here is from genome assembly GCA_905163415.1 of Noctua fimbriata. NCBI lineage: Eukaryota > Metazoa > Arthropoda > Insecta > Lepidoptera > Noctuidae > Noctua > Noctua fimbriata. The sequence continues at coordinate 11,275,150 of LR990945.1, read as the reverse complement.
GCCGCTATAACAACAAATAATAAAAATAAATTCATGGGGCCTCCCCTACTACGACTATTTAGAACCCTACACACGCGACTCCGATTCGCTCTAGGCCTTTTTTTCTTTTTGTTTTTGGGTATTTTAGAGTACCTACATTATGTTACCGACGGTTAAGCAATATCATACAATTTAGTATCAAAACCTTAATAAACAAACACCGGTGAGCCACGGGTTTTTCCAAAGTTACCAATAAGGAAATATCAATCAAAATATTAGTTTAGAACATTAGCCATTAAATATATGTTTGTAATAACATTAATATTTATTTGTGTAATTAATAACACACAACTATTAACCTAACATCACGACTGTAAGCCCCGAAAGGTTAGACAGAGATGTACAGTTACAAGCACTAATATGTAAACACTTAACAACTTTTAAAAGTAGTTTTTTTTCTATTGTTCTGATTAAAATTTCATTTTGTTACGAACATCTCATATTTTTATGAATAAGATCCTATCTTCAAGTTACAATCGTTATTTCTCCCGAAAATTGCTTTTCAATTTAGGAAAGCAAATACATATTGGTGCTCGTGACTGTACCTAATAGTACGGGAGCGAGCCTATTGCCATCAACCGGGCACAAACACAGACTCCGTGGCTGCTTTTTCCGAACAGGGAACCGAAATCATTATTATCTGCCTAGCCTTTTCCCAACTATGTTGGGAACAGCTTCCAGTCTAACCGGTTGCCGCTGAATACCAGTACTTTAAATGGAGCGACTGCCTATCTGTCTTCCACAACCCAGTTAGTACTGTACAAAACCCCTTGCCCCTGTAGCATGACCACCGTAGACAAGGATTTCTTTGACAGAAGAATCGATAAACTGACAGATAGTGCAAAGAAATCAGTCATTGTGTCACACAATCTGTCATTTTGTAGATTCTTCCGTCAAAGAAATCCTTGTCTACGGTGGTAATGCTACGGGGGTTGGTAAGACTTTCAGGCCACTGACTACCTGTATTGACTGTCAAAGATCTGCAAATGACAGCCGAGACCAATGGCTTAACGTGCTTTCCGAGGCACGGAGGAAACTCGATGTGTAATGGATGGATATTGAACACTCATCCACGGATCGACATAGGCAAGCGCAGCTTAACCTTGAAGATCGACCCGTGCAGCTATTATTATTTAGCCACGAGCTCCTTAATAAAGAGAGACTCTTGCCATTAAAATCATTTCCGTAGGTTTCGGCACACTTTCTGTTTCTATGGAAAATCTAAAATCGGTATAATTGAGCTGTAACACAATTTTTTTTTTTTTTTTGTTTTTTATTATATGATATATTTTTATTTTTTGAATTTTTTTTGTGTTAAATTTTTAGACCTATCATCATCATCATCATCATCATTTCAGCCGAAAGACGTCCACTGCTGGACATAGGCCTCCCCCAAGAAGGGGGGTTTTGCCATAATCGCCACGCTTGGCAGGCGGGTTGGCGATCGCAGTATGGTTGTAATAAAACACAGAGAACGCTGCTGCCCATTCTCTGGTAAGTCCCTTAGTCGCCTCTTACGACACCCACGGGAAGATATGGGATGGTGCTATTCTTTACGTCCGGACACCATACAGAACCTAGAGACCTATGTATACTAGAGACCTATGTAGACCTATGTATACTGCTTATGCATATAAAGTTTCATTAAAATCGATCCAGTCATTTCGAAAAAACAAACCTTGAAAGTTTGTATGAAATACCATCGTTAACGCTCCCAAGTACCTTGTAAAAATAAAGATAAATATTGATGGACTATAAAAAGTCATGTATTTCACTCGTTTTGTTTATGTGGGTCGGTTAATACGGTGCATTGCACTTTAATGAAACTTTCACAATGAAAGGTCACACTGAAAGCGAAGCTAAGGAGAAAGGTAGCCATTGTGGTGGTAATCGATTTTTATAATTACAAGCTTTTATTTATCGTGCCTTGTTAGTTAGTTTGTATTGGTGAAATCTTGCAACTGAATTTCAAACCAGTTTCCCCCAACTAATTGAGCTGAAATTTTGCACACACATTTGGTTCTGGTGACAATACATTTTTATGACAGACATGACTTGATTCTGCAGCCAGGATCGTCTCCTCACGACAGAACTCAACGGTTGTTCCGCACATTGTTCTTTTATGCTGTACGTAAATCAAATGTCATTCATTCAAATTAGGAACTGAAAATTGGAATCTTTTGAACGTCGTTGTTACTTAAGAAGTTTCTACAAAATGCTCGCCCTCGACCGTTTCCTAATGTTTTAGCTGGGAAGAAAAGGTACCCCAAAACATTCCCCAGCCTATGAAATGACGTCATTTACGAGTGCCGTGCCGGGCGCCGGTTTGGTTACTTCATAACGCGTCGTTCGTTCATTTGAAATTACTTGACAGTGAAAATATATCTTTCTTGTTCTGTCTCCCAGACTTTGTGCAAGTTTGAGCGAGGTATATACACTTTTCATAAGCAATTTACGTCAAAATCTATAGAGCTCCGCTCCGGAGCCAGACACAGACAGGGAATTTTGGACAGCAAGTCGGGTGTTCGTTCACTTGAAATACTTGACAGAGACAATATACATTTCTTGTACGGTCTTCTATACTCTGTGCAAGTTTGAGCGGAATAGATACAGTTTCCATAGGCAATTTAAGTCAATAAATAAGCCCAGTCCAGTCCTACGCCAGTCTGGAGCTAGACAAAGACGTGATAAATTTGACATATAGCCAGACTGGACATCTCAACAATAGAAGGGTAGGTATAGGTGACATTTCAACTCATCTGTATTACTGACAACAATTTTTGCGAGTGTAATTTTCAGAGTATAATCGGTATGTATATTGTATATTGCCATGTTTCTGCCCGTCCTAACCTACGGTGCCCAGATCTGGTCACTTAGAAGTTCCGCCTTGGAGTTTGCCAAAAGGCAATGGAACTCATAAGCATTTTGGATGTCAAAAAACAAGAGAGGACTCGTAACACCACGCTGCGTTCCAAAACGGGCATAGTGGACGTTGGCAAGAAGGCTGCTAGGCTAAAATGAGATTAGGCGAGTCACGTCAGCCGCATGCACGATGACCGCTGGGCAAAAGTCTCCACACGATGGTTGCCGGAAGACGGACGGCGCTGCCGAGTCCGGCCCAGAGAGAGGTGGCGAGACAATCTGGACGCGTATCGGGAGGGCTGGCTCGAGGAGGCACGGGAAAAGAGCACATGGAGGGAATTGGAGGAGGCCTTTGCCCAGCAGTGGTACAGTACAGGCTTGTAAAAAATATAAAAAATCGGCGTATAATGTTCTCACTGCTGGGACACAGGGCTCCTGTTTATGATATAGAGTGGGCTATAATCTACCACGCGGGCCCAGCGCGGGTTGGTACGTGTCTTTGAAATTTTCGTTCTTTGTTTGTAAGTTAGAGTTGCCAACACGTTCTCAAACAGAGGATAGACGGTGGGTAAATACATAAAAATCCCAGCTAAACTATCCTCCGAAATACCAAAGTTCTCTAATGTAAAACAGGAATTACAAAATCCATGCATACCGAACTAAAAACAAAACAATGCAATTACTAATAGGAAAATCGCAAATGACAAATAGTATAGCACATCATTCAGTGAAGCCAGACTTCAAGGTAAAACCCGAGGTGACAACACAACGTTTTAACCAGCCCCTATGCCCCCAATACTTGATTTATTTGAATAACGGTGTTGTGGATAAGGGGTCGTCCATTAATCACGTGAGGCTCGAAAACCCTGTCGAGTTCGGAAAAAATCACGAAATATCACTAGGGGGGAGGCGGGGTGTAGTGAAATATCATGTGTATTTATTTTTTCTTTGAACGCGCGATTTCTAAACCGAAAAACGTTACGACCTTGACCGTTTCCTAATGTTTGACCTTGACATTTTTATCACGGTACTTAATGTTCCAGAATTAAATTAGATTATACCTGTTAACCTGTATTTAAAGATACTATTAACATTTTTTTCAAGATACTTTGTACCAAAAAATACACGTGATTTTGGGTAGGGATAGGAAGGGGTAGGAATCTAAAATCTCACCACGTATCACCATGGAGGAGAGGGGGGGAGGGTTTAAAAGTTGCTTAAAACCATCACATGATTAATGGACGACCCCTAAAATGAACATGGACATTGAACAAGCTGACATGAAACCTGAATAAATTAAAAAGTTTATTTAACTGTAACTGAACCAGTGTGATCTACATAATGTTCATCTATCTTTTTTTATGATACGAATTTTTCCTGTATCGTGGGTGCGTTTACAAACATTTAAACTCACATACACAAACAGCCTGGTCCAGAACAACTAGCTTCGATCCCCGCACTCAACGGTTGTTCCGCAGATTGTTCTTTTATGCTGTACGTAAATCAAATGTCATTCATTCAAATTAGGAACTGAAAATTGGAATCTTTTGAACGTCGTTGTTGCTTGGGAAGTTTCTACAAAATGCTCGCCCTTGACCGAATGAGCTGAAATTTTGCACATTTTGGTTCTGGTGACAATACATTTTCACTTTTGACATGACAATTTTTTTTTTTGATCTACGTCAAATATTTGTTCCGTGCGGGGATCGAAGTCGACCCCATGAACGCAACGCAGCAGTCAATCGCTCAGCCATTGAGTAAACTGTGCCTCCAAAAAAATTCGCCGATCTTGGACGACGCTATAGTAGTACTAGATTATGCCCACGGCTTCGTCCGTGTGGAGTTTAGAAATTGTCCCACGGGATCGTACTACCGGGATAAAAAGTATACTATGTGTAAATCCAGGTTATAAACTATCTGTGTGCCAAATTTCATCTAAATCCGTACACTAGTTTTTGCTTGAAAGAGTAACAAACATCCATTCATCCATCTTCACAAACTTTCGCATTTATAATATTAGCAGGATAGGATGGAAGACTCGTAGCAGGTGACGCTCAGTAGTTTCTGTCTACCCCCGTGGCAAAAAGCATGCTTGCTAGTTGATTTCAGACTACGGCAAAGATTCTGATTTCAGTCATATATATTCTCGGGTTTATCGTGTTACTGTCCCATTAACTGGGTTTTAGAGTCACTAATGTAAAATACCAATATTTTATACAACATTAGTTTTAGTATATGCGAAACCTGATACACGTGTCTAGTATTTTTATGTAAAGAATCTATGTACAAAATTTCAAAACTGTATCATGAAAAATCACAAAGTTATTAGCTTGTTCTGTTACCAAGTTGTCCGCACAAAATCGTGGTCACCACGCACCGCGCGCCTCCAGCGTCGTCTTGAGCTCATTGATAATAATAATTTGCCAGTAGGTACCTAAATTATTGCGATAGGTACTTAAAGTCGCTCGGTGTCCAACTTTTAACTTTATTAAATATTTTTGGGAAAAAATATAACATGGTTTAAAAATTTATTGGAATCGATTCAGTTACTTATTCTGAACAAACTATATTCAGGTTTCGCATATAATAAAAATAATGTTGTATATGTATATTCAGCTGCTTAAGGTTAGACTGAAAGCCGACTCTAACAAAGATGTAAAAGGTTAGGCAGATGATGATGATGATAAAATTCGAAAATTCTAGATTCATTTCAAACCCATTGCCAAGTAATTTATTCACATGAGGTTTATCAAAGCATTTTTACAATACATACATTATTTACTAACTATAAATACCTAAAATAATAGGAAAAATATGTACATATGCATCAAAAGCAGAAAATAATTGAAGGGCGTGAAAATGTTCGCTATCAACGGGGAAAATGCCAAGATGGCTGGCAGCATTACCTACCACTTTGGATGGCAATACTGATTCTTTCCTGCCAGGGCTGCGGGACTGTTTGAAAGAGATACCGTGGCCCTGGAACACAAAGGGCAAAGAAGGAACATGGATGGGTTTTAGTCAGTACAAGTCTGACACGAGGGGGGGTCATTTGATGATTTCCCATACTAAAAAAAAACATAGTTTTTTTGAATTTACACACAAGACACTGCTCTTGAATTTTTTTTTTTGTAAAAATAGCCTTTATATAACTGTTATCTTTCCTACAATTAATAAATGCCTACTTACTAAAAACTAAATTGATTCAATCATAATTTTAACTTTTATTAGAATTATCGGCAACTGGATGTTGGTATGGAACAGCTTGTCTGTCGACAAATGCGTCCTCTAAGGATTTCCAGGTATTCCTATCTCTTTCTAAAGAGGTCCATGCCGACCAGCTAATTTCTTGATATGTCTGCCTCCATTTCTTTTGATAACTCTTCGGTACCATTCTGTTATAAAGTTAGCTCATTTCTCTTTACTTTCTCTTAACGTATGCCCCGTCCATCGCCATTTTAGTTGTCTGTAAGCTTTATATGCATTTTTAAAGTTCGTTTTCTTTTTAATTTCTTGTAGTTTCTCCTTGTCCCTTCTTTTTGTACTTTATAATATACTCCTTTCCATTCCATTATCTTCAATATTACTTTACAAATAATAAATAAATATCGAATTGTAAAGTGACTACTATCAGAAACCCAGATAAACTCAAACAAACTTGAACGCGATTAATAAAGATTTGCTGTAAAATAAAACACCAAAATAGTCATTGCTTAGCTTAAAATTACCGTTCTTACAAAACAAGCAATAGATATGCGAGAATAATCAAATCTGGTTTCCGAAACTTGTTTATAAATATTTTTAAGGTCAAGCAGCAGAAATCAAAGAGCACAAAGCTAACATTAAAACCTTTTTGCAGATTCAAAAATATCAACCTTCTCACTCTTGGTGATCATAGATTCAAAAATGCTGTCTTCAATGGCAAAACGTGGCTCTAAGTTGTAAACTAGGAAGTCAAAGAAGAATTTTAAAAGGCTTTTATTAATTTTGGGCACAGTATAAAAAAGAGGCCGTGGACGATGGCCAACCTGGCTAGGGACAGTAAAAAATGAGATGATAGCGAGCTAGACGACCCACAAGCATGTGGTGTGGCGCAAATGAACTAGGAGTGCCAGCGTATTGCCATCAACCGGACGCGAAGGCAGCGTTCGGATTTCTATTAAGAAATTACACAAACTTTAAAAATGTTTCAAGGCTTTGGGAGCTAGGGTCTCACTCATCAATATTACTTTCAAAAACTAAAAAAAAAAATTGTTTAAAATCAAGTCCCTAATACGATACTCCAAAGTCAAAATTCACATAAAGACTGGTAATAATAAAACACCGAAACCCATCTAAGGAAATATACAACTAAGAATGTAATACGTCACAGTATGAATCGTTTAAAATTTACTAAAGAATTTAAGACATAATCTGAGTCACACAGATTATAAATTTATTTTAAAGAAGTAGGGACTGCAGTATGACCACATCAAGTGTGCAGTTCAAGGTGGCGTTGCTTGTCAAGAAAATTTGCATCGATATGTCAAACTTCGTACGTTTATTTTAGTTCTGCATAGATAAGCTGGTTGAAGTGTAACCAGCTTTTCATACCAGGTGGGAAAGAGATGGCGCTAGACGACCTGTGTAGCTCTGTATCTTTCCCACACTGGAATTACTCCTGCTTCAAGACGTCATAGTAACCCCCCAGAGGGTCTAAATAAAGCGAAAACGATTATGGAGCAGTCAAAAATGTGCAGGACTTACATAAGGTAGCGAAAAGTTTATGGCAATCCTGTCGGCAACAGGTGACCAAAGATGTCAATTTTAATTTTATTCGGTCATTGCCATCCATACAAGTGCAAGTGTTTGCAAGTGTAGTGTGTGTGTGTGTGTAATTATTATCGAGTGGACCCAACATGCCGCTGCGTCCTGCTGTGCCTACGACGCAGCTGTACATTTCGCATCTGCATCACTCGAAGGTTGAGGAAGTCGTGGAGTATTTAAAAGTGAACTGGACTCTGAGGTTCGAAAGGTTGGAATCGCGCCACAACATCAACTTCAAGTCGTTCGTGGTTCGAGCTCCAACTCACCATCTTCAGACCTTCTTGAAAGAGGACTTTTGGCCGAAAAGTGTCGTATACCGACGATTCCGAGGACGGTTACGCGACACCACGCAGCAGAACACGACGCCGTCAACGATTCGTGTCTAGTTTTAGTTAAATAAGGTTTTATATGTATTAGTTTATTATTTTATAAGATTATTTTGTGTATTTTTATGTATGGGCCTCAGTTGCCTGACAATAAAATGATTGATTAATTGATTAATATTAGCCGTTAACTCAAATCTAATTTCATCATCATCATTCTCTTGCACTTATCCCAATTTATTTGTGGTCGGCGCAGCATGTCTTCTTCTTCCATACTTCTCTATTACTCGTCATCTCAGCAGTCACCTCCTTTCTAGCCATATCATCCTTCACACAGTCCATCCATCGTTTTTTTGGTCTTCCTCTATTCTTATAGCCATCTACATTCATACTCAACATTTTCCTCACTACATTTTCTTCTCTCTTCTGCATCACATCATCACCACGATAACCGATTATCACCCAATTTTTTATTCAACGGGGCGCCACTTTCAGACTTCCTCTTATGTACTCATTCCTTATTTCATCTATTTGTGTTACACCACACATCCCCCTCCACTCAAATCTAAAAAAAAACATAATACAAAGTCGCTATTTATGTTTGTCTGTGTGACTGCGTAGATTTTCTAAACATACAGGGGGCCTACCATGACGTCTTAAAGCAGGAGTAATTCCAGTATGGGAAAGAGATAGGGCTAGACGACCTGTATAGCTCTGTCTCTTTCCAACACTGGAATTACTCCTGCTTGAAGACATCATAGTAGCCCCTTAGGTGTCGCTGTGGTGTGGCACACTGTAATGAGTGAAACTGTAATGTGTATATGTTACGGTAAGTATGATAAATTGAAAATTATTAATAATTATCCATCATTACCTCATGATTTTTCCTTAAATTATTTATAAATTGAATTATCACACTGATCGTATTGAACAATTAGTACCTAACTCAAATTTGTATTTTCAAGTTGCTGTTTTAAACATTTGTATTCGCCCACTGTTTGTCGCCCACTTAGTATTTCAAAAGCCCATATTCAGTATTTTTGAAACCTTTCATTTTAATTTATTTTCGCTCATTTAAAAACTACCCAAATCCAAATAACAATAGTGATATTTAATTTTGCAAAAAAGACTTTTGTAGCACTTAGTGTTGCAGAAAAAGCGCATTTTTCTGCATGTACAGCGTTTATTTATTACATTTATCCGTACTAAGGTTACATTATTAATAATGTAACCTCGACTTTTGGTAATAAATAATAATTTTCAATTAATCACACTTAAAGTAACATATACGTAAATACATTGACAACTAAGGCATAGACATCTCTATGTTTTCGCATGTCGCCATAGCACCAGAGTAAAATAGGGTTGTGTCACTAGTTTCTCATAATCTCTAAATTCATGGCTGTAAATACAAAGATTATCAACCTTAGTTACTAGAGAATTAATGTTTTCCATTAATTTCCATTAATGTTCATGGAAACGGTCCTCATGCGCATTATTGAGTAATAAATCAAGTGGAAGTGTGGGTTTTTTGAAGGTATGTCAAATATCTGGTTTATTTTTTCTTTATTTTTTTGGCACGAGCCCAGCTTTAAATGGGAAATACCCAAAATCTGAGGATTACGTATAATTAGGGTCAATGGTGAATGGTCCCTCTTCGGGGAGCACGTTTTTAATCCGTTGGTGTCAGCTGTCATTCATCGATCTTTGACAGTCGTAACGGGTGGGTGGAGCTTTCTGCATAAGTCAAATCAGGATAATATCAGCGATAAGTTCAACTTTATTTTTTTCTCTATAAGGGACTCTCACCAATATGAATGTGAAGTTGTGGATAGGATAAGATTTCGTGATTTATTTCGGATTTATTATCGTCGGGGGACCCTGTTGCTCGGGGGCTCCGTATTATTGATACGGCGGTAGCTACGCCCCTGGTGACATTTACACTCACACTGAACGAAGCAAAGATAACCTATCTTTGCTTCGGCTAACCTGAAGTAACCTGGAGATTGTCCTTGGAGTTTCTTGCCCATTCTTCTCCGTAGAGATCTACGCTTTGGAATAGGCAAGTACAGTACTTTCAAAGTTTTTATGCCTTTTTTTTCGAATGGATAATTATCAAATGAACCCCCGCTCTGGGCGGAGCGGAAGTGAGTGTCAGACTTGTACTGACTAAAACTCATCCATGTTCCTTCTTAGCCCTTTGTGTTCCAGGGCCGCGGTATATCTTTAGAAAAGTCCCGCAGCCCGGCAGGCATCGGCCCTTCCAGACCCCTTCCTGGTTGCTGACAGCTCTTTGAGGCGCGCGTGGAACATGAACGCGCAGTCAACACGGCCTGTCGTCATAAGACGGACAGACGGCGAGCTAGCCCATTACTCACCGTCCACTGGCCCGAAAGTTATTATGCCTTGTGGCTGGACTGTGGCTTCATCTTTTTGTGTAAGCCAATCCAAAAGTGCATATAACTGATCTATTTGAAATAAATGCTTTGAGATGTCCATTAAAAAACTTCCAACCGCCGTAGCATGACATGACATACAAGAATTTTTTTGACAGAAGAATCGACAGATAATGCAAAGAAGTCATTGTGTTGACACAATCAGTCATTTTGTCGATTCTTCCGTCAAAGAAATCCTTGTCTACGGTGGTCATGCTACGGGGGCAGGACAGCCATTACGTAACTCTGTATCTGTAACGTCAAGATACACGGAAGCAACGACCTCCAATAAATCTGTCAACAGTTTAACAACAGTGCTATTCATTACAACACAAGGATGATAATTTTGTAATAATGTAAATGATCAACATAAGTATGGGAGAAAAAATGATGGCATTGTTTTCGGAACTTCGGACCTTGTGTTCCCGCGACTAGTTTTGACCGTGGCTTTGTTCTTCGTATTTTATTTTTTAGCCTTACATCATCCACTTCTTTTTTTTCTTCTATTTCTTACTGGATCTGATGGAGTGGAGGGTCTTAAAGCAGGATACAGATGAAAAGACTAGGGTGCCTTTTTTAGGCAGATGATAATACCTGATCATCATCTGCCTAGCCTTTTCCCAACTATGTTGGGGTCGGTTTCCAGTCTTATCGGATTCAGCTGAATACCAGTATTTTGCATGGAGTGACTGCCTATCTGACTTCCACAACCCACTTAGTACTGGGAAATACTCGGGCCACTAACTACCTGTAACGAACGTGTCAAAGATCTATAAATGACAGCCGGGACCAACGGCTTAATGTGCTTTCCGAGGCACGGAGGAAACTCGGTATGTAATGAGTGGTCACTCATCTATGGACCAACCAAGCGCGGTTAACCTATTATTTAACCACCCGCATAACACAGGTAATGCGTGATAAATGACAACAAACTTTGCCAATTTAGGCACCCATGGGCTTAGTATAATGATGGTATTGTGCGTGTCCTCGTTGGTCTAGTGGTCGCAAGCGCGGCTGCTGAGCATGATGTCCTGTATTCGATTTTCGGGTCGGGCAAAGTGTTATTGGGTTTTTCCATCAGGAATTTCTCAGTAGGTTATGGCAATAGACTCACCCCCTATTACGTGGGACTTAAACATAACGGGCGAAATCTGGATTTACTGTTAGGTACATCTCTGTTTAAACTTTCGGAGATAACAAGGCGTGATGTTATGTGCTTGTGCTTCTAAGTCGTGTAATTAGGCCATAGTTGAAGTATTCATATACAACATTAGTTTTAGTATATGCAAAACCTGATACACGTGTCTAGTATTTTTATGTAAAGAATCTATGTATAAAATTTCAAAACTGTATCATGAAAAATCACAAAGTTATAAGCTTATTCTGTTACCTAGTTGTCCGCACAAAAACGCGGTAACCACGCAGCGCGCGCCTCCAGCGTCGTCTTGAGCTCATTGATAATAATAATTTGGCGGGACGTACCTAAATTATTGTACGCAAAGTCGCTCGGTATCCAACTTTTAACTTTTTTTAATATTTTTGGGAAAAAATATAACATGGTTTAAAAATTATTGGAATCGATTCAGTTACTTATTCTGAACAAACTATATTCTGGTTTCGCATATACTAAAAATAATGTTGTATTATTCCAAGTATTCATAATAATGTTACACTTGACATTCACATTTCCACTTTCTTAGCCAATTAGTTTTTACTAACATCTGAACTGTTTCATTCATGTATTTGTGTAGTTTTTCATTTTCGTCTCAGTCATTTCCTCATGAAGACACGACGGAGGGACCCGCCCCTCATACATGCACACCTCAGATCTAAAAACACAAATACACACACACACACAAGTATTCTTAGTTTATTTATAACCTAGGATGTTACATTGTATGAAACAATCATGTTTGACCTTGAGATATTTGCATAATGCTCTGTGCGAAGGTCAAGGGCATATGTCGGAGTTGGAAAAACTCATTTTTTGTACCTGATTTGATCTAAATGGCGTAGCGGTTTGATGTGTTCATTTTATACATCGGCGATTCATACACTTTTTTGGCCTGGCCGGTATTTTTTATGACTTGAGCCCGAAATCTCAGTATGGTGCCTAAAATAATATTAAAAAAAGATATTTGTAAGTACTGTAACTTTACAGAGTTCGAATACATCGAAAACTTGGAACATCCGCCAATCCACGTGTAAAAGAAATACCTAACAGAATCACTCCTCTGTCCGAGTTTGGTCCGACTTATTCATTTCTTGACCTCCCACTAGGTGGACCGATGACCTGGTGAAGGTTGCAGGGATCCGCTGGATGCGAGTCGCACGGGACCGGTCAATGTGGCGACACTTGGGGGAGGCCTATGTCCAGCAGTGGACGTCTTTCGGCTGAAATGATGATGATGATGATGATTCATTTCTTGGGCCCAGTAAGCGGCCAGCGTGGAGTGTAACATGTACCAGCGCGTCTTTCACTTTTTAAATACTGAAAAATTCAGCGCTGAAGTTCCCGTTAACTTTATAAAAACATGTGTCTTGTATGATCAAGGATCTGGTTTTAAAGGGTGTAAATAGACCCTTAACATATCCGAAAGGCACTTGTTCTCCCCATCTTTGCGATCATTTTTTTGTTCTAGACCATACCTAAACCTTCTAGTTACGGAGATATTGAGGGTCAAACTTTTTAATGTAAGATTTATACTTTACACACCTCCACGACCCCCGTACTATTCAATCCATCCATCAGCACAATGCTTTGAGTGCTTTCCATCGAGTCCTACCTTAAAACGTGATTTTACACCCCAAAAAAAAAGTCGATTCCCAGCAACAATTTTTGCGTAAAGTTACTTAGTTTGATGTACAGAATGCTAGGTTGACTTGACGGTTATGTGAAGGGTCTGTTTACACCCTGTATGATCGGGTTGTCACGCATCCAACGGTGACCGATTAGGCGCGACCAATTTTATTGCGGCGTCTGTAACGTTGTTTAGGGAATCTAAAGTGCAGGTATTGGGACACCACGGACACGCGAGCAAGTGAGACATCGTCTGGTCGGGAGCACCGTATTCACACTATATGTCGAGGGAAAGAGCCTCACGTCCCAGCCGCCGCGGGAGACGCCCAGGGCGTCGGGGGTCACGTGGTGGCCCCCGGCCACCGTAGGCGCGGGCCTGTGGACGGCGAGTTATGGCCTAGCTCGCCGTCCGGCCGTCTTATGACGACAGGCCGTGTCGACGGCGTGTTCGTGTTCCACGCGCGCCTCTAAGAGATGTCAGCAACCAAGTAGGGGTCCGCATGGGCCGATGCCTGCCAGGGCAAAAGAAAGAGATACCGCGCTGGAACACAAAAGGCAAAGAAGGAACATGGATGGGTTTTAGTCAGTACAAGTCTGACACTCCCTTCCGCTCCGCCCAGAGCGGGTCATTTGATGATTTCCTATCCTAAAAAAAAAAATAAAGTGCTACCAAGGAAACGCGAGCAAGTGAGACATCGTCTGGTCGGAAGCACCTTTCGCACTGTGTGTCGGAAAGATCTTTAATAGCCCATTTCGCCAAATTGTGTTTACAATGGTGCACTTATCGTACAAGGTAGGAAAACCCACTCATAAAAAGAAAACATATAATTAATTCTGACTTTTATCATCCTAGCCACGTAAAGTGGTCTATTGTTAAGTCATGGCCATCATTAATTTACATTACTTACTCATTTAAATAATTAATTACAGGTAATTAAGTCATTGTAGTTTTAAAATAGTTTTACGTCTATTTAAAACGTTGCATACATTACGTTTAAAAAAAATATTAAAAACAATAAAAACCATATAAAAATAAATAAAAACAATTTTAAAAAATATTACCTTAAATAATAATAAAGAAATCCTCGATACGGCTCGTATTGTGAGGAGGTTCCTGTCTATGGAGCCTAACCACCGGTAGCTTGGACCCTGATCCCGATACCGGCAGACCACTATTTTTTATATTTTTAAATGTTTTCAATATGGTTTTTTTAAAGATATATTTAAAAATGTAAATAGTATGTAAGAAAATAAATAAAAGAAATCTATTTTGTTGTAAAATTACGTAGTTATCCTCCTGACATAGAATAATGCTTGCCCTCTCTTAGTGGTAGTTTTAGGCCATTCTCACACGACACCAATCGTCCGCACTATCGGGCGGTGTACAGACGCCAACACATAAAGCTACCCGAAACTGTTAAATTTTCCCAATCAACCTTGAACGTAATGCTTTAGCAATAAAGTTGAAAAACTATTAAAGATTTTTGACAGATTGTAGTAGCTTGATGTGCTGGTGTCTGTACGTGTGTGTCGTATTGGTTTGTAAGGAATCGTCATAACTAGTCAATACAGACAATTCACCCCGACAACGTACTCGTATTTGCGGAAACGATACTAACCATTGTACTGCGTATTGTGCGGTATAGCTGTCGCTCGCGAATCTTGGTAGATGCCACGTTGGCTTCAAAGCGAGTCCAATTTACAAACCAATGCGATGTGATATCCACTTCAGGTGTTGTGTGATAACCGCCTTATCATTCCCAGATTTCCTTGAACAATCTTCAAAACTCCACTTCACCTATTTATGGGTTAGTAAGTTATTTTAGTTTTGTAGAAGCAGGTACCTTGGTGGTCTAGTGGTCGCAACAACTGCTGCTGAACATGAGGTCTTGGATTTGATTACCAAGTGCGGCAAAGTTTAATTGGTGTCATCAGGAATTTACCGGCAGGAGTCTGAATTTGGAACAGTTGATGGTTGTCCATAAATAACCTTGCCCCTATTACATGGATTGCCGAAATGTGGGTTATGTATTAGTAGGATACCTGAACTCCTCACCTCCCAGGGAAGACAAGTGTGATGGATCATCATGATTTTTTATGAACATCAACATTGGTTCAGCGTTTCAGCCGTAAAAACGTAACAAACTTACAAACGGAGTCTCTTTCTCATTTATTTTACGCAAAAATTGAAATAATTTATTAGCATGTACAATATTTAGACTTTAATACAAAAGATCGAGCGTAATAACCATAATGCTTTCTGACTCACTGATAAAAACGACAAAACAAAAGACTTTAGCGTCGTGACAAATCTGTAGATTTGTCATCATTTAGTCACGCATGCTCAGTTAGACCGTATCTCTATGGCATGACTTGCTTTTAGGTTTTAATCCTTGTTTAACTTACGTCAAGACTCAAGATAGATTGGTGTTATACGTCACCATCTGGCCAGCCGTTTCTCAACCATTTTGGGGTTGGCTTACACTCTTCTAGTCTAACTGTATGCAGCTCATCATCATTCTCTTGCTCTTATCCCAATTCATTTGAGATCAGTACAGCATATCTTCTTGTTCCATACTTCTCTATTACTCGTCATCTCAGCAGTCACCTCCTTTCTAGCCATATCATCATTCACACAGTCCGGATGCAACTGAATACCATTATTTCACATGGCGTGACTACCTATTTGATCTAAAAAAACCAACTACTGGGTAATACGATACCCATTGGTAAGACTGGTTGTCAGACTTTCGGGCATCTGACTACCTGTAACGACTGTCAAAGATTCAAGAATGACAACAGGGACAAAGGTTGACAAAGGTTGACCACTTTTCTCAGTATAACTGATTTTAGAAATGGGAAAAAAACACAAACGTATAAAAAACAGTACAGCTATGGATTATTGATATTTTGAAAACGAATGGTTAGGTGTACTCGCAACCTGTGTGCGTGTTTCGGGCCTGTGGACGGCAAGTTATGGGCTAGCTCGCCGTCCGGCCGTCTTATGACGACAGGCCGTGTCGACGGCGCGTTCGTGTTCCACGCGCGCCTCAAAGAGATGTCAGCAACCACGTAGGGGTCCGCACGGGCCGATGCCTGCCAGGGCTGCGGGACTGTTCGAAAGAGATACCGCGGCCCTGGAACACAAAGGGCAAAGAAGGAACATAGATGGGTTTTAGTCAGTACAAGTCTGACACTCCCTTCCACTCCGCCCAGAGTGGAGGGGGTCATTTGATGGTTCCCATAATAAAAAAAAAAAAAAAAAAAGCGTGCGTGTTGATCAGATGTATGAACGTAGACAAGGCACAAGGAGTATGTAAGGATCGTTTTAGGAGAAAAAGGCGGGAGTTTATCCACGGAAACAGTATTTTTTGGGATATACCATAAAAGACATTCATATCGTGACCATATTACAAACTGGTCATCAATTTTGTCACGCATGCCTAAGTTTTAATCAGTCAGTCAGAAACGTAAGTAAAAGCGTATCGCTTTGGCATGACTTGTTTGTTGACTTTTAGGTTTCAATCCAAGCTTAACTTACGTCAGGATGGGTGCCCATTAAAGAGCCGTTGTATGTTGTGTGGATCTTGGTAATCACAACCACTTTTCACCCACGAAAATCATCAAGTCTTTTTGTTGCCAATCTCGCAATGCTCGAAGACTAAGATCTTTAACCAGTGCACCCTGCTCGTTATGACATACGATACCTATACGTGAATACTTACAGTCGGGGTCTGCTTGAAGTTTCTTTGAAAGATAAAATCCGAAATCATCATTCTCCTGCCGTTATCACATTTTATTTGGGATCGGGGCAGCATGTCTTCTTTTTTTTTTTTTTTTTTTTTTTTTTTTTTTTTCCACAACTATCACACAACGCCGTCTAGTCTCAAGCTAAGCAGAGCTCGTGTTATGAGTACTAGACAACTGATAAACATACTTATATATGTCTAAATACATACATATATAGCTAAATTACACCCAGACACAGAACAAATGATCATGCTCATCACACAAACATTTGTCCTGGGTGGGAATCGAACCCACGACCTCCGGCATAGCAGTCAGAGTCACTGACCACTAGACCAACAGGCCAGTCTTCTTCTTCCGTACTTCTTTATTACTCGTCATCTCAGCAATCACCTCCTTTCCAGTGGCGAAGGTCGTCGGCTTCCATTTGAAAAATGGCGCAGTCAGTATTGTGTTCTATAGACAAATAATGTAATAATATTAAAGATAGGTACTCCGGCTTACCTCTTACATAAATTGACCCTTCATTACTGCTGCTTTCTTAACCATATCATCCTTCACACAGTCCATTCATCGTTTCTTTGGTCTTCCTCTACCCTTAAAGCCATCCACATTCATACTGAAAGTTATCCTCACTACATTTTCCTCATTCCTCCGCTTTCATGTCCATACCACGATAAACGAAAGGATAAAATCTAAAATGACATTTCAAATGCACATACTTTGCATAGTAACTAATATGAAGTGGAATTGTGTTGAATTTGCTTTGACTAACAATTTTGCAAAAGGACTGTGATCTTAATTCTCGTTGCAATAAGGTTGCCGTTAGGTTATGGCCGTCGGACAAATAAGTCCTTTTAAGGATACCGCGTATCAGCCATCGTAGTGTGAGACACACCCCAGCTAGATAGGCTGACGACCTTAAAAGATGGCTAGGCTTTCTAGCTTTTCCTGTACTTCTGTACAGGATCGTGTGGCGAAGCTTCGACGAGACATATAACATGATGACGGTAAAGCCATGGGAGATGGTGCTTTTGTCCTTACCCACTGTACTTATCTACATTAGTCAAATGTTTAGCGAAATCGGGCTTTAGTCATACACACGGTAACTGGAATGAAAATCGATTCATAAACTAGCCAACTAGCAGTCGCGCGTAATAATGTCGTGTGTATTGTTTTGCGTTTAATTGTGATGTGTATTTGATTTTCGTTCCTTAAACCGAGGGACTAACACCTATTTTGGCAAAAACAAGCGGGTTTAACGTCTAAATGCATTGCATATAGGTCCTGTATATGGTACTTGCGGGAAACATAACCACACAAAACTTTAGCAGTCTTGTTTTGGCGAACTCAGAGTCGAAAACCGCAGCTAATATTATCGTTTTATTATTCACATGCGTATAATTATATTAAGGTCTTAATTCATTAGAAATACAAGTTACATGCATATGACGTGTTCGTTGAGTAAGATCACGATTTCAATACCTTTTGGGTAAACCCAACGCATTAAGTGACTAGTTTTGCTGTTTGGTAGGTACTGTGGCATAAGGCTTGCACTTGTAGGTTGGTCATAGTCCCCTAGTCGTTTATCTTGGTTCGGGCATGTGCGTGATGAGGAGGGATGTCACGTATATGACTAAAATAGTGATGGATATGAATGTGGAGAGGAAGGCCAAAGAAAATATGGATACTTGCCAAGGGTTATCAAGGAAACGATGGATGGATTGTGTGAGGAATGATATGAAAGAGAAAGGAGTAAATGATGCCGTGACGTATGATATGGAAATAATGAAAAAATAAGACACGTTGCGCCGAACTCAAGCAGAATGGGACAACGGCAGGCAGATAATGATGACTTGTAGGTTGGCCTTCGCTATGGGTCTTATGTGTTTGGGGTGATCACTTTCAAAGATCTCACCAGTTCGTCTCGCTACTCCTGCTTTAAGTTTAATGTAGTTTTAGATCATTGACTGGAAAGGAAGACCAAGGAAACGGTTGTTTGCTTGTGTGACGAATGTTATTCAAGAAAAAGGAGTAAATGATTGCGTGACGGTTGACAGGGAAGAATGTAAGAAAAAAACGTGTTGCGCCGGCTCTAAGTAAAATGGGACGAGGACCGGAAGACGATGATGGAGACCATTGATTGCTTCGTTGGTCTAGTGTTCGCAAGCACTACTACTACTACTACTTAGTCAAAGTGTTATAAGCTTTTGAATCTGAAGTTTCTCAGTAGGAGTCACGAATTTATAACTGGTTGGCAAAGGCAATAGGCTGGTCTCCTATTACATGGGACTTCAAAAATAACTCGCGAAATGCGGATGTAACCCCTACTATTGAGCAAGTTCCTCCACAACACTCCGTGACAAGTATACAGCATTATTTTTAGTATATGCGAAACCTGAATATAGTTTGTTCAGAATAAGTAACTGAATCGATTCCAATAATTTTTAAACAATGTTATATTTTGTCCCAAAAATATTTTAAAAAAAGCTGCAAGTTGGACACTGGGCGACACTAAGTACCAATCGCAATCATTTAGGTACCTACTGCCACATTATTATTATCAATGAGCTCAAGACGACGCTGGAGGCGCGCGCGTGGCGGCGCCACGTGGTAACCACGTTTTTGTGCCGACAACCAGGTAAAAGAAAAAGCTTATAATTTTGTGATTATTCATGATACAGTTTTGAGTACATAGATTCTTTACATAAAAATACTAGACTAATGTTGTATACAGTATATGTAGACATTCGACATCCCTGGTAAAAGAATCTTAATTTCCTTGACCACAATATATATTTATTGCCCTTCGATCACTATCAAAGATCATAAGTTGCGGTGAGTGAACATCCAATCAATCGTGATTAATGGTTAATGGTATCATGGAATGATCTATGTGCATTCTAGGTATTGCATTGTAATACGTTTTCCAGTAAGGTTACTACAAGAAATCGTAGTATCAGGAAATGAGTACGTCACCAATTCATCATTATCATCTGCCTAGCCTTTTTATTACCCGACTGATGAGGATAATGTGTTTATCAGCTTGTATGGTTTGTTCCTTTGTAGTGCTCTAGAAACCAAACTCGTGGTTCGATTTTTATGATTCTTACGTCAATCGATTTGATTGTCAGTAGAGACATGACAGTAATCAAAATTCAATATGGCGACAATGAGACGCCATTGTGAAAAATAAAAACATGAAAGTCGACGAACTTTGTTTTGTGGGGTATCAATGAATAGTAGTAATAATATCATATATCATTTCGAATGAACATTTTTGATTTATAGCGACAAATCATACAAAAGTGAAAAAATCAAGAAGTTAAATCGTCTGTAAAATTTTTCACATTAGAGGCCAATTTTGCAAATAGCTGTCAAATATTCAGCGGTTTTGATTAAATTGGCAATATTACTGTATGGAAATAAGAAATATGGCTAACTAGTGCACTAAAATATTGATTATGAAATACAATAATTAATATCGTAACGCCGAATATTTAGTTTTATTTGTAAAAAAAGTATTTGAAAGCTTTCCAAATGCCTTTTTTACACCTAAAACGGTTACAACATCAAATTCAGTGTTTTAATTGCAATTCATTATTAATATTCTGGTTCACTAGTTAGCCATATTTCTTATTTCCATACAGTAATATTGCCAAATTAATTAAAACAGGTAAATATTTGACAGCTATTTGCAACGTTGCCAACTTTTTGGATGAACGCTGAAATCATTTTCGTCATTTTCGTCTGTATAGCCTGTTCCTATGTTGGAGTTGGCTTAGTCTACCAGATGTAGCTGATTACTAGTATTTTACTTGGAGTGACTGCCTATCTGACCGGCACTGTTCAATTACTGGGTACGGTAACATTATACTACTAGCACGAGTAGCATGACCACCGTATAAACGGGATTTATCGACGGAAGAATCGACAAAATGAAGATTTCTTTTGTTGATCTGTCATTTTGTCGATTCTTCCATCGACAAAATCTGTTTCTACGGTGGTCATGCTACGCGTGCTGGTAAGACTGGTTATCAGACCAGGCTTCCGACGACCCATTACGGGGCAAAGTTCCACAAATGACAACCAGGCCTAACAAGACTTGGAGACATAGAGGGTCTCACTACGTAAATATGGTCACCCAACGATTGCTATGTTTAGGATACTGATATGTTTAGGCTTTTAAGAATATCATTGAACTCAGTGTTTATGTACTCTGAGTTATGTATAAATATAAATTTGTTTTTAATCGGATCGAATCGGATAGGTTTCGCTTATCGATGTTGGTATTCCCCAGTTTTTAATAACGGACGCCTAATCGGAGTCGAGGAGCTCGTGGCTAAATAATAACTCAGATCGAACTTTAGGTTAAGCCGCGCTTGCCTAGGTTGGTCCGTGGATGGGTGATCACCCATTTCATACTGAGTTTTCTCCGTGCCTCGGAAAGCACGTTAACCCGTTGGTCCCGGCTCTTATTTGTAGATCTTTGAAAGTCGTTACAGGTAGATAGTGGCCCGAAAGTCTGACAACCAGTCTTAGTCTGTCTTAGCAAGGGGAATTGTATTGCCCAGTACTAACTGGGTTGTAAAGGTCAGATAGGCAGTCGCTCCTTGTAAAGTACTAGTATTCAGCTGCATCCGGTTAGACTGAAAGCCGACCCCAACGTAGTTGGGAAAAGGCTAGGCAGATGATGAGCTAACATCAATTCAACTCGCGTTTGATTGTGTAGTTATTTATCTTCATACTCGTAGTATTTACAAATTATGATAACTACCTACAAAATCTATACAAAAATCAAACAAAAATTGCTATAAGCCATTTTGCAAATTAGGTATAGGTTAAAGGTAACCTATCTAACGCGAACCAGGCTATCTGCGGACGTTTTCGGAACCGGACATTCCGTGAAAATAACTTTTATTCATATTCCTCAATGTAATGTTTCAAGATCTTACAATGGGTTTATTAACACTATGGTACAGTTACGGACCCTGTAGAGAGCAAAAACTATAAAACGAATGTTTCAAATAAAAATAAAACTATGAATCAATGAACATTTTGCGAATCAAAACTGGTTCTTGTCTAAGAATAGATTCCAACACCCTCACAAAGCTTGACAGATAAAATTGATTATCCAAACAAATACCTATCTAACCTCATTTTTAAAAATTACAGTTATAAACCGAATGCAATATACCATCGGCTAATCTAAACGTGATTTGCATACAATGCATATTGTATGACATTCAAGTCCACTGGTATTACCCATGTATATTGTACTCGCCATTAGAGATTGCAAAAAAAAATGGCGGCCTGTGTAATCTGTGTAGGTACAATGGGTTTTTGTGTTGTTTGGGTCGCGAATACCAAATTGGTAAATACGGTATTTTGTGATGTCAGGCCATGTAAAACGTTTCGTTCTACTAGTTTATCTAAAAAGTTCTACGGTAGAACTAATGGGAATATTTAAGGTGGTACAAAATCGTAGACCAAAAATTCCCATTAGTTCCACACAATTCTACTTTAAAACAAATGGGGTTTTTGTTCTCATTAGTGTTACGTTTTGGCATAGATCGTGCTCACGACGCATTTCTCGTTGTACGGAAAATTTATACAAAGTGAAGCCATGTTATACTGGAAATGTACAGCTTGATGTGCCGCCGTGTGTACATTCACACTGTGCAAAACTCGTACTAATGCGAATTTACCCCGCTTTGGATTTACTAGTAGTATATTAGCACGAATAGCCTCAGATTACTGTGCGAGCTTACACTCGATGATTACGTAGTAGAAAATTTTGAAGGACAAGTAGGAGATGATATAGAAACAATTATAGTAGTCTCACAAACTACCAGGAGGCCAGAATCATGAAGAAGTTGTAAAACTGTTACTACCTAAGCGAGTTTGCGACTTAAGGTATCAGAGATTTCGCACCTCACCTTTTATGGATTTCCAAGAGCTTGATGGAGAGGGAGAGAAAGCCCATGGTATCGATGGATGGATTGTGTGAAGAATGATAATAATATGAAACAAAAAGGAGTAATTGAAAGCGTGACGGGTGACGTTTTCGTTCTTTATCAGTATCCAAAAATGTACAGTACATACTTACTACCTTAGCAAACATGCTTAGTACCACAGCTTATGTAAAAGTAAAACGTGCTCATGAACTTCCCTTAAATTGTCATCGGAGAATCCTGAATATTGGTCATCTGCATTTCCAATGATTTCCACACACGTGTTTTTCGCCCGCTTATTGGTGGCAAAAATTAATAATATTACGACCGAAGATCCGGAATCACATTTAGCCTATAATTTTCGTGCTGAGACGCATGCGCATGGTCATTAATAGGTATTTTTACCATGCGGGCGACGGGTGGACGGGCGAATCTTATTGGTGAGGTCCTTCAAAAAGGTCAAGTTCGTAGTACTCGATACCGGCGTGCGTGTACGACCAGTTGGACTTGGTCGAGGCGAACGGAGTAGGTATGTAAGGATCGTAGCTCCTGGCGTTTTGTAGTATCTGCCTCCCCCCCCAGGGAAAACGGCGAGACTTTATTTATGTATGTAGACTAGTGCAGGTTGGTAGATAACACGATTCGATTTTTGTCCTAGGTCATGTCGGTTTTTCTCTCGATATTTTCCTTCCTGCAACACATTTTGAAAAAACCTGATTCAAAATAATTTTACCTACCTACAATTTGAGGTAAAAAAACGTGTCACTGGCTGACTTGGGTATAACCCCTCATCCATTGTCATGCAAAAAAAAAACGTTGGTATATCTATTTTATTCTTGAAATAGCACCACTTTTACCTTAGTTGGTTAGGTCGATGACTGAGCAAGATTGCTCAGGAAAACCCAAGAGTTGAAAACCGGATGAGTATCAAAGGAGCTTGTACACTTGTTAAGAGGATTCTTGATTAAAGACTTTATTTATAAGGTACCTATAGTTATACAGCAGTTGGATTTAGGACTCATACTGCTGCTGTCGCAACTTAAAATAACTCAAGCCATGAACAAATGATTAGCTTGTCTCTGTGGTTGTTACGACGGACAGACCTCGAGTACTGCGTTGCATGACGTTCGCGACCCATTAGAGGTGTCTTTCGCCTCCTCCTCCTCCTAAGCGATGTCCGAGACCGATGTTACATCATCATCATCATCATCCACAGCCCGAACTCACCCACTGCTGGGTATAGGCCTCTCTTTTCTCGTGCCAATCCCCACGGTCCAGTGCCAGCCTCATTCAGGTTTTTCCCCCGATGGCAACTAAGTCGTCTGCCCATCTCGCCGCCGGACGACCCACGTTTCTTTTGCCAGTTCTTAGACGCACCCAACTCAAATGAGCTCGTGCAATACGGATGGTTCCTTCGGCCCACTGGCTTTTGTTAAGGCGCCATCAAGCTGGCCGGACGCTGCCTGATTCTACCCGTCCCCCGGCGCATCAGGTCCATGAAGATGTCTTCCTCCCGGACCCGCTCTACCGCTTTCTTCTGCCAGATCACTTCGTCGTTGAAGGACGCTACTGCCCCCCAACTATTCTCGCTGCCGACGATACATCTGACTAAGGCCGGCTGGCAATCTCCACATTCTTGTACCAACCTCATCTAGTAATGATTAACGTTTAATTTTACACAACCGTAGGTATAGTTTTTGACGTTTAAACGTATTTTAGCTTAATCCGCGTTTACGATTCATCATCTGCCTAGCCTTTTCCCAACTATGTTAGGGTCGGCTTCCAGTCTAACCGGATGAAGCCGAATACCAGTAATTTACATGGAGCGACTGCCTATCTGACCTCCAAAACCCAGTTAGTACTGAGTAATACGATACCCCTTGGTAAGACTGGTTGTCAGACTTTTTGGGCCACTGACTACCTAACGACTGTCAAAGATCTACAAATAACACCCGGGACCAACGGCTTAACGTGCTTTCCGAGGCACGGAGGAAACTCGGTATGTATTGGGTGGTCACCCACCCGCAGACCAAGCTAGGCAAGCACGGCTTAACCTAAAGATCGACCCGAGCGGCTGTTATTATTTAGCCACGAGCTCCTCTCCTCTGCGTTTATGATTAAACCCTGATAAAAAGCGAATTATGTTTTAGAATCTTAGTTGTTGTACAGAATTGGTCATCAAGGTCATTACACATGCTTGAAAAGCATGCGCATTGAATCATTCGGTCTACCTAACGATCACACTGACACACAATCTTTTGCTATTGAACTTAATTGATTGGTTAACCAATTAACCTTATTTTGTTATTATTACAGTTATAGAGGAAATTACCTATTTAAGGTGACTGGTAATTAGTGACCGATACTTAAACACGTGATTATACTCATGATAACAAACAACTTTCCCAAAGAAAATATTTTTTTTATATACTCGTTCACTTTATCCCAATAACACAACAATGTATGAAATTCGCGCCTGTGACCTATCAGCTGTTAGCCGCGTGACGCCATTCTGTCCCGCGCACGTGCTTATTTCATACGGCTGTTTTGTTATTGGGATAAAAGTGAATAAGTAGGTATACAAAAAAAGCTGATTTGGGAAAGTTGTTTGTTATCATGAGTATAATCACGTGTTTAGAAAAGAATCTCCGATTTTCATTGGATCCCTCCAAGACGGTTATTGAGTTGTTTCTCCTGTTATCGTCGAGCTTTATTGTTGTCGCTACTGTTGATTCTGGCTTTCAAAAGTTAGTGACTGAGTATAGTATGGCAGGATTGTCCCAAAAAAACACAGTTTTATAACAACACTTCTACTATAAAGCTTAGCGTAATCAGCCTATAACGTTCCCTCTGCTGGGACACAGGCCTCCTCTCTATGAGAGGGAATGGGCTATAATCCACCACGCGGGCCCAGTGCGGGTTGGTAGATGTCACATGTCTTCGAATTTTTGGTTCTAGGACATGCCGGTTTCCTCACGATGTTTCCCTTCACCGTTTTGAGAGCAGGGGTGATGAAATAAATTACACAAAGTAATGCGCCTGCCTGGTTTCGAACCCACGACTTACTGCTCGTAAGTCGGGACCACGACCTCTGGGCCACCGCTGCTCTCTTGCTGATTCAACGCTGATTTCAACTAATTCGCATTTTTGCAACCGTGTACAGACGTGAAGCTACTACAATCTGTCAAATTTCTTTAATAGATTTTCCACTTTATCGCAAAATATTCAAGGTTAATTGTAAAAATTTTACAGTTTCGGGTAGCTTAATGTGTCTGTACATAACAGGACAATATTGTTGTCTCGTAATTATTTTACCACCTTAAGGCTGAAAATCGTTTGCATATAATAAATCAACTAGGATTATTTGCATATGTAACAATTATATAATTTCAACCTTAGTGAAGTTTAAATTTAGTAGGATTTGTTTCTGTTTGTCAAAACTGACAAAGCAACAATGAGGTGGACAATAACTAGAATCCGAAGAAATACAATGCGGTAACGACTTGACAACGTTACGAGTTCAAAGACCTCACCTATTGTATAGAAGCTGACAGTTTTTTGTTTAGAAAGTTCATTTGTCACCAGTCATCATCTCCTTTTATGTTGTGGCCCCGGTCACCGCACTAACGGAAACCAGGGTTAGTAGTAAATGTGCTAGTTTGTAAATGTATCAATAATTTAATTTTACTTATCAAAAAAAACATCTTCCAAGCTCATCGTGCTGTGCTGGCGCTGCCGCTGCGGTTGCAGAGAACCTCAAGCGGCGTAAATATAATAACCTTTGTGGAAACTATGCTTTCGAGCAGCTGTTTGAGGTTGAAAAAACTCTGGGGCCGTGGGGTCCGAGCACTCACAGCCTTTTTTAGGAAATTCCGAAACGCCTAGTTGACGCTTCTCGTGACCCAAGGGTTAGCTCTTACCTTGGCCAGAGCCAGAGGCTAAAGGTTGCCATATAACGTGGCTGCGCCGTCAGACTCTTGGGCACATTACCAGTTTTCACGGTTTGTCTGGTTTGAGGGAACGGAACAAACAGTATAGAGCAATGTTTACAAGTGCGGAGACTTAATTTTCACTTATTTTACTTATAAATTAATGCTTAAATACTAATTTCCTTATATTTACTAATTTACTAATTTCCTAATATTTACTAATTTACTAATATCCTAATATTTACTAATTTACTAGTTTACTAATTTACTAGTTTACTAGTTTACTAGTTTACTAATTTACTAGTTTACTAATTTACTAGTTTACTAATTTACTAGTTTACTAATTTACTAGTTTACTAATATACTAGTTTACTAATTTACTAATGTGGCCGGCTCATTGCAACTTCTCATTTTACTTCGACTCTTTTGGTTCTGGCAATAAGGTCGCCCCCTATTACATGGGATTTAAAACATAACTGGCGTAATGTGGGTGTACTATAGAGGTATCTACACCTCTACATAACCCTTCGGGGATTATAGGCGTGATGTTGTTACTTTGGTTCTTTGCCCATAAAACTACAAGAAAATATACCTACATTCACACTGTGATATACTTAATCCCTTTTTAATATAATTCTTTTCTATCGATTTTTGTGTCTTGCGGGGTTACTATGACGTCTTAAAGCAGGAGTCATTCCAGTGTGGAAAAGAGATAGAACTATACAGGTCGTCTAGCGCCATCTCTTTCCCACACTGGAATTACTCCTGCTTTAAGACGTCATGGTAGGCCACTTGGTCTGTTTGTGTGACTGCTTAGTTCTTCTGAACTACACAATCGATTTTGATGCGGTTTTGGTTTTTCCTTCATTTAGAAGGCAAATTAAAAGTCGTTTAACTTGGAATATGGCACATAAATCTCGATATTTCGATATGCCGCTGAGCCATATGATTTAATTGCACCCGTGCAAAGCGAGTTACAAATTTTGTAATAATTATGCGTAGTTACAAGGGGTATCATATTTCCGAGTAGATTTTTTGTGTGTACTATATTTTGTACTAGGAAGTCGTGGCTAAATAATAACTACCGCGCGGATCGATCTGCGCTTACCTAGGTTGGTCCGTGGATGGGTAACCACCCATTTCACACAGAGTTTCCTCCGTGCCTCGGAATGTACGTTAAGCCGTTGGTCTGCTGTCATTTGTAGATCTTAGACAGTCATATTACAGGTGGTTAGTGGCCGAAAGTCTGACAACCAGTATTACCAAAGGGTATCGTATTCCCAGAGCTAAATAGGTTGTGGAGGTCAGATAGGCAGTCGCTTGATGTAAAATACTGATATTCAGCTGCATCCGGTTAGAATAGAAGCCGACCCCGACTATGTTGGGAAAAGGCTAGACAGATGATAAAGATGTGCACAGTTACATTTTTATAACATCTGAAACACTATTATAAAAAGTGGGCACACTCCTTTAACCATATACCTTATAAGATACAAGCCAATGGCCAGTTAACGTCAATCGTGAGAGGGTTGATCCCGCCAGCAAGCGGCTGGGAAAAACCAATATCAACCAACAGGATTACCTAAATGCCATGCTGAGAGTCTGATACATATCTACGTACTTAATATTATATCTAATATAGATGGAAAATAATCAGTCAGTCAGTTAGTTTTTCACACCTGAACAGATGTCGATAATATTTGTCACAAGAGTAGAAAAATTAACTATGTGTTAAGTAGCCTAGATCCTTACCTAGGGGGTCTAAAATTTTAGCAGAATCATAATAGAATAATAATAATAATATAATTCCGCTACAATTCGTAAAATCGTTACAAAGTGAAAATCCTGTAACCATTTTAAGAATTTTAAAGCGGCCATTCAAGGTACCCTAGGTTAGAATCTAGGATATTTAACATAATATTATAAGATTTTTTTTTCGACTGCTCGTTCCCGTGGAATAGTTTCCGAGCTTAACACATGCAAAGCCCAGGCCCAGAGCTGGTTATGAGAAATCCCACACACGTGTTTTGCGACGGTTTGTTCTCATTTTAATTTCCGAATGTTAAGCCAAGTTATTTTATTTCCAGATTTGAAGGAGTGTCAACAAAGGTCAAAGAACTGGTGACAAAAATCGTCTAAGCCATAGACAAAGTGATACAACCTATTATGTTGTACAGCCCACGTTAGAAAAAAAAGTCGTAACAAAAAACACCAATGGAGAAGCTATAGGATACAATACAATTATAACAGAATGTATGGAGCCTAGACTCGCGACAAAACTGGCTTTAGAAAAAAACCAGTAAATTGACCTCGCGAATACAGAGAAACTTGTTATTTAGTTATTTAAACTTCTCAATATTCTATTATGAAATTAATTCATTTAACGATCAACAAAGTAGTTTTTATTTTTCGTCTCATAAGTAAGGACTACGAGACTTGATGATACAAAACATTTTACAAAATGGACAAGAATACCGGTTCTGAGCTTCTCCACACAGCTACACGACTCGTGAGTATTAAACGCAACGCCAACAGGAAAATTGGACTTTAGAATGACAACGATACAGTTGGATTTTGTTTGTGTACGCTTACTATATAAATGTCTATAAATTAGTCACATTCCCGTTTCGCATTATAATTGTTCAGTGTACAGCGAAACTTTGTCGAGTTCACAATGAAATCGGCCGCGTTAGTGTTATTATTTATTGGTGTATGTTATTGTCAGGTCGAATTCAATGAACGACCCCGGAACTTTAGTATAGAACTATTGTATTACACACAGGCGGAAACTAACGGACATGTTGTGATATCACCCTTCGGAATATGGACCTTGATGACCGGTATTGCCCTTGGAGCGACTGGCAACAGCTACGCCGAACTGGCGAGGGCGTTCATCCTGCCGAAGAACATGGCCACTTTAGTTGAAGGATACAAGACCTTGACGGATACTGTCCTAGCCCAAGGGAACAATGGCGTCAGCCTCGCGAGCAGAAACTTCGTGTTTTTGGACAACGATTTCTCAGTGTACCCAAACTTCAGAACAACGTTAAAGGATGATTTTGGAGCCTCACTTAAAGTCCTCGATTTCGACGACCCCAATTCAGCCCGCATCGCCAACACACACATTGAAATGTCAGGCGGACGAGTCTCAAACGTATTACGGTCAGACGACTTCCGTGAATCGAGAATGATTTTAACAAATGTGATTTCATTCAAAGGATTGTGGGCATCGCCTTTCAACAAATCTGACACAGCATTGGAACCGTTCTACGATGAAGATAAAAACGTGGCTGGTTCTGTTAATATGATGTTCCAAAAAGGCCAGTTCGCCTTCTCAAATATGCAGGCTTTGAAATCGTTTGTTGTGGAACTGCCTTACGGAACAAATGGGAAATACTCCATGATTGTGATCCTGCCTTATCCTTCAGTGAGAGTAGCTGAAATGTACAGGAACTTCTCTCATGTCAGTTTGAAGGATATCTTCAAGAGGTTGCAAGATGATGTCGACTCGTTCGGAATGGAAGATGTTGACGTGAAATTGCCCAGGTTCCATATAAGCACGAATCTGGTTTTAAACAAGCCTTTGAATGATATGGGCGTGTACGACATTTTCCAACCTGACTTAGCTAGTTTCCAGCGTGTTTCAAAGGACAGTATCTATGTTTCTGCTATCGTACACAAAGCTGATATCGAAGTTACCGAATCCGGAACTGTGGCATCCGCTGTAACGACAGCTACTTTCTCTGATAGAATATCAGCGCCTTATTTCCATGCAAATCGCCCATTCGTCTACTTTATTATGGAGAAAACTACGACGACTGTGATATTCAGTGGTATTTATTCTAAACCCACAGTTTATTAATAAGGAAAAGGAACTAAAGACTTTTTGCACGTAGTCTACAACGATGCTTGACCACAAACTCGATTAAAAACTTAATTATTCAAATCGATATTCGTGCTTGAACATTGTTCTAGAATACTGGCCATATTATAGTGTTTAGTTTTAAGTGAAGAGTTCCGCTAATCATGAACTTTTAAATAAAGAAAAAGCATTTATTATCGTGTAAAGGTTTACATAGTGGTGAATATTAGTCCGATTTTGATGTGCTTTGACTGTTTAGTGTAAATTTTGACAATTTTTATACAAAAAGAGCGATGGACTTTAAACGTAGCTAATATAAATCATTGTTTAGCCTTAACATTTGTATGTGAGTCGTTTAAGAATTATAAGTGTTAATTGACAATATTGTTTTCTGTGATTTTTCCTTCCTCCTATTGCAAATATATAGTTTGAAAATCATTATTAATAAAAGAAAATACTTAATATGGTAGACACAGTCAGCATTGTGCGTCAGTGAATAATTACAAACTAATTGCTTATCAATTTGGTTTAATTATTAGTCATTTTGTTGCCACAAATACCTACCTAGCAAGTTTTCAGTTCATAACAAGTTACATTCGAAACTTTTTAAATGCCCACTTATTTTTAATGTTGACCGTAAAAGTGTTAACTCTATTCAAATGCTTGTTTCCTAATTGACGGTATTTTCACTTACAGAATTTCAACTTTATTCAAGTGTATATCGAGCTGATTTCAGAATGGTTAGTGGGTTAAAAAAATGTATTAAACATAATAATATTGTAACAACAAATATTAACATATAATATCGGATTGTAATAATAATGATTAAACTTGTAGACTTCATATTAATTAAAAACATGTTTTTCCAAAAACGCATTACTGTTCATGTTTGCACACCAAAATTCGAATTGCGAACAATTTTGAGTACGATTATTTTCAAGAGACATAAAAGGTCAAAGATCAAAATAATTTACACTAAAGTGTAGAAACATTAGCTGTTAAGACTAGTTATTATTTATGTAAGTACCACTTGATTAGATCATTCTTGTTAATATAAAATTCTATTTATAAAAGCATAATAATAAACAGCCTTCATGAGAACAAAGACAATGCCTGTTTTATAGGCTTAACTTCTTCCTATTATTGTATGCTTAAAAGAAAAACACTATCAATTGTAATTATGGGTATGCCTAGCCTTCTCCCAACTATATTGGGGTTGACTTGAAGTGTAACCGGCTGCAGCTGAACATCAGTATTTCACATGGAGCGACTGCCTATCTAATCTCCACAACTCAGTTAGTACTGGGCAATACGGTTCCCCTTTTTAAGACTTGTTGCAGACTTTCGAGCCGCTGACTAGGTAACTGTAAAAACTGTCAAAGATCTACTATTGACAACCGGGAATAACGGCATAACGTGCTTTCCGAGGCACGGAGGAAACTCGGTATGCAATGGGTGGTCACCCATCCAGGTGCCCACCTTGGTAAGCGCTGCTTAACCTGAAAGATCGACTCGTGCAGCTGTTATTATTTAACCATGAGCTCCTTTAGTCAGTCATTTTGCGGAACTTGGCTTTCGTTTAGTTGATACCCTGAAGATCACTAGTCTTTATTATTGTTTATATTTGTAATGATAGGACATGTAGGTATGTACGGGTTCTCTTGATGTAGGTAAAGGAGCCTTGACCCTCTCTCTCTATCTTATCAATGAAATCGTGACCTAGTAACAACATTAGTAGGTACACACGGCGACAGTTCCAAGCTATACATTTCCAGTATAACATGGCCTTGCTTTGTATAAGTTTCCAATATAGTGAAAGATCCGCATAAACTGGTTTTTTTAGCTTGATTGGTCGCCATGGGTACTACAGCTGCTACTTAACGGGCGGCCCCGTTCGATTCATGGTGACGACTGTTGAGCATGTGAGTTTTTATAAATTTTCAAGTAGCAATCCAGCATTTGGAAGTTGTGCTATGTTTGACTTGACTTCATTTCGTGAAGGTGGAAACCATCAATGATGGGAGGGCCTAAAAAAGTTTACTCGCTCAAATCATGCTTAAACTAACTTCACAATGAGCTGTCATTCACTGCAGAGCTTGTAATGACTGTGTGACTGACTAAAGTAAGACATACATGGAAACTGTCAATAACTTATATATATATATATTATTAAAATACCTAGTCTACGAGCTTTTAAAAAAAACTAAGAATTTAAAAAAAAATAACCTTTCGCCTTCTCATTAGGACTACATTCACATACTACCCCTCACAAAGAAGAGCCCTGTATCCCAAGCAAGAGTGGAAACACAAATAGGCTGATCATGCAAGGACTGCACTCGAGGCACACAGATGCAAATGGTGGAGTTTATAACGCACCTCTTGATGACATTCAGATTTGACACTTTACTGACAGTGACAATGACATTGACGTTTCAGTCACTTTAAAAAGTAAAAATTCTGTCTAGTTCTTGTGGCCGGGAAATTACCGCAAACTATTTTTGAGTGTATTTATAACATTCTATAAGAAGTTACCTTGCTTTGGACGGTAATCTATTCATCGAAGCTTCAACATTATATAACCTACTAGCTCCATGCTGTAAAACTAGCATGTGCAAAGTAATTGCTAGAATACAAGTTCAAAACATAACCTCAAAGCAGTGAATGTTTACCTATTTTTTTCAAAATGTTTTCGTGTAAAAACTTCCTTGCCAGGACAATTGTTTGGAGAAGATTATTGCTTAATAATGCTGCATCAAATATATTTTCATCACACGCCAGTTACAGCGGTAAGTTGGAAAATATAAACGTTTTTCATGTAAAATGATGCAACCTAGTATGGCCATGAACCGTTGCGTCCTCCGATCTTTAAAGGTGTACTTCGAAGCCTGTGATTACGGTGCGTAAATTTGCCTGGGCTTTTTCTGGAGACATCTGTGTAATTAACTTCAAAGCATTTATTCAGATTTTGCAAAAAATTAAATTGCGAGGATGGGTATGTTTCAAATTTCTGAATTGTTCTACATGCAGTATCTACTCTGATATTTTTTTTTTCTTTTTTTTAAAAATAGTTGCCCCATACTAGCAATTTCTCCTCTATCGTGGGTGCGTTTACAAACATTTAAACTCACATACACAAAAAGCCAGACCCGGAACAACTACCTGTAGATCATACAAATATTCGTTCCATGTGGGGATCGAACCCGCAACACGCAGCGCAGCAGCCAATCGATCAGCCACTGCGTCAACCGTGCCATCGGATTGAAGGATTATTACTTTATTTAGCCAGCACATAAAGCCATACTATTATGAAACAGGTTATATCTCAAAGTTGCAATAAAATAATTCTCAACTAAGTAGAATATTCCTTTATTTATATTTTTACAAATCATTTACATTTTTAAATATTTCTTAGAATAAAACAATATAAAAACATTTGAAAATAAAAATAAATTGTAGCCCACCGGTATCAGAACAGGGTCCAAGCTACCGGTGGTCAGGGCTCCGCTTTCTGAATCAAGCCCTTGATCCAGCTGCCTAACGAGAGCCTCCTCAGCTATTGGTCAGGGCTCTTGGCAATTAAGCCATGGGCTGATACAACTATTGGCACAATGATCGCTGAGTCCACATCCCACATGTCGACAACCTCGCGAGCCAAGTCAAGATATTATATCGAGGACAAAAAGGCTTGGGATTGAACTGCTCCAATTGAAATCGATATTAAACTGAATTGTACCCATTTTATTTTATTTTTATTACTGTTTGACATTTTTTATTTTTATTAATTATTGTTCGATTTAGTTGACATTATTTACTTTTTCAAGTACCTGTGGTATTATTATTATTTTTTTTTCTTGACTTTATTTTACTTTTTCAAGTGTCGTAGTATATATATATTTTTTTTTTGTTTACTACTGTGAATATGAGGACTAAGTGGGTCATACTATTATTATTATTTTAATTTTTTAGTTAAGTTAGTTTCACGATTGTCTGGCAGTTTGAGTACTTTATGCGGCCTACCCAAAAGTCCTTTCTTTGGTATTGTTCGTCGTGTCGTTGAGCTCCTTGGATTACGAGTCGAGCTACACGATCACTGACAAATGCTTGCACTGTCTGGACAGGTCCACTCAAATCTGTGTGGTTATTTCTTCAAAATACCATCTCGGACATTAATCTACATGGTCCTCATATGACTTGAGCAATGTCTGGACTTTAAAAGATACTGTGACCTCTGAGTTTGTTTCGGATGTTTCTTCTCAGAGTAGTCAGGTACGAAACACCGGCCCCATCTAGTTTTAAAAAACAACATGTTGTGACATGTAAAAGAGTTTTGTAAACCAATTTACAGAAATAAATATGATTTGATTTGATTTGATTTGATAAATGATTTTTTAGCTAATCTCATTATTAGTATTTGTTACTGTACCTACTTGTAACATATTCATTTTTTTTCAGGATTGGCAGCCTGTATACAAAACAAGTATCTTTTCTATCATGGATGCATCAAAAATAGATGCAATGTCACAAATATATTACCTTCACACAGAAAATGGTGTTCCAAAAGCTTATTAGATGGTGATGTAGGTAATTTGACTGTTCAGCACGAAAGAGGTAATACAATATACTAAATTTTTCTCCTAAATTGTTGTTTATTTATTTAAGATCTCCAACAAAAGATGTACACAGATCATTAGATATAAATTATGGACAAAAAAAGTATCACATAGGTGCACTCCTTCACTTACAGGAGACCACAGCATGCATAACAGAACCTACATCTAAGCTAACTAAGTTATAATAATAATGTATAATATTTAAAAAGATTTAAAATTAAAACACTAAGATTATGAGTAAATAGTGTTGAAATTGTGGAAGCATAGCTGTCTGCCTAGAAATAAGTTGTCATCATTTTGTAGCATAATCTGTCCATAACGTTCCCACTACTCGGACATGTGTCCCAGTAGTCTCCTCCAGCATCCTCCTCTTTGTGAAACAATGTGGGCCACCCATCATCAGCTTCACAGGCCTGGTGGAAGTCACATGGTATGTTTCCATGAGAATGTTTCTGAACTCCACGTGATCAAAGCCATGGAAAAAAGCTGATAGTCAAATAAATCAAATTATATACAACATCCTTACTGGGGTCTATCAAAACATTTTTTAAGCATTTATACAACATAACATCACGCCTGTAATCCCCGAAGGGTTAGGCAGAGTGAATGAACGCGAGTGCACCTCATAGCAGTGGCGAAGGTTCCGTACAACTCGATTCCTACCGGCTTCCCTTTGAAAAATGGCACAGTCAGTATTTTATATAGACAAATAATATAATAAAATTAAAGATATGTACTCCGGCTTATCTCTTACAAAATTGACCCTTCGCTACTGCCTCATAGTACACTCACATTTCACCAGTTATGTTTAAGGCGAGCTTATTAACATCAATGGGGCACAAATCCAAACTCCATGACTGCTACTGATAAATTCCTGATGGAAAAACCCAATAACATTTCGCCCAACCCGGAAACCTAGGAGTTCATGCACAGCAGTCGCGATTACAACCACTAGACCAACGAGGCATTCATTATCCCACCTTCATAATATTTCTACTTTCTATATTCCAGTACAAAAGAACATAACCAATATATTCCCACAACCAAGAGTAACATTGTACGAGCTGACAACTAAGACACCAAACAAGATATTTGATATTCACTACAAACAGCACACCGTTGCTCCTAAAGGCAGGAAGAAGATCACACCCAATAATGATTGGACTTGTACTTATGCGTTTGTTTGGCCGGAGAAAACTAAGTTTGAAAGGTAAGTGTGGCTTTTTTACATAAAACAAGGTGTACACACACCCTTCACGAAGCCGTCAATAAAGCATATAGTTGACGGCATAGTGGACATGTAACATAAAATTAAGTAACTCTATGCAAAAAAATTCTGGGAACACTTTTTTTGGGGTGAAAAATCAAGTTTTACGGTAGGACTCAACGTAACACAATCAAAACATTGTGCTTATTTATTTATTTAGGTTAACCAACAATTGCTTACACTATACACATTTCTGATTTAATGACTAGAGTAACATTTACAAGTGCAACAATTAATTACAGGTTAACACCACATGCACAGAGAACGGCTTTACATAACATATTTATAAATTATTGAAATTAGGACTTTAAAATGCAATGAATAAGTAATACAAAACAATAATAAAGAAAAATTATCATTACATTCAAAGCTGTATACAACATAAAAAAAATAAAAATAAAATAATTGGCATATGATTGCTGTATGCATTGTGATGAATTGTTTAGCCTATTATTCAAATCATCACAAGACCTAAGGGTCCAGGAGGTATTTAAAGTAAAGTTATTATAATATTATTAAAAAAAAAACTTGTGAAGATGTTGAAACTTCACATCAATGGGGACAAATTAATCCTGACTCCGGGTCGTTACTGAGAAAATCCTGATGGAGTAACGAATAACACTACCTAAGAAAATTAGAATCGAACCTGGCACTTTAAAGGCTCGACCAAACTTATCGACGCTTAATGGCTTGACCCGTTCAGAAAGAGCTTAATGTTTGCAATAAAAGCGACAAAACCGTCATTCACATGGTCCCCTTAGAAAGTAGAGTTGCAGCCAATAGATCATCGAGGTAGCAAAATGTTAATTTATTTAGTTATTCTAAAACTAACTACTGCATTTACTTATCATAATTAAATTTCTATGATCCACAGCACAGCAATATCAAAACGAAAGGCCGCCGAGAAAGCAGCACAACAAGCTATCCATTGGCTCTTTATAAACAACAAAATTGACACCAAAGGGAACCCTGTATATGAAAAGACAGTTCTGCAAGATATAAAGAAAACATTAAATGAACCTATACATGCCTCTATCAGCGAGAAATCTGTGGAACGCATTCAGAAGATTTGGAATGATTATGAGAATGGCATAAGTAGGTTTGTCTTGATATTGTACCTTACAGTGGCGAAGGTTCCATACAACTCGATTCCTACCGGCTTCCCTTTGAAAAACTTTCTCTTTGAAAGACTTTTTAGTAAGCAACGACTTATTGTCGGGCCTACGCTGTCCCCACATACTTAAGTACAAATGCTGTATCCATGATAATATTGTAACACCAAATGATTTGAAAAGAGTAATGATGGAGTTTCTTGCCGGTTCTTCTCCATAGGAAACGACCAACCCTAACCGTGCACCTTTTTTTCGACGTTTTATAAGTGCTCATCTAGGCCTATGTGAAATAAAATATTTTGATTTTGAAAAATGGCACAGTCAGTGTTCTATAGACAAATAATATAATCACATTAAAGATATGTACTCCGGCTTACCACTTACAAAAATTGACCGTCCGCTACTGGTACCTTAGTTATTTTGGTTGCGGTCGGATCTTAGGTGGATGACCATACATTCCATATCTACTTATATTCCTGGTTAGTGTCGTAGATGTTCGACAACCAGTCTTTGCCAAGGGGTATCGTGTACCCAGTTAGTGCGCTGTGAAGATTAGAAAAGTATTTCTTTGTCTCACACAGAACAAAACAAAAATTGTTAAAATAACAAAAAAAAAATATATAAAAGTAAAAATTAAAAAATATAATTAAAATTAAAAAAAATAAAAACAAGACAAACGAAATTGGTTCTGTACGAGGCCAAAAGGCCCCTATCTCAGCAAGGTGCTGTGACATTTAAAAAAAAGTCTCGGCGCAGGTATTTAGATAGGCAGTCGATCCATGTGACATACTGGCCAGCTGCAATCAATTAGACTGGTACCCGACTACAATATTGTTGTCTTTAATGTTAGTACCTGTAAACACAGAATGTCTCAGCTGTAATGCAGATGTAACAACAAAAAGTCTAGAGACTTGACCTTGTTTTAGGGTTCCATAGGCAAATAGCTAAAACGGACGTCTGTCCGTTTGTTTGTCTGTTTGTCCGTCTATCTGTCTGTCCGTCCGTATGTCGCAGCCATTTTACGCCGAGACTGTTGGCACGACATAGTTCTGGAGAGTAGGTGTCTTATTTGAACACAAAAGTACTTAAATATGAAATTATGTAAAAAAAGGTGAAAAATTTAGGTTTGTAGAAAGTAAAAAGACCTTTCAACGACGAGTTTGATAAGATTTGATCATTAGTTTTTGAGTTATGGGGATATTTCGTCAAACTGCAGCAGAAACTTTGTTTTTCATTAAAATAGTACGTAAACCAAGATTTTTTTTGTACCCAATGCGTAACTAACGCAATAAATGTTGTTGAAATAAGCGCCATCTTAAAAAGTTATTTAATGTAGTCGCCGAAATCCGGTAGATGGCGTTATCATCAATTTCCTTAATAAGTGATGTGATAATGCCATAACAACAACTAATAATGAAATACAATGCGACTTGTTAACTAATTTATGCTATTTCTTTAAGAGGATATCTACGAAGCCACATTCAAAGAAGCGAGACAGAGAATATTACAGACACCTGCAGTTTTGACCAAAGATTCTACTATTGATGACGGTAAGCAATCAAAATTATTATATAACATAAAATCCCGTAAGTATTACCGACCGACCGCTTTAATGAGTCCTCCGCCTTGCCCCATCAAAGACATATTAAGCGTCCACAAAGTCCTAAAAATATCCCACAGGTTATTTGCTTTAAAATAACCATAATCCACTGATTGAACCAATACGTGATCAACCTTCAGAATATTCCATTTAAATTGATACCTTCGCGAGGACTCATGAAAGCGGTCGGTCTATAGTCAGACACTATTTTAAACTTTCACGGTTTATAACTAAACTTCACTGTAATTGAAGGGATATCTTCCGTGATTATCAATTATTCTGAGCTCGCGATATTTCGACGCTGTTGCAAGCACCATGGTCGTGAGTCAGTATTAGTACCTAGTAGTAGGAGTGCTGTCGGTATACTTCTGCCTCACCGTATAGGAAAAACTAGCGAGATGTAATGCTATTAGTTATTACTAAGATGTCGAAAAAATCAATTTATTAAAAAATCTTATAGAAGAAGCCTGAACAAGCTAAATTTGCAAATATTCTTTGAAAACAAAAAGTAAACAATATTACATAAAACTTGAAAACATTTTTGTTACAGATGATTTTTCTGAAGATGATCTTGACTTAACCAATCTGGGGGAGAGTTCAGGCAAGTATCAACCATCATCATCAGCTTACAGCAGTCCACTGCTGGACATAGGTCTTCTCAATCGCACGCCTTTCAACTTGATTCCCAACAACTCTTATTCAGTTCCTACCCACCTTGCGAAGATCGTCGCTCCACCGAGCCTGACGGCGTCCTACCTTACGCCTAGTAATTTACTAAAGTGGTTTTTAATAATTAAATGCTCTCAAAACGTGATAGGTGAAGGAAGAAAGTGTGAGAAGTCCTGTACGACCAAAAATTTGAAGACATGTGGCAACACCAGAGAGGTGGCCTGTGTCCAAGGAAGAAGGAACGATGTAGGCAGATTATGTTGAAAAATAATGTAGTTATAATTGAGAAAGATTTTAGAATGGATTATGGATAGACAATTCAAATTCAGTCAGCCCAAAATTTGGCGACGAGTTTGGCACTTTCAGTAGCGTCCATCACCTCACGTGATGTGCAAACAATAGGACAGGCAGGACACTATACCAAGTGTCCCATCGTTTGTGGGGCAACACCACATTTACACTCTAAAGCAGTCATCTATGAATCTCCACCTGAACAGGTTTTCCTTTGCCAACCATGATGATGTTTCATTCATTTGATGCAATGAGTAGAAGATGAGATAATGTTTGAAAACCACACAGTGTTTTTATAAGCCTTGCCTTGTTACTATGTATTGGACAAATCTTGCAAATGAATTTCAAACCAGTTCCCCTCAACCAATAGAGCTGAAATTTTGCACACACCTTTGGTTTTGGTGACAATACATTTTTATGACAGACTTGACTTGATTCTGAAGCCAGGATCGTCTCCTTACGAGAGAACTCTTGAATGGTTAATAGCACGGACACGAAACTTTGCATACGCGCTCAATTTTGATGGATAAACCTAATTTTGTTCCTTTCATTTTTATAAAAGCCTATTTTTTTAATTTATTTTCAAATAAGAATAAATCCATCTCTGTGGGCGAGAGTGGGCAATAATCTACAATGCGGGCCCTGTGGTAGTTGCTAGATATTTGGAAAAGCTGATTTAAATATTTTACCATACAGAATTGAAGTACCATGTCCACCCAGTATATGGTAGGACAGTAAATCCGCCTTCAGCCAACCTACTGCAAAGAAGAAACAGTACTTTGGAACGGAAATTTCAACAGTACGATGAAGAATTATCACCGCTACCTATTGACGAATATCGGTAAGTTTATTTTATTTATATTAAACTGTTCAGTTCATCATCATCAGCCTACAGCAGTCCACTGCTGGACATAGGCCTTCTCAATCGCACGCCACTTTACTCATCATCACTAACATTGCAGCCGAAAGACGTCCACTGCTGGACATAGGCCTCCCCCAAGTGTCGCCACATTGACCGGTCCCGTGCGACTCGCATCCAGCGGATACCTGCAACCTTCACCAGGTCATCGGTCCACCTAGTGGGTGGCCTTCCAACGCAGCGTCTTCCGGTTTTGGTCGCCACTCCAGAACTTTTCGGCCTCTTCCTTAACCTTTCGCCACTTTACTCGATTCTCAGCAACTCTCATCCAGTTGCTACCAGCCACCATGCGAAGATCATCGCTCCTTAGCCCAACTGTGCAGTTACGAGCATTGAAATATGTACACGTAGCAAAATTCAAAAGCAATTTTCTCCGACTGTATTGATTACCGTTTTACAGTTTCATGAATATAGTATTTTGGAAGCCATACTATGTATTACGAAATAGGTGTTATCTCAAACTGGAAACCGTTATTTTACTGCTAATTGCTATCGAATTTTGCTAAGTGTT
This sequence comes from Noctua fimbriata, assembly GCA_905163415.1. NCBI lineage: Eukaryota > Metazoa > Arthropoda > Insecta > Lepidoptera > Noctuidae > Noctua > Noctua fimbriata. Next base: position 11,233,414 of record LR990945.1, on the reverse strand, counting down.
TACATTTTATTGCTCGTGACTCGACAGCCGAATCTACTATGGTGTGTACTACACACTTGCCGGTAGGATTTGTTGAACATTTAATTTTTATTGTTACCGACCTAGCTTTCATTCGGCTTGCGCCGTATTGCGAACTCTGATTGGCATCTACCATAGCTATATTTGATCATATGTGTAGCACTTTTCACAGTCTAGATTATGGACAATCTAACCCAAAATATCTTCGTAGACAAAGTAGCAAAGTGTAACTCATTATAGCGACATCTATTGACGCGTCTCAACATTGTTGTAAAGCATGACCTAGTTTATTGCATTGATCACAGATGGCGTATCCGACCTCAATTCGCTAAATGAAACCACGTTTTATATCTTTCCACTACGCATAACACCACTCCTGTAGTCTCCGAAGGGCTCGGCAGATATATACACAGTGTAAGAAGGGACATCGAGGCGCAAACTGTTACCTACCATGAATTCAGTCCAAATTTTAGCGTTGAAAATTTATAGCCAATTATTAAAAACTAGCACTTCGCCCGCGACTTCGTCTGCAAAAATTGTAATAGCTCGGCCATTATGCATGATATAAATATAATTTATAGCCTATAGCACCCATGAATAATGTAGCTTTCTATGAAAAAAATTTTAGAATTGGATCATTAGTTCCGGAGATTACTCCCTACAAACAAACTTACAAAAAAATTTACCTCTTTAAAATATTAGTATAGATAAAAATGTACTCTTTCAAACATCTTGATTGTGCACCTGTTCATAAAGCTGTAGGTATTCAACTTTTCTGTGAAACAGCTCCACGCGTAAAAAAGACGTCAAAGGTTCAAAACTTTTTCAACGAAAAACCACACTCACAAAAAAGAAAAAAACCCAAATACTATGTATACAAAACACTTCCTTCTTCAAAAAAAAAATACATTTATATCCTTAACGTATACAACCTTCATACTACATGACGTCAAACTCACACACACATTGACACATCGATCCCGAAAGCGTTCCAATTTCAAAAACCTTGTACCAGTTCCCTCTCAAAGTAACCTCGTTGTCCCGTAACCTACAATATACGACCTTGAGACCTCGATTCGCGGCCGCGACCTCAAACTGTGCCCCCGAAACCCGGGAAATGACCTTGACATTCTGTTAGCTGACCTTTAAAGACGAATTTGGTACAGATTAGTTTTATTTAGGTTAGAGTTGAAAATAGGTCGGTTTGGAGAGGGGAGTGTGTCGTTTGCAAAATTGGTAGGTAAGCGGTACTACAGAATGTTCAGGGAAAAATCTAATAATATTTTTTTTAGTGTCGGACGTTATTTGTAATTTTTAATAATAGGAAGTTCGAAAGTGGCACCTGTTACAGAAACGATGAAGGTCTATATTGGTATGGCTAAGTGATGAAGAGGGATGGAACACATGTGACTAAAAGAGTGATGAATATGATGGATGATGTAGAGGGAGAGAGAGACCAAAGAAACGATGGATGGATTATGTGAGGAATGATATGAAGGAAAAAGGAGTAAATGATAGCGTGACGATTGACAGGGGAGAAAATGGAAGAAAAAAAACGTGTTGCGCCGACCCCAAGTAACATGGGACAAAGGCAGGAAGATGATGATGATCGAACCGACCCAAACATGACTCAATTATGGTAGAAAGAATTTTGTGAAGGTAGAGAGTTATATTTTCAGGGAGGAATGTTTTGGGTAAAAAAGATGACAATTTCAATGTTGAAACAGGTTTAAATTAAATCAAAATCTTTTATTTGACCTAAGCCAATATGCCCTACGTGTGTGAGTGTTTTATTTTTGGGTAGGCGATGGGCACTTATAAAACGTCGACAAAAAGGTGCACGGTTCGGGTTGGTCGTTTCCTATGGACAAGAACCGGCAAGAAACTCCATGGTTACTCTTTTCAAATCATTTGGTATTACAATATTATCATGGATACAGCATTTGTACTTAAGTACGGGGGGACAGCGTAGGCACTACAATAAGTCGTTGCTTACTACACAAAAAAGTAGAACAAAATAATAAAGTTAACAAGCAGCTGGGAATCCACAAAACCTACAATGTTCACACATTCACAAACAATCGATAAAAACGAATCTATACAAAGGTAAGAAAATTTTGTAAAATACTAAATTAAACAAGTGACACAAATACTGTTATCAGTGCTGTAACTATTCTGAGCAAAAAATGTTTAAATGATTTGAAAACTATAGTAAAAACTTGATTCGAAAGAAGAGAAAAAATAAGGTTGAGAATAGTTAGAGACATCCACATATTTAACCGTTTAAATAATTTTGTTCTGATTAAATTGATAAGAAAAACGTTGAGTTTCATGTAGCTACTACTGAGAGCAAGAATCGAACATTTAAGGACTAGATAATATTAAATGTAAGTAGTAAGTACCTATATAATAAAGCTGTACCACCAAAATATAGAAGTCTTTAAGAAAGACATCACTATGTCAAATCTATTAAAGACTAGCTGTAAAACATAGTAGGTATGAGACATTTGACATACTTTTAAATCTTTACAGTTTAGTGTATCACATCAGCTTGCAAAGCAATTAAGATTTTTCTTTCTTTAATAGATTTGACCTAGAGTTAGACATGCCTCATCTTATTGTTTGGCTCATTAGCCAAACTAGAAATATGAAATATGTAGGTCATCATCTGCCTAGCCTTTTTCCAAACTTTGTTGGGATCGGCTTCCAGTCTAACCGGATGCGACTGCCTATTTGACCTCCAAAACCCAGTTAGCACTGGGTAGTACGCTATCCCTTGGTAAGACTGTATGTCTGACTTTCGGCTTCTGACTAATCGTAGCGACTGCCAAACATCTACAACACAGCCGGGACCAACGGCTTAACGTGCTTTCCGAGGCACGGAGGAAACTCAGTATGTAATGATGGTCACCCATCCACGGACCAACCTCGGCAAGCACGGCTTAACCTTAAAGATCGACTGTTATTATTTAGCCACGAGTAAAACATTCACATAAATAGGTACCTATATTTGCCGAAAAACCTGCGCTAATTGGTCCGCACAAAAATCTGATAGTCACTCAGTATAAAATTAAAAATCAGTTAACAGAAGTTGGTTCCAAAATGCTAAATCATATCAAGTAATTTAACCTCCTCTTGTTCACTTCCTTTCTAGCCACCATATTTTAAACAAACCGAGCGTTCTTTCCTTGGTCTGCCATTTTCTTATATCCATCTAAAGATGCAAAAAAAACATACAGGGTCTTAACAGACCCTTCACATAGCCGTCAACCAAGCATTCTGTACATCAAACTAAGTAGCTTTACGCAAAAATAATTGCTGGGAATCGATTTTCTTTTGGGGTGAAAAATCACGTTTTAAGGTAGGACTCGATGGAAAGCACTAAAGGCATTGTACTGATGAATGGAATGAATTGTACGGGGGTCGTGGAGGTGTGTAAAGTAAAAATATTACATTGAAAACATGTATTCTTGTGAAAAACTTTGACCCCCAATATCTCCGTAACTAGAAGGTTCCCAGGTATGGTCTAGAACAAAAAAATTATCGCAAAGACGGGAAGAACAAGTGCCTTTCGGATGTGTTAAGGGTCTACTTACACCCATTATAGGGCGATAATTTTTTGCCGTCACCGTATCTCGCGTAAAATGCTACGCGACGAGCTCCAGCCAGCGCTAGATCCCCTGACAAAATTTTGTCTCGCTCTCAAGTCAACCCACCAGGAAAGCGACAACCAACTTTCCCCTCCTCAAGGCTATTGAAAGCCGAAGTGAGCGGCAATATAACCTCAATACGATATTAGGAAGACATCGCGACCTCCTTTGAACAGTAACTGGAGCGACCAAAGAGTTTCTCTGTCACTTTCAAATTGAGAACGAATGCATTTTTCGCGAAAGTGAGGCGGTGCATTTGAAACTGGGTCTTTTTAGGTGCAGTGATGATTTTTGAGATAATTTTGAATATTATCAGCGTCTACATAATTTAAAGTTGTTTAGTTTTGTAATATTTGCTAAGAAATTTTTGTTTAAGTAAGTAAACGGGCATCGTCGTCGGATTATAAGAGGTTTTTATATATACAGACTTCTTTCATTTTTTTTTTTTTAATTTTTTATTTATGAACACACAAAGTACTTAACAAAACATTACATTAAGATAGAAGAGCACAAAGGTACTGCTTATTTCACGAGAAATCTCTTCCAGCAGACCTGCAAGAGGAAAGTAGGATTATAATTGTAGACACAGTATGTAGAAAAACAGGAAAATTAAAATTGGAACTTAAAACAAAATTATTCGTATAAAAAAAACATACATACAAATATACACATATAAAATAAATACTAGTACTGTAAATATATACCTATTATATATATCCAGAATATTACAGTATAGAGGAGATCTTATTTACTTCCGTGTCCCTATTCACCCCGTTTGACTAGTTAGTTACTAATTTACTTCCATTAGCACTCATTAATAGTGATATAAAACCTCATTCACTACTCCCAAAGTAGAACACTATATCTCACTACGTAGGTACAACGTCATATCTACAACCAATGCAACAATGATTCTGACGTCATCTGCAACACGCGAACGAAATTGAAAGCGAAATGAAATCGAAAGTTTTACTTTCGATTGTCAGCTGTGTCTACGTCATTCTGACGTACGCTTGTAGTACGACTAGCTTAATGCCCGCGGCTTCACCCGCGTGGAGTTCGGTGATTGATCTACATCATCGTACTACCGGGCTAAAAAGTACTCTATGAGTTAATCCAGACGAGTATGCTGATTTTAGATACTTACTCTATTTATTTTGCCTCTATATGAAACTGAAATGTGCTCTCATAGTAATTAATCCAGTACCAGTTAAAAGTGCAATGAAAACCTCATTAACTACTCACAAAGTAGAACACTAAACCATACTACGAAGTTACAACGTCATATCTACAACTAATGCAACATTGATCCTGACGTCATCTGCATCACGCGAACAAAATCGAAAGTGAAATTGTATCGAAAGTTTCACTTTCGATTGTCAGCTGTGTCTACGTCATTCTGACATACGCTTGTAGTACGACTAGCTTAATGCCCGCGGCTTCACCCGCGTGGAGTTCGGTGATTGACCTACGATATCGTACCACCGGGCTAAAAAGTACACTATGTGTTAATCCAGACGAGTATGCTGATTTTAGATACTTACTCTATTTACTTTTCATCTATATGAAACTGAAATGTGCTCTCATAGTAAGTAATCTAGTACCAGTTAAAAGTGCAATGAAAACCTCATTTTCTACTCACAAAGTAGAACACTATACCTCACTACGTAGATTCAACGTCATATCTACAACCAATGCAACAATGATTCTGACGTCATCTGCAACACGCGAACGAAATTGAAAGCGAAATGAAATCGAAAGTTTTACTTTCGATTGTCAGCTGTGTCTACGTCATTTTGACGTACGCTTGTAGTACGACTAGCTTAATGCCCGCGGCTTCACCCGCGTGTAGTTCGGTAATTGACCTACATCATCGTACTACCGGGCTAAAAAGTACTCTATGAGTTAATCCAGATGAGTATGCTGATTTTAGATACTTACTCTATTTATTTTGCCTCTATATGAAACTGAAATGTGCTCTCATAGTAATTAATCCAGTACCAGTTAAAAGTGCAATGAAAACCTCATTAACTACTCACAAAGTAGAACACTAAACCATACTACGAAGTTACAACGTCATATCTACAACTAATGCAACATTGATCCTGACGTCATCTGCATCACGCGAACAAAATCGAAAGTGAAATTGTATCGAAAGTTTCACTTTCGATTGTCAGCTGTGTCTACGTCATTCTGACATACGCTTGTAGTACGACTAGCTTAATGCCCGCGGCTTCACCCGCGTGGAGTTCGGTGATTGACCTACGATATCGTACCACCGGGCTAAAAAGTACACTATGTGTTAATCCAGACGAGTATGCTGATTTTAGATACTTACTCTATTTACTTTTCATCTATATGAAACTGAAATGTGCTCTCATAGTAAGTAATCTAGTACCAGTTAAAAGTGCAATGAAAACCTCATTTTCTACTCACAAAGTAGAACACTAAACCATACTACGAAGTTACAACGTCATATCTACAACTAATGCAACAATGATCCTGACGTCATCTGCGATACGCGAACGAAATTGAAAGCGAAATGAAATCGAAAGTTTCACTCTCGATTGTCAGCTGTGTCTACGTCATTCTGACGTACGCTTGTAGTACGACTAGCTTAATGCCCGCGGCTTCACCCGCGTGGAGTTTGGTGATTGATCTACGACATCGTCCTACCGGGCTAAAAAGTACACTATGTGTTAATCCAGACGAGTATGCTGATTTTAGATACTTACTCTATTTATTTTGCCTCTATATGAAACTGAAATGTGCTCTCATAGTAATTAATCCAGTACCAGTTAAAAGTGCAATGAAAACCTCATTCTCTACTCATAAAGTAGAACACTAAACCATACTACGAAGTTACAACGTCATATCTACAACGAATGCAACAATGATCCTGACGTCATCTGCAACACGCGAACGAAACCGAAAGCGAAATGAAATCGAAAGTTTCACTCTCGATTGTCAGCTGTCTAGACGTCATTTAGACGGTACGTCTGCGCGACGCATACTACGTTGGCCTGACGCAGATCGCGTCATACGCTTTCAACTACACACCTTTCACAGTTGGTTTACGTCTGACAGCTGCGACCCAACAACAACTTATCGCAATTCAAATAAAGATCACTGTTATTTGACAGACTGGTCAATGACAGCAAGCGAATAGCGACCTTATTAAAACGGTTATATAGGCTATAGTCATTTTGACAGCGATGCCTAATCAGTACTGTGAAAGAACAGTACGTAAATCGCGTCATCATACACTTTTCCGTTCACTCTTGATTTCGTTCGCTGTACCAAACTTTCGTCGCATACGTCAAAGTGACGTTTGGGAGTAGTAAAAGTGTTCGAGAGATTTTTGGCTGTCGAAAGTGTTTTCACTTTTGCTTTTTAAATACTTGCACTTTCGTTAGGTGGAGCATATTAGTAGGGATTTGTCGCGTTTCAAGTATTGCTTACACTGATATAGATATCTAGGTCTTAATAAGTCTTGCGTCTTGCTCATACGAAACAGAAGTTCCCAGCTAGACTAAAAAGACACTGGAATGGAGCCATTTGAAACTCAACTTTAGTTTAATTTGCAAACGATGGAATATACTATAACATAATAAATTAAAACGAACTGGTGACTAATGAAATCTACTCTTAACAAAGAATACACAGAGATAAGGCCTAGCTGTCTCCCAGCAGTAGGACCATTATAGGCTGATAGTCTAATTTACCTTTTTGTAGAATAATTTGTTACACACAGTACAAAATTACACCTGTAATCCCCGAAGGGTTAGGGATATGTGAAACTATAGTACCGACATTTTGCCAGTTATGTTCAAGTCCCATGTAATAAGGAGCGAGCCTTTTGCCATCTAACATACACAAAACCTGACTGCTATTGGAAAATTCCTGATGGGAAAACTCAAGTACTATTTTTTTTTCTTCAAGTAATATTTAAGGTATTTAATTTTTCTTTACTTTTATAAATCTATAATTATTCCAGAGATCAAATAACATCAACCATACAACAAAACCGCGTGACAGTCATAGTTGGAGCGGCAGGCTGCGGCAAGTCAACGCGTGCGCCGGCCGCCATACTGCGTGACTGCGGCGCTGACACGTTGGCGATAGTGTCGGAGCCGCGTCGTGTGGCCGCCATGGGACTGGCAGAGCGAGTAGCCAGTGAGTTGGGGGAAGAGGTCAGTTCCAAAGAACCTGTTCATACGTCTTTGCATGCGGACACCAGATTCTGGAGCGATGCTGTTTTTTCGACAAAACTGGCAAAAAAACTAGGTTCAGACAATCCAGATGTTCTTTTTTTCGTGATCTTATTAGAAAGAGGTGCCATTGAGTTGGGGGAAGTGGTGGGTCTTCTTTATTATCCATCTTCTCTTCCCGTAGTATAGACCTTAGGGACCTTTGACACAAAATATAAAACTGCTTCACATCCGTAACCTCACTAATTTCAGGTCTAGTTGAAAACCAGCGTCGGGCACTAGTTGTCCGGCATTTTGCTGAACTGGGCCTATTTGGCGCAGCCGTGAGGCACACAGTGTCACACTATTATATTTTTTTTATGTTTTTTTATTTGTATTTTTTTTTATATACTGTGTGCACTTGTGGCATGTGCCAAATAAATGTATTTTCTTTCTTTCTCTTTCTTTCTTTCCTTCTTTCTTTCTTTCTTTCTTTCTCTTTCTTTTTTCTTTCTCTTTCTTTCTTTCTCTTTCTTTCTTTCTCTTTTTCTTTCTTTTTCTTTCTTTCTTTCTTTCTTTCTCTTTCTTTCTTTCTTTCTTTCTTTATTTCTTTAACAAGATTTTGTATTTTCTATTTCAGGTAGGAGAATCAATAGGCTATCAAGTAAGGTTACACTCTAAAACACCGAAACCGCCCGGAGGATCCATACTGTACTGTACGTCAGGAGTCTTACTGAGAAGGCTACAGACCAATCCAGGTAATTATAAACTTTAATTCTGGCCACAAACAGATCAGTTTCTATTGCAACGCAACTGGCCTTTTCAAACGTTTTTATCGTTCTAAAAATAACCTAGTTTACATAATCATAAAGTTTAAAATCGCTGTCATATGCCCAAGTCAGGCTGAGATATATTAGAGCAAACTTAAACCTTACTAAAGATAAGTTCAGTAGTGGTTCATACCATAAAGAACCTCATGAACTTTTAGAATAAGGTTCATCTTTGGTCGTATGAAAAGCTACCGTGTTTCGCTGGTATAAACTATGAGTTAGCTCTATAGATTTTAGGCCCTAATTTTCAACGCAACCTAAATTATTTCATCCCGTCTGTCACTCTAAAACCAACTTTCTATCCACAAACATAACGTTCAAACTTAACTAACTTATGTTCCAGGTCTCGAAGGCTGTACCCACGTTATAATAGACGAAGCTCATGAACGTGACGTCAACACTGACGTCACGTTGTTGTTGCTAAAGAGGGCGCTGGATATCAATCCTGAACTCAAAGTTGTTGTCATGAGTGCTACTTTAGATATGGAAGTATTTACAAGGTAAGTTTAATTGAAAAAATAAGGTGAAAGAAGTAGATAGAGCTATGTAAAGTAAACCTTCCATTAAGTCTTATTACATTCATTCAAGAACAATAAATGTATATAATATTACATTTTGATATAAGTGGAAAAACTTTGTTATTCATTTTCATGTCATGCATTCGAGGCGATATTCACACCCAAGCCGCAGGCGAGGTTATTATGAAGCCGAGAACTGCAGTAACAAATGCTGACGTGTATCAACGACGTTTTTCAATACACTAAAAATATAATAATAGAACGAAAATTAATTTTGTCATGAATTATTAAGAAAAAAAAGGGGATAAAAGTCATACACAAGCTTTAAAGAAAACTATTGAGACAGGTATCTACACAGTACTCACATTGGTATTATTTTTTTGTGAAGTCTGTTCAATTTATAAATTTTTCAATAGGTCTAACTATTCATACACGAAATATTTTCAGGGAATCATCTAACGGCTCTATCGAAGCCATTTCAAGGAATTATTTTTTTTATCTGAGTATATTTTAATAAAAAATAAATAATTTAAAATTACTTGACCCACAAAATAAATACTAGCTCCTTATTTTTGAACATCCATTACGCTACTTTACTGCGGCATTTTTACCTACTGTCATTGTTACTATATGGGAGTAAATGTTTTATGCGAAAAGTCTCAAAAAGTTTTAGAATCATAATAATTTCGTAAAAAAAAAACACTCGGATATATTTTTTTTTCGTTGCTATGGCGACTTTAAGACTTATAGAAGTTACTCTTGAAATATTTCGTGTATGAAAATATAGACCTTATATATGTTATGTCTTCCACAGCTATTTTAACCAATGTCCAGTAATAGAAGTCCCCGGCAGAACGTTTCCAGTAGAGATCTCATATTTAGACGACATACAGAAGAAATTCAAACTACGCATGTCGTACACTGCAGAAGCGTGCAACAAAATAGATGGGAGGCCTCGACTCAAATGTCAAGAGGTGAGTGTTGTGAAGAATATGAACTTTTAAATATAAAGGGTGTAAATAGAACCTTAATACATCTGAAAGGCATTTGTTCTCCCCGTCTTTGCGATCATTTTTTTGTTCTAGACCAAACCTGGGAACCTTCTAGTTACGGAGATATTGGGGGTCAAAGTTCCAACTTTTTCACAAGTTTTTTTTTTTAAATACATGTTTGTATGATTTTTACTTTACACACCTCCACGACCCCCGTACTATTCAATCCATTCATCAGCACAATGCTTTGAGTGCTTTGCATCGAGTCCTACCGTAAAACGTGTACTTGCACCCCAAAAAAAAAGGACAGAATGCTTGGTTGACGGCTATGTGAAGGGTCTGTTTACACCCTGTAGATGTACCGACTAGTAGCCGACTATATTTGTAGTCGGCGATTAGTCGGAAAAAAGCACCGACTAATCTCTGCCTAACCCTTCGAGGATTACAGGCGTGATGTTATGTTAGCTATGTAATTATATTCCTAACTTTATCAACACGCCATATTTGGCCAGTTCTGTTTTAAGACCCAAGCAATAGTTGGTGAGCCTATGGCATTCATCATCATCTTGCTATGTAATAACAGCCGAGGTCGATCCATGGATTGGTGACCATCTATATCATACCCCCTGTACCTAGGAAATCACGTTAAGCCTGGTCCTGACTGATCTTTGACAGCCGTTACGAGGAGCCAGAAGTTCGAAAGTCTGATAACCAGGAACCGATTAATCAGGCTAAAAGGTGTTTGGTTAGACCACCCATATGTTTGTTTAACCATTACGGATTAACCCTTATTGTTCACTTTATAATGGCAACCCTAAAAATCTATTTTGGGGTATGGCAACACTTTTTTTCTCTCTTGCTTTTTGCCTTCTCGTTGGTGTGACGCGTGAGCACACAGAATTTCTCGTTTAATTAATAAAACCGTTGTGACGCTTCAAAATTCCCTAGGAGTTGTGCCATTAACGCTAGTTTCTTGTCTAATCGTGAGTGTGCATTGAACTGGGTGCTCGTCGCGTAATTCCTGGATTCAGAGTTGAAGGTAACGGAACCGGCCCCAGGTAAGTCTGGTATCAGCTCTGGTTAGCTCGGAAGGTTCCTTCGTTGGGTTCTGGATTGGAAAGCATCGCCCAGGGAGCAATCAGGCGAGTGCCTGTTCATAGCCCACCCTGTGTCGTAATATATACAACTTGTCGATTTTCTCATTTCGGGTTCTGTCGGAACCATTTTGAAAATTTACAGTACACTTGAATCTCTCGCTAAATCAATCACTTATAATATATGGGTTAAACATTTACATATTACTGATTAATCAGAATTAAAGAGACAAAGCAACGGGGGCTAACTCTGTCACTTTCTTGCATATTTTTATGTGCAAAAATGAACTCTTTGCGGGAATCGGATATTGTAATGATTAACCCAGTAATAGGGATTATCGGTTACTCTATTGTCTGTTTTTTAATCTCTGAGACTAAACTGACATTACGTGGGTTGCCAGTTTTTTGCAATTCTTAAATAGTGATGTACCTCTACCGTAAATTGCCGTTAATAAAATCAAGTAGTATCGTTTTTTTATAATAAGTTATCCTGAATAAAAGGTGTAGGTAGTTTTATTATACAAATCAATTCGTATTCAAAATCACAAATAAACTGCCGTATTATTATAATTATTTTTAAAATTGTAAATGTTTGTATGGTGTCAAGTTCCAATAATTGCCGTATTTTTTAAAAGTTCTGCCGTTTTGTAAGAGAAAAGGGTTTACATATCCGTTTTATCGTGTGCGTGAGCAACACTGATAGCACGTAATGTTTTTTCTAATCGTCTCTTAAATATAAAAAGTTACGATTCAACAAACCGGTATCATAGGTACAACACTACACAAAAGAGCTGACAACATTATTTGTAAGTTTGACATTTGCATGTGTCAATTTAGTCTCAGGGATTAAAAAACAGACTATAGGATTTTTTCTTAATCCTAATAAGTAATCTAATGACGACCATCTTTCGAGGCGCTCCTTAGGCGGTTGGATAAAGAAGGCAGTACTCCTCGATACGGCTCGTATTGTGAGGAGGTTCCTGTCTCTGGAGCCCTAACCACCTGTAGCTTGGACCCTGCTCCCACTACCGGCGGACCACTATTTTTTTATATTTTTAAATGTCTTTTTTATATGGTTTTTGTTAAGAAAAAAATGTAATTAGTGTGTAGGAAAATAAATAAAGGAAATAATAACCTAATAAAACCTCCTATATGGGTAACCTTTTAGGTCCTTGCTGGCCCCAGTTTTCAATACTTCTGTCTCTTAAAACTTGTCCTATCCATGTTTCAGGTTGCGGACCTAATAAAAGCTATAGACAAAACTGAACAAGAAGGCGCCATACTAGTATTCCTCCCGGGTTGGTCTGACATCAAGCTGACTAAACAACTACTAGATGAACACTACGGACAGTCCGCTATGCATATGATATTGCCTGTACATTCTAGGTGGGTGATAAATAGAAGAGCATTTTCACAGCCGAATCCATGATTCCATATTAAATATTCGTATAAAAATTAACTCTTGCCTGTATGTCTGTCTGTTACAATTTCTTCGCTGAACGACTTTCCAATGACCTGTGTTAGATGACATGGAAACTTTTTGTCCCGGTATTACGTCCCTGTGGAATAATTTCCAAAAATAAAACGGGCGAAGCCCCGGACATAATTTCCTAGCAAAATTATCATCAGCTTTCGTCTGCCCTTTTCCCAATTTATCTAAATTCGATGCAGAATGACTTCTTCTTCCATACTTCTCTATTACTCGTCATCTCAACAGGCACCTCCTTTCTAGCCATAGCATATCCTGCACGCAGTCCATCCATCGTTTCTTTGGTCTTCTTCTACTCTTATAGCATCCACATTCATACTCAAAACTTTCCTCAAGACATTTTCCTCATTCTAGTTATGGACATGTGAAGCGGAGTTCACATGTCCATAACCCTAGTAAATTAGCTTCTAATTTATATTCTCTATTTTAATTTTTCAGACTGTCAACATCAGACCAAGCCAAGATGTTCTCAACCCCCTCCCTAGGTGTCCGCAAGATAGTGCTGGCAACAAATGTAGCAGAAACATCTATAACTATACCAGATGTTGTATATGTCGTAGATACTGGAGCACATAAGGAGAACCGGATCAAAGAAGGCACCGGTATGTACGCTTATACCCTACTGCCTTTTGCCTGCGGCTTCGCTCGCGTTAATTTAGAATTTGACAATTAAACTCAAACTCAAGTCAAAGCATTTATTTCAATTAGACCATCACAGGCACTTTTGAATGTCAAATAAAACAAAAAAAAAGCGAAGCTACAGTCACAGTCACAAGGCATAATAACTTGAGAAAGTACTGTAGTTGCACATTCCAAAGCGTAGATCTCTATGGAGAAGAATGGGCAAGAAACTCCATGGACACTCTTTTAAATCAAAATATTCTTACAAAATTTTGTCTCTGTCTTGTCTATTCTCCAAAATTATTTCGGGTAGTACTCTGCTTGTTAATAATATAATTCTATCATGATTCGAAAGACACGTGGCGCCATCTATTATCATAAGAACGTTATTGTTGTTTTCCTCGAGAACAGTACTTTGTTTCGGGATGAAAGGCCTATCTCCGTTTCTGTACACCTGACAACGTATATGCAAAATTTCAGGATGATCGGTTCAGTGGTTTAGGCGTGAAAAGGTAACAAACAAACTTACTTTCGCGTTTATAATATTATACTAGCTGTACGCGGCTTGCGTTGCAATGCAGCTTTTTCTACCTACTCCTATCCTATCTACCTCCGGGAACAAAAGTAGCCTATGTGTTAATCCAGAATATTAGCTATCTTGATACCAAATTTCATCCAAATCCGTTAAGCCGTTTGAGCGTGAAGGAGTAACACACATACATAAATATAAACTTTCGCCTGTATAATATTAGTGTGATATAATATTATAAAGGCGATATATACATCACGTAGAAAATGCTGAAAATAAAAATAATGTCCTGTGACTAAACTAATGGATATATTCGAATTAATTTTTGTATGCAGACTAGGAACATTATGAGCTATACGCAGTTTATTGTCGCCGCCACCCTGTATATCAAGAAATAAACATGCGGTGATTGAAAAAAAGGTCATAAGTCTTTTTTTGGCTTTTTGTCTCCTCGAGCTTCACGCCTGTAATCCCCGAACGGTTAGGCAGAGTTGTACCTTACAGTATATTCATATTTTGCCAATTCTGTTTAAGTCCCGTAAAAAAGGGCGAGCCTATTGCCATCAACCAGGTACGGACTCCGGGCTGCTTCTGAGAAATTCCAATTTGATGGAAAGACTCAATCAAAGGAATGACGATGGCGGTTCGGTAATCAGCCCCCGTAGCATGACCACCGTAGACAAGGATTTCTTTGAGGGAAGAATCGACAAAATGACAGATTGTGTCAACATAATGACATTTCTTTGCACTATCTGTCATTTTGTCGATTCTTCCGTCAAAGAAATCCGTGTCTACGGTGGTCATGCTACGGGGGTTAGTTCAATCACAGACTTGATGGCACCGACTGTAACAGACTGTTTTAAAAGTGATATTGTTTCGATATCTCTTTTTTTTCCATTTTATTCACGTTTCAGTTTCAGGAGCTTGTGGCTAAATAATAACAGCCGCTCGGGTTGATCTTTAGGTTAAGTTGTGCTTGCCTAGGTTGGTCTGTGGATGGGTGACCGCCCATAACATACCGAGTTTCCTCCGTGCCTCGGAAAGCACGTTAAGCCGTTGGTCCCGGCTGTCATTTGTAGATCTTTGACAGTCGTTACAGGTAAAAGTCTGACAACCAGTCTTACCAAGGGTATCATATTACAAAGTACTAACTGGGGTGTAGAGGTCAGATAGGCAGTCGCTCCATAAAATACTGGTATTAGACTGGAAACCGACCCCAACATAGTTTGGTAAAGGCTAGGCAGATGATTCACGTTTCAGTTTTCTCATGATTACAGGCACAGCTAGTTTAGAGACAGTCTGGGTGTCACAAGCCAGCGCCAAGCAGAGAACGGGTCGAGCGGGAAGAGTACAACCAGGTATGTAAACTTTTTCATATACCTATAAATACAGGGTGTAAACAGATCCTCCACGAAGCCGTCTACCAAGCATTCTGTACATAAAACTACTACTTTCCCAGTAATAATATTTGCGTAAAGTTACTTAAACTTTACGCAAAAATTATTACTGGGAAAGGACTTTATTATTGGGTTGAAAAATCACGTTTTACGGTAGGACTCGATGGAACGCACTCAAAGCATTGTGCTGATGGATGGTTTGAATATTACGGGGGTCGTGGAGGTGTTTAAAGTAAAAATCTTACATTAAAAACTTGTATTTAAAAAAAAAACTTATGAAAAAGTTAAAACTTTGACCCCAATATTTCCGTAACTAGAAGGTTCCCAGGTTTGGTCTAAACAAAAAAATGATCGCAAAGACGGGGAGAACAAGTACCTTGCGGCTTCGTTAAGGGTCTATTTACACACTTTTTAAACTGAAAAATGCAGTGCTCTGCAAAAAATAAAGCTACTAAAATTCGAATAAAAAAAAACATTCAAAATGAACGGGATAAAACCTTAGTAGTAACCAGTTATCGACCCGTCGACATTTTGTTTTCGTTTTAAAGGCGGTGCATGGTCTTATTTGGTAGAAAAATCGAAATAGCGAGAGGATGACCCTGGCAGCTTCCAAACTAAAAACACAACATCACAACAACAAGTTTATATCAAAATAGTACATTTTGATATAAATTGGAAAACTTTGTAATTGCATTCGAGGTGGAATTCACACCCGAGCCGCAGGCGCGGTTGTTATGGAGGCGAGAACTGCAATAACAAATGAAAACGACGTTTTTCAATACACTTTCGAAGAAATAAAATAATAGAACGAAAATTTTATTATTCTGCCAGCTTCCAAACTAAAAAACAACATCACAACAACAAGGTTATATCAAAATAGTACATTTTGATAGAAGTGGGAAAACTTTGTAATTGCATTCGAGGTGGAATTCACACCCGAGCCGCAGGCGCAGTTGTTATGGGTCCGAGAACTGCAATAACAAATGAAAACGACGTTTTTCAATACACTTTCGAAGAAATAAAATAATAGAACGAAAATATTATTGTTGATTGTTTTCAGGCCACTGCTACAGAATGTACACCAGAGAAAAGGAAGCTGAATTTGTCCCACATACAACGCCTGAAATATTGAGGTAAGTAAATACAAAACAGTGAATAGACATGCCATGTATTCTACTATTATACTAAGCATGAGGTCCTGGGTTCGATTCCCAGATCAGCCAGTATTATTAAGCTTTTCCATCAGCAATGTCTCGGTAACAGCCACGGAACAATAATATTTTTTTATGGAAAAGAGTGTCCATGGAGTTTCTTGCCCATTCTTCTCCATAGAAATCTAAGGATTGGAATGGGCAACTACAGTACTTTCATAAGTTATTATGCCTTGTGTCTGTGACTGTAAATAAAACAGGAATACATCGTGAGGAAACCGGCATGTCCTAGAACCAAAAATTCGAAGACATGTGACATCTACTAACCCGCACTGGGCCCGCGTGGTGGATTATAGCCCATTCCCTCTCATAGAGAGGAGGCCTGTGTCCCAGCAGTGGGAACATTATAGGCTGATTATGAATATGCTGTGACTGTAGCTTCGCTTTCTTTGTTTTTCTGACATTCAAAAGTGCCTAAAAAGGTCTAATTGAAAAAAATGCTTTGAGTTTGAGTTTGAACAGCCACGGAATCTAGATTTGTGCACGATTGATAGCAATAGACTCGTCCTTTTTTATGGAACTTTTTTTTTTTAAACTTCGCCCCACCCTAGGAATTTCTCCTGTATCGTGGGTTCGTTTACAAACATTTAAACTCTCATACACAAACAGGCAGACCCGGAACAACTACCTGTAGGCCATACAAATATTTGTTCCGTGCGAGTCACTTTAAACATAACTGTCGAAATGAAAAAAGAACGTGAAGTATATAATCATTGATTTTATTTTACAGAATCCCCCTCGTTCAAACTGTATTAGAATGCAAATCGTATGCTCCTAATGAAAAGATAGCAGGCTTTCTGTCACAGTTGCCTGAACCACCGAGTGAAAAATCTATCGATTTTGCAATCAGCGATCTTATAGACTTAGGTAAGTAAGCCTACCGATAATAATGCTGAGTTTCAGTAACACTAAGATGCACTTAGATGTCATCACTCGGGCCTGTGGACGGCGAGTTATGGGCTAGCTCGCCGTCCGGCCGTCTTATGACGACATGCCGTGTCGACGGCGCGTTCGTGTTCCACGCGCGCCTCAAAGAGATGTCAGCAACCACGTAGGGGTCCGCACGGGCCGATGCCTGCCGGGGCTGCGGGACTGTTCGAAGGAGATACCGCGGCCCTGGAACACAAAGGGCAAAGAAGGAACATGGATGGGTTTTAGTCAGTACAAGTCTGACACTCCCTTCCGCTCCGCCCAGAGCAGGGGGGGTCATTTGATGATCTCCCAAACTAAAAAAAAAAAAGAGATGTCATCACTACCTGGCCTTTTCCCAATTCTATTGCGGCAGGCTTCCAGTCTAACCGGGTGCAGCTGGATACCAGTATTTTACATGGAGCGACTGCCTGTCTGATCCACACAATCCAGTTAGTGCTGGGTAATACGACGCCCCCTGGTTAGACTGGTTGTCAGACTTTCGGGCCGCTGACTACTTAATGACTGCCAAAGATCTACAAATGACAGCCGGGACCAACGGCTTAACTTGCTTTCAGAGGCACAGGGGAAACTCGGTTTATAATGCCCATTACCGCCAGGTCACCCATTCACAGATCAACCTACGCAAGCACGGCTTAACTGCCAATTTAGGCACCCATCGGCTTAGTATAATTTTTATATAGCGCTTATCCTCATTGGTCTAGTGGTCGCAAGCGCGGCTGCTGAGCATGATGTCTTGTATTCGATTTTCGGGTCCGGCAAAGTGTTATTGGGTTTTTCCATGCAGCCATGGAGTCACACTCGTATACGGCGTAAGGACCAATTGCGCACAGTAGCTAGCAGGATTCATTTAATGTATGAAAGTATGTTTTGTGCAGCTTCACGCATCTTTAATAATATCCCGGGGCCTATTAGAATCATTTCAGAAATAACAAAATCTTAAAAGAATCTCCTTGACCTGTTAATACACAAATGCTACTACTCTGTAAAATACTTCCTATCAGACAAATCACTGCTCCAATACTGTCTCCCTCAGTCATGATGCGTTCAGTAGCAGTAGTTTAATTTTTCCTCTATTATATTCTCTGTAAATTAATAATTTAATCATTTGTAACCCTTTTTTTTTTTTTTTTTTTTTTTTTAGGATGGGAAATCATCAAATGACCCCCCCCGCTCTGGGCGGAGCGGAAGGGAGTGTCAGACTTGTACTGACTAAAACCCATCCATGTTCCTTCTTTGCCCTTTGTGTTCCAGGGCCGCGGTATCTCTTTCGAACAGTCCCGCAGCCCTGGCAGGCATCGGCCCGTGCGGACCCCTGCGTGGTTGCTGACATCTCTTTGAGGCGCGCGTGGAACACGAACGCGCCGTCGACACGGCCTGTCGTCATAAGACGGCCGGACGGCGAGCTAGCCCATAACTCGCCGTCCACAGGCCCGCGCCTACGGTGGCCGGGGGCCACCACGTGACCCCCGACGCCCAGGGCGTCTCCCGCGGCGGCTAGGACGTGAGGCTCTTTCCCTCTCACGTTCCGCCACCTCCTTCACTAGCATGACTGCTTCGCAGAAGGAGGTGACGGCTTCCCATTCCCTCTCGCTCCGGACCATGGCTTGAACCAGGGCCGGGCGCGAGAGGTCGCCGCCGCCAATCGCCTCTACGAGGACACGGCGCTGCTCCGCCCAAGCAGGGCAGGCCTCCACAGTGTGCTGCACCGTGTCCTCCGGACGATCCTCACAATGGAAACACCCGGGCGTTTCCTCCCGCCCGATTCGGTGCAGGAACCTCCCGAAACAACCGTGTCCGGTGAGGACCTGCGTCAGGCGGAAGGTGAGGGCGCCGTGGCGCCTCTCTAGCCACTCCTCAAAGAGGGGACTTATCGCCACGATGGTGGCGTGCCCTGCACGGGGTTGCGACAGTCGCTCTCTCCATGTCACCATGAGATCGCGCCGGAGGTCTGTCCGCCGAGCGGTGATTTGCCGCGGCAGCGGAGTTTCCCCCCGACGTAGTGCCTCCGCGCGCCATTCGTGAAGGCGTGCGAGGACTATCGCCTCCAGATCCCATGGCGGCAATCCGGCAAGGAGGCTCGCCGCCTCACCGGAGATCGTGCGGTAGCCCCGGACTAGCCTTAGGGCTATCCCCTTTTGGGGCGCGTTCAGGTAGCGGGCGGCTTGCCGCCTCAGAGAACGCGCCCACACCGGGGCCCCGTAAAGGGCCATGGACCGCACGACCCCCGCGTAGAGCCTCCGGCAGGAGGCGTTTGGACCCCCCAGGTTGGGCAGGAGCCGCTTGAAGGCAGCCCCGGTCCGTTCCAGTTTGGGGGCCAAACGTCGGAAATGCTCCACGAAGTTCCACCGGCTGTCGAGGACGAGTCCCAGGTACTTCAGCGTCGACCCGACGCCGATGGAAACCCCTCCCGCCGTCAGTAGGGATCCCGACGGTGGCGCATTCCGAGGCCCATGAAAACACATGGCCTCGGACTTGTGCAATGCCACCTCGAGACCCAATTGCCGGATCCTCTCCACGACTATCGCAACCCCGCGTGTCATGTTTTCGGCCGCCGCCTCGTGCGACCTCCCTTGTGCCAGTACCAGCGTGTCGTCAGCGTAGCAGACTACGCTGACGCCGCTAGGGAGGTCGGCGCGCAGCACCCAGTCGTAACCGATGTTCCACAAGGCCGGCCCCAGAACCGATCCCTGTGGAACACCGCACGACATCTCTCGCCGGTTCCATTCTCCGCTCTGACCGGGGTAGATGACGGCCCTATCCGTCAGGTAGTCCCCGACCACACGACGAAGGTAGGTCGGCACCCGGTGATACCGGAGTGCCTCCCCAATGCAGCTCCAGGGCATGGAGTTGAAGGCGTTGGCGATGTCAAGAGACACCGCCAATACGACCCTGCCCCGGGAAACCGCATCCCCCGTCGTGAGGGCTCTCACGCGCATGATGGCGTCCACCGTCGAGCGCCCCTTGCGGAAACCAAACTGGTGTTCCGCAAGATCCGGCCCCATCCCCGCGAGGTGCCCGGCGAGGCGGTTAGCAATAACTCTTTCAAAGAGCTTGCCCACCTCGTCGAGCAACACTATGGGATCATTTGTAACCCTAATGTAATAATGTATTTTTAATGTATTTAATTTAACTTCCGTGCAAGTAACTATTGTATGCCCAATGGGCGGGACATAGCTGATCACAATTTAATTATTCAAGACCTGTATTCTGCCGCGCTTACGAAGAACACAATAACTCGATTTTGGAAGATTTTTAGTTACTTAGAGAGAGTTATAGATCTCGATTTGCTGATTCTGAATATATACAACCTGTAACTTAATTAACGCACATCCTGAAAATAGTTTGTGCAGAATCGTTTACTGAATCGATTTATATCATTTTTAATATAGGTAATTTTTTATCCCAAAAATAATTAAAACTACGGAAATTATTGTCATATTAACCCTGTACAGTCAAAACAAATTGAAATGGACCGTAAGTCAAAGTAATAAGACTTTTAAAATCGCAGTTTTATTTGTATTCATACAAATTCCATCATTCAATACAAAATAAAGAAAAATCTCCAAGAATTTGTATAACTAATTTAGTAAATAACAATGCATATACATGTTAAATTAAAAATTCAGTGTATGTATTATGATTATAACATAATATACTAATTGGAGTGTTTGAGGGTGTGCGTTAATTACGTTACATGTTGTATATAAATCAAAATCTTCCAAAATCGAGTTATCGTGTTCTTCGTTAGCGCGGCAGTATTATGTACCTACCTGTGATCCACAATAAAGATATTGATTGATTGATTGATTGAGTCTACCCGAGTGGTTGTAATGACTTAGGCACGAGTTGCACTTAGCAGTTTCCTAGCGCATAAATGTCAACCACTAGGCATTTTAAGGACCCTAGGAGTCGATGCCTAGACTTATTTCTTTTTATTCTTCCCCAGGCGCCCTTACTCCACAGGAACAGTTAACCCGCCTCGGGACCCTCCTATCCACGTTAACCCTGCACCCGCGCATAGCATGCAGTGTGCTGCGGTCGGCGATAGTCGGGAACGTGGTAGCGGTCAGCAATATGGCGGCGCACTGCACTTCTAACACTGAGCTGTTTGCTAATGCCGCGGAGAGGCGAGACGGTACGTAACTAATCTAAACGGTGTAAAAAGACCCTTCACTAAGCCGTCAACGAAGCATTCTGGACATCAAACTAAGGTACTCTACGCAACAATATTTGTGTTTTTTTTTTGGGGGTGAAAAAATCGTGGTTTACGGTAGGACTCAAATTCATCATTTCAGCCGAAAGACGTCCACTGTTGGACATAGGCCTCCTCCAAGTGTCGCCACATTGACCGGTCCCGTGCGACTCGCATCCAGCGGATCCCTGCAACCTTCACCAGTTCATCGGTCCACCTAGTGGGAGGCCTTCCAACGCAGCGTCTTCCGGTTAGCGGTCGCCACTCCAGAAATTGTGCTAATGTAAATACGGGGCTCATGAGGTTGCATAAGCGTAAGCGGTTAACATTAAAAACTTGTATTTTGTTTTTACTTGTGAAAAAGTTAGAACTTTAACCTCCAAAATCTCCGTAAGTAGAAGGTATCCAGCCCCCGTAGCATGACCACCGTAGACAAGGATTTCTTTGACGGAAGAATCGACAAAATGACAGATAGTGCAAAGAAATCAAAGAAATGTGTCATTGTGTCGACACAATCTGTCGATACACAATCTGTCTGTTGAGAGCAGCGGTGGCCCAGTGGTGGCGGTCCCGACTTACGAGCAGTAAGTCGTGGGTTCGAACCCCGGCAGGCGCATTACTTTGTGTAATTTATTTCATCACCACTGCTCTCAAAACGGTGAAGGAAAACATCGTGAGGAAACCGGCATGTCCTAGAACCAAAAATTCGAAGACATGTGACATCTACCAACCCGCACTGGGCCCGCGTGGTGGATTATAGCCCATTCCCTCTCATAGAGAGGAGGCCTGTGTCCCAGCAGTGGGAACATTATAGGCTGATTATGATGAATCTGTCGATTCTTCCGTCAAAGAAATCCTTGTCTACGGTGGTCATGCTACGGGGGCTGGTATGGTTCAGACCAAAAAAATGATCGCAATGATGGTAATAACAAGTGCCTTTCGGCTTCGTTAAGTGTATTTTTACTCCCCTTAGACTTGAAATTATTTGTCCTGACTGAATAAAAGTACGAACAATGAAATACACACACACACACACGCACACTCTACACACACACACACACACACACACGCACACTCTACACACACACACACACTTACACTTAGCTATATTCATAAGTGATTTTCTCCTACTGTATTGATTGACTTTTTACGTTTTCACGAACATTGTATTTCGGAAGCTATACTATTACCAAAGAGGCCTTATCCTGAAATAAAAACCATGATTTCACGATAAAATCGCTTTACATTTTTTAAGTGTGTTCATTTCATTGCTCGTGGCAGCACATAGCATTCTGATCGGTCACTCGTGCTAAGTGCCCTGTGTAATAGAGTCGGCTGACAAATGAGCATTATAATTGACGGCACGGTTGGCGCAGTGGCTGAGCGATTGGCTGCTGCGCTGCGTGTCGCAGTTCAATCCCCGCTCGGAACAAATATTTGTATGATCTACAGGTAGTTGTTCCAGGTCTGGTTGTTTGTGTGTGTGAGTTTAAATGTTTGTAAACGCACCCACGATACAGGAGAAATTCCTAGAGTGGGGCAAGGTCTAAAAAAAAAATTGGAATTCTAGCAGAGGAAGTCTCAATCAGTCAAAAATCCTCTAATTTTCATAAAAATTAACTGTTACAGAAATCCGTGAAATCAAACGCAAGTACAGTCCCACATCGGACTACGCGGCCCTGTACTGGATACAAGACGAGTTCGACAGGCTGTCCGAGGAAGGTGGCAGGACTGCTTCCGATAAATACTGCGAGAAACATGGCCTGAGGGGGGAACGACTTGGATTTGTTCGATGTAAGTATAGTATACAACATTAGTTTTAGTATATGCGAAACCTGATACACGTGTCTAGTATTTTTATGTAAAGAATCTACGTACAAAATTTCAAAACTGCATCATGAAAAATCACAAAGTTACAAGCTCAAGCTCAAGCTCTGTTACCTAGTTGTCCACACAAAATCGTAGTCACCACGCAGCGCGCGCCTCCAGCGTCATTGCAAATAATAATTTGGCAGTAGGTACCAAAATTATTGCAATAGGTACTTAAAGTCGCTCGGTGTCCAACTTTTAGCTTTTTTAAATATTTTTGGGAAAAAATATAACATGGTTTAAAAATTATTGGAATCGGTTTAGTTACTTATTCTGAACAAACTATATGCACGTTTCGCATATACTAAAAATAATGTTTTATATACACGTACACATAATATCTATGACATACAATATCCCAATTTATTTGGGGTCGACGCAGCATGTGTTCTTCCATACTTCTCTATTACTCATTATTTCATCAGACACCTCCTTTCTTACCATATCATCCTACAAACAATTCAAATTCATTTATTGCAAATATGGGTAGTTATACAGGTGGGTTTTTGAAGAACAGGAAAGTTGTTAGTGTCACCATATTCTGCACTAGGCATGCAACATTTAGTTCGGAACGTGGTTAGTCCCTAAATTAAAAATTTAAATACATTAAAGTTCAAAATTACATGTCTATTAAATTGTCAATTAAAGTCAAAGTAAATAATGTCAAAGTAATAATGTCAAAGTTAATCTATTATGCTAAAATGTCAAGAATTGATAATTGTGAAATACGCAATTTATGTCAAACTTAAGTAATAAACATTATATAGAGTTTGTCACACAAATATTCATTAACACTATAATAAGAATTTACCAATATCATTTTTTTAACATTACATTTAAATATGTCCATACTCTTTAAGTCTAAAATACATTTTGGTAAATGGTTATAAACAATCCATCCATCTTTTCCTTGGTCTTCCTCTACTCGTATACCCGTCCACATTCATACTCAAAACTTTTTCTACTTTTCGTGCTGATTTATTTTCCCTGTCCGCCAGCTCTCTCTTTGATCCTCTTGGAGCAGCTCCTCAAGAGCACCATGATAGTGAGCACAACCGAAGCCGACGAGCTCAACCGATTCTCTGCGATCGAGGAGTTGATGTGTGGAGTGTTGATATCTGGCGCTGACGCCTTACTGATGACGAGGAAGCAGGTCAAGACTAAGGGGAAGTTGAAGACTGTTGTTGATGTTGTTACTAGGTAAGAATGAACTTGAAGCTTCTGGTATTATTCTTCTTCTTAGCTTGTCGACGGCAATTTTTTTGGTACATATGTTTGGCCCAAAATTAGCTGTAGCAGTCATAAGATCGTCAAGTGCGCAGGTGTTAGGGCATGCAGCGCAAGATGGAAGATGGGCCATTGTCTGTGGAGACACGCCACATACACATTTGAGATCTGAGCCGTCCATGAACATCGATGTGAAGAGATTATCTTTGCTACGGCCGACTTGGGTTCGGAGTTTATTCAGAGATTTCCAAGTCGGCCACGGCAAAGCATGCCCGGTGGAAGGCTTTCAGACGGCTCGATGAAGCCGTCAGGGGGCTTAAGCAGCTCTCGCCAGAGATCACATCTGTCTAAGATCTCTGGTATTATTAATAGTACCTTTATTCCGTGACACACGCAGAATGGCAATCGCTTTATTTTACAATTTACATAAATATAACATCACGCCAATCCCAGAAGGGTTTGGTGGTGTATCTAACACCCACACACACCCCTCTATAGTACACCCACATTTTGCCAATAATGTTTAAGTCCCTTGAAATAGGGGGCCTATCGCCATCCAGACTCCGTGGCTGCTACTTAGAAATTCCTGATGGAAAAACCCAATAATACTTTGCCCGGCAGTCGAGCTTGCGACCACTAGACGGACGAGGTCTTAATAAGTCCTCTGCCTATTTCTTCGGGTATTACAGGCGTGGGGTTATGATGATGATGAGCTACGATGTTATTATAAAATACTTTAATTATTTATTTGGTAGGAAATATTTATTTGTTAATTATTAGTTTAACCGTATTTATATTAATTAATACAGTTAAAAGCTAATTTACACATTTGATTAAATTACCAGCCTTGACGATTGTAGCATGACTACCGTAGACAAGGATTTCTTTGACGGAAGAATCGACAAGATGACAGATAGTGCAAAGAAATCTGTCATTGACAATCTGTCATTTTGTCGATTCTTCCGTCAAAGAAATCCTTGTCTACGGTGGTCATGCAACGGGGACTGGATCATAATTAAAATTGAAAGAGAAGTAGAAACTTCGAATGTTATGATAATGTGTATTCTGTCATACTAAAAATAAATTGTTCGTCCACAGCACCGGCGACCGCGCCCACATAGGCACTGAAAGCGTCAACAAGGACATCACAAAGCATCACACGAAGCCTTCGCTTCTATGTTACTTCGGCGGGCATCAGTCCAGCGAGCGGCGCGCTCTGGTCGTGTACAAGACTTGTGAAGTGCCGCCGCACACACCGCTCTGCTTCTCTATAGGAGACCTTACAAAGGTATACACACGCAATATAATGGTCCCTGTACTCGTTACAATAAGGTTATTATTGGATTGATAGTTGCTGTCAGAGCTACATAATATCATCATCTGCCTAGCCTTTTCCCAACTATGTTGGGGTCGGCTTCCAGCCTGCAACTGGATGCAGCTGAATACCAGTATTTTACATCGAGCGACTATGATGTCCTGTCATTTCACCGAAAAACCATACTCGCTTTTTTATATTAATTTACATGTTTCATCATTTTACAACAAGTTTGGCAAATAATTCACTTAAAAAAAAAATTTATTTACTCGATAAACTTTTATTTGATAACGTATTATTTGACAAAAAAATCATTTTATATTCATGTCGATATCGTAAAACAACGTTTGAAGTAAAAACATTTTTCATTATTTCCCAATTTTCTAAAAATGAAACTCATTAAATAGCCGAAAAGGGTAATTTTAATGAATAAAGCATCAAAAACAGGATGCAAGAGCTAGAGAAACGAGCTCGGGACTTGGGGCACCCCAGTTCGAAGGGGATGGCGGGGTCTCGTGAGTGAGTAAACTAAGACCCCGTCATCACCTTTGTGTTAGGTTACTTTAAAACCTGCAAACAGATGCGCGGGGCTACGTCGAATACGCCTTTTTATAAAATATTCATATTTAACTTGAACTCCAAGTGAATTTGTACACCAAAAAGGATCGAAAATACCCAAAACAAAATTACTTTTTTTTGTTAAATTTATCCAAACCTGTCTGGGTTTCGTCTTCGTTTCGGAGACAATCTACTACTGACTGTGCCATTTTTCAAAGGGAATCCGGCGGGAATCGAGTTGTATGGAACCTTCGCCACTGGTTCCTATCAATTTATTTTATTTTAAAAACTTTATTTGTCGTGTTTTGTCTGTCAAGGCTACCATGCAAACTCGTCACAGCCGTAAAAATGGGGCATTTTTTGTAATTTTTGGGAGGTCATATTTTCTTTACTCATAAGTTTCTGGAACAAAAAAATGACAGGACGTGTCTACAGTAGACCATGATTTTGTAAAAAAAAAATGATCGCTCTAGAGGCATAATTCAGGAAGAAGAGAATCGCAGCCCCAGCTGTGCCCTCTTAAAATCATCATCCTTATTTAAATCCTCCTTTTTGTTCCAGGAGATAGATGGGGACAACACAATACTCACCTTACCAAAGCATCGGTTACAAATCAACGTACCTACCAGGTAACTGAATGAATGAATGAATGAATGAATGAACTAATGAATTGATTAAAAAAAATTAAAGAGGTATAGTTTGTATGTTTGCATGTGTGGGGTAATCTTCTGCCCCCGTAGCATGACCACCGTAGACAAGGATTTCTTTGACGGAATAATCGATAAAATGACAGATTGTGTCGACACAATGACAGATTTCTTTGCATATAGTTCCAAGCATCGTCATTTTTTGGAAATCAACGTCACTTTCAAAATAGCTTGACCTCATTGGTCCAATTGAGACATAGCTACGAAATCAAAATATTTTATTTCACATAGGCCTAGATGGCAGTAGCGAAGGTTCCATACAACTCGATTCCTACCGGCGTCCCATTGAATACTGATTTAAAGACAAATAATAAAATCACATTAAAGATATCTACTCCGGCTTACCTCTTACAAAAATTGACCCTTCGCTACTGCTAGATGGACACTTATAAAACGTCGATGCAGCTTTTGTGCATGGTTCGGGTTGGTCGTTTCATATGGAGAAGAACTGGCTAGAAGCTCCATGGTTACTCTTGTAAAATTATTTTGTTTTACAATATTATCATGTTACAGCATACGGTCAGGCTTCTTCAATGAGCTTTGACAGACCGTCTTTATACTGCAGACTATGCCTTTCCGACATAGTCTGCAGTATGAAGACGGTTAGGTTAGGTTCTCTTGCGGATAGATTATATACAACATTATTTTTAGTATATGCGAAACCTGAATATAGTTTGTTCAGAATAAGTAACTGAATCGATTCCAATAATTTTTAAACCATGTTATATTTTTTCCCAAAAATATTTAAAAAAAAGTTAAAAGTTGAACACCGAGCGACTTTAGGTACGTACCTATCGCAATAATTTAGGTACCTACTGCCAAATTATTATTATCAATGAGCTCAAGACGACGCTGGAGGCGCGCGCTGCGTGGTGTTCACGATTTTGTGCGGACAACTAGATAACAGAACAAGCTTATAACTTTGTGATTTTTCATGATAGTGTTGACATTTTGTACATAGATTCTTTACATAAAAATACTAGACACGTGTATCAGGTTTCGCATATACTAAAACTAATGTTGTATATCCTGATATATACGATGATGATAGAGCCTTCAGAAGCAAATGAGCAATAATTTTAAAGCTTCTTTTCTCTTGTTTCAGCCAAGCTGACAGCATATTAAAAGTGCGAGAAATGCTGTGGAAGACTTTCGAATATTATATCGAGAGGGATGTGAAAAATCTAGACTATGATGATAATGAGAAGGTGTCTAGGTTCAAAGTCAGGCTAATGAAAGCTATTGGAAGAATACTAGTAGAAGGACACAGAGAATATGTGGAAGGGAAATCTAGGATCGATGTTGAAGACTTGAGATGATTAAAAGGCTAATAAGAGAATTTATCTTTGTTCTTTTCTGCCCAATTTTTTTAATCATGAAGACGCTAACTCTTTCTATATAAGTAAACACACAGGCGTGTTGTTGTGTCACAACATCACGCCTGTTAGACATCTTTTGGCTAATTATCATAAGAATCCCACAAGATTGCGAATACCTTATCATCAAAGGACATTTTTTTTTTTTTTAAATCAGCCTGTTCTGTCCCACTGCTGGGCAAAGGCCTCCCCAATGGCTTTCCAATCTGACTTCTCTGACCAATCCGTTAAGAATGAGTCCAGATCGTCACGCCAGCGTTTCTTGGGCCTGCCTCGGTTACGACGGCCGTCTTCAGGTATCTTCGCCCATCTGTCCGGGTTCATCCTTAAAACGTGACCCGCCCAATCCCATTTCAGCTTCGCAAAGCACATTATGCCAAAAAAATAGTTTTAAAACTGCATTAAAAAAATTTAACAACATACCAAAAGAATTAAGAGAACTCCCTTTAAAATATTTTAAATTCAAATTACTTAAATGGCTTATTGAAAATTGTTTTTATAGTGTAAAAGAATTTCTTGATAAAAAAAGTATCCGATAGATATGGCTTCTGAGTTCTTTAAATTAATTTATTTTTAAATTTTTTCTTTCATTAAAAAAGTCTATTGATATTTCCTTTATTCGTATTTATACATTTATAATTTACATTTTTAAATATTTTTATACAAAGTAACATAATAAAACATAGTAGCCCACCGGCATCAGGAACAGGGTCCGAGCTACCGGTGGTCAGGGCTCTTGAGAGAGGAACCTCCTAACGATACGCGCCGTGTCCAGAAGTACTGCTTTCTGAATCAAGCCCTTGATCCAGCTGCCAAGCGAGAGCCTCCTCAGATGTTGGTCGAGGCTTTTGGCTATTAAGCCATTGGCCGACACGACTATCGACACAATGACTGCTGTACTCACGTCCCACATGTCGACAACCTCGCGAGCCAAGTCAAGAAACTTGATTTTCTTATCTTTCTCGGCTTTCACGAGTTTCTCATCATGCGGGACCGTTATGTCAATAATCATTGCGCGCCGCTCTGATCGATCCACCACCACTATATCAGGCTTATTGGCTACAATAGTCCTGTCAGTGATGATGGATTGATCCCAGTACAATACGATACTGCCATTTTCGAGAACTGGGTCGGGCACATACTTATAGTACGGCACTTCCGATTCCACAAGGTTGTATTTTAGAGCAAGTTGCTGATGGATAATCCTGGCTACAAGGTTGTGTCTATGCAAGTACTCTCCGTTAGCCAGACGAGAACACTCGGAGATAATGTGACGGATTGATTCGCCTGGACGGTGGCATGCCCGACATATGTCAACCGTACCGTCCTTCACAATAAATCTCCGATAGTTATTCGAAAAAAAAGAGAAAAAGAGTCTATTATTGTTAACATTTCGAATAGATACGAATCCTGAATTGTAAGTGTTATTTTTATTTCCTAGACATATAATAATATTAATGTTTACACTAATTGTTGTTGTAATAAAATTCTATGTTTAGGATGTTCTAATATTTGTATGCCATTTTGTGGCAAAACATGTAAGTTCACAAACCTATTTATAAGACCTTTATGTACCATGTTTTTACACAAATAAAATTATTCTTATTCTAAGATTCGAGCGCGGCAAAATACCAGTTTGGCTAAAATAATAATAATAACGGGATTGGTATAATTAAAATAATAATCCACAGCTCGGTTCTTCTGAGATAATAAAACTTCGAGGGACTTAATAAAAACTTGATTAGTTTTTATAAAAAATACCTCGTTATGTTTCAATGTGTAGTAGTTACGTACGTTTTGGGTTTTTTTTTTTCCGCAGCCAAATGGCAAAAACAGACCCTTATAGATTCGTCATGTCTGTCTGTCCATCCGTCCGTATGTCACAGCCACTTTATTCCGAAACTATTAGGACGTCACAGTTGAAACTTGGTATGTATATGTATTCTGTGAACCGCTTTACGATTAATACGAAAATAAAAGATTAATGGTGGCTCCCCTCTAATTTCTTAAGAAAGAGGGGCTAAATTCTGAAAAAATGTAGGATTGCAGAACGTTAAAAACCTCAACGAAAATTGGTTTGAATAAGATTTGATGTTTAGTTTTTAAGATATGGGAAGTCCCAAACTGCAGTAGTAACTTTGTTTTTTATTCCCATACTATGAAAAACAAATTTAATTTGTT
Source organism: Noctua fimbriata (assembly GCA_905163415.1). NCBI lineage: Eukaryota > Metazoa > Arthropoda > Insecta > Lepidoptera > Noctuidae > Noctua > Noctua fimbriata. Next base: position 11,202,517 of record LR990945.1, on the reverse strand, counting down.
GTCCGTCAATCAGGACCCTTTTACTCAGAAACGCGTGAAGGTATCAAGCTAAAATTAATATCTAATACTCAAGTCTACTACTTCTTGGATCTGTGAAAAAATCAAATTTGTAAGTCAACGGTATCAAAAGATATGACCGTATAAGTCGGATTTCACAAGGGAATCAAAACCTAAAGGGTACTTCCCGTTGATCTAGAATCATGAAATTTGGCAAGAAGCAATGTCATGCATGTCTGAAAACCGTAAATATGTAGTTTAATAACAAAATACCTAAACTTGTACTGTCACTTACGGGATATCTTCAGTGATTGTTCATTGTTTTGAGCTCCCGATATCCCGAAGAAGAACGGAAGACACCCCACGGAACGAAAACGACGGAAGATATCCCGTAAGTGACAGTACAAGTTTAGTTGTAAACCGTGAAAGCTTAAAACAGTGTTTAACAAAATACCTACTAGTTTATACGGAACCCTCGATGCGGGAGTCCAACTAGCACTTGGCCGGTTTTTTTAGGGACATACTTGGTGGAAGCGCCACGGTAGCCCGCAAAAATCAAATTTTCTTAGGTTTCCTGCAATTTGCAAGTCAGTTTTAGGTTGTGTATTGATTAAGATATGATTCGCGACCGTATAAAATATGGCTTTACAGAGTTATAGTCACTAATCTCTTCAATACTACAACAACAATACGAGGGTTGGATTGATGAGTTTAGCTCAACAACAGCGTCGAAATATTGGGAGCTCAAAATTATGAATAATCACGGAAGATATCCCGTAAGTGACAGTCATCATCTGCCTAACCTTTTCGCAACTATATTGGGGTCGGCTTCCAGTCTAACCGGATGCAGCTGAATACCAGTATTTTACATGGAGCGACTGCCTATCTGACCTCCACAACCCAGTTAGTACTGGGTAATACGATACACCTTGGCAAGACTGGTTGTCAGACTTTTTGGGCCTCTGACTACCTAACGACTGTCAAAGATCTACAAATGACAGCCGGGACCAACGGCTTAACGTGCTTTCCGAGGCACGGAGGAAACTCGGTATGTAATGGGTGGTCACCCATCCACAGACCAACCTAGGCAAGCACGGCTTAACCTAAAGATCGGCCCGAGCGGCTGTTATTATTTAGCCACGAGCTCCTCTCCCTAAGTGACAGTATAAGTTTAATTTTATGTGGAAGCGCCAGGGTGGCCCGCGAAATTCAAATTTTCTTACGTTTTTGCAATTTACAGGTCAGAGTCACAGTGTGACAGTGACAGTATAAGTTTCGTCTTAAAACAGTGTTATGCTTTATATTCTCTAGCAACATTTCATATATAGCTACAGATCTAACGAAGTATGAACAATAAACAAGTCTTTACAGAATAATAATAGAAGAAAACAGAGATATACTTGCAAAATGCAATAGAACGATTAAACGAGGCAGAACCTGCTCAGGTGGAGATTCATTAATGTCTCTGCCCTGCAGTGTAAATGCGGTGCTGTTCTACAAACGATGGGGCACTTAATATAGTGTCCTGCGTGTCCTGTTGTTTGTTCACTACAGGAACTGATGGACGCTACCGAAAGCGCCAAACTAGTAGCTCAGTTTTGGGCTGATACAATTTAGATTGCCATCGACACGCTAAGAAGAAGAAGAACGAGGCAGAAATCTCTTTGCCATGTCAAGCCTTTTGTCTGGCTCCACCTTTTAGCCAACAACTGGAGCACAACAAACGGCTGAGAATACCACGCGCTACGAATTCGTTGGAAAGTTATAACCGGCTATATTAGATTGTAAATACCAGTTGACTGTATTCTCCTTCTTCGTCGGGTCGATCATTCCCATAGTTATTCAATTAAATTGGTTTCGACCCATAACTCAGCCACATCGACGGCATTGGTAGTGACTTCGGGTAAGTCCCTTCAAGTGACTTAAAGACTCGTAATCTCAGTTATTGATGTTTTGTATGGAATAACAATTTATTATAAGCGACACTAGTTTTAGGTTTAGAATCATGAACTGAATCCACGGTAAGAGTTTGAGTCACATTAGCATAACCATAATCAACCTACAGGAAAAAAGGAATAGAAGACTACGGGAAGTAGGTACCCCGACCCATATGTATCTTACATTATAAAAGTGAAACACAGGGACTGTACGCTGTGTGATTCACAAGTATTTTAATTAAAAGCATAAAAAACCCGTCTACTATATTATATTTTAGCGCCAAAAATATTGTTTTTTTCACATTTTGTTTAAACCTATTTCTTTAAAAGTGAGCGCATAAGATAACATAGAAATTAATACCTGCACCGATCGGTACTGACCCGCCAGTACCGGAAACCTGCTTCTTTATGTAAGCACCCTTAGGTTATTTCGGAAAGAAATGCTGTCATAAATATCATAATTCATAAATATAAAATATCCAACAACACAAGAACAGAGTCTGAGTAGGTACCTACTTTGAATCGCTTCTCTATCCACGTCTTGTTGTCAAGTATTATTGTAAACATTCGTTGTATGATAAATAAACCGGCTTTAGAAGACCGCTTTTTACGATTTTATAATACGAAGCGCTAATGTGTTTATCTACCGGACAGAGGTCAGTCTGCAGTTTTCCTTGTTTGGAGTGACTAACGTCGGCAGTGCGCGTGTTTAAGCATTACTAAAATGCCTAGCGTGTGCTAAAATTGTGTTCATAAAATTCAAGCGAAATAGTTTTTTGTTCATTCGTCATTATAACAAGCTCAAAAGTGTGAAGATAAACAAAAACATGCTTAGGATAGTGTGTATAGTGTTTTGTGTGGCGTTGTGTTACGGACAAAATGTTATATCGCCAGTGCCAGCCATAGAAAATGCTACGGCGCTCCATAGTGACTTATCGGAGAGGATAGGAAACTTTTCAATTGAAATGCTTGTCCATACGTCGATAACATTGCGAGATGGGCAGAATTTTATCATGGCTCCCATCTCAGTCTGGACTGTGTTAGCTGTAATAGCGGAAGGTGCGGCAGGAACAACGCGAAACGAGATTACCAACCTTATACGAATCAGGGTACGAAACCGGGATGCGACAAGGACAGATTTCAGAAACATCACTCAATGGCTACAAGTCAGCACAAGTACGGTTCAACTAACTAAAATCAGCTGTATTTTCGTAAACCGAGATCGCTTACCGAACGTAGACTTTGTGGAAATCGCTAAAGATTACTACCAGACAGAAATGATCCAATTCGACTTCAAAGACAGTGTGGGTGCAGCAACTCTTCTAAACAATCATGTGTCAAACTTCACGCACGGGAAAATCCCTAACTTGGTTGATCCTAGCTACTTTGATGGTACACAGATGGTGCTGACCAGTGCTCTGTATTTTAAAGGACAATGGTCGGTACCATTCAACGTATCACAAACAACGAAAATGCCTTTCTACAACTGGAGGGGACAAAAGATTGGAGACGTTAACATGATGTACAACAGATTCACCTACCCGTTCTCCTACATAAGCTATTTACAAGCGAGAGTAATCGAATTGTCATATGGTAAAGAAAACAGGCTTTCAATGCTAATTCTGTTGCCGAACCCAGGAGTTTCTGTAGAAGACATGTTTGTAAACTTCGCGAAAGTAGATCTGGACACGTTCTTTGAAGAATTGAAAGTATTCAAAAAAGAATATTCTGATGATGAAGTGGACTGCTTTATTCCTCGTTTTAAAATTAAATCGGATATTGAACTCGCAAACGTACTGAAGAACCGTATGGGTATTCATGACTTGTTTGACCAGTCAAAGGCACGGTTACCATTTATGACAAGAACTCCAACGTATGTATCAAAAGTAGTACATAAGGTTGAGATAGAAGTAACAGAAGACGGTGCGGAAGCGGCCGCAGTGACCGATGCAGAGTTCAGCAACAGAATAGGAGTTGTACACTTCCAAGCAAACAGGCCGTTCACTTATCTAATTATTGAAAAGGTCACAAATTCTATTGTTTTTGGTGGTTTCTACAAAACACCATCCTTATATTGAACATAGAAATTATGCAAACAGAATTAATGAAAACGAGTCTGCATTTAAATATACAAACTCATAAATACAAAAAAAAATGTATACACTTGATTAAAAAAAAACAGAACAAGAAAATAATTACTGTGAGACGTCATGTAGTCCGGTCAAGTTAGCTCAAAAAATAGGGGTAAACTTACAATAATTCGCATAGACCTAAAAATTGGTACGAATGTTGGAAATACCATTACAAATCAAAAGTCCCCATTTACGGTAACTTTGACCTTGAATATTTTTTTTTGCAAAGGTCGGATCGTTGGTGACTTTTCACATTTCTGTGATATGTTACCAGAATCATCATTTCTGAGATATAGCTATTCAAAAAGTTGAACAAGTTGTGTTGTTTATAATAATTACGTATACGTTTCCACGCCACCGCGCACCGATGAAGTAGTGTACCTACTTGGCGAGTTTTTTTTTTAACGTGGTTATCCCGGTTAGCCTATTCCACGGTCTATTGTGATCATGTTTCAGCTCATATCTCAGAAATGGTGTTTTTTAGGAAAATGTATATTGCATGAGATCATGCAAATATCTATAAAATTTATTATTTATATCAATTCTAGTCTGCCCTCGTTTGGCTAAAAAGCGCAAAAAAACGATATTTGCGAACTTTGACCTTGATTTTTTTTTTTTGCAACGGTCGGATCGATTATCTAACTTGACCGGGCTAAAGGTTAATTCCAAAGCTCATTAAGGAAGTTTGCATACAAACTTCAATAAACGGCTGCAAAATGTAAATTATTACATTATTCTGGTCATAATTAAACACTTGGGTAGCTAAAATCATATGTTCTTGAAATGGTAAATGTCACAAGTCAAATCTCGATGATCTTATGAATATATATTATGTTTAAAGATTATTTTATTTACGATTGTTGCCAATATACTCGTACAATAGCAGGTACTCATATACCATTTTTAGGGTTCTGTAGCCCCCGGCCCTGGTTCAAGCCATGGTCCGGAGCGAGATTGAATGGGAAGCCGTCACCTCCTTCTGCGAAGCAGTCATGCTAGTGAAGGAGGTGGCGGAACGTGAGAGGGAAAGAGCCTCACGTCCCAGCCGCCGCGGGAGACGCCCTGGGCGTCGGGGGTCACGTGGTGGCCCCCGGCCACCGTAGGCGCGGGCCTGTGGACGGCGAGTTATGGGCTAGCTCGCCGTCCGGCCGTCTTATGACGACAGGCCGTGTCGACGGCGCGTTCGTGTTCCACGCGCGCCTCAAAGAGATGTCAGCAACCACGCAGGGGTCCGCACGGGCCGATGCCTGCCAGGGCTGCGGGACTGTTCGAAAGAGATACCGCGGCCCTGGAACACAAAGGGCAAAGAAGGAACATGGATGGGTTTTAGTCAGTACAAGTCTGACACTCCCTTCCGCTCCGCCCAGAGCGGGGGGGATCATTTGATGATGTCCCATCCTAAAAAAAAAATAAATAAAAAAAAAAAAGGGTTCTGTAGCCGAATGGCAAAAAACGGAACCTCCTCATGTCTGTCTGTCTGTCCGTATGTCACAGCCACTTTATTCCGAAACTATTAGGACTACACACACACAGTTAAAACTTGGTAGGTAGATGTATTTTGTGAACCAATTTACGATTTTCATACAAAATTAAATAAAATAAAAGATTAAGGGATTTCCCAATACATGGAACTGAAACTGTTTTTTTTTTCATCCAACCTGAACGTGCGGGGTGTCTATAGATAGGCCTTTAAAAATGTTCAGGTTCAACAGGTGTACATATCATGTTTTTATACAAATAAAATTATTCTATTCTATTCTATTCCTGGACGTCCATTCTATCGTCAGCTGCCCCGGATATTTTAATAGTAAACACTGAAGTTCTTCAAAATTACTGTACGATACTCAAAATAAAACAGCGACGTTTACTGAAATATTATTGCATGTCCTATAAAAATGTCATTACTCAAAAATATTACGATTTTAGATAAAACCCCTCTCAACTTCAATTATGCTTGCTCTATATTTGCAAAAAAAGAACGACATAAGTACACTGCGAAAACGAAAATAAGTCACCAAATGTAGAAGTTTTTTACGCAAACCATCAGAAAGTACTAAGTACACACAAAATAACTTGCTATGTCAGTGTTACGACAGTTTTTAGGGTTCCGTACCTCAGTCGGCAAAAGTCGGAACCCTTATAGGATCAATTTGTTTCCTATGTTTTTTTTTTAATTTGGATTCGTTTGTCGGGACCCTTTTTGTCAGGAACGGCTGGAGGTATCAAGCTGAAATTAATACCTAATACTCAAGTCTACTACTTCTTGGATCTGAGAAAAAATCAAAGTTGTAAGTCAACGCAATCAAAAGATATGACTGTTTCATCATCATCATCATCATTTCAGCCGAAAGACGTACACTGCCTGTAAAACGTGACTACTATATTAACTACTCACAATAAGTTAGCGCCAAAAATCCGACTTTTTTTTTTTTATAAAACACCTGTTTTAGGACACTTGCGATTTTGAGAAGAATCTAATGAAACCTTTATCGTCGAAACACGAATCCAGCCATTTGAAACAAAAACAAACAAAGAAACATACGCGCGAAAAACATAACCCTTCCTTGGCAGTCGGTTAAAAAGGAACTAATGAAGAATATAGAGGAGATTAAGGGTGCTTACATAAAGAATCAGGTTTCCGGACACATCTGTGCGGGTCGGTACCGATCAGTGCAGGGTTAACTTGCATAAAGAAACAGGTTGAACCCGCATGACTCGTTCCAGGTAGTCGGCACCGACAAGTTTAAACCTATTTCTTTATAAGTGAGCGCATAAGATAACATAGAAATTAATACCTGCACCGATCGGTACCGACCCGCCTGTACCGGAAACCTGCTTCTGTATGTAAGCACCCTTATGGTATTTCGGAAAGAATTGCTGTCATAAATATCATAATTCATAAATATAAAATATCCAACAACACAAGAACAGAGTCTGAGTAGGTACCTAATTTGAATCGTTTTTCTGTCCATGTCTTGTTTCATTTTATTTTATTGTGTTTGGTTGGCTTACAGCTAACAATATAAAATTAATAGCGAGGTAAACAACGACAAGCCATTTACAAACCTCCGCACTTAGCATTAAAATATTGTTGCACAAACTAATAACTAAGCATAATATCAATTTGATTTTGATTTTGACTATTAAGATTCATCATCAACAACACAGCTTTTAGACAAGGCAGTACTAATTGTCGCTACGCTGCTTGCAAACAAATCGCTTGATGGGTGTTCGTTCATTACAACTTGGTTAAATGCTTTGATTGAGCGAGGCAAAAAAGAATTGCTACGGTAAACTGTACGAGCGTAAGAAGCACGAAGAAGATTTCTCAAGCGAGAATGACTAGGTGGAACATTCAGGGACAGCTTAGAAAGAAGTTCAGGACATTCGATCCTTGATTGTGCTATTTTCACTAGGAACCGTATGTCAGATATATTTCGCCGAGTTACAAGTGGAATCGAACGCATCGTTCCTTGTAACTCAGATAAAGGATTTTAAATTTACAACCTAAGTATCTCGTGAATTTCCTTTATGTTCGTTCCAATCTGTCTGAATGCACTGCATAATTCGGATTCCAAATTTTACTACCATATTCGAGGTGACTGCAGACGTAAGCACAATACAGAATTTTCAAGATTTTCATTCTCTTAAACGAACTGGCATTACGGATAATGAATCCCAGGGCTTTGGACGCTTTTTTGGCAATATAGTCAACATGATACTCAAAGGTGAGCTTACTATCCAGAAAAATACCAAGATAAAGGCTGATTTGCGATTGTGTAATTAAATAAATAAATATTATTGATAAGTTCTTCTGGGCAAAGGTGACAACTAAGCATTTAGATATATTAAGATCAAATTTATTAATTCTACACTAATTCACTAATCTAGATAAGTCAGCCTGCAAACGTATAGCGTCATTTAGACTCTTAACTGATGTAAAGATTTTCATGTCTGCAAACATTAAGTGTTTAGAATGTTTGAAACACTCCATGTCATTAATAAAAAGAATAAATAATAATGACCCCAATACGGAACCCTGCGGCACACCAGAGGGGATGGTTGACCAGGAGGATATAAAGCCACTGAGCACCACTGCTTGTGTCCTATTTTGTATAAGACGAGAACCATCTGTATAGGTCGACCCTAATGCCCAAGTTGAAAAGCTTCCTCAGCAGAATATAATGATCGATTCTATCGAACGCCTTGCTATAGTCGGTGTAGATTGCATCGACCTGGGATCCATTATCCATACGCTCAGTAATAAAATCTGTGCACAGGACCAGGTTGGATACTTCCTTTCGGAAACCCGTGTTTTTGAGGACTCAGGCTAGAAACCACATTGCAGTACAACTGATTATAAACTATGCGCTCCAATACTTTAGCTAGTAGAAAAAAATTTTGAAATGGGCCTGTAATTTTCAATTTTATCTTTAGCACCCTTTTTATGGATGTGTGATATAAAAGCTGATTTCCAAACAGAAACAATGCCTTCAGATATTGACCTTTTAAATAAAAGTGATACAGGTAAAGCTAGTTCCTCAGCGCACTTAACTATAAACACAGCAGGCAAAGCATCTGGGCCGGCAGATTTGGTAAGGTCAAGAGATTTTAAATATTTATAAACAATCAATAAGTCAATTTCAATTGTATCTAAATCACAGTTAGAAGCACACCCGGTCGAGTCACAGTTGCGACTTGCAGAGGAAGCGTTTAGGAAGGATGTTCGAAATTAATTAGCAAAAAGTTCACAAATTACTTCTCCCGAGTCACTTCTACTGTCACCATATGACGTACTCGACGGGAAATTGCTGTTCATGCGTTAGCTTTTGACATATGACCAGAATAGTTTTGGGCTAGTACCTAATGCGGACTCAATTTTAGTCATGTAGGCCTTATGACAAAGCTGTTCAATATCATTGGCTCACGAAGTAATTGATATGATAAGCGATCAGAAATATTACCGTAGACTTTAAATTTCCTATAGTATTTAAACTTTTCTTTAAGTATCTTAATGAGCGCCGAGTTATACCAAGGTGGATATTTAAAGAGTTTACACAGACGCTGAGGGGCGTGTTTATCTCTGATTTCGAATAACGTTGAGTAAAAATTTCCGACAGCTTCATCAAGAGTACCTTTCAATATTACATCGTCCCAGTTGGTGCCTCGTAGGTCAGATCGAATAAGTTCGTAGTGGCCTTTGCTATATTGATGCGCCATGTGCGCACTGGTGTTAAATGACTGAGGTTGAACAGTAACAAACTGAACTAACAACGCAGGGTGATATGAATCCTCGATAGTTAGGGGTTCTAAACATGCCGAGACAGTGACGGGAGTATTTGCGAGGACTAGGTCTAGAATTTTGCCGTGCCTGTTATTAATAAGGTTAAATTGCTGTAAGCTACAAAAATCAATGGTATCAATAAAATGAGTAAACAAGCTAGTTTGGGGCACGATAGGTCTAATTCCATCATATGAGGTCGTCCAAGTTATGGAGCTCAAACTGAAACCGGACAAAGCAAACAAAGGGAGTGTGGTCACATGGACTTTGGACTGACATAAGCGATTCAGTGTTTCGCACGCTGCTAATTTAAACACTTTCGATAATCGTATAAGCTTTAGAGTATTGTTTATAAGGCTTAGCAAAGATGAGATTAATTGAATCTTATGATATACACAAGCAGCGTTGAAATTAGGCGTTAAATGAAAATAGACATAGTAGTAGAAATAGACTAATGAATTTTCTGTAGGTCCCGTTCCGTTGCAACGATGAAAGTTTTAGTGGTGGCATGTCGTTTTACAAAAATCTTCATGTGTCTCACTCACTCATATAGGAAGTTGTTTTCCTTGGCTAGGGATTTAGTTTGCAAAAATAACATTTTGAATGTTTTGCTTCATAGTAGGTATAGGTACATACTATTATTGTAAACATTCGTTGTATGTCAGTTGTATGATAAATAAACCGGCTTTCGAAGACTGCTTTTTACGATTTTATAATACGAAGCGCTAATGTGTTTACCTACCGGTCAGTATGCAGTTTTTCTTGTTTGGAGTGACTCGTGTTGGCAGTGCGCGTGTTTAAGTATTATTAAAACAAAAATGTCAAGCGTGTGCTAAAACTGTGTTCATAAAATTCAAGCGAAATAGTTTTTTGTTCATTCATCATTATAACAAGCACAAAAGTGTGAAGATAAACAAAAACATGCTTAGAATAGGATGTATAGCGTTTTGTGTGGCGTTGTGTTACGGACAAAATGTTATATCGCCAGTGCCAGCCATAGAACATGCTACGGCGCTCCATGGTGAATTATCGGAGGGGATAGGAAACTTTTCAATTGAAATGCTTTTCCATACGTCGATAACATTGCGAGATGGGGAGAATTTTATCATGGCTCCCACCTCAGTCTGGAAAGTGTTAGCTGTATTAGCGGAAGGTGCGGCAGGAACAACGCGAACCGAGATTAACAACCTTTTACGAATCAGGGTACGACACTGGGATGCGACAAGGACAGATTACAGAAACATCAGTCATTGGCTACAAGTCAGCACAAGTACGGTTCAACTAACTAAAATCAGCTGTATTTTCGTAAACCGAGATCGCTTACCGAACGTAGACTTTGTGGAAATCGCTAAAGATTACTACCAGACAGAAATGATCCAATTCGACTTCAAAGACAGTGTGGGTGCAGCAACTCTTCTAAACAAGTATGTGTCAAACTTCACGCACGGGAAAATTCCTAACTTGGTTGATCCTAGCTACTTTGATGGTACACAGATGGTGCTGACCAATGCTCTGTATTTTAAAGGACAATGGTCGGTACCATTCAACGTATCACAAACAACGAAAATGCCTTTCTACGACTGGAGGGGACAAAAGATTGGAGACGTTAACATGATGTACAACAGATTCACCTACCCGTTCTCCTACATAAGCTATTTACCGAATTGTCATATGGTAAAGAAAACAGGCTTTCAATGCTAATTCTGTTGCCGAACCCAGGAGTTTCTGTAGAAGACATGTTTGTAAACTTCGCGAAAGTACATCGGGACACGTTCTTTGAAGACTTGAAAGTATTCAAAAAAGAATATTCTGATGATGAAGTGGACTGCTTTATTCCTCGTTTTAAGATTAAATCGGATATTGAACTCGCAAACGTACTGAAGAACCGTATAGGTATTTATGACTTGTTTGACCAGTCAACGGCACAGTTACCATTTATGACAAGAACTCCAACGTATGTATCAAAAATAGTACATAAGGTTGAGATAGAAGTAACAGAAGACGGTACGGATGCGGCCGCAGTGACCGATGCAGAGTTCAGCAACAGAATAGGAGTTGTACACTTCCAAGCAAACAGGCCGTTCACTTATCTAATTATTGAAAAGGTCACAAATTCTATTGTTTTTGGTGGTTTCTACAAAACACCATCCTTATATTGAACATAGAAATTATGCAAACAGAATTAATGAAAACGAGTCTGAATATACAAACTCATAATACAAAAAGTTTAGTTTATTTTTTAAATCAAGTTCATACAGAACTTGATTTAAAAAATAAACTAAACTTTTTAAAAACAGAACAAGAAAATAATTACTGTGAGATGTCATGGTTAATTCCAAAGCTGATTAAGGAAGTTTGCATGCATATTTCAATGTAAAATATAAATTATCTACATTATTGCGGTCATAATGAAACACTTGGGTAGCTAGAATCACATGTTCTTGAAATCTAGAGTGTCACAAGTCAAATCCCGATAACCTTATCTATATGCAGCGTGGATACGTTCAACGGCTGCCCCGTTGAACGTAAACAGGGCAACTACCTTAAGGAGGATTCACACTTGAAACATAACAAGTTATAAAAAATTGTTATTAACATTATTCGATAGAAAAATTAGCAATGTTATGTAATGTAGATGTGTTATATAACACAAGTTTTGTTTACGTTCTACAATCCTACATATTTTCAGAATTTTCGTCCTTTTCATTTATAGAGGGGGTGGGGGGCACATTTTACCACTTTGGAAGTATCTATCTTTCAAACGATTGACTTTAAGAAAAACCGGCTCAGTACGAGTCGTGCTTACACGCACAAATGGTCAAACAATTTTATAAAATATTTTGAAGGCACATTCATTTGTTGTGTTGTATTACATTCAATAGCAAAACTAAATTTGTTTTTCGTAGTATGTTAATGAAAAACAAAATAATCAGTTTGATGCATTAGTCCCATATCTCAAAAAGTAAACATCAAATCTAATTCAAACCAATTTTCGTTGAGTTTTTATACGTTCTACAATCCTGCATTTTTTTAGAATTTTCCTCTTCTTACTTTAGAAATTAGAGGGGCGACAAACATTTTACCACTTAGAAAGTGTCTATCTTTGAAACGATTGAATTTGAAAAAAAAAAAAGTGGTTTTTGAAACCTCAATGTCATTTTTGAACACCTATCCATAGACACCCCGCATGATGTTGATGATTAGTTTTGATGTTTTTTTTTGTGTGGCCACGCACAATCTAGGGTTCCGTAGTTGCCCATCAAAATATGCGGATTTGCCTCCGGACTAGGATTTTTATTGTAATGATAAAAAACAAACTTACATTTGCAGTTGAAAAACCTGTGCTCCCATACATTATGTTTAGGAAAATATGTTATCCAAGTACATTTTATAAGTTGGTTGACTATTACTCGTAGACTTGTAAAGTCTACTTAGCTGTGATAGTTCTACTTTTAATGTCGCTATATACTGGGTGTAACAGACAGGGTATAGTCATATGAAAGGGTCTTTGGGTCCAATATCGTAAATGTGAAAATGATAATTTTTTCGCTTTTACCCAAGGAGAAAGTTGTTCAGTTAGATGATCTGCAGCATATCCTTTCATATGACTATACCCTTTCTGTTACACCCTGTATACTATCACCATGAATTGTCTCACACACCCAAACACAACCGTTTAGCGGGTAGAGGAGGGGGACACTTGAGTCTAACAAAAATTAGCACTTTAAAGTAAAAAAATATTTCACAAACGAATCCCTTATTCGAAAAATTCTTTGAGCTAACTCACAATATTTTTTAAAGACCTATCCAATGACATACCACACTATGGGGTACGCGAGAGAAAAAAATCGCCACTTTTCGTCTAGGTACAGGAGATTCCCTAAAAAAAATAGTTTTCGAGGTTTTATTTTACCACTTTGTTTTTGTATATATCTTAAAGCGGTTCACAGAATAGATCTACCTACCAAGTTTCAACTGTGTAGTCCTAATAGTTTGTTCTGTATATTCATGCCAAATTACAGCATTCTAGAACTAAGAGCTAACCTGCGGACAGACAGACGGACATGGCGAAACTATAACTATAATAACTATAACTATAATAACTATATTCCTTGTTGACTACGGAACACTAAAAAATTGTTATAATACATACAATGACCTAAATAAGTGTATCAACCCAGCATATATATATACAACGTGTAACAGATTAAGCGCAATACCTCAGACACCCCAATTAGGATATTAAATTATAAGTCTAAAGCAACATCCGTAAATAAATAAATTTAAACCAAACCTAGTCTTTTTTTATAAAATAGTTATCCTTACTAAACGCAAAACGTATGTGCAACAACATCTCTGCACACACACTCATGCAATATTAGCGGCCGACGCGACACGCACACGAGTGCCCGCCAGCTGACCACAGCGGTAGTTTATTTAACACTTTAAGATTCTTAAATAATGAAAAATATAAAACTTAAAACGAATTAAATAACATTAAAATGTCACATGAAAAGTTTTTCCTTCCACCGAAATACCACCGTAACTCCATGCTAAGAAAACTTGTGTTACGTTGGATCAAGATCGTTTAGACGCCATACTCACAATATCATGGTCCAAGCGAGTGAACAGAAATGAAAGAAAGAATCGGTCGCGTAGCTCGCCGACCGCTCGGTGTGTAAAATACCTAAATTCGCGAAGCGCCGAAATGTTAGAGCGCTCTTAAATAATTTTATTGTGTGTAGGGCCTACTCTGATGACCAACTAAGTTTGGTCGTGCATTCAAATAAGCCTTACTCATTGGAGATAAAGTTACAATTCCTTTAAATAACCTATTTAATTGACGCACACTACTTTTAGTGTAAAATGCATTGATATTATGTACGTGTGTGTATTACGAGCTATGAGCGAACTACAAATAATGTCGTGCGTTTTAGTAGCCTTTATTGCTCTGAGTTAAGGTTTCAATTTCCCTGAATTAAGGATTGTATTAATTTGTCATGATACTGTGTTTCTAATTTAAGTTATTTAAAAGATTTTTCAGTCAAAATTTAACACCTATTTTTTATGACGGAAATCGATTCAGAAGCCGATTCTGAACCAACTACTTTCAGGAATTGCGTTTATTCTGTTACACGTTGTATATATATACGGGTGTCCGGTAATTAATGGATAACCTTGAAAAGGGTAATCGTAGAACTAAGGGTCATTCTGAAAAAAAATACAAATAAAAAAAAAACCAAGTAGCACCAAAGATATTTATTTTAATAATAATCGATTTTTTTGTTACCTTATTTCACATTCTTGTACACCAAGACCACAACCTAATGAGTTCCATCGGTTTTTTATTTTTATAGTAACGAACGTTAACTGACCTGACAGATAAGTAATAAATCGTATGACTGCTATGTCACGGCTTTAAAACAAAAAATACTTGAATTGTTGTTCTAGTGAAAAATTTGTAAAAATAAATTATCTTGACAAACTTTAAGCGTCCGTAGTATAAAAAGTATCGAAACCAAAGTGATTAATAATTTTAAAATAATATGTGCTTAAAGCCGATTTCAAAATGGTGCTATTCATTATTGTACCTAACGTGAAAAGTGAGTTATGGCTATTCATGTTCTAAAGGAGTGAAATTTGGTTAAACAAAGAATTTTACAATATAGGAATATTTATTGTGCCAGATCATTGGCGTTTAAATAAAATTAATTGACGTTAGTATTGCATAGTAATAATAAATAAATAATGTTTAAAACCAGCTTAACCTAACCTAACCTAACATTCGCCAAAAAAATATTTTAACGAATACAGATTGGTTAGTCAGTTATGGGCTTTTTTTTGGTGCTTTTTTTTTGTATTTTATTTTCTGATTGCCCATTAGTTTTATGATGACCCATTTCAAGGTTATCCATTAATTACCGGACACCCTGTATACAACATTAGTTTTAGTATATGCGAAACCTGAAACACGTGTCTAGTATTAAGTAAAGAATCTATGTACAAAATTTCAAAACTGTATCATGAAAAATCACAAAGTTATAAGCTTGTTCTGTTACCTGGTTGTCCGCGCAAAATCGTGGTCACCACGCAGCACGCGCCTCCAGCGTCGTCTTCAGCTCATTGATAATAATAATTTGGCAGTAGGTACCTAAATGATTGCGATAGGTGTCTTAATGTCGCTCGGTGTCCACTTGTAACTTTTTTTAAATTTTTTTGGGACAAAATATAACATGGTTTAAAAAATATTGGAATCGATTCAGTTACTTATTCTGAACAAACTATATTCAGGTTTCGCATATACTAAAAATAATGTTGTATATATATGGGAATATCAGTTACAGAATAAAAAATCTTTGAGCAAAAAGATTGAACTGTCTCGTACTGTAATTTAAGTTTATTTTTAAGTGACAATGATCTCCAAGCAGTCTAAAACTATTACAAAGACTTCACAAAATATTGTGATTGTGATAGATCTGAAGTTATATTTAGCTTAAGAAAAAATAAATTTTAAATAAAAACTTTTTTTTGGTACACTGTATTTTTTATTGTTCAGGAAAAATGAGAAACTTCCATTAAACTTTCATCCCGAATTGGCTTAAGGGCAAGAATTTTCTAAAAAAAATCCGTTATAAAAGGAATTCTAGTGCAAAATTTCATGCTTCTAGCCTTGGGCTGCCACACGTCCCGGTACACCGGGACATGTCCCGGTTTGGAACCTTGTGTCCCGGTCAGTAAGTTAGTTGTCCCGGTAATGTTGGCTTAACAGAACAGAATCGTGAAGTTTCGCCTTGGTCATTCCCCCATCCCCCAAATACAAATCCTGGCCACACCCCTGCTATATAGAGTGACTGGTAATTAGTGACTGATACTTATACACGTGATTGTACTCATGATAACAAACAACTTTCGCCAAGAAACATTTTTTTTTTACTCATTCTCTTTACTTCTTTTTGACTGGCCTGTTGGTCTAGTGGTCAGTGACTCTGACTGCTATGCCGGAGGTCGTGGGTTCGATTCCCACCCAGGACAAATGTTTGTGTGATGAGCATGATCATTTGTTCTGTGTCTGGGTGTAATTTATCTATATATGTATGTATTTAGAAATATATAAGTATGTTTATCAGTTGTCTAGTACTCATAACACAAGCTCTGCTTAGCTTGAGACTAGACGGCGTTGTGTGATAGTTGTGGAATATTATATTATTATGTCCTTTATTTACTTTTTTACATATTAATTATATTTTTAAACATTTCTTAAAAAAACATATAAAAAAAAAAACATTTAAAAATATAAAAAATAGTGGTCCGCCGCCGGTAGCGGGAGCAGGGTCCAAGCTACCGGTGGTTAGGGCTCCAGAGACAGGAACCTCCTCACAATACGAGCCGTATCGAGGAGTACTGCCTTCTGAATCAGGCCCTTGATCCAACCGCCTAAGGAGAGCTTCGAAAGATGGTCGTCGAGGCTCTTGGCTATAAGGCCATTGGCCGTCACGACGATCGGCACAATGATAGCCGAGTTCACATTCCACATGTCGACAACCTCGTGGGCCAAGTCGAGATATTTTATTTGTTTCTCTTTCTCAGCTTTCACGAGGTTCTCGTCATGCGGGATGGTAACATCGACTATCATTACGCGGCGCGCTGATCGGTCTATCACTACTATGTCAGGCTTATTGGCGACAATAGTCCTGTCAGTAATGATAGACTGATCCCAGTACAGCGTGACATGGTCTTTCTCGAGAACTGGGTCGGGCACATACTTGTAGTACGGTACCTCAGATTCCACAAGTTTATATTTCAAGGCAAGTTGCTGGTGAATAATCCTGGCTACTTGGTTGTGCCTGTGCAAGTACTCGCCGTTAGCTAGACGAGAACAACCAGAAATAATATGTCTGATAGACTCACCCGGACGGTGGCATGCCCGACACACGTCAACCGTCCCGTCCTTCATAATATATTTCCGGTAGTTGTTCGTCAACATAACTTCGTCCATAATCGCACAGACAAAACCTTCAGTTTCTCCAAAGAGATCGCCGAAACGTAACCAGGACACGGACGCTAGAAAATCTACATCGGGCCCATGAAGAGCTCGGTAGAAGCGCCCGTGAAGCTCCTTGCCTTGCCATACTTCCTTGCGGTCATCGGTAGTAAGTACTTCAGGTTTGCGCCAGTTCTCTTTAGCCATGGACAGCGGGGTGAGTCCCTTGTCCACTGCCACCACATCTCGGTGCATACCCACCTCGACTTTTAAAAAATATTCTCTGAGACTGCACATCTCGCGGTTGTGAAGGGACTTCGCGTTTAAAAACCCTCGACCCCCGCACTTCCGCGGTATGTACAGCCTCATCACCGATGATCGTGGGTGATGCATCCGGTTTGCGGTAAGCAGTGTACGAACTCTCCTATCCAGGGCATCGAGTTCGGTCTGAGTCCATTTGAGTACGCCGAAAGAGTACATTAAAACCGGCATGACCCAACCGTTGAAGGCGCGCACCTTGTTTCCGCCTGAAAGAAGGCTATGTAATACCTTGTTCAGGCGTCCAAAGAAGCGCTCCTTCAACGATTGCTTCATGTCAGTTACGTTAATGCCTAACGCTTCCGACATACCCAAATACTTATAGCTTTCGGTTGAGGAAAGGGTTCTCAGGTGTATGGAATCCGAGAGCTGAATTCCCTCGGATTCCATAATCTCCCCTTGCTTTACATACATGACTGCACATTTGTCCACACCAAATTCCATCCTGATGGCGCTACTGAAATTTTCAGTTACTTTCAGTAGCTCCATCAGTTGCAATTTGTTGGGGGCAAAGAGTTTCAGATCATCCATGTAAAGAAGGTGAGATATGACCTGACCACCTCTCCTCAACCGGTAGCCTAGACCTGAATCCTCCAGCAATGTGCCCAGAGGATTCAGGGCTAGACAGAACCAAAGGGGGCTCAGACTGTCGCCCTGGAATATTCCCCGTTTAATCCATACAGGCTCATCGTTCCCCTGGATCTGCCGACATCCTGGATATCGAAGGACCGTCCTCCATTGCCCCATACACGACTCAAGGAAGGCGCGTAGAGTTGCATCTATCTTGTACAACTCCAGCACCCTCATGAGCCATGTATGTGGCACCGAGTCGTAGGCCTTCTTATAATCTATCCAGCATGTAGACAGATCCTTGCGGGATCGACGAACCTGTTGGCTAATGGCCATGTCGATGAGGAGTAGCTCCTTAGTGCCGCGGGACCCATTCCTACATCCATTTTGAGAGGCAGACATAATGGAGTTTTTGTCAATGTGTGTATTAATTTTAGCTCTCAAAATGGATGTAAGAAGTTTATAGACCGTAGACAAACACGTGATCGGTCTATAATTTTTGGGTTCCGCGGGACTACCTGACTTATGGAGCAGGTGGGTAACGCCTGTTGTTAAAAACTGCGGTAAGGACCCAGACTCTAAGGATGACTGGAATTGGGATGCCAGGCAAGTGTGTGAACTACTAAGCCATTTGAGCCAGAAGTTGTGCAGTCCGTCCGGTCCCGGTGACTTCCAGTTCGGTAACGGACGAACTGCTCTCGCTATATCTAAAGGTGTTATCAAGATTGGCTCCATTTCTGGGATAGGTTCACACACTCGTTCGACATCACGCATCCAGTCAGCCTCAGTATGACAGACGGGCACCGACCAGATGCTGCGCCAGAAAGAACTCGTGGCAGCATCATCCGGGCGGCACACGTCTGTCATATTTAGCTCGGGTCGCTCCCAAGCTCTGTATACCCACCTCTCATCGCTCTGGAACATGCGATTCTGTGAGTACCGATCAACCCGCCGCTTATACCTCCGAATACGGTTCGCCCATGCATAAACTTTCTGCTTCAGGAAGTCGATGCGCTCTGTGACACGGGACATGTATTCTTGAGGACTGATTCCAGTCCCCGAGAATGCCCGCCTCACAAAGCGCATCACACGTGGTCGTGTATTGCCCTCCCTGAAGCAGTGTAGTTTGCCGATGAGTACCCTGGCCCCGTCGATGCGGCGCTCGATCCTGTACTGCCAGGCTGGTACGGCTGGTTTTGGTCGAGTAGCTACGTCACAATTTGGGAACTTGACGTTAGCTAAACGACATGCCGCAACAGCCCCACAGTACAGGATCGAGTGTGTATCAACGAGGTTCTCGCTACTCTCGAATATATTCTTGAGTTGCGAGTCCAAGGCACACACCAGCGCCCTATTTTTATTATGCATGGGTAACCGTGGTAATCGGGGCCTAAGTTCGGTAGGAGTGGATCGATATTCACGAAGCGCATCCTCCAGAGCGCTCCTCAATCGGTCGTTGCACTGGTTACTTACCACAGCAACCCTATCATCTTCCTCTACAACAGCTGGGTTGAACCGCGGTGGGGTTGCGTCAATAACTGACGCTTGCACCGCGGTTTGTGCCGGAGTTAAGATGACACGGTTGCTCAGTACCTCTGAGCGCAGCCGATCAAGTACGGCGTCGTCCAACATGTGATTACGTTGGATGACCCGCACCTGATCCGACAATCGTTGGGCCGAGACGTTGACGGTTGGTTCAAGTACCTGGAACAGAGACAGCATCCTAACACGGTACGCAGTGAGGTTAGTTCCCCCCTCTGTAGACCCGTAGTATGCGCGCATGACGTTCTCGTTTATGGAGTGAGTCCATCTCATGCGCTGCACACAACCACCGGCAGCGGGGACCCGGCTCGGGGCCGGATGGCCCCTAAGTCCCAAGCTTCTCGGTGGCCGGCCTCTCCCCTGCCGACGTACAGGTGTTGGCGACGTCGGCGGAGAGAAATATTCGTCGCTCGAGCTCGACGCAACTGCCGCTGCCGGTAACACAGGTGATCCGGGATCCGGCGGCGGTGAGGCGGAGCTGAGCGGCGAGTCCGGGGTTGTAAGGCGTGCGCGTCGGTAGGCTGCTCTCGTAATCATTTTTCGGTTATCATCTTGTATCTTACATGTAATTTTTAGTATTTGACATTTTTGACAGGCGTCATTTTTTCATCAACTGTATTTTTTCCTTTTGGTTTCCAAATTTCTGTTTTTATATTCTGGTATTTCTTTGTTAGTCTAGATAACTAATATAAATACTTTTACTACTTTTTCCTATTATATTATTATTATTATTATTCTTTGCATACTTTTACGTAGCTCGGCTTTATGCCGGTTTATTAGGATAGTACGGGCCGAAGCCAAGTACTACCCCGGGAGAGTGGTGATATGATGAGATGATGATAAGGTCAGGTTGTGTGATGATGAGTGTCCATTAACCTGTGTCTGTGCGGTGATTGAGGGTCGAGTGTGTGAGGTGGAGATTACTGTGTCATTTTCATTTTGTAGAAATTTTCTGACAATCCTGCAAGTGTTGAGGATCGCGGCCTTTTGAAGGCTTTGATACGTGTATGGTGGTAAATCAAGTGTTTTTAAAGACTGGTGGAGCTGTTTAGGTATAACACCTGTTGTTGATAATACAATAGGGACTATGGCTACATTGTTAAGACGCCACATTCGGCTGATTTCAATTTTAAGATCAATATATTTAGAGAGTTTTTCCGCTATAGTGTTTTGTAGGTTGTGCGTATTTGGTACGGCGATGTCTATGATTAACGCGGTTTTGTTACATTTGTCTAATAAAGTGATGTCTGGTCTATTGTAGTGTATTGTTTTGTCGGTGAAGATACCTCGATCGAAGTACAATTTGTGAGTGGCGTTTTCAAGAACAGTTTCGGGCTGGTATTTATAATAAGGTACTGGAGGTGTGGAGATGAAGTTATATTTGATTGCTAATTTTTGATGAATTATGTTTGCTATTTGATCATGCCTGTGCTTATAATCAGTCTGGACTATTGCTTTACACGCACCTGTGATGTGCTGAATGGTTTCCGAAGAACTATTGCATCGCCTACATATGTCTACTGTTTGAGGAACTCTCATTATGTGTTTCTGGTAATTGCGGGTTTCTATGACCTGGTCCTGAATCGCTATCATAAACCCTTCCGTCTCAGGGAACAGTTCTCCACGCTTCAACCATTCGTTCGACGCTAACTTGTCGACGTTAGGTAGGTTAAGGTCGTGTCGGTGTCTCCCATGCAGTGACTTTTGGGTCCATTCAGCGATTTTTGTCTGTCGGTCTGTCTGTTGCTCATTACTTTGTGTTGTCCGGTCATACATATTCAAAGGGGTAAGTTTCTTGTCATTATACGCTATGGCTTTGTGTAGGGTTGAAGTGGAGCTTTTATTTTCAAAGTATTTTCTCAATGTTGTTATTTGCTTGTTATGTAGGTTAGTGATATCTATTATTCCCCTTCCGCCGTCGTTCCTTGGTAGTGTGAGTCTCTGTACACATGACCTGGGATGGTGTCTCCTGTGTTTAGTGAGAGTGGTGTTTATAATCCTTTGTAAGTTTTTAAGGTCGGTCTTGTTCCATTTTATGATACCAAAGGAGTAAGTGAGAATGGGGATGGCATAAGTGTTAATAGCTTTAATGGTGTTTTTAGCGTTTATTTGAGTGTTAAATATTGTTTTTAACCTATGCTTAAATTGCTTAGTGAGTTTAGTTTTGATTTCCTTATGTAGAATCTGTTTAGCCTGTATATACCCTAGATATTTGTACGTCCCGGTTTCGTCTAATGAATCTATTGTCGCACCCGTTTGCATTTGGTATGAATGTGTATATGTTTTTCCCGCCCTTATTGAATTAATTTTACATTTATCAATCCCAAACTCCATAGCTATATCTTTTGAGAATTGTTCAGTTACATCAGCTAGTTCATATAAGTCATCAGGGGACGACGCATACAGTTTGATGTCATCCATATAAAGGAGATGGTTTACTTTACAATAATGTTGGTCAGTCAGTATGTCAGTCATTGTATCACTATATTGGAGTTGGTAACCGGGTAATAATGCATTGAGTTTGTTTGAAAGAGGGTTCAATGCTAGACAAAACCATAGCGGGCTGAGTGAGTCTCCTTGGAAAATTCCTCGCTGGATCTTAATGAATTCTGTTTCGACTGTTCCTGTTGATGTGTTCAGTTGTAATCGTGTCTTCCATTTTTCTACAATAGTACCTAAACAATTAATGAGTTGTGGGTGTATTTTATATATATTTAAAACTTCGAGTAACCATGAGTGGGGTACTGAATCGTATGCTTTCCTATAGTCTATATACATAGTGTGTAAATCTTTTTTGGTACGTTGAACATGTCTATGTATTACTGCGTCTATTGTCAACTGTTCTTTACATCCTTGGCTTAACTTTTTACACCCCTTCTGTTCTTCTGTTAATATTTTCTGTGTTTCAAGATGTTTATAAATTATGTGACTAATACATGATGTCATTATTTTATATATGGTTTGCAAACAAGTAATTGGCCTATATTTTGCTGGATTCGCTGAGTCGCTAGGGTCTTTTGGTAGCATATAGGTCTTACCCTCTGTGATATATGTAGGGATCGTTGTGGGGTCTTTTATGAAATTGTTAATATGGTTAAATATGTGTGGGTGTATATGTGTAAATTTTTTGTACCAATAGTTGTGTATATAATCTGAACCAGGCGCTTTCCAATTATGTATTTTTGTTAGGACGTCATGGAAGGTTGCTACTTCTACATGATCAAAGATCATCGTTTCTGTGTTAGTTTGAATCACCTGCTCTCCTTTAATCCATTCTGCTTCAGTGTTATGGTAGACAGGACTTTCCCAAATCCCAGCCCAAAATTGCTGTAGCTCTTCTGTAGTTGGAAATGCTGTATTTGTATTGTTATCAGATATTGTTTCATTTGTTGTTGATTTCTTTAGGGATCGATAAAATTGTTTTTCGTTATTCCTAAACTGGTTATTTTGTGTTTTACGTTGTGTGCATTTAGTGTATCGATTTAGTCTACTTTTTACTACTGTTAGTTTCTGTTTTAGAGTATCTAGAAAATGTTCAAGTTGTGTGTTAGGTTGTTCGTGTGATGTATGTATTCTGTAGTCTTTTAATATTATCTCAACAGCTTTGATTAGTTTTCTGCTTCTAACGCCTTGAATATACTGAGTTAATCTTCCAATTTTGGCCCTGATAGATTCTATTTTGTTTTCTAACCTTTTTTGCCACTTAGGTTTGTGGGCTTGTTGAAGTCTACTACTTCTGTCTACAGGAGGAGCGAGAGAAATTTTACTACCGTTGGCCTTTGCAGCTGTCCACGCAGCGCAGTATATTACTGTCTGGAGATGATTGAAATTTGTGTCACTGGTAACTTGTTCTGGCAAAATTACTTTGTTTATGTAACTAACTATATTAGCTAACTTTTTTGATGACTTTTGCTTGGGTATGTAACTCCTTTCTGTAGGCTGGGTGTCTTTGTAGTACTGTAGTGTTTGTGAGAATATTTCATCTATTTCAGGATTTCTAACTAGACTTGTATGTTGTGTATTAAGATGTATAGGGTGTTCTGGTCCTAAGTTATTAATATTACCGTCATCTATTCCTACTCCTATATTTTCTGTTAGTGGTGGCTCTATATTTTCTATATCTATATTTATTGTTTCTGTATTTGTGTGTAAATGTACATTTTCTACGTCTGTATTTGACATTCTACTGTCGACTTGCCTTTGGAACGACTCTGTTTCAAATAATTCTTTTTCTACAATTGATTTTAATACCTGTAGCCGTGCTACTGGAATCATGCTATTATTAACTATTACTCTTTTTTGGTCCGAAATACGTTGTTCTGATAAGTGTGATAAATTGGGGTAACATTCTATGAATTTTTCTTTCAAATTTTTTCGCCACACTGTCATATCCGTCTCCATTTTTGTTGCCCTGAAATAACATTTCATGAGTGTTTCATTGAGTTCGTTGGACCATTTCATCCTACGTTTAGGTTCTGATTGTGAGTGCGGTTGTGAGTCCGTTTGAGATGTCGGAAACTCCGGTGGTGACTGTAATTCTAACTCATTGTTGTGAGTTCTTAAATGGTTGCTTACTTCAAGCCTAATTGTATCAAGTGTGGTGGAAGGTAGTAACTTCTTGGAAACTATTGCTCTTCTTTGATCTCCAATTCTTTGCTTGGAGACTTGCATATTTGGAAATTTTTCTATGAATTGATGATGTAATGATGTTAGATATGCTTTCGTATCATATTCTAAGTTTGTGATGATAAGGTAGTTACGCCAAATGAATTCATTCATTTCTTTACTCCATTTTTTTCGCGTAGTAGTTGAGACAGCAGTGGGTGAAGGATTACTGGCCAAACTAGCCTCCGACACAACTTCTACTGTCATTGGTGATAATAATGATGATGATCTTGATGAACGTGATAAGTATGAAGGTGGTGATGATGCAATTGATGAGAAGATGGACTTTGGTGATGACGATGAAGAAACCGGTGATGTTTCATCATCTACAGCAGGCACATTTGCCTGAATACTTTTTTTTGTTTTCGACCTTGTTAACATATTATTCCCACGAGTAGCTAGGGACTAACAAAGTCGGCCACAGCAGAGCCCTGCGTTCACTGTGGTAAGGGAAAATTAAACTGGAGGTCCCCTATTATCCAGAGTTGGCACACTAGTGACTAACCTCTCCCCTAGCCATGCAGCCCTCGGCATGTGCGACCTTGGCTTGGATTGTATCTCACTTAGTCTGGCCCCTCACCCTAGACCTATCTCAGCAAAGTAAACCCTACCGGCACAGACCTAGGGTTCATCGGAGCACGCAAGCCCCACCACGACGTCAACGTAGAGATACGGCGGTGGGGTTATTATTATTATTATTATTATCACAATAATACAACAGCCGTATGAAATTCGCGCCCGCGCGTCTGTGACCTATCAGCTGTTAGCCGCGTGACGCCGCTCAGTCTAATATGATAGATAGTAATGAGACTGAGTTGCGTAGAGTTGCCGCAGAGCACCCGCGCGGCTCGCAAGCCCGGTCTATAAGCGACGGCGCCCGCGCCGCAGTCCGGCCGCCTCGTGCCTGTTTCGGTGTATTATTGTGATAAAGGTGAATGAGTATAGTCTTTAAGAAAGTTGTTTGTTATCATGAGTATAATCACGTGTATAAGTATCGGTCACTAATTACCAGTCACCCTATATAAGTAGAAATAAATTGACTTGTGGTTGCGCCAAAAAACTGGCGATTAAAATCTCGAATAAAAACCTATAAGCCCTCGAAAAATTTATCATGCTCACATCATCCATGGCTTACCCTACTTCTATTACAAATATTCCGGTCGGCGTTCCAGCATTTATGGCAGCCCTATTCTAGACCTAGCAAGGCCCAGACCTTACTAAAGCGGAGATGTGTTGTAAACCTTCAATAGAACTTCGTCATTTACACTTGTCTTCTCGTCTCCGCTTAGCTTTACTGGAAACGGTTGAGCAAAGAGGAGAGGATTAATGACGTATAGGTACTGAATGGCGTACGTGGTCCGAGCATACTCTGATCGTGTCAACGCGGCTTTACTGCTAGTGACGTATCACGTACCTGCCTAAACTGCATCGCACAGTTTGAGCCGGTAAATATACATTTATCTCTAAGTACCTATTGTCCTCTATTGTCGACACGAGGATGAATGAAAGGCATTTGCATGTGGCTGGGGTGAGAATACTAAGGGAGATGTGTGGTTTGACGCCAATGTGTACATAAGAGGAAGTCAGAAAGTGGCACCGGTGACTGAAAAGTTGTGTGGCCATCGGTTGTCTTGGTATAGGCATGTAATGTGGAGGCATGAGAAAAACGCCGTGAGGACAGTTTTGAGTATGAATGGATATTGTATAGTAGAGGAAGACTAAATAAACGATGGAAGGACTGTGTGAAAGATGATATGACGTAAGGTGGTGTCTGATGAGATGACGAGCAGGTAATATAATAGAGTACCTATGAAAGAAGAACACATGCTGCGCCGACTTCAAATAAATTGGAATAAGGGCTGGAGAATGAGACACAGCACTCCTCTGTGTGGTCGGGTGAGATTCATAGTTCAATGGAGGATGAAGAACTGGTACCCTGTTTCTCAAAGCTCTTTTACTCTTCCCACATTCTTAGTATACTTACTTAGGTTCTATCCACAAAGCACAGAATAACTTCACTATAGAATGTATGAATACTTGACGAACGACCTAGCTTAGCTATGTCCGCACATATCCATATATCGTCACAAAAATCAAGTAACTCGTCACAAAAGTCACGCGGTGGGGTGGGCATTGAAGTCACCAAGAATAATTACAGATTCCACGTGATGTTGTTGTACAAACAATTGCACTAATCTCCCCTAGACAGTTCGTAAATATTGGTAGGTTATCAGACAGGTCGGTGGGAATTACACACATAAAAAAATGTAAACAAGTTTATTTCATATCATTTTGGCTTACATCATTGCATGTCGAGGAGTATAACATATAACTATAACCTCACGATTGTGACCTGTATCGCTCTAATGGCCATGATACGATCGCTTTCACACTGCAAAATTTTCACATTTGTAACCACACTTTTACGCCTAAATATAGCGACCCCTCCAACCGGTCGCCCGCGCCTCACTCCTCAGTCAACCGCCGATTAATAACTGAAGCTATTGTCGATGTTGCCGTGGAAAGGCAGGTCCTGCGGCACCAGGCACGTCTCCTGAAGTGCTACCGCTCGCTGGCACAGTGATCGGACAAACTCCACATTTCTTTTCACGTTTTTACACTTAAAACTAAAAAGTATGCTGCTATTGTTGTGATCTATCAATAAGTTGCTCATCTGGCCCCCTTCTCATGTTTACAAAATGGCGGAACTTTATTCCGTCCGGCCATAGATTGTCATCAAGATACAGATGCATTCTACATTTCGATACAAACAATTGAAAAGTGTTGTAACCTTTATCGTATTTCATTTTAATTCTAGTAAGCCTCACTCGTTCTTACGTTATTTTATAAATGTATTCCACTATGTCAGATTCCACAGTGTCTTTATGTACATTAGAGACGAAAAGGGGGACTTTAATATCAGCCGCCTTAAAATTACTACGAGGTTCCGTGGTTCTGTGATCGTTTATTATAACTGATGTTGATTCCGTTCCACCGCCAACCCGGACTAGACGCGCATAGTGGAATACAGCCCACTGTCCTTCACAGACAGCAGGCCTGTGTCCTAGCAGTGGAACTTTATAGGCTGATATTATGATTCACTCCATATACTGCAGAACCCAATCTCGATACTTCTCTACATCTGTGAAGATTGTGTACTCAAAGGGATCGCAGATAGGTGCATCAGCTCTTCGGACAGCAATGGACACTATGCCACGGACATACCACCCGCCTGACGTCGTGTCAGTTTCACCTGAGGAGTCTGGCACAAAGACCATGAGACCACCACCGCTGTCACCGTTGCAGACTGAGGTTCCTGAAACAAGATCGTTCTTACTGAGAATCATCCTACTGGAAATGAGTTGCTTTTGTTAACATGGAAGTCTCTTGGCAGACCCCCCCCCCCCCCCCCTTTGTCTGGGACAAAGGTTGGTCGAAGCAAGGCAAACCTGCTCCAGTGGAGATTTATAGACAAGAGTTGGAACGGAATTGTATGTGAGAGGAATTATCAAACCATGGATAGTTTTGAATAGGCGGACCTGAAGTTTTTTTTTTTGTATTTGGGGCAGCATTTTCAGAGACCATCTTTTACAAAAATGCTTGCGAATACCACTTCATATTCAGGAGAGGAGTGCTGTAAAAGTCAGTCCATGTATTTTGTTTGGTCTTTTACGATGAAACCGATTGTCTCCCATACAGCACTCAAGCCAGTTTGTATCAAATCAACTAAGCGACTGAACTTAGCGACGTAGATTTGAAGCATTTGGTACTGTAGTAGGACCACCGATTGAGTCGTCGTTGAGCTAGGATGGCTGAAACGACCTTGAACTATGAACACCCAAGACAAACTTAACACCCAATTTTTATAATGTATGCTTACCGTTAGCAAATCCAGCACAAAATTTGTTGTCGTTCAGTTTTTGATGAAAGAATGTTGGGTTACTCTTCAAACAGGTCAACTCTGATACGATAGGAATAGTCGTTTTCTGCAGAGTGGTAGACGGAGAGTCATGATGATCGAATCCCCAACCCGCGACCTGTAAAATGAGTTCATCACTACATTCACGTCTGATATAATAGTGCAGGTTGAGTGTTGTGGTAGATTGTAAATTGTATATTTAGTGTAAGAAGACGTGATTTCAACCAGTGAGCAATTTTGTAAAGACCCTTTTCCGCAGATTGATATTCGGATTCTTATGTATCACCAGAGAAAACAATATCAGTAGTATCATCTGCATATGAGAAAACGCGACCATTATCTAGTAACATTTTTCAGAGATGGTTAATATATATCGGGCCCAGTACATTACCTTGCGGAACGCCATAGGTCTCGTACGACTCTTTACTAATACACTCTCCTACCTTAACCATTTGCCTACGATCCCGTAGATATTTTATTAGTAATGCTAACGGTTTTCCTCTTAGGCCTTTACCTTACAGTCTACGCACAAAAATGGGGAACGACCAATTTAAGAAATAAATATGATTTAAGGTTTATTGAACTAAGCGGACACCCCGAGTAGGAACAAAAAAAATTAGGTAAGCAAATTATATTACCTACCGTTCCAAAAATGGACTGGCTATCAGCAAGCTTCTTATTAGCATCCTTATACCACAAGCAGGCTGGTTGAACAAAATCAGTAATAACGGCTTCAGACTTCAGTTTCAGTAAAGCTATGTCATTTTCCAGTGTTATTCCTGAGAAGTTAGGATGGATATTTACTCGGAACACCTAGAAAAAGAAAAGCAGTATTTATAATGTGTTAAAGGACATTGCTTTTTAAAGCAATAAATACAAAATTACTCCCTATGCTTTAAATTCTGAGTAAATTCGACTTGATATTTATGAAATAATTTTTGACTTTCAGGTCATTAGATATAATCCTTCCCCTAGAGGACGCGTCTTCACTTCTTCAAGTGGTGGATAAGCGAAAGCTTATCGGTGCTTTGGTAGAAGTGCCGGAGTATAAGACCTGAATGAGTACATCCATGAGATCCAACCAAGCAAATGCGCAAACACAATGTGGAGCCATATGCGGCGTATGTCTCGCAATAATGGGTTTTGTCGACGGAAGAATCGATAAAATTCTCAGATATCTTTTTTTAATCCATTTTTTTGTCTTCTCCAGAATCTTTTCTTCCGTCGACATAACCCGTTTCTACGGGGATCATGATACGCGTGCTGCTGTGATTTACTACTTTGAGCATAAACTGAATAGTGGTGGCACCGCTAGTGCAAAGTAAAGTTTATCAATCACGTCCTAGAAAGTATTGTAAGGTGAAAAATCATAAAGCTGTCTTTTGACCTGCCAGAGTTGTTTTTGTTCTGTCCCGCGGCTGGACAAGTGTCCCCCTTAGCTTTTTTTTACTGGGCACATATGCATTGTACAGCAGCTTTATAACCCTTACACTTTTAAATTGGGAGGAAGTTCTGATGACGAAACCCAATGCTTTATTGGCATCTTTGCACACCTTTTTAATGTGCTCGTGGAAATTGAAACCACTGTCTAAGGTTAGTCCCAGGTCCCGTATTGTTGAGACACGTTCAAGCGAGTCATCACGTCAGCTTGTAGGCAAAAGTAATTGGCGTGCGAGACCTAGAAAATATGAGGACTTTACACTTTGACATGTTAAGTGGCAACCTATTCCTCACACTCCAATCTACAACGGCATCAATGTCCCGCTGAAATACCAAACAGTTTTCAGTGATAACATATAGCCTAACATATGAAAAAGCCTGTAAGAAATATTTGTGCAAAATTTTAACAGGATCTATGCAGTAATTTTTGCGCCATTTCGGAACATCGATTTGGATTTTTACGATTTTATTATAATGTATGTTTATATGTATAGATTATACACTTGCCTCCCTTTCCTGTGCCCCTATGTCTCCACCAATAAGAACGTGCTTGCCAAGATGAACACTCAAAACGTCTGGTATGACTGCATTACCTCCTATAGAAGCACAATGGGCAGCTGAAATGAGTAAAATGAAATGTTAGAAGAAAAAAATACAGTTTTATGATTAAATAATGCAAATGCCTCACTTTTAATAAGACAATAAGCCAAAACACGTTGAAAATAACTAAAGACTACTTTTGAGCATGCTTATATCTAGCGTTCGGAACTACACGTTAAATACATGGAAGCGCTTATAAGCGACGTTTCGTGCCACGCCTACTTTACACTTCCACTGTTTTTTCTGCTCCGTGGTGGTAACAGTTTGTGCGTCAAAAAAAAAACAAAAAACCAGACTACGTTAAAAAAACTCAAAAAAAAATAGCTACCTAAAATAAAAATTAAAAAGAAGAAGAAAAATTAACAGTCGGAACCCATTCTTTTATTTACCACGTAACGTACGTAAAATTTAAACGGGGACCGACAGTCACTTCTTCTTTTCTGCATAGAATTTATGATTTGTATAATGTGTGTATCAATTATAAAACTACTTCTACGTGGTGTATTTTTTCAGTATTACTTTTAACAACATTCTAAACTACTAGTATTCAGGTGTTTCTTTTTTTTTATTTTTAAGCAGTCGGGTTTTTATTTTTATTTAACATTTTTTAGTTAGGATTCATCCACTCCCCCGAGCTACCGCGCGGCTTGTTCGCTCGCTCACGCGGCTCACGCCGCGCCGAGTCCCGCGCCCCTTTCCGTTAAATAATATAATAATAACACTGGTCTACAAAATGTAACTTTTTGTGTGCCTTTCAATTGAATACTTTATTTTTATATTGCTTTAAGGTTACTGGATAGAAAAACAAGAATATGTTTTTTTAGTTAGCTCTTATTTTGGAAATATACCTAATATACAAAATTTGGCTTCTAGTAACACGTTAAAGTACAAAACATTTTATTAAAAAAAACTATAATAATTATTTACTATTATTTTTTGCTTTTTACTTATATAAAATTGGAAATATTACAATTTAAAAAAAAATAACGTATTTATTTAAGATTTTCTCTTCTTTTTCGTTTGTCTTTTGTAATCACTGTTATGGGTATCTCTTTTCAAATTCCAGCAGTAGTCCGCTAACATTGACGCATCCCATCGGCCCTGGTATCTCTTTTCCATTGTCGAGATATCTTGGTGGAATCGTTCACCATGTTCGTCACTTACATCACCGCAGTTAGAAGGGAAAAAATCAAGATGAGAGTGAAGAAAATGAATTTTTAGGGACATATTGCAACCCAACTGTTGATACTTTTGAAGGAGATTGTTCACAAGTTCAACATAATTTTCATTTCTCTTATTGCCCAAAAAACCATGAACGACTGCTCTAAAAGATTCCTATGCTTCTTTTTCAAAGCCCTGTAAAACTGAATCAAAGTTTTGGTCCTTTAGAATCTCTCTTATTTGAGGTCCGATAAAGATTCCTTCTTTAATTTTGGCGTCGCTTATACGTGGAAATTTACTTCGCAGGTATTTGAATGCTGGTCCATCACTGTTTAGGAGCCTTCACAAAGTTTTTCATTAGTCCCAATTTGATATGTAAAGGTGGTAGAAGAATTTTTTGGGAATTAACTAGAGGAAGGTGCTTGACGTTCTTTTCTCCAGGATTCAGGCTTAGTCTAGGATTCCAATCTTTTTTTATGTAATGTAAAGATCTAGCCCGACTATCCCATTCGCACAAAAAACAAACAGTACTTGTTTCTTTTTGTTTAGCCACTTAATGAGATTTGTGGAGCAAGTTGTGTAACTAAAATGTGGTACCCACGATTTGTCTTGGTTTTTAATTTTAATTCCAAAATAATGGAAGTAAGCAGTTTCTAAACGTTGTGTTATTAAAGCATCTTTGGTTAGTAAGGGTCACCTTACCACAAATGTAGCAAAAATTGTCTGCACTATTAACACATTTACGCGACATAACGAAAACTGTAGATTTTTCACTAAAAATGTAAAAAATGGTAACAATTTCACGTTTTAACTGTTGAACAAAACACAGTCAGCGTTAAACGTAACAAACAAATGTGAAATAATAAAAATTTTCCGCGGGTAATCACTAAATATTTTGAGTTATCATCATTAATGTGATATATCTGTCGCGCTACCCGCTATTATATTTATATGGCATAAATGCACAATAAGAGCTAACTATGAATTTTAACTTGTATATTTATGTTCAGCGAGTGGAATACAATCAATATAGTATTTTTTCATGTAAAAGGCAATTTTGATGTAGACCAGTGTAATCAATAAATATTATAAATATTTTACATTAATCCCCGCGTAATAAGGGCAGAATAACGAAACACTAAAGTGTATTTAAAATTAGCGAGAATGTTCGTTTTAACAATCTTAAATCGTTATTATCCTAAACTGTTATTTAAAATTGAAAATGATGAAAAGTACCTATCATTTTTAAATACCTATTCAACGATACCCCACTTGACGTAGTTCGTTGTTTTTTTTTATTTTGACATGTCATGTCTTTAGTGACACTCGCAATGTTAAGACGAATCGATTGACGTAAGGATCATCAAAATCCGCCTGCACGTTTGGTCTCTACAACGCCACATAGGAACACACATACATAGTCTGATAAACACATTACCCTCCTTTGCGTCGCGCATTTGGGTTAAAAAACCCACACCTTACCTGTCAGAACTAAAGTCTTCGACAGCAATGTCCCTCCACAAATATACCGAGACGTAAACTTTTCCACCCGTATTATAGCCACATGCCAGGGCCAGTCTCCAGGGTCGGTTGATTGTCCATGAACTATTAGTTGCGTATGTACAACTTTGCGTCTACCGCAAGATTTGTCCACAGGGCCTAATCTTTCTTCATTTTCCATATTGATGTATCTTTCCAAATAGCCCTGAAATTCATGCATTTTCTACATAGTGTACAAGTACTAATTCATGATTTCATTTTTTTTTTCTCACTTGAAGAGTTTCAGAGTTCGAGAGTTTATATTATCTGTGACGGTTAAAGATGGATGTGAAAATAAACCTAAAAGTAGCCGGCTTAAGAGCGTTCTCTGTCAAATTTTCAGACGAATGTATCCTGCTTATGCGTACGAAGTTTCATTAAAAGCGGTTCACTCATTTCTAAAAAGAAATACTTGAAAGTTTATATGAAATGCCGTAAGACGTTAACGCTGTTAACGTAGGTTTAACCGCAACCTCTTGGTTAAGAATGGAGAATGCCATTATTAAATTACTTCAGTTTCAATAACATGCAAATGATAATGAGATCGAAAACTTTTTCGCCGTGGACAGTATGCTTAAGTGCACTTACAGTTTTTGGATTTTTACAAATCTCGTAGTAATCCCGGAGTATGCTTTCAACATACGGTACGGTGCCAGAAGCAGGTCCAAAGACTTGAAAACGAAGATCCCAACCACCGAAATCTTCGGGAAAACTTAAACGGTAACCATATCTCGGTTGAACAAGTTTCTGAATAGAAAGTTTTTCTTTCGCTTCTTCTGTAAGGTACTGAAATAAAAATGATTAAGGGCTGGATCATAATTATAATTATCATCATCAGCCTACAGCAATCCATTGCTGGACAAGGACCTCCTCAATCGCAGGGCACTCAACTCGATTCTCGGCAACTTTCATCCAGTTGCTATCAGCCACATTGCGAAGATCGTCACTCCACCGAGCCTGAGGGCGTCCCACTTCGATTCGCTGTCTCCACTCAAGAACACAAACATCTACCCCAACGGACATGTCAGCTTACTTATTCTGTAAGCTATGTTGACAACTCTGGTTCTCTGTCGGATCACTTCGTTCCGGATGCCATCAGATAATAAACATATTTAAAAATAACCTTTAAATCGACGTCTGACAGTTCATATGATTTTTTATCAGAATGGTATGATCATATTTGGGGATGCACAGGGTGGTTACTATGACGTCTTAAAGCAGGAGTAATTACAGTGTGGGAAAGAGACAGACTTATACAGGTCGTCTAGACCCATCTCTTTCTGACTAGAATTACGGTAGGCCACCAAGTACCTACAGATTATCAAACCACATCGTAATCGCGAAAAAGTAATTAGCTGTCTCATACATTTGGGTGGAGTAGGTATTATTTGTACTAAGATGTTGGTCCCCTAGAGAAAGCAGTTCAGTTTGATGGTCTGAACTAGCTTTTGGCCTCAGCTTCGCTCGCGCTATTGTCGGAAATTGACCAATATAGCGTTTGACACTCGCGAATAATTTCGCTTCCCAGTAATAAAATAATGCTCGAAATCCATTTAGTAGTTCATACAAACTTACAACTTCGCCAAACTTCTAGTTCGCTCTGAAGTTGTGACGAGTAGAGTCGCAGTAACAACAAAACAGGTGTCATCGGGACACGCCGGGGAGCGGGAGCGGAGCACACCCGCGCACCACCCACACATCACCCGCCCGGCGCACACACGCGGCCGTTGCAACTTCAGAGCGAACTAGAAGTTTGGCGACTATCCTGTTTATAATAATCATTAGTGGTATAGATGGATAGACAGCAAAAGGCACTGTTTGAACGAAATAAAGATCTACACTTACCTACATTATTTTTCAATGTGTAGGATTATAACAGAAAGTACAGTGAATTGTCACAAATTAAAGGAAACTTATACGTACACGCGGCTCCAGTTTAACTTCAGAATCGAATTTCAAAATCAAGGTCCGAGTCTCAGGTAGTTTTTCTATATTCAGACTATATTGATTTCGTTTATCTGGTGGTGGTTGTTCGTACACAATTGTAATTTCATAACCATCACAAGGACGCCAAGGGATGTAAGCGGATGGAAAAAATTGATTTAATCCACCAGGTATGAAAAGGATTAGGAGCAGCCATATCATTTTCTATGTTGTTATTGAACTCTGGAAAAAAAGACGAATATTAATGACTATCTTTTGCCCGCGGCTTCGCATACGTTAATTTAGAATATAACAATGAATTCGGGTTGTACTCTGCTTGTAACAATACAATTCAATCATGATTCGAAAGACAAGTGGCGCCATCTATTATCATAAGAACGTTATTATTATTTTCTTCGGGAAAAACACTTTTTTCGGGATGAAAGGAACCCTATGTCCGTTTCTGTACACCTGACAACGTATATGCAAAATTTCATAATGTTCGGTTCAGTGGTTTAGACGTGAAAAGGTAACAAACAAACTTACTATTGCCTTTATAATGTTAGGTAGGATAACTTCACATTTAAACGACCTATACTACTATACAAATAACAGGTTATAAGAGGAAAAAACATTGATTAAAAAGTGTGTTTCAAAACTAAAATGACGATCGCTTCGTGTAGGTAATGTGTTTCCAGTTTAACCTGATGTATGATGAGCGACTGCCTATCTGACCTCCACAACTCTATTACAGGATAGTAATCCGTTTGTAAGACTGTCTGTCAGACTTACGGGCTTCTGACCAGCCGTATCGACTGCTAAAAATCTTCAAATGACAGCTAGGACCACCGCTTTGCGATGCACGATGAAAACTCGGTTTGGAATAGATGCTTATCCATCCACAGACCAGCTTTGGCAAGCGCTGCTAGCCACGAGCTCCTCTATTCAATAAAACTTACCATCTGCCAAAAATACAGGTTCAAAGAGTAAAATCCTTCAAAAGGCTGAGCCAAAACACGTTACGGAATGTTTGTTACATTATAAGAAAACATAAATACATCACTCACCGTTGAAAAATCCAAAGTAATTATAAACCAGTCAGACACTTTAATCACACATGACCAAACACTATTTAATTCGAATCAATGTTTTATAAATTTTGTACATTTATATTCTTAAAATAAGTAAATGTTCCGAACAACATAACTCATCCAAGTTAATTCAAGACTGGTCTTAGTGGTCAAGTGTTATCAGCTGGATGTCAGCGGGGTTCGGAATGGTAGGGGGAGGGGGCGCTAGGTCGACTGTCGACTTTATTATTATCTGTAGTGATGGTATTCTAGGCATTAAAATAGTAAGTCAGTTATGTTTTTTTTAAGTTCTAGCTATGCCCGCTGTTTCTTATTTAGCTGGGCTCCTAAGGCTCGTGGCGTGATGTTAATTAGACCATTACCTTCCTCAAAAATTGGGCTATGAAATACTCAAATACACTCCTATTTTTTAACAAAAAAAAATGGAGCTCTATCCGTACCTGTTACTGATCATATTTGTGTAATCAAAAGTCAAAAAAACGAAATCCCAAAATTTTCCACGAAAATTTGTCATAACTGGTAAATTCATAATTGAATCAATCATTCATAACAATTACCACTAGAAAATACTACACGCAGTGCTTTTCCATTCCTGTCGCCATTCATAGGTCCCGGCAAACTATATTTCCATAAATTGAGTGACATTTTGGGATAGAAACAAACGCTTGTAACTTTGCTGTATATGAATATTATTTATTGAGACTCTACGTATATAATAGCAAGACCTTCTTCTCTAATAAGTCCTTTAAGTATTTGTAAAGAAAAGAAAGAAAGAAAATATACTAACACACTATACACACACTACACTACACACACTACACACACACACACACACAATACGCACACATACACATACACTTACACACACACACACAAACACACACACTCACACACACACACACACACACACACACACACACATACACACACACATATACTTTCTTTTGTACTAATTAAAAAATAGTGGTGTATAAGACATGTGCTCTTTGTCAATTCCCTATTCAACTCTCTTAAAGGATAGGGCTTCAGATATTCGATATACATGTTTTAACATACTTTTGAGAGATTCCCGATGGAAAAACACAATAACAATTTAAACAAGTTTGTCGAACCCAAGACATCATGTTCTGCCACCATACTTGAGACCACTAGACCAACGAGGCATTCATTAAGGTGGAAGCGCGAGAATAGCCTGCGAAATTCAAATTTTCTTGCGTTTTTTACATTATGCAGGACAGTGTCGGGTTGTATGTTGATGAAAATATGAAATGCGCCAGTAACACGTATTTAGTTACAGAATTATAATCATTGACATCATCAATACAACACTCCAAGTTCATTTAACCCCATTGGATGACTGTTTTATGAAATAGTCATTCAATGGGATTAAAAAAACGGAAAAACGTAAGAAAATTTGAATACGGCGCTTCCACCTTAATTCAAACATTATGGCCAAGAGGGAGGGGGGAGGGGTTTTGAGTTTGACGTTTAAAAAGTGCTGATTAATTACCATTGTAAAACCAAACACGCTGTATTAAAAAACTACAAAATTAAAAAGGTTTAAAGTTTTGAATTTGTCTATGTCTGATGTCAAGTCTTGAAGCATAGACTTTTTTCTTGAAAAAATTAAATCACGCAATTTTGATCATCATCCACCTTCAGCTTTACTGGATGTGGCAGTATTTTTACAAGGAGCAACAGCAGACTAGCTGTCAGGCATTCGATCTTCTGACAGTTCGTAAAGACTGTCATATATCTAAGAATAACAGCCATTCAAGGAACGAAGAGGTCGATTTAAAGATTAGAAAACTTAGCTGCCTCGTTGGTCTAGTGGCTGCAAGTGCGACTGCTGCGTATGAGGTCTTAGGTTCGTTTCCCAGGTCGGTAAAAGTGTTTGTCCGTCAGGTATATCTCTGTTACAGCCTCGGAGTTAGGTTTGTGGCAACAGGATTGCTCCGTAATACATGCGATATGAACAGAAATGTGGGTGTATTATAACGTACACCTCTGCCTAAACCTTCGGGGACTACAGGCGTGAAGTTATGTTTGTGTAAACCTTATGTTTGATACTCACAGCAGTATAATCAGTGGCTTAGAAGGACCTCTTCATCTGTCCTCCGTAGGTCCTCAAGATGGAGCAACATGGCGTAGTAAGACATCCTGACTAGTGGCTGCAGAGGACCCCATTCCACTGAGCCCCCGTAGATTTCTGTAGGAAAATAAATAATACATTATTAGTAATGCCACTAGTTTCTGGCTTTCACCAAGATTGCGAATTGCCAAGCTCTAGAATTTCACAAAGAACACGCAACGCGAACCTGCGCTTCGAACTGAATACGCGAATTCCCTTCCAACCCGTATACATAGTCTTAAATCGCGGTTAACTTTAACTGAGTGATTTAGAATTTTAGTGTTAGTTCTGCATTTGTGTCATAGATAGCGATGTAGTACTTTTTGTACTATGTTGCAGTTCGTAGTGCTGCATTGCTCC
Source organism: Noctua fimbriata (assembly GCA_905163415.1). Taxonomy (NCBI): domain Eukaryota; kingdom Metazoa; phylum Arthropoda; class Insecta; order Lepidoptera; family Noctuidae; genus Noctua; species Noctua fimbriata. Next base: position 11,163,930 of record LR990945.1, on the reverse strand, counting down.
TCATAAGTGCCCATTGCTAGGGACCAGTTGTAGGAACATTATTGGCTGATTATGGTAGCTTTGAGAGATGGCGCACCTGTGCTCGTGTTTAAAAAAGTGTAAATCGAAGTGGAAAAACGATAAATAAGTGAAATAAGCTGTGAAATTACTGAAGAAATGTTAAGTATGTGCTCCACAAATTCGATATTCTCGTAGAAATATCCGAAAAATCGTCTACAACTAAAGACAGTATTATGATGCTTCTACCACCGAAATATTGAAGAGAACAACCCACAAAGACAACTGTAAGACCGGATATCTAAAATTCAAGAAAGGAATAAGTGTGAAAAAACTGGAAAATCTTGTTTATATTATAACCTTAAAATACAATCAAGTTAAAAATAAAAGCCATCGCCATTAACAATACTTGCAATAACGCCATCAATCGGCAGGTAGTAGAAGTATTTACGCGTTACAAACCAAATCCTGCGCAAGCGCAACCAACTAACACCTAGTAGTTTGGTGGTACTCCAAGAGAGGGCGCGAGTTGCACGTACATAATAGAAGCAGTCTTAAAAAATGTACAAAATATACAGTTGATTTATCTAAAAACAAGCAAGAAATGAAAAATATGGAGTTAAATATCAAAGAGTCTGTAAACAAAAACATAGACGAAAACTTCTTCATTTTTTAAACTAAAACTAAAGAGTTGGAAACTAAAATTGAACAACAACAAAACACCATAGACTATATCAAGGATAAGCAACTGAGAAGAAAAAATATTTTAGTCTTTGGGATTGCAGAACAAGAAAAGGGATATGATACTCTCAATTAGGTATCGTGGTGTTGAGGGTATAAGAGTAGAGGAAGACCAAAAAAATGACGGATGGACTGTGTGAAATATAGCAAGGAGGTGTCTGAGGAGATGACGAGTAATAGAGAAGTATGAAAGAAGAACACATGTTGCGCTCACCCCAAATACAAACGACTTTATTGTTTCAGAAGTACCTTCACTACATCAACAATAGGTTGTGGTCTCCACACTAGGGTGCCCTGAGTCGTGGAGGCCAGTCTCTTTCGTTGCAGCACAAAGAAATTTGCAAATTTGCATAAAAGCAAACAAAAATCTTAATGAGTGTAGTGTCTATGCATGTGTGTGAGAAACTGTGCCATTCCATCAGGAATTTCGCAGTAGCAGCCACGGAGTCTGGATTTGTGCCCGGTTGATGGCAATAGGCTCGCCCCTTATTACACGGGACTTAAAAACATTGTGGGTGTACTATTAAGTATACCTCTGATTAACCCTTCGGGGATTACAGGCGTGATGTTATGATGATGATGAGCTACGACGTTATTATAAAAAAACCTTAAGTATTTATTTGGTAGGAAATATTAATTTGTTAATTATTATCGTAATCCTTAACCTACATTCTAGTTTAACCGTGTTAACTAATACGCATAGACTAATTAACACGTTTGATTGAATTAGCTGAGACCTACTTAAAATTGAAAAGGAAATAAAAATTTCGAGTTTCACGAATGACTCCTAATTTCTCAATAAAAATATGTATTTTATTATATTCATAAGTTTAGCAAAGCGCAATGGAACATAGCATTCTGGGTGTCAAAAGACAAGACAGGGATCATCACACCACGCTGCGTTCCAAAACTGGCATAGTGGACGTTGGCAAGAAGGCTGCTACCCTAAAGTGGAATTGGGCTGGTCACGTCAGCCGCATGCACAATGACCGCTGGACAAGTCTCCACACGGTGGACGGACGGGCGCCGCCGTAGACAGAGCTGGCGAGACGATCTTGACGCTACCGCGAGGGCTGGTTCGGGGAGGCAGGGGACAAGATCTCATGGAACGAATTGGGGGAGGCTTTTGCCCACAGTACAGGTTAAAAAAAAACTGTCATACAAAATTATTTATTTAAATATGTTCATCCACAGCACCGGCGACCGCGCCCACATAGGCACAGAAAGCGTCAACAAGGACGTCACAAAACATCACACGAAGCCGTCGCTTCTATGTTACTTCGGCGGGCATTAGTCCAGCGAGCGGCGCGCTCTGGTCGTGTACAAGACTTGTGAAGTGCCGCCGCATACACCGCTGTGCTTCTCTATAGGAGACCTTACAAAGGTTTACATACACACTACAATAATCGCTAAACTCGTTACAATAAGGTTAATATTGGATTGTTGCTGTGAGAGCTACATACCTAATATCATCATCTGCCTAGCCTCTTTCGGGAAAAGGCTAGGCAGATCATCATCCAACTATGTTGTGATCGGCGTCCAGTCTAAATGGATGCAGCTGAATTTCAGTATTTTACATGGAGAGACTACGGTGTCCTGTCATTTCATCGAAAATTTATTTATATTTTTCACCATTTTACAACAACAAGTTTGGTAAATAATTCACTTAAAAAAATATTTACTGGATAAACTTTTATTTTATAACGTATTATTTGACGAACAATTTATTTGACATTCATTTTGTCATCTCGTAAAACAACGTTTGATACAGAAACGTTAAACATTTTGCATTATTTCGCAATTTCCTAAAATTTAAACTCATAAAAAAACAAAAATTTAGGATGCAAGAAAGAGCGAAGCGAGCTCGGGACTTGATTCACCTCGACACGGACAGTTTAGGTTCGAAGGGGATAGCGGGGTCTAGTGAGCGAGCAAACTAAGACACCGTCGTCACCTTCGTGTAAGGTATTTTAAACCCTGCAAACAGATGCGCGGGGCTACGTCGACTAAGCCTTATTACAAAATATTGATATCTTAAACTTCAGGTGCACCAAAAAGGATCGACAATACCCAAAAAAAATTGCTACTACAAAAACACGACGTCACAAAATGTATAGTGCTTCCCCGACATGTAATCAACCGGCAGCGCTGTCATCGTAGGCATTTTGCACTTTGACACTATAACTATAGATATTTTGAAACAGCCGTCAGGTATGTTAAACTTTTACTTTCATATATTCTAATACACTACTGATCACTTTGTAACTGGTTTAGAAAATTTATTATAAAATTATAAATAAGTTAAACGTGATTTTTTGAAAAGATTTTATTTTTAACCGACTTCAAAAAGAGGAGGTTATCAAGTCGACCGAATTTTTTTTTTTTTGTTTGTTTGTTCAGCGATATCTTCGCCAATTATGAACCGATTTTGATGATTCTTTTTTTGTTTGGAAGAATATTATTCCGCGGTGGCCCCATTTTTTTTTTTTTTTTTTTTTTTTTTTTTTTTTTTTTTTTTTTTTTTGTTCTGTATGGTGTCCGGACGTAAAGAATAGCACCATCCCATATCTTCCCGTGGGTGTCGTAAGAGGCGACTAAGGGACTTACCAGAGAATGGGCAGCAGCGTTCTCTGTGTTTTATAAGAACCATACTGCGATCGCCAACCCGCCTGCCAAGCGTGGCGATTATGGCAAAACCCCCCTTCTTGGGGGAGGCCTATGTCCAGCAGTGGACGTCTTTCGGCTGAAATGATGATGATGATGGTCCCATTTTTTATTTGGTGAAGATCTTATGCTGATCTTCGAAGATTAACAATGGAACTCTTCAATAATAGACAGTAAATCTGTCGCGTTGGATGCAATCGCTTGGATATTCATCGTTTACACAAAATCATAACATAATATCACGCCTGAATGCTCTGAGATGTGTACAGTTTACAGTACACCTCCATTTCAACAGTTAGGTATGTTAAGTTCCATATATTGCAGATAAGCCTATTACCAAGACATGTATTGTTAACGGTTCACTAATGTTTCACCAAAACTCCTTTGACAATTTTTAACCGACTTAAAAAAAGGAGTTTCTATGTTCGACTGTATGTATTTTTTGTCATGTACCTGTTCACCGATTTCTCCGCCAATTGTAGACCGATTTTCATAATTATTTTTTTATTCGAAAGCCTATGCTAATGAGGTAGTCTCATTGTCGCCAAATCAGAATCTGTTGTTGGAATTCCAGGGAAATCGAGGGCAACCCTCAAATTTTATAGGCACATACAATGTTTTTCATATACTCTAACAAAAAAATTAAATCAAACAAACAAAAGTCACCGACTTCTGAAGCTAAAGTTATTTTTCACTTTTCTGTGTTTTTGAAGTCGGTTTTTTTTTTGGGTTCCGTACCTACCGAAAAAACGAAACCCTTATAGGATCACTCGAGTGTCTGACTGTCCGTCTGTTACTGCCAATTTACTCCGAAACTACTGGACTGATGGAGTTGAAATTTGGTTCACATTTGTAACTCGGTGATTGGGTCGTGTAACGTAAATTAATGAATTTTAAACATGGGGGCCACTTTTGGGGGTAAATTAGAGAATGAAAAATAAAAACAAACTTTTTTGCAAACTATATCGTGTTACATATCAATCAAATGAAACTGCTCATTGTGAGCATCACAATTTTTTTTTTAATAATTTTAAGATAAATAGTTTTGACGATATTTAAGAAACTAGCTAGCTAACTCCGAAAATTTGGGCCGAAAATTTTGTTAGGAAATCTATAAACGTACGGAATCTTCTCCACGCGAGTCGAATTAGCACTTGTCCGATTTTGAAGTTGGGGCCTTTGCTTGTGTTAAAGATAATAAATGATTTGCTAGCAAAACAGGCTTTTTTTTAAATTTCTCGAAATCCACACAAGACAATAAGCTACAGTAAAAAAACAAGTTTCTCTAAAAATAGCACATTTGTAAGTTTTCTTAAGTCTCTGCTAGATCGATACAGCACTACTTATGACTGTCTCAATAACATTAAGCGAGACCTGAAGAAATGCCTAAACAGCTTTGCTTTACATGAATTCTTTGACAGTCGTTTCAGCTAGTCAGTGGCCTCATATTCTGACAACCGGTCTTACCAATGGGTATTGTATTACCCAGTACTACTAACTGGGTTGTGGTGGCCAGACAGGCAGTCACTTAATGTTAAATACTGGTATTCAGCTGCATCCTGTTAGACTGGAAGCCGACTGTGTCTGTCTATTTGTTCCAGTTAATCTCTTTAACGGCTGGACCGATTTCGACGGGACTTTTGCTGGCTGATAAAGAGTAACTTAGGCTACTTTTATTTTAGAAAAAGGATTAGTGATCCGTGCCAAAAACAAAAATCAGATTCAAATAGTAATATTTTTTTATAATTTCACGGGGACGAGGGTCACCGGCAAGCGCTATGTCTTAAATAAATTACGTAGTTAGAAGTTTTGATTTTCCCCTTCTATTAATTTTAATTAATTTCTATAATCTAACCACATTAACGCAAATGCCTAACTTGCAACACAAAACATAATATTTTAACTATCAGTGCAAAAGAATGATGAAATTATTTTAAACATTATAATACCAAGAATGGGATTTTCCCTCTTTGACCTCTTTCCTCATAGACAATACAGTAAACATGTATTAATAAGTATCCTCAACTGACAATATGTTTCCAATCATGTAAACAAATATGTGTTTTTGGAAACATAACTTTAACTCTAAGACTTAAAGTGCAATTTGCGCTACAAATTCGAACATTCGTTATGACTTTTGCTATAGATCAGTAGACCACAAGTCAATGGGTAACACATTGAGCTGACCTGTCGTAGTAAGAAGTATCAATAGAAAGAGAGGCCAGTGTACTGGTTTTGTTACCACTGACTGTGCAACTTATTCTAAAAACAACTTAAATTGTCTTAAAATATAGTTGATATTTGTTTACGAGGTAAAAAAACAAGGAGAATGTGGTATGATCTTGTGGTTAAAAGTTACGTAATTAACTAAGCTTGTATGTAAATGTTTTTGTTCAAAAACAATTCATTACTGAGTTGCGGTCTGCCATCGGTATGGATTTTTATTATTATGACGGATTATTTAGTCCATCCTTCTAGAATAAAATGTATATACCTCTTTGTTTATTGGTGTGGCTAAGTAATCATAACTGTACGGGTCGATGTTCAAGCTTAAGCAGTGCTTGCCGAGGTCGGTCTGTTGATGGGTAACCATCTGTTATATACCGAAAATTATCCGTGCCTCGGAAAGCAAGCATCAAACCGTTGGTCCCTGCTCTCATTTGTAGATCTTTGACAGTCGTTACAGGTAGTGGCCCAAAAGTCTGGTAACCAGTCTTACCAAGGGGTATTGTAATACCCAGTACTAACTGGGTTGTGGAGTCGCTCCATGTAAATGCTGGTATTCATCTGCAACCGGTTAGACTGGAAACCGACCCCAACATAGTTGGGAAAGGCGAGGCTGATGATGGTTGTTTTTTAACATTTCTTACATGGCGTCTCCACTCAGCAAAACCATTTTATAAAATGACATAATTTCCAAGTTTGAGACTTGTACTGACAGAAACCAGAAGGCCTAGCGCGAGCGCAGTGTAAACCCACCGCAAATAAGTCGATTTTTGAATCGAAAATATAACTATCGTATAGCATTTTAGTTTAATTGTTTGCAACATGCTTGTTGCAAACAATTAACTAAAATGCTATACAATAATTGTATTTCCAATCTAATAGAATAGATATGAATGAATTCTTAAAATAATGATAATATTATACAGGGTGTAACAGGACCCTTCACGAAACCGTCAACCAAGCATTATGTACATCAAACTAAGTAACTTTACGCAAAAATTATTGCTCGGAAACGACTTTCTTTTTGGGGTGAAAAATCATGGTTTACGGTAGGACTCAATGTAACGCACTCAAAACATTCAGCTGATGGATGGATTGAATAGTACGGGGGTCGTGGAGATGTTTAAAGTAAAAATCTTACATTAAAAACGTATAAAAAATTGTTGTGAAAAAGTTGGAACTTTGACCCCCAATATCTCCTTAACTAGAAGGTTCCCAGGTATGGTCTAGCTAGAACAAAAAAAAATCGCAATGACGGGGAGAACAAATGCCTTTCGACTTCGTTAAGGGTCTTGTTACACCCTATATGTGGGACGAGTAGTTTTAATTTTAAAATCGACATAAGTACGTTGCGCTCACACTGCCCTCTCATGCCTCTGTTGGCTCTTGCAAGCAGATTACGTTTATACCTACGCGCTGTCCTGTCTATCGCAATATCTTTGGAGATACTCAGAAATCAGAAAGCTTAAAAACCGGTTCAATCTAAGAAGAGCATCGGTTTTCCTCATTAATTAGGTTGGAGGTCAGTTGGCAGACTATCGATGCAAAAAGAATTTGATTATTTTGAATAGCGTCTTAAAAAATCAAAAAAGACTAACGAGGCAAGATTTGATGATGACGTCTTAAAAATGACTGGAATTCGACCAGTGGAAAAATACATGCGGAAAAAAATGACGTTATACAGTTCGTATTTTGCCTTCTAATTTCGGGAACCTAAAAGATGACCAAAAAAAAGTGACGTTATTGCTTTTAACATAGCCAAGTTAGATGCGGTTTTAAGTTATCTGCTAACAGGCAAAGTGACGCCGCATATACAACATTAGTTTTAGTAAATGCGAAACCTGATACACGTGTCTATTTTTATGTACAGAATAAATGTACAAAATTTCATGAAAAATTACAAAGTTATAAGCATGTTCTGTTACCTAGATGTCCGCACAAAAACGCGTTCACCGCGCAGCGCGCGCCTTCAGCTTCGTCTTGAGCTCATTGATAATAATAATTTGGCAGTAGGTACCTAAATTACTGCGATAGGTACTCAAAGTCGCTCGGTATCCAACTTTTAACTTTTTTAATATTTTTGGGAAAAAATATAACATGGTTTAAAAATTATTGGAATAGATTCAGTTACTTATTCTGAACAAACTATATTCAGGTTTCGCAGATACTAAAAATAATATTGTATGTAACTTCGTACTATAAGGTGACAGGTAATTAGTGACCGATACTTAAACACCGTGATTGTACTCATGATAACAAACAACTTTCCCAAAGATTTTTTTTTTATACTCATTCACTTTTATCACAATAACACAACAGCCGTATGAAACTCGCGCGCGCCCGTCTTTGACCTATCAGCTGTTAGCCGCGTGACGCTGTTCGTCGCATTACTATCGTCCCGTGATAAAAGTGAATAAGTCTAAAAAAATTTTTAGTTTCTTTGGGAAAGTTGATTGTTATCATGAGTACAATCATGTGTTTAAGTATCGGTCACTAATTACCAGTCACTCTATATACTATAGCGCATTGCATTGTCCGTACATAAGTACATCTTCTTCTTCTCATCGTATCGATGTTCCTTCCATACAAACATAAACACACTACTTTTTCATCATTTTATTGCTCATGTCTGTACACCCACATTTCACCAGTTATATTTGAGACCCATGCAATAGGGGACGAGCCTGTTGCCATCAACCGGACTCAATTCCAGACTCCGTGGCTGCTACTAAGAAACCCAATATCTCTTTGCCCGGCCCGGCAATCGAAACCAGTACCTCTTGCTGAGCAGTCGTGCTTGCGACCACTAGACCAACGAGGCAGTCTCCTTTTTGTTCCAGGAGATAGATGGGGACAACACAATACTCACCTTACCAAAGCATCGGTTACAAATCAACGTACCTACCAGGTATCTGTTAATTAGTTAATTAAAAACATTATAAAGAGTTAAAGTTTGTAAGTGGTAATCTTCAAAACTGCTGATCCGATTAGGAAATGTTTTCATTCTTCTTCTTCTTAGCGTGTCGATGGCAATCTAAATTGTAGCGACCCAGAACTGAGCCACTAGTTTGGCGCTTTCAGTTACGTCCATCAGTTCCTGTAGTGAACAAACAACACACAAGACACCCATCGTTTGTGGAACAGCACCACATTTACAGCCCAGGGCAGAGTCATTAATGAATCTCCAACTCAGCGAGTTTCGGCCAAAAATCACCTTGGATCAAGGTTTCGGCTTCGGCTATAATGCTACGAAGTTTTCGGGCGATGCCGAAGGTTCCCTAAAACACGATGGAAGAGGCAACGCCCCCCCCCCCCCAGGGGTTCAAACATTTTGAAGTGTTATTATTTTGTGTCAAGTTGCAAGGTAATTTTAATCATCTTGATAAGCTGTTTGCCAAGGTCTGCCTTGGATGGATGACATACCGAGTTTCCTCCGTCTCTCTGAAATCACATTAAGCCGTTGGTCCCGGCTGTCATTTATACTTTGACGTCCCGAAAGTGTAACAACCAGTTTTGTCTCGGGCTAGGTATCGAATTATCCAGCACTAGCTGTATTGTGGAGGTCAGATAAATAAATAAATAAAAATCTTTATTGCTTAAAAATCAGTGTAGCCCTGGCTCTAGTACTAGAAGTTCCTGTATTACAAGAGCCAATATGATTGGCAGTCACTTGATGTAAAATACTAGTATTCAGCAGCGTCCGATCAGACTGGAAGCTGACCCCAATATAGTTGGGAAAAGGCTCGGCAGATGATGATGATGATACAAAGTGGTCCTGTTCTAGTAAACTTCTGCATATAAGGGATTCCCGAATTCCCGTCACTGTCGGTCGCAAATTTCTTGGCACTCCAATTTCGTCATAACTAGAAAAAAAAACCTACGGGAAAAATCAACATCTTCAGGGAAAAATCAATTCAAAATAAATATAAAATTTCCCGATACCAAATGGTTTTTTCATAAATTCCCAACGACTACGCACCATTCATTAATGATGTTAACTTAATGAGAAAAAATATTTTGTGACGTCAAAAATTTTCCCGATACTTGTAAGTAGGTAGTAGATACTTATTTTTTTGTAAATAAAATAAACTATACAAAGTGAAGTTTCCTCCGTGCCTCGGAAAGCACGTTAAGCCGTTGGTCCCGGGTGTCATTTGTAGATCTTTGACAGTCGTTAGGAAGTCAGTGGCCCAAAAAGTCTGACAACCAGTCTTACCAGACGGTATCGTATTACCCAGTACTAATTGGGTTGTGGAGGTCAGATAGGCAGTCGCTCCATGTAAAATACTGGTATTCAGCTGCATCCGGTTAGACTGGAAGCTGACCCCAATATAGTTGGGAAAAGGTTCGGCAGATGATGATGATGATGATACAAAGTGAAGTTCCTGCCTGCCAGGATTCGAATTTCAAACACATTATCTACAACTCTGACTTAAGAGTTATACAATCTACTATTACTCTTATGTCCCGGACGGCTATGAAGGGTGTAACAGGACCCTTAACGAAGCCGAAAGGCACTTGTTCTCGCCGTCATTACGATCATTTTTTTTTTTCTAGACCATACCTGGGAACCTTCTAGTTACGGAGATATTTACTTTAAACACCTCCACGACCCCCGTACTATTCAATGCATCCATTAGCACAATGTTTTGAGTGCGTTGCATTGAGTCCTACCGTAAAACGTGATTTTTCACCCTCAAAAAAAAAAGTCGTGGCCCAGCAATAATTTTTGCGTAAAGTTACTTAGTTTGATGTCCAGAATGCTTGGTTAAAGGCTTCGTTAAGGGTCTTGTTATACCCATTAAGTATATGTATTAAGGCGTGACAGAAAAATAATGCTGCGCGAACCATTAAAAATATTGAGATGACGTCAGTAAAAAGTTGATGTCATTAGGCACTGGCTTCGATATTTTGCGATTCTGTCCTATATTTTTTCCTTATTACATTTTGGGTAAGGAAAAATCAGCTTATACATACAGGGTGTAAACAGACCCTTCACATAGCCGTCAACCAAGCATTCTGTACATCAAAGTAAGTAACTTTACGCAAAAATTATTGTTGGGAAACGACTTTTTTTTTGGGGTGATAAATCACGTTTTAAGGTAGGACTCGATGGAAAGCACTCAAAGCATGCTGATGGATGCATTGAATAGTACAGGATTCATGGATTATTTAAAGAAAAGTTATAACATTAAAAACTTGTATTTAAAAAAAAAACTTGTGACTAAGTTGGAACTTTGACCCCCAATATCTCCGTAACTAGAAGGTTCCCAAGTATGGTCTAGAACTAAAAGAACAAGTGCTTTTCGGCTTCATTAAGGGTATCGTTATACCCATTAAGTATATGTATTAAGGCGTGACAGAAAATTAATGCTGCGCGAACCATAAAAAAAATTGAGATGAAGTCAGGAAAAAGTTGATGTCATTAGGCACTGGCTTCGACATTTTGCGATTCTGTCCTATATTTTTTCCTTATTACAAAATCGTTTTTGTGTTAGGAAAAAATCAGCTTATACATACAGGGTGTAAACAGACCCTTCACATAGCCGTCAACCAAGCATTCTGTACATCAAAGTAAGTAACTTTACGCAAAAATTATTGTTGGGAAACAGCTTTTTTTTTTGGGGTGAAATATTTCGTTGTAAAGTAGGACGCGATGGAAAGCACTCAAAGCATTGCGCTGATGGATGGATTGAATAGTACAGGATTCATGGATTATTTAAAGAAAAGTTATAACATTAAAAACTTGTATTTTAAAAAAAAACTTGTGACTAAGTTGGAACTTTGACCCCCAATATCTCCGTAACTAGAAGGTTCCCAGGTATGGTCTAGAACTAAAAGAACAAGTGCTTTTCGGCTTCATTAGGGGTATTATACCCATTAAGTATATGTATTAAGGCGTATCAGAAAATTAATGCTGCGCGAACCATAAAAAAAATTGAGATGACGTCAGGAAAAATTTGATGTCATTAGGCACTGGCTTCGACATTTTGCGATTCTGTCCTATATTTTTTCCTTATTACAAAATCGTTTTTGTGTTAGGAAAAAATCAGCTTATACATACAGGGTGTAAACAGACCCTTCACATAGCCGTCAACTAAGCATTCTGTACATCAAAGTAAGTAACTTTACGCAAAAATTATTATTGGGAAACGACTTTTTTTTTGGGTGAAAAATCACGTTTTACGGTAGGACTCGATGGAAAGCATTTAAAGCATTGTGCTGATGGATGGATTGAATAGTGCGGGGGTCATGGAGGTGTGTAAAGTAAAAATCTTACATTAAAAACATGTATTTAAAAAAAAAACTTGTAAATTTGACCCACAATATCTCCGTAACTAGAAGGTTCCCAGGTATGGTCTAGACCAAAAAAATGATCACAAAGACGGGGAGAACAAGTTCATTTTGGCTTCGTTAAGGGTATTTTATACCCATTATATTAAAGCGTAACATAAAAATTATACTGAGCGAACCCAAGTAAATTGAGATGACGTCAGGGAAAAGTTGATGTCATTAGACATTAAATGTCGAAGGCAGTGCCGCCTTCGACATTTTGCGATTCTGTCCTATATTTTTTCCTTATTACAATATCGTTTTTGGGTTTGGAAAAAATCAGCTTATACATACAGGTATGTCACCATTTCGGCATAACTAAGAAGATTTTGAAACCAAATTTTACACCTACAATATGAATTTTCCTCATTCCAAAAGAACATCATCATTCTCCTGTCCTCCCAATCAAACTCAAAGCATTTATTTCAATTAGACCATTACAGGCACTTTTGAATGTTAGAAAAACAAAGACAAAGAAAGCGAAGCTACAGTCCCAGTTACAAGGCATAATAACTTGTGAAAGTACTGTAGTTGTCCATTCCAAAGCTTAGATCTCTATGGAGAAGAACGGGCAAGGAACTCCATGGACACTCCTTTAAATCTTTTTTTTTTCTAGTCAGATTTGTCCCACTCTTTGGCAAAGGCCTCCCTCTTCTCTTTCCATTTCTCGCGAACCCGTGTGTCCTCGTTCCAGTTCTGATGGAACCTGTCCAGTTCGTCCCGCCCCATCTCCTTCGTGGCCTGTCGCGGCCCTGCCGCACTGTGTCAAGAAATCAAAATACATACACACCTACATAACATCACGCCTGTTATCCCCGAAGGAATATTCAGAGGCCAGTTATGTTTAAGGCCCATGTAATAAGGAGGGAGCCTATTACCATCAACCGGGCACAAACCCAGTCTTCGTGGCTGCTACTGAAAAAATCCTAATGGATAAACCCAATAACAATTTACCCGACCTGGGAATCGAACCCAGGACCTCATGCTCAGCAGTCGCGCTTGAGACCACTAGACCAACGGCAATCCAAATATTGAATTTAAAAAAAAAAAAATTGTTGCTAAAAACTGTTTGAGATCGGCATAGCTCTTCATAATATTCCACATTTCTGTATTAATCGTCTTCTCACTAGTGAGCCGCTCTCTAGTCATATCATCTTTCACACAGTCCATCCACCATTTCTTTGGTATTCCCCTACTATAACCAAACATTCACGCTCAAAACTTTCCTCACAACCATTTCCTTATTCACTCCACACAGACATATCACACGCCCATACCTGACAACCGATACCCGACCTTATACCAAAATTTCCTGGTACAAAATTGATTACGGAACTGAAAAAGTCCCCTGTAAAATAATTCCAGACTTTAAGTACCTACGTAAATATAGCATATGTTCCTTCCCTAGTACACATGGATCTCCCCGGAACCAAAACTAAATGCTTACGTAAATTTAATGTAAACATTTACATATGGTATGTGCTATGTGACGTTTCGCACGTATGTTCGGGTCAATTCGGTTGAATTCAGAATCACTACGAGGTTGTGTGTGACACAAAGTAGTATGGGCAGAAGGTCAACTGTAGACAAAGGGCAACCGCATACATAAACTACTTTTAAAAAGAAAATGACCAAAATGTATAGAGCAACGGTGCCTTTTTGTTTTTTCGCGGCCACTACATAGATACATAGCTATGATTAACTATACAATGTGACCGGTCTTGGACTAGCGATACTTTTGGTACTTATATGACAAATTATACAAATTTGTTGATTTGCAAAGAATTTGTTGACAAAAAATTGTTGATTTGCATATTTTTTTTAAATATTTTTCTGGTGTTTAATTTTTTTTTTAAGTTTTGATAATTTGAACCCATTATTTCATAATGTTAACGATAGATAACATTTTTGCCCTCCTTATAATCCTATTTTTATCTCAGTAAGACCAAAACTTTGAGACATATGATTTTTTTTGTATGAAAAAACAAAATGGCTGCCAAATAGCAGGGAAGTGGATTGGACCCAAGTGTGTAGTGTATTAAAACTGTTGTTTTATAAATACCTAGAATATCGCTAGTTCATGACCTGACACATTAGAAACATATAAGGAAAAATAGCATAACAAACATAATTTTGTAAATCAGGTTATACAAGTTGTATTAATGCACCTGTTGACCTACACTTTCAAAATGTATCGAAAAGCAATTTTTTTTTTTAAATTACCGATTAAAAGAACATGTTTGTGGTAACTTTTGGGTGTCGACTTTCATACGCATTGCTATTATAAGGTGCGCTTCCCTGGTACGCAGGGCGTGGGGCAGCACCAACAGTATCTCAAACATGTTTGCCAGCCGCCTGGACTGTGTCAATGTGGGTCGCTGTTGTGCTATCACTCATGGGTTGGCGCAGCAGTGAGCCACCGTTATGTCTTGTGTTGTTTTGTTTTTATCACTGCTTAGTACATAGTCGTAAGTTTTACTAACAGTTTTTGAGTTATGACTCAAATAAAGAGAAATTCTATTCTACTCTTCTATTTTTATTTATTTTACTATTTATGTACACACAATAGTAAAATAAATAAAAATAGAAGAGTAGAATAGAATTTTTTTTATGGCTCCATAGAACTCGATTCCTACCGGCTTCCCTTTGAAAAATGGCACAGTCAGTATCCTATAGACAAATAATATAATCACATTAAAGATATGTGCTCCGGCTTACCTCTTACAAAAATTGACCCTTCGCTACTGCACAGTAGACAACACAGGAAAATAACAATATGGCTACATAGGTACTGCTGATTTCATAAGAAATTTCTGCCAGCAGACCCGCAAAAAGGGGAAATGAAAAAGAAATATAGACAACTAGCGACCCGCCCCGGCTTCGCGCAGGTGCAATATATACATATAAACCTTCCTCTTGAATCACTCTATCTATTAAAAAAAACCGCATCAAAATCCGTTGCGTAGTTTCAAAGATTTAAGCATACAAAGGGACATAGGGACAGAGAAAGCGACTTTGTTTTATACTATGTAGTGATAGTGTGTGAGAAAAGGAAAAGAATAATGTATTATGTGCCTTACACATAATACTATTTAATATACATATAAGTAAATATTAATATATACTTACTATACTCTTACATCCTATTCATTAAATGTTCCTGAATAAATGAAAAAGAAAATAGTCTTTAAGTGGAAACAACGCTTTTTGGTTCTTATTCTCCTTTGTCTCGTTCTTATTCTTGTTCAAATTATATCCGACCAGGGGGCCTACCATGACATCTTATAGAAAGAGATGGCGCTAGACGACCTATATAGCTCTATCTCTTACCCACACCGGATTTACTCCTGCTTTAAGACGTCATAGTAACCCCCTGTATGTAGCCATTAGATAAACTCCCCAACTCTTTTTTTTTTGTTTGGATACAAGGATTAGAATATAGTTTAAACTAGCTTTTGCCCGCGACTTTCGACCTCGTGAAACTATTATAAAAATATTACTTCCCCTATTTGAATCGGATTTTGTTTACAATTTCAAGGGTTATATTTTTATTTGCACGGATCCCTGATACTTTTTCTCAAATAAAAGTAGCCTCTAAGTTACGCCTTATAACATCAGCTATCTGGCAGTAAAAGTCCCGTCAATCTGTCCCGCCGTTTCGGATTTTAGCCGGGACAAACAGACAAAAATAAAGATTTTTTTGTAAATACATTGAGTAAAAGGCTGTTATTTTGAAATAACAAACAGACATATAAATTTTATTTATTTGATGTATTTCTCTCTTTCTCCAGCTAGCGATCTGAGTCAATCATGATCAAACGCCAGTCGCTAGTGCGTTTGCACTCGCTGTACGTGAAGCGTGTCTATGTGTGTGTTTTAGTTCAAGGTGCGGACCTTCTGTACATACCTATCTATTTTGTTATCGTCACCCGTAAATTCGAGGAATACGGATATCCCCCGATGTTATCCTCAAACGAATTCTAGATAGACGGTTTAAAGTTCATAATAATAAAACTTTGAACGTTTGAATATAAACTAAACTAGCTATGTTATTGGAAATTGTTATTATTGTCAACATCAAGATTTGATTTTCTCAACTATGTTGGAGTCGCCTTCCAGTCGAATTACCTCAATAGCAGTATGTTACATGGGGCGACTGCCTGTCTAAGCTCCACAACCAAACTCTTGGAAGGACTGGTAGCCAATTATTGTACCATTATAGACATTAATTGTTAAAATTGACATTGACACACTACCAATTTGCATATACATATATATATGTATATATTTTTTTTTTTGTTAGCCCGTATTGTCCTTCAATTGATTGACACGATGGTGTGCTTCTTCTCGCCAATCCGCGGGGAAACCATCCAAGACGTCCCGCCATCTTATCTTCGGTCTACCGCGACCCCGTCTAGCTGTTTCAGGGCTCCAGTCTTGCGATATTCGGGCCCACAGCTGTGGGTGGGTGTGTGATTTTATTTGCATTGCATTTTTTTTTTTTAAATACGGCACTCTCTTACATCTGTTAAATTGGTAGTAGGCAAACTCATTCAAGTATTTACGAGCCTTAGACGGGACAAGACGTGTCGAGTTCCAGTAGTGCGCGTAGCAAAAGACAAAGAAAGAAGGTAGACAGATTTGTCTGCTCCTAACAATTTATTTACCATCATCCTTTGCAACAGCGTCGAAATATCGGGAGCTCAAAATAATGAACAATCACGGAAGATATTCCGTAAGTGGCAGTATAAGTTGAGTTGTAAACCGTGAAAGCTTAAAACAGTGTCCACTCTATAATTCTTTTAAATCTCTGCTACTTACTAGGACTATTTAAACTAATATTTTCAATGTTGTTAAACAACACACAAAAACTCACGACCTTATCCCATGGGGGTCAGCAGAGACTGTACAACCCCACCTGCTACGATCCTTACGTATATGTAATCGTCTTGCGTTGTCGACGTTCATATCAAACATACTATCAAGCTATATCTAGTTAAAGAAGTAAATAATGAATCAAGTCTATTTACCTATTATTTATCGTCATACCTACACAATAGTTCTGTGTATGCTTTGAGGAACATACATCCGGATCATTTTATCCCGCTCAATGGATATCCCCGGTTTTTATTTTGCCTCATTTCATATGGCAAAAACATTGGGATTACTTGATTTTATTCAATTGTTTACTTGCTTGTTGCCACGTATGGTTCCTATCGGTTACTGATTTGGGAAAATGACGCAGTTCGCGTAATAGATGATGGTGATTGAATATTACTAGCCATGTTTGTAGTAGTAGCGAAGGGGCAATTTTTGTAAGAGGTAAGCCGATCAGGCCGATGTTTAGGTTAAGCCGTGCTTGCCTAGGTTGGCCTGTGGATGGGTGACCGCCCATTACATACCGAGATTCCTCCGTGCCTCGGAAAGCACGTTAAGCCGTTGGTCCCGGCTGTCATTTGTAGTTCTTGACAGTGGATACATAGTCAGAGGCCCAAAAAAGCCTGACAACCAGTCTTACCAGAGGGTATCGTATTACCCAGTACTAACTGGGTTGTGGAGGTCAGATAGGCAGTCGCTCCATGTAAAATACTGGTATTCAGCTGCATCTGGTTAGACTGGAAGCCGACCCCAATATAGTTGGGAAAAGGCTAGGCAGATGATGGTAAGCCGGAGTACGTATCTTTAATGTGATTATGTTATGTGTCTATTGAATACTGACTGTGCCGCTTTCCAAAGGGAAGCCAGTAGGAATCGAGTTGTATGCAACCTTCGCCACTGGTTTGTAGGGCCTGACTCGTCTCAGCTACGGGCCTGTTTTCAACTGTGTTGGGGTCTTCCTTATTTTACATGGAGTGACTACCTAACTGACCTTCACAACGCAATTACTTGGATACACAACAGCTACCCCTTGGCAGGAATGGCTGTCTGATTCTTGGGCTTCTGACTAACCTTAACGATAGTCTAATGTGATCTACGAATGACTGCCAGGACCAACTGCTTTTCACGTTCTTTCCGAGGCTTATTTTATACAACATTACATTTAGTATATGCGAAACCTGATACACGTGTCTAGTATTTTTATGTAAAGAATCTATGTACACAATTTCAAAACTGTATCATGAAAAATCACAAAGTTATAGGCTTGTTCTGTTACCTAGTTGCCCGCACTAAAACGCGGTCACCACGCAGCGCGCGCCTCCAGCTTCGTCTTGAGCTCATTGATAATAATAATTTGGCAGTAGGTACCTAAATTATTGCGATAGGTACTCAAAGTCGCTCGGTATCCAATGTTATATTTATAACATGGTTTAAAAATTATTAGAATCGATTCAGTTACTTATTCTGAACATACTATATTCAGGTTTCGCATATACTAAAAATAATGTTGTATAAAGGCTTGGTATAATTACAGTACCCTTAACGAAGCCAAAAAGTACTTGTACTGCCCGTCATTGCCGTCTTTTTTTTTGTTCTAGACCATACGTGGGTACCTTCTAGTTACGGAGATATGGAAGGCTAAAATTCCAACTTTTACACCCGTTTTAAAAACCACCATTTTACTTTACTTAACTATAACTAAACTATCGTATTAGGTAAGCCTGGGATGATAGTGATAATTATGTATTTTAAATAAATAAATAATAAATCATAGGTGAAAAGGTGTAAAAATAATCATAGGTGGAGTGTATCTTAATTGTAAAATTAACAGATCATGTACGAAACACTACGCTGCGCTCCAAAACGCAAATCGTTGACGTGGCTCAAAAGGCTGCCCAACTTAAATGGGACTGGGCAGGACATGTCTGTCGCATGCCGAACGAACTGTGGGCGCGTAAAGCTCAGGATTGGTGCCCTGAAACAGTGACACGGGGTCGCGGCAAACTGGATGTCTTCCCTGAGAATTGGAAAGAAGTAGCACAGAAGCGTGAGCTTTGGAAGGAGTGGAGGGAGGCCTTTGCCCAGCAGTGGGACAATGTGGGCTAGCTATAATAATAATATAATAATAAATAATAAATACTTGCATGACCACTGTAGGTACTATGCAAGATGTTTTGGGTGCGTTACATTGAGCGGTACAGTAAACCATATATTTTCAGACCCAGAGCAGTCGTTTCCCAGCAATATATTTTTGCGCTGTATAACTTAGTTTGATGTACAGAATGCTTCGCTGACGGCTTCGCGAAGGAAGCGTTTACACCTTGTATTCATTACCGCCACCGTACGTAGATTACGTAGATTTTTTCACACCAAAATTAAAAGTCAGACAGAGTACTAAGTAAGATGACGGCTACATCTTGTAAAACCAGTATCTTGTATTTCTGGTTTTTAAATTGACGCAATTCGCGTCATAGATGATGGGATTTAAGATAACTTCCCAATTAACCTTTTTTGTTTGCATCTGACTGCTACTACAGTCAGAACGAAAGTAACCGAACTCAAAATTACGGCGAATAGAGTGAAATACCTAAACCTATTGCCCCCGTAGCATGACCACCGTAGACAAGGATTTCTTTGACGGAAGAATCGACAAAATGACAGATTGTGTCGACACAATGACAGATTTCTTTGCACTATCTGTCATTTTGTCGATTCTTCCGCCAAAAAAATCCTTGTCTACGGTGGTCATGCTACAGGGGCAAATAACATAGGCTATCGGCATGTGAATGACGCTTTCATTTCCGCGCGTTTGAGCCCTCCCTCCGCATTTCTTGAAAGAGTTTTAAACGAATAAATATGAAACCTTTTTTAATACATTTTGGTTTGCACCAATTGAAAATAGTCCAAAAAATCTACTGGCAACTTACAACCTGACACTGACCTGCAAATTGCAAAAGCACGTAAAAAAATGAATGTCACGGGCTACCCTGGTGCTTCCACCTTAAGTCCCACGTATACAGGGTGTAACAAGACCCTTAACGAACCCGTCAACCAAGCATTCTGTACATCAAACTAAGTAACTTTACGCAAAAATTATTGCTGGGAAACGACTTTATTTTTTTGGGTGAGAAATCGCGTTTTACGATAGGCATCAATGTAACGCACTCAAAACATTGTGCTGGTGGATGCATTGAATAGTACGTCGGTCATGGAGGTGTTTAAAGTAAAAATCTTCATTAAAAAACATGTATTAAAAAAAAACTTGTGAAAAGGTTGAAACTTTGACCGCCAATATCTCCGTAACT
The DNA here is from genome assembly GCA_905163415.1 of Noctua fimbriata. Taxonomy (NCBI): domain Eukaryota; kingdom Metazoa; phylum Arthropoda; class Insecta; order Lepidoptera; family Noctuidae; genus Noctua; species Noctua fimbriata. The sequence continues at coordinate 11,143,786 of LR990945.1, read as the reverse complement.
AGAAGGTTCCCAGGTATGGTCTACAACAAAAAAATTATCGCAATGACGGGGAGAAAAAGTGCTTTTCGGCTTCGTTAAGGGTTTTGTTACATCCTTTTATTACGTGGGTCTACGAGTGTTGCTAACCGGGCACAAATTCAAACCCAGGACTAAAAGCTACTAAGCAATTCCTGGTTTTCGCATTAAATAGGGTTTTTCAACAAGGGCGGGTATATGTTGAAATGAAATAAAACAAGCTGTGTGTGGGGTATTAAAAAAATCTTTTTTTATTTAAAAGGTCCACATGTGCCATTAAGTGTGGAATATGACATCGTTCAAATGCCCGCCACAACTTCTTACAGTGGCACAGATCCGAGTGGTCCAATTTTCATTGACTCTTCTACATAGAACCGGCTGTGCACGGCGAGAAATCGACTGCCTCGGGTTCTGCTGTACACTTTCACGAACCGCGACGATGTTCTCGGCCGATCTTGCGTTCCTTGAACGTACGGGTGTTTACCGAACCGGTCGTCTCAAATTTGGCCACGAAACGTTGAAAAGTCGACTGTGAAGGACCAACAGGTCTACCGTAAAATGACACTCATTTTGATAATATTTTTTTATCATTTGATCGTGCAGTATAATCGTGTAACTTGCCATGGTGATTTGGCATAAGCAACTGAATAATAAACAAAATATTTGATAGATGTCACCAAAACAATGGCCGCCACGGGCCGCCAAATCTACCCGCGCTTATTGAAAAACCCTGTAGTTTCAACTTCACAGAAGTAGCTATTTATTCAGAGTTTTGTCGACTTTTTATTCATGTTAATAGCGTTTAGATGTGAACTCGTCATAACGTGTCAACATTATGTCAACGTCATAATGTAAAAAAGAATAAGTCATCGCTTAGAATAATACCTTCACAATCTATAATGAAGTGCACAATGACTATGACACTGTAATCGATTCGTTATCGAAAAGTTCATGACTAACAGCTAATATGAGAAATACCAACTTGGAAATACCTGTATTAAAGGATCCCTAACTAGGTAATATTACGACCGGTTTTAAGAGGCGCCATCTTTGAGGAAAAGATGCTTACGTAGCACCTGTTTAGCTACCTGTCATTTTTTTAATGAAACAAGACGTAAGCCGATGGGGTTTTCCATTGCTAAAAAATCTCGCATCCAGCGAATTCTCGCAGCCAAGTAGTCATTGGTCAACCTGGCGAACTTTTGTTCCTACAAAAAACAAGGTGTAAACATGCCCCTCACGAAGCCGTCAACCAAACATTCTGTACATCAAACTAAGTTACACTGCGCAAACATAATTGCTGGGAAACAACTTTTATTTTGGTGTGAGAAATCACGGTTTTCGGTAGCGCTCAATGTAACATTGACTAGAAAATAGTAAAGTTTAGAACTTTGATCTTCAATTTAGAACTTTGACCACATCTCCGTACATAACTAATAGTTCCCAGGTAAGGCCCAAACCAAAAAAAAAAGATCGCTATGGAAGAACAAGTGCCTCTAGACTTCGTTAAGGGTGTTTTCAAACCCTTTATAAGATAATGTCGAGCCAGCGACACATACAAAAAGAACGGACCCTCCTGTGGTAGGCCTACCAATACTACGCTTTCCAGTACGCCATCGTCACTTCACAAACATATTTAGCAATGAGGATGATGACAATGAAACAAATGGCGGTGGCGCTAGTGGTGCTAGTTCCAAGCATCGTCATTGGTTAAAAATCAATGACACTTTCAAAGTAGCTTGACCTCATTGGTCAGATTGAGACATAGCTACGAAATCAAAAATCAAAATATTTTATTTGACATAGGCCTACATGAGCATTTATAAAACGTCAAGAAAAGGTGCATGGTTCGGGTTGATCGTTTCCTGTGCAGAAGGACCGGCAAGGAACTCCACGGTTACTCTTTTCAAAATTATTTGGTTTTACAATATTATCATGTCACAGCATACGGTCACTCGGTCAGGCCTCTTCAATGAGCTTTGACAGACCTTTATTCTACCGACTATGTCGGAAACCTAGGTCCTCTAGGGAATGGATCTCTTCAGAAAAATGAACAGAAGCAAATGAGCAATGATTTTTAAGCTTCGTTTCTTTTGTTTCAGCCCAGCTGACAGCATATTAAAAGTGCGAGAAATGCCGTGGAAGACTTTCGAATATTATATCGAGAGGGATGTGAAAAATCTAGACTGATGATAATGAGGTGTCTAGGTTCAAAGTCGGGTTAATGAAAGCTATTGGTAGAATACTAGTAGAAGGTCACAGGGTATACGTGGAAGGGAAATCTAGGATCGATGATGTTGAAGAGTTGAGATGATTAAAAGGCTAACAAGAGAATTTATCTTTGTTTCTTTTCTGCCCAATTTTTTAACCCATTCTTGACCACTGTACCAATTTGGGAACACTTAATAAATGAAGGTAGATAAAAAAGGTTTTGACAATAGTTAATATTATGTCACTGTGTTGTGCAGTCGAGAGTGTGTTCAATAAGTAATAACAACGGATTATACAAATTTGTTCAAAAATCTTACTTTTTGGCGTCACTGATGTTCGTTATCCGGAGGAAAGTACAGGTAAGCGTGCTTTTGTTATTATTATTTATTACAGATGATGAATATCGTGAATATTGTTTATATTTTCATAAAATAAGTAACTTACCTAACATCCAAAGCTATTTTATTGCAGTTATTTTACATGTATGTAAAAATATAGTGACATAAATATTGGTGTGCCAATTTGGGTACAATGGCTACAAGTGTACTAAAAATAACCATTTTATTTACAGAATCAATATGAATAGCAAGCAATATTTTAGTGGCACTAATGACTTCAGGGGCTTAGAAACTATCAGCAGAATAGCAGAGGATAGTGACGACGACTTGGACTATGATTTAGCCATCATTCCACCAGAGCTAAGCATCGTGACTGACGAAGAAGGTGATGATGATGTGGCACCTAGTGTCCTACCAAACGATGTCCCTGGTAGTATCGAGGTATTTTTTAGCAACGTGGGTAATCGTTCGGAATCCGAGAATAGCAAACCCTAAACCTTGGCCAATCTTGGCTTGAACCTTTGGCGGCTAAAAGGTCACGATCTTCCTTTAGATCGGCTCAACCAGAGCAGCCCACTGTCTCTGTGCGCCGATAGTCATCGAGTCTCCCGCTTTGGCGAAAGTGTTCACCGAATTACTCGACAACCTTCGAACAAACTGACTATATATTAGTTCTCTAAAATCGCGTCAAGCAGGAACTACTAGATTTGACACCCGTTTCAATATTTGAGAAGCTTTTTCACGAAGAAGTTTTTACAATGATTGCTGAGCTTAGCAAGTTGTATGCCACTCAAAATAATCGTCACAATTTCAATGTCATTGCTACAGAGCTGAAAACTTGTCGGGCTATCACAAACAACCTCGAGAACATATGTATTAGTTTTTAGATGAGGATATTGGTGTCGCAGTGGTGTCAAAATCTATGTCCAGAAACAGATTTAGAGAAGTAAAACGAAATTTGCATAAAACAGTATTTGCACAATGGCGAGCAATCACGATTGGTACGAGCCAGTAGAATCCACAAAAAGAAAGTGCATTGAAAGAAAAGAAAAGGCTGTTGTGAACATTCCTCATCTGTTCCAAAATAAAATACAGGTATGGGTGGAGTGGATGAACTTACATGATTGATATGACCATGTCAAACACATGGCGATTGCACGAAATTGCTAAAGAAGAACCAATAAAGCAGTTACTATTCCGCTGAAGTGTCGCCAGACACTACCTCAAATTATTATCCCAAAGTCCTGGTCGCCGCATCAAGCAATATTGAAAGATTACAGTTGGATGGGGTTGATCACGTCCCTAAAAAGCTTCCAAAACGAGTGCGATGTGCTGTATGCCATATGAGAGGCCGCTGGGCTTGCAAGAAGTGCAAGAAAACCCTGTGTATTGAAAAATCGTGTTTCGCTAATTTTCACTCATAAGGGGCCATTGTGCCAATTTGGGTACACCACTGTAAATTCATGAAAAAAAAGTTTTTTTTTTTTTTTTGTTTTACTATTTACTGTTGTAGCTACTAAATTTCAATTAATAAAATAATTTTGAAAATCCGCTCAGTAGTTTTGATTTGGCCACGAATGGGTCGCAAAGACGCTTACACGTTCCATATAAGTGAACCTTACGTGCCACCGTCTACTCTCACGACACGAATCATGTGACGCACAGTTGGCCGATTTTTTTAACATAATATCAAGCCTGTAGTCCTCATGAATCACACATCGAAATTTTTCCTCATGTTCGTTGTGTCGTTAGCTCCTTGAGTTATGAGTCGAACTACACGATAACTGACAAATGCTTGCACTGACTGGACAGGTCCGCTCAAATCTATGTGATTATTTCTTCAAAAGACCATCTGAGACAAATCTGCATGGTCCTTATGTGACTTGACCAAGATTATGCTTTAAAAGAGACTGACCTCTGAGTTTGTTTCGGCTGTTTCTTCTCAGACTAGTCAGGTACGAAACATGACGACCGGCCTAATCTTGATTTATAAATATATTTATTTTGACGTGTTTCGGTGCCTAGCTTTGTTATAGCCCCTTGTCGACGTGGTCGATCACCAACCCGATGGACCAGACTCCATCAAGTCTATCACCAGGATCCCAGTTGCGGAATGTACTCGCCATGGAGATAGAGAGAGGTGAATAAGGGTCGAGAAGGCAGCGACCTCAGTTATGGGCGACCCTCCCATGACCACGAGTACTATGCCAAGAGTGAACGACTAAGAAGAAGAATAGGGGCCAGCCTATTGCCATCAACTGGGACCAAAAATAAACTCTTTGCTGCTATGCTACTGAGAAATTCCTGTTCCAGCCGTTTAATTATTTCTCGATCTCAAGTTGCTACGAGCAACACAATATCATTGTTATTTTTTTCTCAATTAAAAAACCTGTTACGCTGGATATATTACAAGAAAAACCCAAAACGTACGTACGTAACGAATACTCAGTGAAACTTGAACGAGGTATTTTTTTATAAAAACTAATCAAGTTTTTATAAAGTCCCTCGAAGTTATTATCTCAGAAAAACCGAGCTACGGATTATTATTTTAATAATACCGTTATTACTATTACCAATTCCGTTATTATTATTGTAGCCAAACCGGTCTTTTAACACGCTCTATTCCTAACATCATTTTAGCTAAAAGACGTCTGATGCTGGTCTTAATCTTACTAGACCTCTTTTTTGGTGAGGGAATCCCGTGCTTATCTTCCGTTCACCTCGGAGAATATGACTTAATAACAGTATAAACATCACCTCGAAACTAAGTAGGTACATGGCGAGAGTGCAGCCGCTCGTGTCGCGCTGCAATATGCGAACTGCGAATAGATACCTACCTACGTGTTTTCTGCACTTCATCGTGGAAGACGAGTTTTGACCGTGGGGCGCGGTGTTCCGTCACTTCCACGGGTAAGTGCCACAGGAACACACAGTGGCATAGCGCACAAGGGAAGTAACATAGTACTAACATAGTTTTTAATAACATAATTTGTTTTTTCACGATATACAGGGTGGCGGCGACAATACGAATATAAATTAAACTACGTGTACCTACCTCACGATGTTCCCAGTTTGCATACAAAAAATCGTTTGAATATATCCAATAGTTTAGTCACAAGACATTATTTTTCATTGTCAGCATTTTCTACATGGTGTAGGCAGATTAATAGGCTAACACGACCCCCGCATCGCCGCGGTCGGTAGCAGGTCTAGACAAAATTAAAATCAAATAACTATGACAATATATTTGTGAGTGTTTTTCTCGCAACAAAAGTGTAATTAGCTGCTGGCTGCCCGTTCCCGATCTGTCCTGCGTGTGATTATAATTCCATTTCCAACCTACTCTGTGGTTCCTGGATGTACGGTCAGCAACCGCACATTGTACCTTAGCCTAGTTTAAATACTGCAAATTTTGTTAATTTATAAAAATGTAATATCATCACGTAAGTAAGTACGTTAGTCTTCGGTTTAATATCGAGCTCGCGCAACATCCAACATTTTGAAACATTTTCTATTATTTTCTTATTTCATTAATTTAGTGCAATTTCGTATTAAATACCTTTTTTTAAACATTAACATTTATTTTATTAACATTCAACATTAAGTGTAAAGGCTCATGCCCTTACACTGGACGTATAGCCCGACAAAACAGTTTAGATGATGGCGAAACGGGCAACTACATATTTCGTACCTGGCAATGCCACGTTTTCTGTCAAACTCGGCTGTCATTGGCGTGCCAGAAAGTCGCTGACAACCATCGGACAACGCCCTTATTTTTTCCATACTCTATTTTACCAAACATGATGAGAGCAAATTCAGAGAAATGGAGTAAAGTAATGATTGACTGGTATCCAAGGGACAGTAAACGCAGCAAGGAGAAACAGAAAAGAAGATGGGAAGATGAGCTTAAGCAAACAGCGGGCTCCAATTGGAGGAGAGTGGCTCGTGACAGAAAACAGTGGAAGGAGCTAGAGGAGGCCTTTGCCAAAAGGCACACTGAATTGAGGGACATATTATAGCAACAGATAAAGAAACAGAATCAATTCAGAATAAAAGGGCAATTTATATTATATTATATTTTACCAAACTGTACAAAAATTAAATCTTACTAGAAACTATTATAAATGTGAAATTGTTGTTTGATGGATACCTTTTACGCAAAAACTACTAAACAGATTTGGATGAAGTTGGCAACACAGTTTATAATCTGCTGAATTAACACATGTTTGTATAGGATACGTTTTATCTCGATAGTACGAACCCGAACAATATTACCGAACTCTGTACGGGCCAAACCGCTGCATGGCACAAACACGTATTCATCTTTCCACTACACTGCAAAATGCCAATATGTAGTTAGTTTTATTTTAACGTAGCAACACTAACCCAATCTGATAAATATAATAGCTCTATAGTATATCATGAAAAGTACGTTGTTATAAATGAATGTATCTAATAATACCTCAATATTAAGTTTCTAAGGAAAACGATACAGAAATCCACAGGCAGACATAGTATTCTGGTGTAGGTACAGACCAGCACATCAAGCTACTACAATCTGTCAAATTTCTTTAATGAATTTTCAACTTTGTCGTTAAAACGTTAGGTTCAAGGTTAATTGGGAAAATTTGACAGTTTCGGGTAGCTTGGTGTGCTGGCGTCTGTATCCACTCTGTATTTCTCATAATAATCTATTATAGGTACCTACTTTGTTGTATTTCATCGTAAGTATTATATTTTAAGCTTTCCAATCATTTACTAAGAACTACGGTTTGCGTATTTCTGCATAAGTGCACATATCAGAATAAATTGACGTCATAACCTTAGGTAAAGATTTTATTTACTACCATGTCTACCTAGGTACTATACTGTCTGGCATCCAGTCGTTTCAAAGGGTTTTGTGTTAACCATTATTACCGAAATTTCTCCGTACCTCGGAAAGCACGCTAAGCCGTTGGTCCCAGGGCACGCCACTATAGTGGCGATAAGTCCCCTCTTTGGGCAATGGCTAGTGAGGCGCCACGGCTCCCTCACCTTCCGCCTGACGCAGGTCCTCACCGGACACGGTTGTTTCGGGAGGTTCCTGCACCGAATCGGGCGGGAGGAAACACCCGAGTGTTTCCATTGTGAGGATCGTCCGGAGGACACGGTGGAGCGCACCGTGGAGATCTGCCCCGCTTGGGCGGGGCACCGCCGTGTCCTCGTAGCGGCGATTGGCGGCGGCGATCTCTCGCGTCCGGCCCTGGTTCAAGTCATGGTCTGGAGCGAGAGGGAATGGGAAGCCGTTACCTCCTTCTGAGAAGCCCCGGGCTTCGGGGGTCACGTGGTGGCTTCCGGCCACCCTAGGCGCGGGCCTATGGATGGCAAGTAAAGGGCTAGCTCGCCGTCCAGCCGTCTTATGACGACAGGCCGTGTCGAAGGCGCGCACGAGTTGTAAGCTGACTCCTACATAGTTGAGAAAAGGTTTGACAGATGATGTTTCCCGCTATCCTGAAAAGACACCTAAGGGTTGCGCCTCCTCTGGCAGCTTCAGAACCGCCATTTGCTAAAGCGGCAGTATCGACGATGCGTTCAGCAGCATGCTCTGTTTCTCCCTCTCGTAAATGACGGCTCTGAACAACAGAAAAAGACGCGTTGTGATTCCGTGCAGCTAGATTTGACGCAACTATAATGCAGCAGCTTCTATATTTAGCAGTAGATTTCCACTGTCTGATGTTATCAAAAGCATTTCCAAACTCTCCGCATTTTCCTACAATTCCGGTAATTTTTTTATTAAGTATGGTTGGTTACGCGTCGAAAAAACACTTGCAAGACATAATTTTCCAATACCACTTTCTTTGGGAAAACCTAATCGATAAAATTGGAAATGAGTAAGAAGTTGTTTTTACGCTTGAGTTAGCCTTAGACGTATTATGATGACAAATCGGAAACGATCATGTTATTCGTCATTGCATTGTTGCTAAATTGAGCGCGTGGCTAAATATAAACAGCTGCTCGGTTCGATCTTCAGGTTAAGCCGCGCTTGCCTAGGTTAGTCCGTGAACGGGTGATCACCCATTACTTATATACCGAGTTTCCTCCGTGCCTCGGAAAGCATGTTAAGCCGTTGGCCCCGGCTGTCATTTGTAAATCGTTGACAGTTGTTACAGATATGTTAGTTGACTGCAACGACACGCAAAAATAACATTTTGGCAGTTTCGACCATAATATTTTTAGAATTCATTGACTGTTTGTTATGATAATAGATGGAGAGGGAGAGGAAGGTCAAAGAAAAGATGGATGGCTTGTGTGAGGCTGACAGAGGAAAGTGTAAGAAAAAAACGTGTTGCGCCGACCCCAAGTAACATAGGACATGGGTGGAAAGATGATGAATAACTGTTATGATGACTAACACAATCATTTAGTTAATTGGTCTGTATTCATTAGCAATATTAGTGCTAATTGTTTACGAATTAATTATTCTTGGAAAATTAAAACGGAACGTGGTATCGGTATTGCTAGTTCTATTCTCCCTTATTAATGGGGAAAATATTTTAATTAAGATAATTTTATTAGGTACAGATAGGTACCTCTCCAACCTCATTGGTCATCTTTCCTGGATGGTTATTCTCTCCAAGCAGTCGTGGGTTCGAACCCACGCAGGCATTTTGTGCGATTTATTTCATCACCACTGCTCTCAAAAACGGTGAAGGAAAACATCGTGAGGAAACCGGCATTTCCTAGAACCAAATATTCGAAGACATGTGACTTGTGCCGACCCGCACTGGGTTCCGTTTTTGTCGACTGAGTTACGGAACCCTAAAAACTGTCGTAACACAGACATAACAAGTTTTGTGTGTACTTCTACCTTCCGATGGCAAAAATCTTTAACATTCATTCATTAAAATCTTTATCATTCATAACACGGTGACATATTTTCGTTTTCGCAGAGTACTAAGGAAGGTTTTTTGAAGTTGAGAGGGGTTTTATCCAAAAACCTGATATTTTTGAGTTAAGACATTTTTTAGAGGACATGCATAAGATTTCAAAATCCGTGGCTGTCTTATTTTGAGTATCGTACAGTAATTTTACCTCAGTGTTTTCAACTAAAATATCCAGAGCATGGCTGTCGAGAGAATGCATAATCAGACTGTAATTTTCCCACTGCTGGGACACATGGCCTCCTCTCTATGAGAGGGAATGGGCTATAATCCACCACGTGGGTCCAGTGCGGGCAAGTAGATGTCACATATCTTCGAATTTTTGGTTCTAGGACATGACGGTTTCTTGACGATGTTTTCTTTCACAGTTTTGAGAGCAGTGGTGATGAAATATGTTAGACCAAGCAAAGGGCCTGCCTGGGTTCGAACCCACGACCCAGAAGTCGCCACCAATACTCTTGTGTCACAAATTTCGCTAAACCGTGCATAGCAATACTCCGCCAGCAATACTCTTGTGTACTATAGCTACACAAGCGACGGTTGCCCGCAAAACTCCATTGAATGACGTTTCTGATTAACATTCGCTTTTACAAATAAGCAGGTAGGTAAGTACAAACGATATCGTCATAGGTAATTTATAAACTCTAGGTACAGTTCGTGGTGCCTAACCGTATTTTCCCCGTTGACAACTCCAATAGAAAAAATCATAAATTAATAAATAACCTAGATAAGAAGTATTAAATAAAATTATACTGTGTGTCCAATTAAGGTAAACTAGCGTTGAACACTTAATTTAGATCAACACGTCATTATGACGTACAACATGGGGAGACGAAGGATATGATAATCTGAAGTCGAGCAAAAGTGACGTACTAGCAGCCACGAAATCTTATTTGCGCTCGGTTAGTGGCAATAGACAAAAAATAACTGGCGAAATGTGGGTAGGTGAGTATACTATAAGATAAACCTTTGTCTAATCCTTTTGAGACTAAAGGCGTGATGCTATACGGCAAACCTAGGGGCTTACCGTACTTTTACTTATGGACAAGCAGGCTGTTTAAAAACCCGAACATCATGAAGAGTAGTAGGTTTTAGGAGCAAGCCCAACTTGTATGAAAGTACCGCCACTAATCCATATCTGGATATTTGGAACTTACATTGTTAATTACTAATAAATTATTGGCTCTTAATAAGCCTACTTTTCTTGACTCCGTGTGAGTCAAGAAAAGTTCAGTTGTAAAGCGTCGTCTCTGCCACTCATGCTTATAATTATGGCTGTCTGCGACAAAAACGTAATTACCATTTTATAGGCTGCGACTTAAGTTCAGGAAAATTAACATACCTAGGAACACTAACATATGCGAACAAATACCGCAAAGAAATCTTTGTCACGCTATTTTCAACCACATTATATTTGGGATTTTGTTTATTCAAATTAGCCAATAAAACAGTTCGAACGTAGTGGTACTGTCTGACTGAGCGAACCTATAAGGCTTACTTTTCGAAATCGAAAAATATTCTCAACTAAAATAGTTAATCGTCTTCCTGCCCTTGTCCCATTCTATTTGGGGTCGAAACTAGTTAATAATAATTCATTTAATTTTGCGGACAGACAAACGTACACAGTCTAAACCGCTGGGTCTAGCTAGTAGAAATAGAACAAGACCTGTTGTGTGGCACTAAGGAAGGATTTTTGTTATTTCATCCCATGTCTGTTTGTATAAAAGTTCATTACTTATGCTGATATAGAATCCCATCGAACACACTGCTGGTCTAACTATAATATCCTTCCTGTATGAAATATATTGTTGCTTAAACAAAAAACACAAATTACAGGCTTTGTTAGTTGCTAAAGTCAGAATTTTCCTACAAAAAACGTAACCCACTACTGAGTGAAGTTTTAATTCCCTACACAAAGAGTAATCCATTGTTGGGTTAGTTTTCAATAATATTATATTTGCCTGTCTTTGTTTACTTCGTAGGGAAGGCAGACTTTCCTTACCAAAAAAATAACCCAGAACTACGCTGTAACGCAAATTTTAATAATGATGCTTGCAACCCTTCCCAGACAGCCTACTTCGGTAAACACAAAAAAAAACTGATCTATGACGATGACAATTTAAAAAAAATCAGAAGGGAGACAATTTTTTTGAGTTTAAATTTAGGAAAACAAATGAATTATAAAATATCCAACAATGCAAGAACTGAGTTTGAGTAGGTACTTAGAGTCGCATCTCTGTCCACGTCCCTTTTATACTACATAGTATTGTAAACATTCGTTGTATGATAAATAAACCGGCTTTAGAAGGCCGCTATATATAATACGAAGCGCTAATGTGTTTACCGGTCAGTCTGTAGTTTTCCTTGTTTGGAGTGACTAGCGTCGGCAGTGCGCGTGTTTAAGCATTATTAAAACAAAAATGCCAACCGTGTGCTAAAATTGTGTTCATAAAATTCAAGCGAAATAGTTTTTTGTTCATTCATCATTATAACAAGCACAAAAGTGTGAAGATAAACAAAAACATGCTTAGAATAGTGTGTATAGTGTTTTGTGTGGCGTTGTGTTACGGACAAAATGTTAAATCGCCAGTGCCAGTCATAGAAAATACTACGGATATTGGATTATCAGAGAGGATAGGAAACTTTTCAATTGAAATGCTTATCCATACGTCAAAGACCTTGCAAGATGGGGAGAATTTTATCATGTCTCCCATCACAGTCTGGAGTGTGTTAGCTGTAATAGCGGAAGCTGCGGCAGGAACAACGCGAAACCAGATTAATAACGCTATACGACTCTCGGTACGATATCGCGATGGGACAAGAACGGGTTTCAGAAACATCACTCATTGGCTACAAGTCAACACAAATACGGTTCAACTAGCTAAAATCAGCTCTATGTTTGTCGACCAAGATCACGTACCGTACGATGACTTTGTGGAAGTCGCTAAAGATTACTACCAGACAGATTTGATCAAATTAGACTTTAAAGACAGTGTGCGATCATCAACTCTTCTAAACCAGTATGTCTCAAACTTCACGCACGGGAAAATTCCTAACTTGGTTGATCCTAGCTACTTTCAAGGCACACAGATGGTGCTGACCAGTGCTCTGTATTTTAAAGGACAATGGTCGGTACCATTCAACGTATCACAAACAACGAAAATGCCTTTCTACGACTCAAAGGGACAAAAGATTGGAGACGTTAACATGATGTACAACAGATTCACCTACCCGTTCTCCCACATAAAAGATTTACAAGCGAGAGTAATTGAATTGTCATATGGTAATGAAAACAGGCTTTCAATGCTCATTCTGTTACCGAACCCAGGAGTTTCCGTAGAAGACATGTTTGCAAACTTCTTGAAAGTAGATCTAGACACATTCTTTGAAGAATTAAAAGTATCCAAAGAAGAATATTCTGATGATGAAGTGGACTGCTTCATTCCTCGCTTTAAAATTAAATCAGACATTGAACTCACAAACATATTGAAGAGCCGTTTGGGTATTTATGATGTGTTTGACCAGTCAGCGGCTCAGTTGCCATATATATCAAGAATTCCAACATATGTATCAAAAGTAGTTCATAAGGCTGAGATAGAAGTAACAGAAGATGGTACGGAAGCGGCTGCAGTGACTGCTGCAGAGTTCAGCAACAGAATAGGAGTTGTACAGTTCCAAGCAAACAGACCATTCACTTATCTAATTATTGAAAAAGTCACAAATTCTATTGTTTTTGGTGGTTTCTACAAAACACCATCCTTATATTGAACATAGAGATTATACAAAAAGAATTAATGAAAACAAGTCTGCTTTTAAATATACAAACTCATAAAGACAAAAAAAAATTGTATAAACTTGAATTTAAAAAAAAAACTTAACTTTTTAAAAACAGAACAAGAAAATAATTATTGTGAGATGTCATGGTTAATTCCAAAGCTCATTAAGGAAGTTTGCATGCATACTTCAATAAATGGCTGCAAAATATAAATTATCTACATTATTGTGGTCATAATTAAACACTTGGGTAGCTAGAATCACATGTTCTTGAAATCTTGAATGTCACAAGTCAAATTGCGATGACCTTATGAATATATGTATAAAGATTATTTTCTTAATGATTGTGGCCATATACAATAGTACCTATACTGAATAAGATATCAATATTTCTGTTTTGCTGTATTATTATCCTACTAGTTTGTGTTAAATGTTACATGAGAAAAGCAAGACCGTTTAGTTACACTTAATTGCATTTCAAATCCATGTAATATTTTTTAATAACTTATGTCGTCAATTTTGCTGTTGAAAAAATTACTTGACATTAATTGAAACAAGGTTGTTTATTGATTAACATAATGCTCTCTAACTGACTTATGTAGAGGTGTTGTTTTGTCATTTCAAAATGGTATGTAATGAACCATTTTAGGGAAAAATGTGTCATTTTCCTCAATGACTAGCAAGCAGACAACAATTTATAGGAAGAATTAATTTGTTTTTATAACTAAAAGCATTGGACTGCCCTCATGTGGGATTTTACAACTTGTGTCCTTATTTTAAAACGTTGGGGCGTTCCAATTTGTAAAACATTGGTAAACCTCGTTTGAATTGTGGTTGTAAGTTTTGTAAATATTTATTTTTCTTGTTTTTAGAATTGTTTTGATAAATTTGATTGTATTTTACCTACCGATTCTTTATTATAGATAAGCAAAAATCATTCTCTGTATATAATAGTATCACTAATTTAAAAAATGCTACGTCCACTTTGAAAGGATTCTTGTCTCGTGAAAACTGGTTTTTGAACAAGTTTCAATGCATAAATTATGCCAGAGAATTCAACTTTGAGAAATAACAGATATATTATTATTTATAAAAATTGCTAGCACAAAAATCCTTTCAAAAGAATTGGTACCTACACATTTGTTTTGGATATTGTACTGCACTATTATTGTCCAGTCTTTTGGTTAATTTAATAATGCTGCAACTGGTTATTACAACATTGCATGTCTCATCGGTGGCCAGTACGAACCGTAATTCAGGCGAAAAAGACTTTCGCCTCTATTGTATTGGCTATAAAGCTTATTTCCGCTTCGCTAACTGTGGTGTGCCATTAGACAATCAATGTCAAATCAGTTGTAATAAAAAATTGTTATAATACCTACAATGACCAAAATAAGTGTATCAACCTAGCATATTAAACTGTATGGGAATATCAGTTACAGAATAAAATCTTTGAACAAAAAGATTTGAACTCTCTTGTACTGAAATTTAAGTTTATTTTAAGCGACAATGATCTCCATGAAGGCAGTCTAAAACTATTATAAAGACTTCACAAGATATTGTGATTGTGATAGATCTGAAATTAATATTTAGTTTAAGAAAAAATAAATTTTGATTAAAAACTTTTTTGGTACACATGTGTATTTTTTATTGTTCAGGAAAAATAGCAAAAATTATAAACTCACTAGCCCAGTCTGGCATTGGTCATTCCCCCATCCCCCAAATACAAATCCTGGCTACACCCCTACCTACTAAGTAGAAATAAATTGACTTGTGTTTGCGCCAAAAAACTGGCGATTCAAATCTAGAATAAAAACCTAGGTATTGGTGAGGGTAGATAGATTTTTCTGCTCTTAACAATTTATTTTCCATCCACCCGCATACTCCAGCCAACCTGCGATCACGGCACTTGCAACACCGCAGCGTCGAAATATCGGGGGCTCAAAATAATGAACAATCACGGAAGATATCCCGTAAGTGACTGTATAAGTTAAACCCTATTCTAGACCTAGCATAAAGCGGAGATGTGTTGTAAACCACCAATAGTATTTCGTTATTAATTACACATCACCTCCGCTTAGCGCTTAGTAGAAACGAACGGTTGAGCGAAGACGAGAGAGAGAGATGTAGGTATTAATGACGTTTAGAGTACCTACTGGCTGGCGTCATGTTTTTTTTTTATTTATGCCGCCACTTGCTGATAGTCACGTACCTACCTAATCTACATCACGAAGTTTGACCCGGTCAATATACATTTATCTAAGTATTGTCCTCTAGACAAGGATGAATGAAAGGCATTTGTATGTGGCTGAGATGAGAACACTAAGGGGGATGTGGTGTTATGCGAATAGATAAAATGTGGCACCGGTGCCTGAAAAGTTGTGAAGTATGGAAGAACACATGCTGCGCCGACCGCAAAAAAGTTGTTTAAGGGGAGGAGAATGAGACGACACTCCTCTGTGTGGTCTGATGAGCTGCATAGTTCAATGGAGGATGAGGAACAGCTACCTACCCTGTTTCTCAAAGTTCCGTTAACTTCGTCCTGTTTCCCATATTCTTAGTGTAGGTACTACCTACTTAGGTCCTACCCACAAAGTGCAGAATAACTTCGCCTGCAAAATCAATGACGGCAGGAGGTATAAATTGTAGGTAGTAAGTTTAAAAAAAATCATGACGCCGAAAATGCGAGTTGAGCTCATAACTTCTGCCACGCACGGACTGCTTTCAAAGCCGTCAGTTCTAAAACGTCATTAATGTCGTGTGCGAGTAAACGATGACATGCTATGCTTGTTTTTATAAGAAACTAGCGACCCGCCCCGGCTTCGCACGTGTAGAATAGAGCAAGGCGGCTTGACTTTTTCTGACGCTTCCAATTTATCGTCATATTTTAACTAATGTAGGTACACAAAGCCTTGACAAATTATGTACTTTAACCTTCCTCATGAAACACTACCTATTAGTGAAAACCGCATGAAAATCCGTTCAGTACCTACTTTTGAGTTTATCGCGAACAGACAGACAGACGCGACGGAGGACTTTGTTTTATAATATGTAGTGAAATTGACAATGTCACTTTTAGCGCCGTCGCGGCGTATCCGTACTCAGCCGACGATAAAACGTCTCAAAAATGAAGCCAATATCGAAAATGTAAATTCTTGGATTTTCTCCAGTCATTGAAGTATAGCCACAGGAACGTAGTCCAAGCAAAAGGAGTATTGATAGCAGCAGGTAGCGTACTATAGTTTCTGCATTATCACAATGGAAAAAAGACGTGAGTTAATGTGCAGTCACCAGCGCATCAAGTCACCACAAACTTTCAAATTTTCTCATACGATTTTGAACTTAAACGGCAACATTATATGGTTTAAAATCATTTGGAGAAATTTGATAGTTTGTGGTGACTTGATGGGCGACTATACTACTGGTATTGAGATCACTTGTTCACTTGAATGTCGGCCGACAACTGCCGATCGACCACATTTCATTCTCATGCCTGGATCCTTGGCAATAAGGTTGAAAAGTGGTTGACCGTCAGTGAGCGCGGTGGTACCTATGTGTTTTCTCCGGTTACCTACATTATTGTGCTTGTGCGTTGCTTGTTGGCGTCAAAGCAAATTATAGCTACGTATAAAGTCAGCTCGCGAAGTCGTGGCCGACTGTATCATGAACTGGTTTTCTATAAATATTTTTTCTTTATATCAAACAAGATATCAGGAAAACCCCTTGTGGCTAGGGTTGTCTCAGCAAAAAATTGCTAGGTAGGTACTTGGTTTAATATTTTCGGTTTCTTTGGAGAGGTCCATGGGCATGATGTCCTAGGATCTATCCTGGTGTCGGGCAAATTGTTATTAGGGTTTTCCATCAGAAATTTCTTAGTAGCAGCCATGGAGTCTGGATTTGTGCCCGGTTGATGGCAATAGGCTCACCCCCTATCACATGGGACTTAAACATAACTCGTGACGGGACCATTCAATGTGGTGGCACTTGGGGGAGGCCTATGTCTAGCAATGGACGTCTGTCGGCTGAAATGATGATGATGATGATGAAATATAACTGGCGAAATGTGGGTATAGTTAATATTAAGTACCTACACACCTGCCTAACCCTCCGGGAACTACAGGCAAGATGTTATGTTGTGTTTAGTTGGAGAGTTAGGTCTTTGCAAATGCCAATACGTTTTAATAATAGTGAAATAAGACGGTAGGCACCTAGCAGAAAAAATAATTTTAGAAGGTAAATTTAGGTCAGGTTAATCATTCCTAATTCTTTACCTACCTACTTCACTACAGACACAAGATTTGTATTAGCTTAAAACAATATTGGTCCGAACACAACCACTCCCAAATATCTATGACTAACAGAAGCTATTAAGCAAACAATGGTCACGTGCAAGTCATAATGTAAGTAGCTCCTTAAAGAACTACGAAGGCCATTCGTCACTCCGAACTTGGGAAAACCAAAACCGACTCAATAGGTAGGTACATAGGGTTTCACAATTCGTGCAAGAATTTAAACAGTAAGATGTGCTCTCGCCGTACTAAGGCCCGATTTTTGCCGAAGCAGCGCTGTGATAGATTTGACCAATCACAGGTGAGATGGGACCGGGCGACGCGATTTGGATTTCGAACAATGTGATAGTTGGATTACCGCATGCCTTTCCGTTTTAGCAGAAACGGCGTCTTAGGTCGCAATGAGTTCATCAATGGTAGATAAGTTTATCAGTAGAGTGAGCGGGACTATCATGGAAATCCATACTTTCCAGTTTCTTTACTAAATGCGAATGTAGCTATTTGTTTAGTTTAGCTGTTTGTTTGTTTGTTACCTTTTCACGACTAAACGTCTGATCGGATAGTAATGAAATTTGGCAAGAAGTTAGATCATATCCTGAGGAAGGACATAGGGTATCTTTTTTGTTTCCCACACATAGGTGCACATCAAAATTTCGACGCGGGCAACAGCTAGCTACTTAAGAAACGTGACCATTTTTGCCGCCAATCCAACGGTTTAAATCCTTGCAAGATCGTGATATGCAAGTGATTGATTAGGTATTTTCTTCACAGTTAACATGAATCGAATTCAGTTTACGATAACAGTAAATCATGGTAATTTTTTTTTGATAATTTCTAGCTAACTGAAACGAAAGGGGATTAATTGATTGAATTAGTTGAATATCATCATCTGCTTATCAAGTATTGGATTGTGATTTAGTTCATCTTGTTAAGTCTTTCTTTTCCCAACTATGTTAGGGTCGGCTTACAGTCTAACCGGATGCAGCTGAATACCAGTATTTTACATGGAGCGACTGCCTATCTGATCTTCACAACGCAGTTAGAACGGGGTAATACGATACCCCTTGGTAAGACTGGTTGACAGACTTTTTGGGCCACTGACTACCTAACGACTGTCAAAGATCTACAAATGACACCCGGGACCAAAACGGTTTGACGTGCTTTTCTTGTCCCGTCTATCGCTCGTAAGTATTTGAATGTCTTTGCCTGATGACGAAGACTATTGCCTAGGCATTACAATTTATAGCATCCGTAGAACTTGATCAGTCAGAACTAACTGCGCTGTGGAGATCATATAGTAGTCAGTCGCTCCATGTAAAATATTGGTATTCAGCTGCATCCGGTCGGCTGGAAGCCGACCTCAACAAAGTTGGGAAAAGAAAGACGGAACAAGACGAGGAAAATCGTAATCCATTACTTCTTAGTAACAAATCGTTCTGCCTAGTGTCTTACGCCCGTTTCAGGTAGAATGCGTGTTTCAAAATCTAAAATGTTCGGGATCAAAATTTTTGTAAGAAAATATTTTCAAGGTCCGCTCTGTAAGTCTTTTAAATCTCTTTGATCATCCGAACTGTGAGTCTGCCTGGATCATCCTCCAATTCGGCACAGGCCTCGCCCAGAGTTAACTTTAAAACCCGATTTTTATTCTCCCTTTCAACCAGGTCAGGTCTAATATTGAACCAAACATTTTCTAGCTTTTTCCCAACTATCTACGAGTCGGCTTCCAGTCTAACTGGATGAAGATGAACACAGCTAGCCATGGTGCAACTGCCCGTCTGACTTTCAAACCCAGTTACTAGGTACCTAACACGTTGTAAGACTTTTCAGCTACCCGTAAAATTGCCATTTGCAAAAATTTACTTTGAGCGGAAAGTCACAGTGAATTTACCGCAATCGCGATATGGGTCCATGTAAACAAATCAATTAATCCAGTTAATTGAAATGACATCCATGTTACTTAAAAGTTCCACTGCGCGGTGAAATTAAATTTTAATTTGAATAACCAAAGCATATTGGAACGCTCAATTCGTACACCAAACCACAGCGCGGGCCCAGAGCATCCACGTCCCGCTCCTTCTTACAGACAAACGGCCTGTGTCCCAGTTGTGAGAACGTTGATTATCACCACATCATTCACGTGCCCTTATCCCAATATATTGTGTTTCGCTCAGTATGTCTTCTTCTTCCATACTTACAGGAGTCACCCCGTTTCCCGTTTTACCCATCTCATCTTTAACACAGTCCATCAATCCTCTCGCTGGTCTTCCCTTACCTACTCTTATATGTAGCCATGGCTGTAGGCTGGTCTATTGTTTATGAGCAATCGCAAATTGTCTAGGAGTGCCCTAAGAATGTGATCCTTCTTATCAGGATGGAAAAAAAATGCGCGAAGGGAAAAATTGCAGGATGGAAAAAAATGGCAGGATGGAGAAAAAATGTAGGATGGAGAAAAATTGCAGGATGGAAAAAATGGCAGGATGGAAAAAATGGCAGGATGGAGAAAAAATGTAGGATGGAGAAAAATTGCAGGATGGAAAAAAAATGTAGGATGGAGAAAAATTGCAGGATGGAGAAAAATTGCAGGATGGAGAAAAATTGCAGGATGGAGAAAAATTGCAGGATGGAATAAAATTGCGTCAATTTTCCTTTCGCATATTAGGTGGTAAGCGTGGTAGGTATGCCAATGCCACTGATTATTAAGTAAAACTAACATGCAACGTTTGGGATAAGCCTAATAATATTCTGATTCGATCCTAAACTAATACATATATATATCTGACATACTACATAATTTAATTGATTTTACCTTTTTTTGATTTTACTTTGTATTATAATTGTTTTTTTTATAATTTTTTAAATCAATCTTTTTTTGCCTTTTATAAAGTAATAAGAAAACAATGCAAATACAATTATGTAAACAAACTTAACATCTAAAAATGTTGCATGTACTATGTCACGCTTTACGCTACTACCTACAAATTTAAAAAAACTAAGTGAACAACAATTTGAATGTTTGATACATTTCACCCGCAGTTTTGCTTTGTATTATTTAAAGTGAGATTATCCAATTATTTTCTCTCAAATCGGCTTATTATAATTTTGTTAACTGAGAATGAGGAAACCTGTCCCACCGTAATACAGTTTATAACTAGTACGGGGGTCAGCGTGGATCGGTTTCGAATAACCCGAATGTATTATTGTGTACTGAGTTACTAATTGGGTACCTATCTAATCTTTTAGCTTCATAGAAAATAAGTACCTACTAGTGTTAAAGTTTTTGAAATGTTGTTATTCTTTTGGCAAAATGAAAATTATGATTTATGATATGATACATACCTTTTTAGCACCTGTATTTAAGTATATACATCACCGTTAAATTGTAATAATCGTTAAATTATAATACATATATCTAGCAAGATTGTAAACTGTCGAAAGATTGTGAACCGTAGCATACTGATTACAATTTAACGCTTTATTTTTCGGTAGATTATAATCTATCGAAGTGAAACTGTCAAATTGTGAAATGGCATGCTACGGATCGCACCTCGCGCGCTGATTGATTGAACGTCATGTGCCCCGCACCGCCATGTTGGTTTGTTGTTGAATGTAAACAAACAGTTTTATGGTGATTGTAAATTGATTTCGTGTTAAAAATAAATCGAAGCTTTATATAACGGTTTTTACAATTTTACGGTGATATATACAAGTAATCAATTTGTGATTACTTGAGTATAAAAGTAAGTATAGATACGATTTTTATTCTGTAGTTTAGTAAATTTTATGCTTGAAGTAACTGTCAAAAGTTAGAAGGAATTCGTAGCTTTGATTTCTTTGATGGTTCTTAGTTCGTTTTAATTCTTGTCTATTGCATAAAACTTAACCTTAAATAATAATAATTACTTTAAATTTGACTATACATAGATACGGGTGTATGTGTTCGCTTGTTGAGTAAGTACTGTGGTTGAGTAAGTCTAAAGATTGTCATCAAGCTGACGTGAACGAACATAAATGAATATCCGTGCATTGGTACAAAGGACAAACACTTAGTCATAATTTAATAAAAGCCTAGATACTTCCCTTTAGGCAAAGAGATCTAGAACAAAGAAGGATATTCTAGAAAGACTGCACAGTCACACAATATTGTTCAACAAACAATTACGTCATACAAAAGCAAGTAGTTTGACAACCCTAGGTCATTAAACGTCGATGTACCTCGAGGAAGGAGAACTGGGAAAACCCAATACCAACACGATTACGCAACAATAAGCCTTATTGCGTTTACCTATGATTCATTTTTCCTTGTATTTGTAATGGTCAGAGTCAACAAGATCGATAATTTTATTTGTATTAATAATTATTATTAGTGCCTACTTTTTGCTGCGGCGTATTGGCTTTATCGGAGTTTGTTGACGGGCAAATTAATCTGTATACTGTTAATAGGATCATATATGACGTGTTTATATGCCTACATTATTAATTTAATTGATATTTCCATGAACATTGAATAATAATTTATTTTTGTAAGTCTGCTTATCGATTTGTGGCGTCATCTGTCGGCAGGTTAGGAAAGTTTTTACATTGATAGTTGGTTCATTCGTGCGTACAGTTGTAACTTGATTAGTTTCAAGTATTACTCATAGGTGACGCTTTTTAATTGAAAACGTTCTATCGTTGACTGCTTCGTTGGTCCACGACTGCGAGCTCATGTTCAACGGTCCTGGGAGACCTGGGTCGATTTCCAGGTCAGGCCAAGTATTATAGGGTTTTTCCATCAGGAATTTGTCAGTAGCAGCCACGCTTTTTATTCGGGTTGGGACGAAAAATTTTATTTTTATTTTTTTTACACATAGTATTCTGGTCTAGACCACTAAGGTCTTCGACCAAGTACTAAAGAGACTGTGTTACGGAGCCCCTTTGTTAAAACTAGGTTTATTGTTCGTCTGAAATTTATAAAGGGACAAGACCCTTCACGAAGCCGAAAGGCAGTTGTTCTCCCCGTCATTGCGATCATTTGTTTGTTGTAGACCATACCTGGGAACCTTCTAGTTACGGAGCTATTGGGATCAAAGTTCTAACTTATTCACAAGTTTGTTTTTTAATACATGTTTTTAATGTTAGATTTTTACTTTAAATACCTCTGTACTATTCAATCCTTCTATCAGCACAATATTTTTAGTGTGTTACATTGAGTCCAACCGTAAAATGTGATTATACACCCCAAAAAAAATTTTGTTCCCCAGTAACAATTTTTGCGTAGAGTTACTTAGTTTGATGTACATAATGTTTGGTTGACGGCTTCGTGAAGGGTCCGTTTACACCCTGTATATTTTTTTAAACTGACGTGGTCCCGTTCTCATTAACACTGAAAACGGGACAAATAGTAAACATGGTAAAAATTCCGTTTTTAGTGTTAATGTTTGAATTCTTATAGGTAGTTAATTAGCCAGCCTTATGTCGAGTTCGATAATTGCCCCACGGGATGATACAACGGGATAAAAAGTATTCTATGCGTTAATCCAGGTTATAAACCATCTATTTGCTAAGTTTCATCCAAATCCGTTCAGTAGTTTTCGCGTGAAAAAGTAACAAACATCTATACATCCTCACAAACTTTTTCATTTACACACACTACACTTTTTCTTATTTTTTTTTATTTTTTTTTTTGTTTTTTTTCTTAGTAAGAAACATAATTGCCTAATTATTCGTATACGTAAGATAGGTATGTTATTTGTACTAATACCTACTACTTTTCTTTGTACACATAATGAAAACAGCAACATACCAGACTCACCCTTAAAACTCTGCAGTTCTACTTAATAATAGTCGGACTGCAGAGTTTTAATTTGAGTCAGCAAATATTAAATGAAACTGCAGAGTGGTCCGAATTCCGAATGAAATATTGCCCTAGTTGCTTTATATGATATCTACGAGTATATTTATTATTTTCCGTGAAACATGCAGTTTACACTTTTAAAATGAAATAAGACGAAGCATATATTATACCCTCCCTTTTTACTACTGAACTACCAGAAGTACGTACTACAGGGTGCCTACTATATTATATGTGTATAAAATGAGGTAGATATGTTACCAGCGTGCATATTGAGGATTTGAAAATATCCCTTGTCTTTAGTTCGCGTCAAGAAAATCATAATCTATGTCTCGACACGACAAAACATTAGAAGCGCTATCGTTCAAATGAGAGCTTTCTCTTTTACTTACGTGCTTATCCTTCCTTGTGTACTTCGTCGAGCTTAATTGTCTCGGCGCTTTTCTGGTGGTCGCCACTGTTGAGCGTCATACTCGTCCCATCTCGTGGACTTTAACCATCGCTTGCGAAGCAAAATCTAGGCAATAAAAAGCGATTTCATTATTTTGGACATCACATTTATTGTTTCCTATTTATAATTACATTTTTGGCTACACAGGTTACAATTTGGCAGTTTTTATAATAATAACATTAATAACAAATACAGTTAGTTATCTACAAGCATTTTTATGTACAATTCTATCCTATTTATTTTGCAAAACCATTTATCAAGCGGTTATTCCCCGTAAGAATTTAGTCGACTTTGTGAAGAGATTGGGTATAGCGAAGTATGACCGAGTTTATAGGCACTTCGTAGAGTGTCTTGTTTCGGAAGGGAAACCGTCAGGAATCGGCTTTTTAGGTGTCTTCCGGCCTGCCCAGTTAAGACTACAAACGCAAAATCGCGAAAAAAATCAGCTGTCTCCAACATTTTGTCAACTTGTGCAAATATGCTGGGTCGATGTTCCACAGTGTGTAATATATGGAGAAGCCAATTTTTATTTCGGTTTTGCCCCATCGTAAAATTTATTCACAATGATGTGTACAGTGACGCCTTTCCAGATTCTTAGTTATTTCAATTGTATACCTCAAACTCACTACGAAGATTCACTGTTCTCACGTACGTTACAATTATTCATAAAAATCTACGTAAGAATGAAGACATTAGAATGTCATCATCTGTGACTTGACGAATTGGTGACATATTGATGACGAAGTGTAAAATGGTAGGAATATAAACTTGTAAAATACCTTAAAGTAAGTGTCACCCTTTCACGTAAGAATAGCTATTCCGGAAAAACTACGTATTAATGATGACATTAATAGGGGATCACCTGACTCTTCACGAATTGATGACATGGTGATGACATAATAAAAAAATGTTGTGAAAATTCGTTTGTAATATTCTCTATCCATACTTAGTAAGTATAATGGCCTGATTTTAAATACGTATTAATATGTATATTGTTTACGTATGTTATTGATTACGTCATTTTTGAATTCATTAGTCATTTGTTTTATATTTGTTGCACAATAAAATTAATTAGTGTGATGCGTCATCCAACATCAACAACTTATGTTTAAGTGATGACAAAAATATTGTTTTGTTTTTTCCGTTGGTTTAGTAATTTGCCACTGTTATGTAATGGAATCATTATGTATTTTAAGGAAATTGATATCATTTTTCCTTTATATTAAACAATCACGTGTTTTTTTATTAGTTGGGTAGGTCAATAAAATATTCCTATCGCGCCAACCATTAAATAAATTGATTTTGTCTATTGTTTATTTTTTTTTTTATATCAGAATTAATAATTAATCACCCTTTGAAAACAGTAACTAATGTACACGGCGTAAAGGAGACCGAGCGAAAACTGTTACCAATAATTTAGTACGTGATTATAGACTATTGAAATCGGTTATTCCATACATTTTGACTGTGTAGTTAATTGCAATTTTGTATGAAACAGCAATTTTTTTAAAGAACCTTTTTTTATACGAAATTGGCTTGCGTTAGGCCGCAACTCGCCTGATGTGAAGCGATGGCGCGGCCTAGGGTGAAGCACGCTCGCCTTAACGCCTAACGATTCAATCGAACCTTGGAGAGATCCAGATTATAACGATCAGACATCAGAGAAGCTGTTGGGTTAAAAATCACGTACTTTACTCACGGTAACAAGTTGTGCATCGATGCTACCTTACACCCATTACTATTTGGACTCTATTCTAATATCAATATAGTTTATTTTACAACTATTACATTGAAGATTTACATAAAAGCTATAACAATTTACTTAAATATAAGTAAGTACTACGTATCTCAGATTTGTTTAAACCGAGGCCTTTGCTATTCGTTTATACATCTAAAATTATAATATATTATTATTTACAGTTTTTTAGACTAATAGTTAATATTACACTTTGTTTTTTAAATACCAGATTTTGTCTTTTATTAACACAAAACAATCTAAACATAATGTTTGTCAACTTACTATAATATGTATGGACTGGTAATAATTTCTATTAAAATCCTACGCTTGAAGAAATTATAACATTTACTGTACCTAATTCTTTGGAGTTTTATCTTTATGTAAGTAAAAGTGCAAAGTTTATTTTAAATTGCAGAGTTCTTAAGATTCGATTTGCAGACTCTACTTAACTTATATTTACAGTTTAACCGACTTACTAATAGGTAGACTAGGAATGTAGAAATAGTTTCTTAAAATCTTATAATATAGACTTAAGTAAAATCTAAAAGCGACATCGCATTTGCATCTAAATTTTCTTATTTTTAGACATCTTGAAACTTATTTCCCTAAATCTCTGTTTGTGTACTTATACTAAAAGCAAAATTGCTAATATTTACAGTGCATTGCAAAGCTATTAATATTCATCTCAAGAAAGCTTATTTACACAGTACTTAATTTACACAATTTTTCATTCCATTAAAATCGTCGAAACATTACATTAAATAAAAAAACAACGCTAGCACAAAATATAGACTTAGGTTGAACTATACAACTTGTATCTTTACGTCAAAGTACTTTTAATTGCATGTAGAGAAAATACATGTTACAAACTCAAACCAAACACATTCAATGTTTAAGTTGACATTGCAAACTCAACTCAGCACATAATTCAACCTGCAGAGACTGCAGAGTTTTTAAATCCATTACGTTATCTGCAGAGTTCTTCAATTCTTATACATATCCGCTAAGACTTTCTCCATCGGCGTCTGTCCGATGGTCTTTGCGAAGAATTCACGCTCTAACTGTTGGGGGGTGACCAGACGTAATAGTGGTAGTAATAGGAGAAGTCGGCCAAACCTTGCAGGGGCCGTGCCGTGGGCTGTTCGAGCGTGAGTCATGAGCATCACTTGAGCTTGGTCCTGAAGGTTTTCGATTTGAAGAGGGTCTTTTAGGCCTCGGGTTTCTGTAAGGAGGGATATTCTTGTTAGAAAATATAAATCTTATATTACTTTCGACTGTTAACAAATACGTCCTAATTACGAAAAGAGGAGGAAAATTGCATCATCTTTCTATTCCCCAAAAAAGGCGAGGGTATCAAATTATTATAGGTAGTATTCAAGTTCATTCTCGCAGTAAACCAGGAGTATGATTGTTCTTGGATTAAAACTTACCAGATTTAAACAGCACGATAGCTTTCATGCAAGCAAACTCAGCAGGATCGACGAGTACAGTCCTGTATCTTGCAAGCACTTCACGCAGACGACGGAGAGTCGCCGAATCTACGCCGGTCTCTGCAAAACCATTTATAGTGATGCAATGTAGACGTAGAAGAATTCTTTCTGTGTACAAAATTAAAGGTAACAAAATTAAGTTGAACTGCAGAGTTTATTTTGAACTGCAGTCTTGGATATGTTGAGCGATTGATGATATTTTTAGACATAGAAAGTTGGCATATATTTTGTAATTTAGTGTATTAAATTCCTTTAAGTAATTATTGAATGACAATAAGTATGACTGCATTTGTCCTCCTCCCACAAGAAGGTCTGATCAAGACCTTTGGCTTTCTGTCAGTGAAGTTCGTGGAAATCCGCTAGAAGTGATATGCACAGGACCAGTCTATGTGTGACGCTAGATGAAGAAGCTTACGTCTAGCAGTAAGCAGTCTTTCAGCAGAAATGGTGATGATGATGTTGATGACGAAGTTTACCTTGATCAACCTGATCGCTGCCAAACAGCGCGGCGCAAGCTGCGTCGAGTGGCAAGCACCATTGTATAGCGTTCAGTAGGAACAATTCCGACCAGGCTTCTTCTAGAAGAATTACCTGGAAATTATGTTAAAAAAATTAGATTTCCAAGAAGCTTTATTGCTGGTTGGTTTAGTAAGGAAAATGTTTGTAAAAGGGGATGAACCTCATTTCACAAATCCAGGGAAAACCCTGTTGCAAAACCTCAATAACACTTGATTCAACTTTGGAATCGGACCCGGAGAGCATAGACACGTGACAATCGTTTTCAGTGTTACGTATTTCTACAACAACAAGATTGACATAAGCTTTTCGATGCGTAGTTTATGTCAATTTATTATATTTTTACTTTTCCATCATCTCTTATCGCTGCTTAAACGTCAGTTTGTCTAAGTCCTCAGTATCTACGAATTTTTAAATACAATCTTAAAAAAAAACATTAAAACAAAAATAGTAGCCCAACAGTATCGGGAACAGGGTCCAAGCTACCGGCGGTCAGGGCTCCAGAGAGAGGAACCTAACAATGCGAGCCGTGTCCCAGAATACCGTTTTACGAATCCAAGCCCTTGATCCAGCTGCCTAACGAGAATCTCCTCAGAAATTGGTCGAGGCTCTTGGCAAATAAGCCATTGGCTGAAACGACCATCGATACAATGATCGCTGAGTTCACATTGTGATAATTATTAGAATAACTAGCTATGCTCCGCGACCTTCGTCCTCGTTAATTTGCGGTGTGATGTACAACATTAGTTTTAGTATATGCGAACCCTGATACACGTGTCTAGTATTTTTATGTAAAGAAGATCTATGTACAAAACTGTATCATGAAAAATTTCAAAGTTATAAGCTTGTTCTGTTACCTAGTTGTCCGCACAAAATCGTGGTCACCACGCAGCGCGCGCCTCCAGCGTTGTCTTGAGCTCATTCATAATAATAATTTGGCAGTAGGTACCTAAATTAGTGCGATAGGTACTCAAAGTCGCTCGATGTCCAACTTTTAACTTTTTTAAATATTTTTGGGAAAAAATATAACATGGTTTAAAAATTATTGGAATCGATTCAGTTACTTATTCTGAATAAACTATATTCAGGTTTCGCATATACTAAAAATAATGTTGTAGACTTTACGACCTATTCTTATACCTAAAAAATATAAATATTTTTTTTTCATAAAAATCGGTCGAGCCGTTTCGGAGGAATGCGACCACAAACACCGTGACATGAGATTCTTATATATAAGAAGATTTAGTTACCTGGTCTCTAAAAGCGAGGCTAGCAAAGGAAGGCAGATTCTTCGCCCATTTGACTGCCATGAACAGCAGTCGCGCGGCGGATTCCGCTGCACTTTCTACACCCAATGGTCTAGAATAGATGAGATGAAGATCATGTTTCAATATTCATATAATATACGCATGAAAAGGTTTATGAGGTTGAAAGTCTTAGAGAAATGATACCTAGTCTTACCTGTAAGAAGCGCAGTTCTGTTGGTAGTTCATTGCAGCTGGTGGCGAGTACGATGTGGAGTCTTCCTCGTTAGTGACATCGATGCTATCATCTGTAATTAAAATTAAGTATTCATTTAACGTAACGGTCTGCCTCTTTGGTAGAGTGCTGAACATGAGGTTTTGAGTCCCATTCCCGGACCCATCCCAATTTATTTGGGGAGGGCACAGCATGTCTTCTTATTCTATACTTCTCTAATACTCGTCATCTCAGTAGTCACCTCCTTTCTAGCCATATCATCTTGCACACAATTCATCCATCGTTTCTTTAGTCTTCCTCTACTCTTATAGCCATAACATTCATACTCAAATTTTCGTCTCGACATTCTCCTCATGACATGTCCATACCACGATAACCGATTACCACACAACCATCTGTCGTAAATAAAGGGTGTAAATAGACCCTTAACATAGCCGAAAAGCACATGTTCTCCCCGTCTTTGCGATAATTTTTGTTGTCCTAGACCATACCTGGAAATCTTCTAGTTACGGAGATATTGAGGGTCTAAGTTCAAAACTTTTTACAAGTTTTTTTTTAAATACTTGTTTTTAATGTAAATTTTTTACTTAACACACCTCCACGACCCCCGTACTATTCAATCCATCCATCAGCACAATGCTTTAAGTGCTTTCCATCGAGTCCTACCGTAAAACGTGATTTTTCATCCCAACAAAAAAGTCGATTCCCAGCAATAATTTTTGCGTAAAGTTACTTAGTTTGATGTACAGAATGCTTGGTTGGCGGCTATGTGAAGTGTCTGTTTACACCCTGTATATTCAACAACAAATCAAAGATTTCTCCTTACCATCACTGTCAGTATGCACATGCCCCTCCTCATTATGATCATGTGAGGAGTCCGGCTGAGCTTGCTGCGTAGGCTGCGGTGGCGGGAGCGGTGCATAGTGAGGTGACAGCAGTGGATAGCGCGCTGGCGATAGTGCCATGGCTAGCGAGACCGGTGGGCTGTGGACAATAACTAAATTTTAGACAATATGGAGATACAGGGTGTTGATGTTATCGGGACAGTGCAGCCGGATCAATCGAAGATTAGCAGAGGTTAGCCTGAGAATGGGTTCATATACCCATTATATACTAATTTCCCTCAATTAGGCTCGGCTAAACCTTTAACAGACGGAGGCAGAGTAGGCAGAAGCCCGAAAGTCTGATAGTCTTACCGCTAATATTTGTGTTACCCAATAACTACTCAAGAATTGAGTTGTGGAAGTCATACAGGCAGTCATCAGCATCAGCCTAGCCTTTTCCTAACTATGTCGGGGTCGGTTTCCAGTCTTACCGGATGTAACAGTCTTTTACATGGAGCGACTGCCTATCTGACCTCCACGAGACTGGCTGTCAGACTTTCGAGCCACTGACTACCTGTAACGACTGTCAAACATCTACAAATGCCAGTCGGGACCGACAGCCTAACATGCTTTTCGAGGCACGGAGGAAACTCGATATGTAATGGATGGTCACCAATCCACCGACCAAACCAAGGTAAGCGCGGCTTAATCTGAAGATCGGCCCGTGCGGCTGTTACTATTTAGCATTGGGTACAAGTTAAACATTGGGGATTCGGTTGGACTGGAAGGCGAAGAAACCATCAACGCGAATCATATTTTGCTCAACATGCAACCTTAATTCTTCTTTTATTTCGTGTGGTTAATGCCTAACCTGGTGTCAGAGTTTTATGCCGCCCATGGGCCTCCGACTTGGCTTTACATGCCGTCGAGAAACATCTCCCAGGCATGTTTGGTTTCCTCACGGTGTTTTCCCTCACCAAAGCTAGTTATAATATACAATACGCACATGAATCCGAAAAATCAGAGGTGCGTTTCTTGGACTTGAACTCATAACCTATAACTTGGCAGTCCGACGGTCACACAACTAGGCCATCACTGCTTATATCACCTTATACTTGACCTGTACCACAGATAATACAGGGTGTAAACAGACCCTTCACATAGCCGTCAACCAAGCATTCTGTACATCAAACTAAGTAACTTTACTCAAAAATAGTTGCTAGGAAACGTCTTTTTTTTTTTTGGGGTGAAAAATCACATTTTACAGTAGGACTCAACGGAAAGCACTCAAAACATTGAGCTGATGGATGGATTGAATAGTACGGGGGTCGTGGAGGTGTGTAAAATAAAGATCTTACATTAAAACATGTATTTAAAAAAAAATGTGAAAAAGTTGGAACTTTGACCCCCAATATCTCTGTAACTAGAAGGTTCCCAGGTATGGTCCAGAACAAAAAAATGGTCGCAAAGACGGGGAGAACAAGTGCCTTTCAGTTATGTTAAGGGTCTATTTACACCCTTTATTACTACGCCTGTACATTGCAAAATTGAATTTTTGAGCTACCTTGTCACTTTCGTCTTAAGATTGATCCTTCGGTCCACTGCCTTTGAAACACAAAATAACCTTTCACAATACCTCCGATAGAACCAAAGAGATCTATTTTCGGAACTTACGTCTTTGCGTAGGTACTCTCTGACCTACCTGCACACGTTTATAAATTATTGGATCAAACTATATATAACTTGTGATAGACTGACGTCAACTCTATTGTTAGGTAACAATGGTATCTATTATTAATCGTACCTATTTAGGTGTATACAATTAAAAAGAATATGCATCAATATTGTGGTTATTCGAATTTCATAATAGTGTGAAAAATGGGGCAAGGCCCGCTGTTTATTTTTAACTAGCTTTTTCCTGGCTTCGCTGGCATTATGGTAGGTTATTATCTCAAGGAAACGTTTTAAATATAGCCTGTGACACTTGGAGATATTAATGCTTCCTATTAGTTAAAGAATTTTTGGAATCGGATTAGTAGTTTCGAAGATTACCCCCTACATCCAAACTTACAAACAAGACGTCATATAAAGGGTGTATATAGACCCTTAACGAAGCCGAAAGGCACTTGTTCTCGCCGTCTTTGCAATCATAATTTTATTCTAGACCATACCTGGGAACCTTCTCATCATTCATCATCATTTCAGCCGAAAGACGTCCACTGCTGGACATAGGCCTCCCCCAAGTGTCGCCACATTGACCGGTCCCGTGCGACTTAGAACCTTCTAGTTACGGAGATATTGAGGATCAAAGTTAAAACTTTTTCCAAGTTTTTTTAATGTAAAATTTTTACTTTAAACACCTCCACGACCCCCGTACTATTCAATCCATCTATCAGCACAATGCTTTGAGTGCTTTCCATCGAGTCCTACCGTCCTTTTTAACCCCAAAAAAAAAGTCGTTTCCCAGCAATAATTTTTGCGTAGCAATCAAGCATTTTGTACATCAAACTAAGTAATAGTTCAACCAAGCATTTTGTACATCAAACTAAGTAATAGTTCAACCAAGCATTTTGTACATCAAACTAAGTAATAGTTTGATGTACAAAATGCTTGGTTGACGACTTCGTGAAGGGTCTGTTTACACCCTGTAGATTACTAAGGTTCTTTTCAATTCGATTGTACTTTTATTTGAATTGATAAAATTGTATCTACGGGGTAAGCACACAAGACACTTCAATTTTAATAGAATGACGTACAAAGGAAAACCATAGGTATTTGGTAATACATAAGGTTGTTATTTATTGCACCATTTACCTATGTTTTCCCATGTTCATCTGGAGGCAAATAAGTGTTTCCCCAAAGTTGGAATAACCCAGTAAATGTGGCGACGCTTGGGGTAGGCCTATTTCCAGCGGAAGACGTTTTTCAGCTGATATGATGATGAGGTTAACGGGAAATCCTGGAGGCTTAAGGAAAAGACCTATAAGCAATAGATCAAACATATTTCACAATATTTATTCTTAAGTTAAAACAACATTTTCCCAAGCTTTTCCCGTCTATGTTGGAGTCGGCTCCGAGTCTAACCAGACGCAGTTGAATATCAGTACTTTACAAATGAAAGATGCGAATTGTGACACTGACATCCCAGCCCTCCTCACTTCATCAATCCATCAGAACATCTTCCTCCTGGACAGGAACTGCAGTGGCCAATCTGGAAATCTCTTAACCGTTTGCAGGCCTAGGCTGGCCGCTGTAGAAATAATCTGGCCAAATGGGGTATCATCGACCCGTCCCAAAAACAATGTCAGTGTGGAGCCCCTCTGCAGGATATGTCCTACCTCCTTTCTTGCCCATCCTGCAGAGCCACCTGCACTTTCCAGGATTTAAAGGGAGCCAACGACAGAGCTGTACAGGTGGCAATATACTGGAAGAAGTACTGTACATGGAGCTCCACAAATCAGTCAATGGATAACAGATACGTTCGACTGGCTCGTTGGTCGAGTGGTCGCACGACTGCTGAGCATGAGGTCCTGGTTTCGACTCCCGAGTATGGCAAGCGAATTTTAGAAAATCTTTGAATACAGATTTGTATCTTTTGAAAAATTAAGTAATGTTTCCTTTGAGTAAAATTTGTTATCTCCGGTATTTAGAGTACTTTCCCTCCAGGTGAGGTTGTCAAATTCCATCCTGTATATTACAGGCAATTCCGTGTGGTCCTGGAATTAAAGAAGACGACCACCCCATAAATAAAAGGCGACTAAGGGAACATCGACCTACAACGAAGACCGCTCTATGATACACTGGATAGTCCAGCAGGCCAAAAACACCTTTACCGGCTTGCTAGAGCTAGGCGAAGGATGTATGTCAGGTTAAATGCGTAAAAAACGAAACTGGAATGGTTATTTCGGATTGTGAGAAAATTAAGGATAGGTGGAAGGGTTACTTTGAAAGAAACCAAACACAAAAAAAAACCAGAGGAAAAGAAAGTGCAGTTTTCAGTGCTTGAAAATAAAGCAGCGAATGAGGGACTAGTGAGAAAGGTTAGTTTGGATGAAGTGAGGATTGCAGGAAATGAAATTAAGAATGGTAAGGCATTAGGACCGGACGGAATACCGGTAGAAGTATGGAAGTTATTTCTGATGGACGGATGGACGTGGTTAGCTTTATTCTTCAGTAAACTGATGCCGGAAGAAACGATTCCTGACGAATGGTGTAACAGTTATCTCGTGCCCATTTTTAAAAACAAAGGTGATGTGGTGAAGTGCAACAATTATAGAGTAGAGGAATAGAGCTAATGTCACATAGTATGAAAGGAGCTCGTGGCTAAATAATAACAGCCACTCGGATCGATCTTTAGGTTAAGCCGTGCTTACCTAGGTTGGTCTGTGGATAGGTGACCACCCATTACATACCGAGTTTCCTTCGTGCCTCGGAAAGCACGTTAAGCCGTTGGTCACGGCTGTCATTTGTAGATCTTTGACAGTCGTTACAGGTAGTCGGTCTTATTAAGGGGTATCGTATTATCTAGTACTAATTGGGTTGTGGAAGTCAGATAGGCAGTCGCTCCATGTAAAATACTGGTATTCAGCTGCATCCGGTTAGACTTAAAGCCGACCCTAACATAGTTGGGAAAAGGCTTTACAACAAGACAAAATTATTGAAAGGCGACTGAGAGAAGAGAGCCAAATTTCGCAGAACTAATTCGGTTTTAAGCCTGGTCAGGAAAGACGGATGCCATTTTCGCTACCCGCCAGCTGTGCGAGAAATACAGACGTGCACATAAAAATTTGCACATGGTTTTTGTAGACCTCGAAAAGGCATACGACCGGGTACCCCGTGAGGTACCGTGAGGGAAGTGTGTGCAGTTGATCCGTGCGATGTACAGTCGATGCAGTATCCAATTTAAGTCCGGTCTACAGCCGGCAATACCGGCTGCTTCAATGTGGCTTTCAGCTTGCACCAAGGGTCGGCTCTCAACCCGTTTTTTTTTTTCGGTTGGGACATCTTCAAATGACCCCGCCCCCGCTCTGGACGGAGCGGAAGGGAGTGTCAGACTTCTGCTGACTAAAACCCATCCTTGTTCCTTCTTTGCCCTTTGTGGTCCAGGGCCGCGGTATCTCTTTCGAACAGTCCCGCAGCCCTGGCAGGCATCGGCCCTTGCGGACCTCTTCAATGTTTCTGACATCACTTTGAGGCGCGCGTGGAATACGAATGCGCCGTCGACACGGCCTGTCATCAAAAAACGGCCGGACGGCGATCTAGCCCATTACTCACCGTCCACAGGCCCGCGCCTACGGTGGCCGGGCACGACCACGTGACCCTCGACGCCCGGGGCGTCTCCCGTGGCGGCTCGGACGTAAGGCTCTTTCCCTCTCACGTTACGCCACCTCCTTCTCTAGCATGACTGCTTCGCAGAAGGAGGTGACGGCTTCCCATTCTCGCTCGCTCCGGACCAGGGCTTGAACCAAGGCTGGACGTGAGAGATCGCCGCCGCCAATCGCCGCTACGAGGAGGCTCTCATTCCTTAGCTCTTCCTCCCTTACCTCTTGCTCGTGATAATGGACGCTCTCGCGTCGGACATCCAGGAAGAGGCACCCTGGTGTATGCTGTTCGCCGATGACATTTTACTGGTTGCTAAGAGCGGCCAAGAGGTCCAGAGCAGATTGGAGGTGTGATGGCAAAGACTGTAGTAGAGAATGTTGGTCTGCAATTGAGTAGAACCGAAACGGAATACTTGTTTTGCGATTTCATCGGTCTCTCCAGTCTAGTGCCTTTAACTCTTGCCGGAACGCCCATACCGATCTGCTTCGACTTCCGGTATCTCGGATCGCTTGTCCAATGGGATGGCAAAGTTGACCGGGACGTAACGCACCTGATCAACTCAGATGGATTAAATGGCAACAGGTCACTGGAACAGCAACTTACGACCCACGGTTGCCTCTCAAGTTAAAGGGGAAAGTATACAAGTCCGTGATTACACCTGTCGTACTGTATGGATCAGAATACTGGGCTGTGAAAAAGATAGATGAAAAACGATGCCACGCATCGGAGATAAGAATGTGTGCGGTGCTTACTGCTTTACTACTCAAGAGAGTCTACATGCACCATTAACACTAACACCAATTCCAATAAACGACCAACCGACCTGTTCAAGATATTTGAATTTTAATGACTTTTTGTGAATGGAAACATTTTGTTCTTATCAGAGCGTGGCAACATTAAAAGAAAGCTATATTTTATTTATTCCGCTCATCATCAGACACAGTCAAGTTAAATTGTCGGGCGATACCCATCATGCATGTGAAGTTTCGCTATCAAAATTTGATCTTGTAAAACTATAAGGTGTAAATCTCAATCATAAAGGTTATCATCAGACAGTGACAGTGTTGCGGTTCCTTCAGAATGTGAAATGTAGAAGCACCCGTTGTCAATTAGATTAAAGATGAAAACTACATCATTCTAACTATTTCTGTTACTGAGAACCGATAAGCACTTACCTGGTCATCATCAGACTTTCAGAATGTATCAAGTAGGGGTACCCGTGCTCAGTAAAATAACTGATGAAAGCTAGCTCATTAGTCAAACTGTATAATTTATCTCAAAATAAATATAAATTGGAACAAAATGTATTCAGGTCTCTCAGAGAACGAATAAATTAGGCAAAAACGATGACAACAGTGTGACACATCTGTGTTCTTGCTTAATCTTTATTGTAGTAATGGTCGTTTGCCGGCAGGGGCGCCAAATAAACAAAAACCAGTACAGGGATCAAATCATCAAGGTCATCGAGCAATGTAATGCCCTTAACTATTAAATGTTACGTAACAACGCTGCCGATGAAATGACTATGCCTCATAAAAATGTTAAACTCCTAACAGATCTCTCTCTTAATCTACATGTTTAGAAATAGATTACGTCTTACATTTCAATTACAAATCCTCCAAACTACAAACAACAAAACACGTTAACAACCAATCAGCGAACTAGAAACGTTCAACAAAATGGCGGACCATTCATGGCACGAACATCAAGCGCTACTGACCAGTGAGGTTGAACCTTTGATCAAAGCCGGCGTGATCGGCACGGCTCGGCGGGTTGACGTCAGCGTCAGATACTTATTTATAGGTTAGGTTCTTGATCCTGTACGGTCGACTTACAAAAACCCTTAGCCATACTTAGAACATTTTGTCTTTGTATCTAGTAAGAAAATAATAATCTGTAATGTAGGGGAGCTCCAGACGGCTTTTCAGCAAGAAGACTAGATAGCTTATTTAGATTTCAGCCCCCGTAGCATGACCACCGTAGACAAGGATTTATTTGACGGAAATATCGACAAAATGATAGATTGTGTCGACAAAATGACAAGACTTCTTTTCACGATCTGTCATTTTGTCGATTCTTCCGTCAAAGAAATCCTTGTCCACGGTACACATGCTACGGGGGCTGGTCCAGTTGAAAACCAGCGTCGGGCACTAGCTGCTCGGCAGTTTGCTGAACTGGGCCTATTTGGCGCAGCTGTGAGACACACAATATTATATATTTTTTTTCTGTTTAGTTTTAACCTTTTTACTGTGTAAATTTTAGTTTTTTTTTGTGTGCACTTGTGGCAAAGAAAGAAAGAAAACCTATTTATTTGGCATAAATATGTTTTCTTACTTACTTTCTTTCTTTAATGAAAGGCCACAACAATGGGTCAAAAAGACTCTTAACGAAGCGGAAAGACACGTGTTCTGCCCGTCATAGCTATTATTTCTTTGTTGTGAACCAGACCTGGGAACCTTCTAGTTACGGAGATATTGAAGGTCAACGTTCCATCCTTTACACAATTTTTTTTCTTAAATGCGAGTTTTGAATGTTGTAACTTTACTTTAAATACCTCCATGACCCCCGTACTATTCAATGCATCCATCAGCACAATGTTTTGAGTGCTTACTTTGAGTCCTACCGCAAACCGTGATTAAAACCCCGAAAAAAAAGGATTTTCCCAACAATAACTTATGCGTAGAGTTACTTAGTTTGATAAGTACACCAAAAATTATACACTATGACTGGTTAAACGAGGAACATCGGAGCTGGTCCTAAAAGTTGTTCATTTTTAACCGACTTCCAAAGGAAAGGGGTTATCAAGTCGTCAGATTTTGTCGTGTGTTTATTCTGCGATATCTTCGCCAATTGTGAACCGATTTCGATGATTCTTTTTTAGTTTTTAAGAGTACTATTTTGCGGTGGTCCCGTTTGAATTTAGTGAATGTTTGTACGTCCATCTTTTAATCAGTTATAGTGTATACCAAGAGCTCATTTAGTTCAAGTAGGTATCCTTCCAAGAAAAAACCCTCTTACTAGCATAACAAAGAATACTCCATAAATCAATATTCATAACACCATCAAATAAAAAATCCTATCATACTAACAAAATCGTACCTTTAATATTCAGACAATAAAACAGAATCTGATATTCAAAAAGCCAATCAGGATAGTGCGTTGTCATGTTCGAAAAACAAGTGAATGGCACCTAATATTACTCTCATAGTTATGGTAAATTCATGGGGTTTTTATGGCTACAGGGGGTAGGACAAACCAAGGTGAAAGTTTCAAAATATGTATTTAGTTTGAGTGGAGAAAGTGGTGCATTTGTGGAATTAAATTTAGGTTGTGTATTTTTGAGAAAGAACGTGAATGTAAGATATCGTGGCGTACCTTTTTGCATTTTAACATGGCAATCAATTGAAGCAATGTGAAGCAAAGATAGTCTAGTACTTGCTTCGGTGAAGGAAAACATCGTGAGGAAACCAGCATGCTTGAGAGATGTTTCTCGACGGCATATACAACATTATTTTTAGTATATGCGAAACCTGAAAGTTTGTTCAGAATAAGTAACTGAATCGATTCCAATCATTTTTAAACCATGATATAATTTATCCCAAAAATATTTAAAAAAAGTTTCAAGAGCGATATTAAGTACCTATCGCAATAATTTAGGTACCTACTGCCAAATTATTATTATCAAAGAGCTCAAGACGACGCTGGAGGCGCGCGCGCGGCCTCGCTGCGTGATAATCACGTTTTTGCGCGGACAACCAGGTAACATAACAAGCTTATAACTTTGTGATTTTTCATGATACTGTTTTTAAATTTTGTACATAGATTCTTTACATAAAAATACTAGACACATGTTTCAGGTTTCGCATATACTAAAAATAAGGTTGCATAGCCAAGTCAGAGGCCCATGAGCGGCATAAAAATTCTCAATACCAGGTTAGACACTAACCCCACACCCCACGATAAAGAAGAAGCATGTGAAAGCATAGTATAATGTTCTCGCTACTAAAACACAGTTCAAGGCAATGTCACCCCGATACGAGTTAGTCGATGTCATGTCTTCGAATATTTGGTTCTAGGACTTGCCGGTTCCCTCACGAAATTTCTTTCACCGAGAGCAGTGTTGATCAAGTAATACACATAGTAAAGTGCTAAACTGAATTTAAACTAACAAGGGTATAAAACTGCAGCTGTAAGCCCTACCAACCGCAAGGAGAGTCTGCAGTGAACTTATTAGTCCTAATGTCATCATATGCCCAGCCATTTCCCAACTATGTTAGGATCGGCTTCCATTCTAATCGGATGTAGCTGAATATCAGTATTTTACATGGAGCGACTGCCTATCTGACCTTCACAACCCAGTTAGTACCTACTGGGTAATAGGATAACCCTTGGTAAGACTGGTTGTCAGCCTTTCGGGCCACTGACTTCCTGTAACGACTGTCAATGATCTTTAAATGACAGCCAGGACCAACGGCTGAACGTGCTTTCCGAACCACGGAGGAAACTAGGAATGTAATGGGTGGTCACTCATCCATGGACCAACCTAGTCAAGCATGGCTGTTATTATTAAGCCACGAGCTCCTCGAAGGTGATGTAGCGTACAGAATAAAAACTGCAGCGGAACTGTAACCTGCTTTATTTCCTTTATTTAAATTTTTACAAATTATTTTACATTTTTAAATATTCCTTAAAAAAATATATAAAAAAACATTTAAAATTATAAAAAAATGTAGCCCACCGGTATCGGGAACAGGGTCCAAGCTACCGGCGCTCAGGGCTCCAGAGAGAGGAACCTCCTAACAATACGAGCCGTGTCCAAAAGTACCGCTTTCTGAATCAAGCCCTTGATCCTGCTGCCTAACGAGAGCCTCCTCAGGTATTGGTCGAGGCTCTTGGCAATTAAGCCATGGGCTGATACGACTATCGGCACAATGATCGCTGAGTCCACATCCCACATGTCGACAACCTCGCGAGCCAAGTCAAGATACTTGATTTTCTTATCTTTCTCGGTTTTCACGATAACCTGCTTTTATTGTTAGCGTCGGTGTGTAACAAAACAACGAAACATCTCCTCAAATGCACGAGACAGCTTTTATGAAACATTCTTCTAATAGAAAAGAAAGCAAATTTTGACATTATGATTTATATTTTTGACATTGTGATTTGTTTACTTTATTTTTTTTTTACATTTTTATTTATATTCTTGAATTAACCATTGCCAGTCTAACCCTTGACATTGTGTTTAATCATTCTTGACATTGTAATTAATAACCCCTGACATTGTATTTAATAATTTTTGACATTATAATTAATAACCCCTGACATTGTATTTAATAATTTTTGACATTATAATTAATACCCCCTGACATTGTATTTGATAGTAGTTAATGATTTCCATAATCTCGACATTGTATGGCTTATTTTTTTTTAAAAACGTTGCCCCACACTAGGAATTTCTCCTGTATCGTGGGTGCGTTTACAAACATTTAAATTCACATACACAAACAGCCAGACCCGGAACAACTACCTGTAGATCATACAAATATTTGTTCCGTGCGGGGATCGAACCCGCGACAAGCAGCGCAGCAGTCAATCTCTCAGCCACTGCGCCAACCGTGCCGTCAAAATTATTATTAATTTTAATTTTAATTTTTTGTAATATTTGTGCGCTGTATACTATTTGTATATTGTACACAATATTATGGACATCATGTTTTGTGTAACACCTAAGTAACAACAATATTCTAACAAATAAATTCTATTCTATTCTATTCTAAAAGCTCTTTTCACGTCGGCATCGGTGCCATTCGTGGCTGAACGCTCACAGTTTCCGAGAGACAAGTCAAAGACTTCACCAGTGCGTTCGAAAACGGTTTGAAAAGTGATGTTCGTTTGTTTTCGTTTTGAATTCAGTAGCTCGCACTCGAGCGATGGAACGAGTGTGCCACTT
Source organism: Noctua fimbriata (assembly GCA_905163415.1). Classification (NCBI taxonomy): domain Eukaryota; kingdom Metazoa; phylum Arthropoda; class Insecta; order Lepidoptera; family Noctuidae; genus Noctua; species Noctua fimbriata. The sequence continues at coordinate 11,102,639 of LR990945.1, read as the reverse complement.
TCAAGTCGGAAATTATTTTAAAGACTAAAGCCATTGAATCGAAAAGAAGATGCTTGAAGGTACTTAAATTTCCGAACGTGATGGCAGAAGGTTTCGGCACCTACGGGTCTTTCTATCAACATCGGGTTCAAAAATCAAAATCAAAATTTTTTATTTCACATAGGCCTAGATGGGCACTTATAAAACGTCGACAAAAAGGTGCACGGTTCGGGTTGGTCGTTTCCTATGGAGAAGAACCGGCAAGAAACTCCATGGTTACTCTTTTCAAATCATTTGGTGTTACAATAATATCATGGATACAGCATTGTACTTAAGTATGGGGGGACAGCGTAGGCCCGACAATAAGTCGTTGCTTACTACACAAAAAATGTAGAACAAAAATAACGCAACGCGGTTTGCACAAGAATAACACATACACCGTCACACAGGCATACTACTATACATCTACTGACACTAAGGGCCGGACTCCGAAAGGAGATGTGTTGTAAACCACCAATAGAAATTCGTTATTTACACTTCTCGTCTCCGCGTAGCTTTAGTGGAAACAGTTGAGCAGAGAGGAGAGGAGATGTCTCGTATTTGTTTAGGACAGCGGAGACTAGAAGAGACGTGAGCGGCGTGAGGTGAGCGGTGTGCTGTGAGTGGCATCTGCACATCTGCGTTCGTCCCCAATTTGGTAGAGTCCGGGCTTCAGGCTGATTATGCTATTGCTACACACAAACCTTCTGGAACAAATTCTCCAAATGATGGTGAAAGCCACGTCAAATTTATAGTGTAGTTCAAGGGAACTATTTTCGTGGCTGTCGGTGTGTTCGCAATTTGTTTTTACACTAAGAAACGGTTATTCTAGTGTGTAGGAGCATCTATTCGGGAAGATTTACTTGTATAACATCCCTCTATAACTTAGCCTAGTGGTGTGAACGTAGGACTGCCAAATCATAGGTCTCGAGTTCGAACTCAAGCCACGCACCTCTGATTTTTGTAATTCATTTGCGTATTGTATATCGCTTGCTTCGGTGAAGGAAAACATAGTGAGGAAACCAAACCAGCATGCCTGAGAGATATTTCTCGACGGCATGTAAAGCTAAGTCAGAGGCCCATGGACGGCATAAAAACTCTCGACACCAGGTTAGGCACTAACCACACGATAAAGAAGAAGAAATTAGTTGTAACAAAAAAAACTCCCGACGTTTCAAACTCAAACTCAAACTCAAAGCATTTATTTCAATTAGACCATCACAGGCACTTTTGAATGTCAAATAAAACAAAAAAAAGCGAAGCTACAGTCACAGTCACAAGGCATAATGACTTGAGGAAGTACCGTAGTTGCACATTCCAAAGCGTAGATCTCTAAGGAGAAGAATGGGCAAGAAACTCCATGGACACTCTAAATCAAAATATTCTTACAAAATCTTCGTTACATCGTTTATGTTGAGATTAAAGATATATGTGAGAACGATGTAGAAAGACGTGCACATTAAGAGCGTCAAGAGTAAAAGATAAAAACAACAATGAAAAATTAAGCAATTAGAACATTTGGACATTTGACCGTTGCAACTGCACGAGCAGGAGCAAGTTGCCCTTAATAAATGAAGGATGACCTCACCCAAATACTCCGACGGCGACTGCAGCCTCCCTGAGCGCTCGTTCTTGGTCCATGTCTCTCAGCGCTTCAGGGCGGATGGTGGCCGTGTTCCGCGGCTGGCGCTCGTTTTGTACGGCTGTGGAAGAAGGATGGATTTAGTGTTTGGAATAGGGGTAATTACATAAAAAAAATACTTGACTCGAAGTCATCTAACTGTTAAGTTACTGAATTCAGACAAATGATATGATGATATTTAGGATATCAGCTCTCAAAGAAAAACAGTCGCTTTACGTTTGTATCTATGGCAATTAAATCAGCAGAAAGATTCAGTAACTAATTCAGTGTAGTTTCAGAAGTTTTTATTTGATTATTAGTAAAAAGACGATTAAATTCAGCCAAGTGGAATAATCTCTTTAGATAATAATAAATCAATCATCAGGTAGGTATACAATTTTAATTTTGTTTTAAGTACTTGAATTAAAGCTACTTTTAGATTATTATTATACCAATCTAGGCGAGGGGTGCCAGGATTCCATAGCACAGGGTATCCTAGTTTGGATTCCTGACTCCCACAAACCTTTGTACCTCCTATATTTGGAACACTTCTTTGTTAAAATTGTACTTTGTGGGAAAAAATAAATCTTATTATTATTATTTCCTTTATTTATTTTCTTACTTACTAATCACATTTTTAAATATTTCTTAACAAAAACCATATAAAAAAACATTTAAAAATATAAAAAATAGTAGCCCACCGGTATCGGGAACAGGGTCCAAGCTACCGGCGGTCAGGGCTCCAGAGAGAGGAACCTCCTAACAATACGAGCCGTGTCTAGGAGTACCGCTTTCTGAATCAAGCCCTTGATCCAGCTGCCTAACGAGAGCCTCCTCAGGTATTGGTCGAGGCTCTTGGCAATTAAGCCATGGGCTGATACGACTATCGGCACAATGATCGCTGAGTCCACATCCCACATGTCGACAACCTCGCGAGCCAAGTCAAGATACTTGATTTTCTTATCTTTCTCGGCTTTCACGAGGTTCTCATCATGCGGGACCGTTATGTCAACAATCATTGTGCGCCGCTCTGATCGATCCACCACCACTATATCAGGCTTATTGGCTACAATAGTCCTGTCAGTGATGATGGATTGATCCCAGTACAATGTGATACTGCCATTTTCGAGAACTGGGTCGGGCACATACTTATAGTACGGCACTTCCGACTCCACAAGGTTGTATTTTAGAGCAAGTTGCTGATGGATAATCCTGGCTACAAGGTTGTGTCTATGCAAGTACTCTCCGTTAGCCAGACGAGAACACCCGGAGATAATGTGACGGATTGATTCGCCTGGACGGTGGCATGCCCGACATATGTCAACCGTACCGTCCTTCACAATAAATCTCCGGTAGTTATTCGTCATCATAACTTCATCCATAATTGCACAGACAAAACCTTCGGTTTCTCCGAAGAGGTCCCCGCAACGTAGCCAGGCTACGGACGCTGATAGGTCTACATCGGGCCCATGCAGGGCCCGGAAAAAGCGTCCGTGAAGCTCTTTACTCTGCCATACCTCCATGCGGTCGTTAGTGTCAAGCACTAAGGGTTTGCGCCAGTTCTCTTTAGCCAAGGAAAGCGGGGTGAGGCCCTTGTCCACTGCGACCACATCTCGATGCATCCCCACGTCGGTTTCAAGGAAATATTCCCTGAGACTGCATATCTCGCGATTGTGGAGAGTCTTAGCGTTTAAAAAGCCTCGACCCCCACACTTCCGCGGGATATACAGTCTCATAACAGAAGAACGCGGGTGATGCATTCGATATGCCGTCAACAATGTACGGACCCTCCTATCCAGGGCGTCTAGTTCTGTTTGAGTCCATTTGAGTATGCCGAAAGAGTACATCAGAACCGGCATGACCCAACCGTTGAAGGCACGTACCTTATTGCCGCCTGATAAAAGACTATTAAATACTTTTTTCAGGCGGCCAAAGAAGCGCTCCTTCAACGATTGCTTCATGTCAGCAACATTGATGCCCAGCGCTTCCGACATACCCAAATACTTATAGGTTTCGGTTGCTGAGAGGGATCTAAGATTTATGGAATCCGAGAGCTGGGTTCCCACAGATTCCACAATCTCCCCTCGCTTTACATGCATGACCGCACATTTGTCCACACCAAATTCCATCCTGATGGCGCTACTGAAAGTTTCAGTTACCTTCAGTAGCTCCATCAGTTGCAAATCGTTGGGGGCAAAGAGTTTCAGGTCATCCATGTAAAGGAGGTGAGATATAACTTGACCACCTCTCCTCAACCGATAGCCTAGACCTGAATCCTCCAGCAGCGTGCTAAGAGGATTCAAGGCTAAGCAGAACCAAAGTGGACTCAAACTATCGCCCTGAAATATACCTCGCTCTATCCTTATCGGCTCGCTATTCCTCTGGATTTGCCGATATCCTGGATAGCGAAGGACTGTCCTCCATTGCCCCATACATGACATCAGGAAGGTGCGCAGAGTTGCATCAACTTTATACAACTCTACTCTCAACTCTATTATTATTATTATTTTATACAATAATAAAAACTAAATACATATTTACAAAAAAAAATATTTTTAAAGTAAAATCATCAACTTAGATATTACTTTAAAAATATATCTTTGGCTTTATTTCAATAAGTTAACTGTACACATTAGATTGCAATTTATGTCCGCATTAAATCTTGGCACCTACGCGCTAAAGCTGCATGTAAAAAAAAGCTTGCTACGCGTATAGCTACGTTCGTAGCCACACGCCTACGCCGTAGCCGCGTAGGCGAGATGAGAATCGTGAAAGCATTTTACTGTGGCGGTTGAAAAAGAGAAATTAATATAAATTATATCACGAAAGTGTACAATTTTATTTTTAGTATATGCGAAACCTGAATATAGTTTGTTCAGAATAAGTAACTGAATCGATTCCAATAATTTTTAAATCATGTTATAAATTTTTTCCCAAAAATATTTAAAAAAGGTTACAAGTTGGACACCGAGCGATACTAAGTACCTATCGCAATAATTTAGGTACCTACTGCCAAATTATTAAAATCAATGAGCTCACGACGACGCTGGAGGCGCGAGTGCGGGCGCGCTGCGTGGTGACCACGATTTTGTGCCAGGTAACAGAACAAGCTTATAACTTTGTGGTTTTTCATGATACAGTTTTTAAATTTTGTACATAGATTCTTTACATAAAAATACTAGACACGTGTTTCAGGTTTCGCATATACTAAAACTAATGTTGTATATCTACTTCAAAATGCTGCTCGACTAATATGACTGAGGATTGTTTATTGGAGAAAAAGTTGTAATATTGACGATCCGATAGTCAGCTATCACTATTGAAATGTATATTATATACCTATTGTTTCGCTAACTTTTTAAGGCTTTTACGTGTGTTTTTCCACGAGATAGTAGTTCTAGATTAGCCCTTATTGGTGTTACCAATAGATCTGCATAATAAGTTTTTATACGCCTAGTACACTTCCGTTGTAACGTGGTTGAGTAACTGATAGCCGCACTTGATTTGAATGCATTCTCCCACAAACTTTACGGATTAAATCATATTGACAAAAACTTTACTTCGTCTATGTATGACGTCAAAGCGTCCATAATGAACAGGAAGAGGTAAGGACTTAAAGCCGACCCTTGATGCAAGCCTACAGCCACACTGAACTCATCGGTGTTGCCAGCAGCTGACCGGACGTAGGTACAAGATTGGCTGTACATAGCACGAATTAACTCTACATACTTCCCAGGTATACCTTTCTCTTTCAAGGCCCACCACAACACATCCCCGAATGTTATAGGCTACATTTAAAACGTTCATCTCTACTCCATCAAACCTATATACAAGTTATGATTGATAGCGGGATCTACAGGAGCTACAGTCTACTCTAGAGTAGACTGTAGTGACACACGTACGGTCTGCAAAATAAAAGTCTCGCGCACTCGCCCCTTTAGGTAGGGTTGTCAAACTATACACGTGATTGATGTGCAGGAAAATACAGAGTGGCGGTTTAGTCATCTGCTTCGGCCGAGAAGTCTTCACGTCATTTTTGAAGGTGGAAGCGCCAGGATAGCCCTCGAAATTCAAATTTTTAATTTATAATTTTTTTTTCGCGAATTTCATAGCTTTTGTTTTTGCAATTTGCAAGCCAGTTTCAGGTTGTATGTAAATGAAAAATGAGTCTAAAAATGAGTGGATTCCCTGAACTTTCCCTAAAAAAGTCATATCAGAGGCCACGTACGAACGTAAACAGGTCGATTTTAACACAATTTTTATCACAAGGATAGGCCATCAGATTCACGAAAAAAAGATGATAAAACAAAAATAAAGCTTTACTTTATTTTTAGGGAACAGTGGCGACTCAGCGGAAACGGTCACGACTTACGAGACCTGGATTCTTGCCCAGATAGGTACTTTACTTTATGTAAAATATTTTATCGCAACTGCACACATGATCACACATTCATCAATCCGCCCCATTCCCCATTTTGGCCAATTCTCAATCACAGATAGGCACTAGGCCTGTTTCCCCAGCAGTGCGAACATTATATGCTGCTTATTATTATTTATTTATTTAAACTTCATGTACATAGGCGGTCTTAATGCCACAAGGCATTCATATGCATTCATTTTTTTTTTCATTTTCATTTTTTCTTATGCTTATATTTTTGCCTATACTTTTCCCAACTAAGTATATTAGGTTTGGCTTCCAGTCTAACCGGCTGAGGCTGAATACCATTATTTTACATGGAGTGATCGCCTATCTGACCTCCACAACCCAGTGAGTACTAGGTAATACGGTACCTCTTGGTAAGACTAGCTGTCAGACTTTCGGGCCACTGACTATAACGACTGTCAAAGATCTACAAATGACAGCCGGGACCAACGGCTTAACGTGCTTTCCGAGGGTCGGCTTATATTTTTATACTATCTGTATATAACCGCACTGTCAGCCTTCCCTGGACACATCAAAATTTTCCTTAGCTTCGACAACCCTACTATAGTCCGTCCCACATTTGTGCTGTGAGCGAGAACACGGTAACTTGTATAATTGTATTATTTGTAGCGACAAATTATTATCGAAAGCAATAATTTTGTCGCAAGTTTAGTAACAGGTTTTGATTGGAAGTCGCTTTGCTTGGAGTTCTGTTCAATGGCTAACTGGGAATTGTAAAGATTAGATTTGATCTGAAATAAAGTCTAACCTACTTTTAGTTGGAGGCTTTATAAAGTGGTAGGTAATTATTGAAAGAAAATTGTTTCACTTACTGACTAACTTATCAACGCCCAGCGCAAACCTTTGGACGTAAAAAATTGAAAGCACAGAGCTTCGTTTTATGACGTAGACAAATTAGGCCAGATTTTCCACATGGTGAACTTTGCCAGCGCTAGTCTAGTAAAGAACTCCCCTTCCACTGCCGTAGAACTTGACATTATATCAAAACTGATTTCAGTAAATAAATCAGTGTTGCCATCCAACGAATGCTGCCAACATTCTGTACATTTTCCCCGAGATGCGGACGAATTTTTTGATGATCTTTAATTATTTTCTTTGTAGTTCTGGTCTGTATAGTTAGTAAATAATGTATATATGAGAAAGAACACAAATGAGAAGCTGAAAAAAATAAAAATCAGTTCATTTCAAATTCGTCATTAGATCTTTTTATCTAATGATGAACAATTTGAAATGAACTGATTCCACATCGCAACTTCAGTCAATAAAATTAAATAAATAAAAGTCAATAGCTACACTCCAATAAAAATGCCACATACCGGCTTCCACTACGAGAGTGGTCCCGTTTGATTTTTTTGCCCCCGAGCTTTACTACATGTAGGTACAGTTATAGACTAGTGGGTAAGTGAGGGTTTGCTTGCGTTTGGCGTGGTTTGATCGGCTGTTTGTGTGTAATTAAAGGGTTTTAGCGGGGGCTTGTTTCATTTCAGTACACCAGCATGACTAACGGAGAAAAAAAAGACAAAATGAGAGCTGATTAAAAAGATTTCCACATCATCTGCCTAACCTTTTCTCAATTATGTGGAGGTCGGCTTCAGCATCCGTCATCCGTCAGCAATCGTCATCCAGTCTAACAGCAGCTGAACGCCAGTACATGGAGCGACTGCCTATCTGACCTTTACAACCCAGTTGGTACTGGGTAATACGATACCCCTTGGTAAGACTAGTTGACAGACTTTTGGGCCACTGACTCTGTAACGACTGTCAAAGATCTACAAATAACAGCCGGGACCAACGGTTTAACGTGATTTCCGAGGCAAGGCAGAAACTCGGTATGTATTGGGTGGTACCCACTACCTATCCACAGACCAACCTAGGCAAGCCTAAAAATTGTTTCGAGCGGCTGTTATTATTTAGCCACGAGCTCCTCAAAAAACATTTACCTACCAAAAGTACGAAAATCAAATATCTCCTACAAATCTACTTATCCAACTGCATATTCAAGCTTGAACATATAACCAACGCTACGAAACCAGACAGACTGAAACCTGAACACGAATTAATGTTCACACACACACACACACAACCCACTAACTCACACTACACCCCCACTACACACTACACTATAAATCAAATCGCCCCTCCCACATCCGGCCGCAGCCATCTTTGAGATCTCACATCCGGTGTCAAGAGTAAACGAGACAGAAATATACATAGTTTCTATAAGAGTGAAAGAGATGGATAGATGTTTGTGATTTTTGATTTATTTTTGAATTTGTATGGAGCTTTGAGGAGCTTTCGCGAATGGGATCATTGAGCAGAATTCATTTTGTTGGTTCGGTGGATTTTAGATACTTTGTGGGTATTGTTTTATGATTCTGGATGTTAAGATATTTTCATCTCGCTAAAAAAGGGGTTGGTTGGGATGTAAGGTTTTACTAAGAGCCTTGTACAACTTATATGCAGTTTTAAGCTCTCACGGTTTAAAACTAAACTTATACTGTCACTTACGGGATATCTTCCGTGATTATGAATGACTGTCATTCTGTGATCATAGCGCTTGCAACAGCGTCGAAATATCGGGAGCTCAAAATAAGTAATACTCACGGAAGATATTCCGTAAGTGACAGTATATGTTTATCGGTACGCATTGCAAAATAAAGCCGTTTTCTTCGGAAGTATGAAAAATAAACCGGAAGACGCTGCGTTGGAAGGCTTCCCACTAGGTGGAAGGTGAAGGTTGCAGGGATCCGCTGGATGCGAGTGGCACGGGACCGGTCAATGTGGCGACACTTGGGGGAGGCCTATGTCCAGCAGTGGACGTCTATCGACTGAAATGATGATGATGATGATGATGATGATGAAAAAAAAAACTATTTTATCGGGATTAAAATTAAATGAGTTTGGTTTTAGTTGCTCAATTTTCAGTAACCTAATTGCGTACCTAACAAACTTCCTATCACCATTTTCTAACCCGATTTTGAAAGAAAATCTGACAACCAGTCTTACCAAGGGGTATCGTATTACTCAGTACTAACTGGGGTGTAGAGGTCAGATAGGCAGACGCTCCTTGTAAAATAATACAGCTGCATTCGGTTAAACTGGAAGCCTACCCCAACATAGTTGGGAAAAGGCTAGGCAGATGATGATGATAATTTTGAAAGAAATTCCTAATACATTCGTTCATATTTTTTGGAAAATTCGTCAACTACGTAACGAATGTTGTTTTATTGTCAATTTAGGTATTTTGTAAGTAATTTACGCAATCAAGTACCCCAATGCACAATGGTTATATATCAGGCCTGCATGGAAGATCGATCACATTGCAACTAGTTGCACTGTATAATGCTTGACTGGTTACTTAATAAATTTCAGGGTGCTTTGTTAAAACTATTCAAGCAGGGGTAATTAGATATGTAAGTAAGTAAGTAAGTAAGTAATCAATTTATTTGTCAGAATATTGTTGTTGTTTTGTTGTTGTTTTGTTGTTGTTGTTGTTGTTGTTGTTGTTATTGTTGTTGTTGTTGTTGTTGTTGTTGTTGTTGTTATAACTGCATAACATCACGCCTGTAATACCCGTAGGGTTAGGCAGAGGTGTACCTAATAGCTCACCGCGGGGCGAGCCATCCAAACTCCGTGGCTGCTACTGAGAAATTCCTGATGGAAAAACCCAATAACATAAAATTTGATCGACTCGGGAATCGAACGCAAGACCTCATGCGATTGCCACCAACTAGATCAACGAGGCAGGCTTATGTTACGGAGGAAAGTCTTTTGAAAATCCATTCCCCAAAAGTCGTGCACATCATCATAATTTCAGCCGGAAGACGTCCACTGCTGGACTAGGCCTCCCCCAAATGTCGCCACATTAACCGGTCCCGTGCGACTCGCATCCAGCGGATCCCTGCAACCTTCACCAGGTCATCGGTCCACCTAGTGGGAGGCCTTCCAACGCAACGTCTTCCGGTTCGCGGTCGCCACTCCATAACATTTCGGCCCCATCGGCCATCCGTTCTGCGAGCAATGTGCCCTGCCCACGGCCACTTAAGTTTGGCTGTTCTTTAAAGTCGTGCACACGGTAAATTAATTTAGATCAGTTATTCCGCGATCATGGCGCCTGCAGAAGCGTCAAAATATCGGAAGCTCGCAGTAGTTGAAAATCACGGAAGATATCCCCTAAGTGACGGTGTAAATTTAATTAATTTAGATGTCACGTGTCTGATGTCTTGGGAAGTAAGTACAGACCTTTCAAAATGTCGACGACAAGAGAATAGATACCCTGAGTACAAATCTGCCTAGCCTTTTCCCAACTATGTTAGGGTCGGCTTCCAGTCTAACCGGATGCAGCTGAATATCAGTATTTTACATGGAGCGACTGCTTCTGACCTCCACAACTCAGTGAGTACCTACTAGGTAATACGATAGCCCTTGGTAAGACTGGTTGTCAGACTTTTTGGGCCACTGTCAACCTGTAACGACTGTGAAAGACCTACAAATGACAGCCGGGACCAACGGCTTAACGTGCTTTCCGAGGCACGGAGGAAAATCGGTATGTAATGGGTGGTCACTCATTCACAGACCAACCTAGGCAAGCACGGCTTAACCTAAAGATCGATCCGAGCGGCTGTTCTAATTTAGTCACGAGCTCCTCTGGGTATGATAATGGGTAACCAGAGTCTCTGAGGAAAATGGAGAATTCCAGATCATTCCGATCCACTAGTGAACGTGTGAATGCGGTGCTCTCGACCAGGCGATGTCCCACTTGCACTTTAGAGGACCTAAAACACGCCACAGACGCCGCGGCCCGCGATTAACGTGGGCACTTGGCGTTCGAAATTTAAACAAATCGAACCATCGACACGAAAGAGGAAGAACCGGAGTCCCTCTACTATGAAAGGAACCCTGAGACATTATTCATTCTGTATTCATTTTTTATCGCATATTTGAATACGCAATAAAAACAAATACAGCAATAATCCACTACACATTTGCGCAGAACAATCATAATTTAAAAATAAAATCATAAGGATCAGGTGTGCGCCCCAACCCTAGAGTAAACCGAACTAATAAAAATATATCTGTCTCCCTCACACTCACACGAAGTCATATATTACCTTTTCACTCATAAACGACTTCTGTCAAACTGGCGACTTAATGGTTATTGATTTCGATTTAATGGCGAGGGGATTTGAACTGTATTTTTATGAAGGGTAGGATCAATTTTGTTTGAGTGTAGCCGATGGAACATGGAGTCTTGGCTGTGGCCTGAAATATAGCGATAATGGGAAAGACGTGATGGCTTTAGTTTAAAAAAAACAAAAGTTGTTTAAAATTCTCTTCTGGAACTGTTTTTCGGTATAGACAAGTTGACATTTTAATAGCGACTAGAACTTTGACCGCGACTTCGTCCGCACCGTATAGCTCGGCTAATATGTGTTATATAAACATAGTTTATAGCACCTTTTTTTTTTTGCACCCACGAATAATGTAGCTTTCTGCCAGTGAAAGAATTTTTAGAATTGGATCATTAGTTCCGGAGATTACCCCCTACATACAAACTTAGAAACAAATTTTACCTCTTTATAATATTAGTATAAACAACGAAGATAAAAATGCAAAAATATCATTATGATATCGACGAGAGTTACGGAAAAGCTAGTTGGTGAAGAAATATGAAAGACTTTGAAAGCGACTTTGACTAGTCTGAGGCCTTTGGTTCATAATTATTATGACTTTAAAACAGAGAGCGTGCTTCATAACATATATCAATAAATGTAGTTTGGACTAAAAAGTTTTGATGCCATGCAGAGACGATAGCAAAACGTTCGCTAATGATAAAAGTAAAGTAATGTAAAAATGTTCAGAATCTCTGATAACTGTCAAGTTTTGAAAACAGAAACAATTTTTTTATTTTATTATATTTATTTACAGCAAAATGTTGATACTGACAACTCTTTGACCGCGTTCAGCTTCAGTGGTGATATTTACCCTAAATGAAATACACGACAAAGTTAAAATTCCATCACAATTGAATTTGGAACCTTCATATTACCAGCACGCAGCGTTCAATCAAATATCAACTTAGAATGTATAACGCTAAAGTAGATACTTGAATATTACCAAATTAATCACATCGTTCATTTTGACTAACAGTAAGGTCTCGCTATAAATAATCGCTGTTCTCCAGGCCACAGCCAGGCCTTTTGAATTTGGACTCCCACTTTAAAAGTTAGAAATTCAAGCCAAACATTCGTTTTTCCCCACCCATTATATCTACGACTCTACCCTTTACCACCTAAAGTTGAAATTCGTTTGCAAAATTTCAAGGACTTGTGACCTTCTGAGTTCGGTTGAATATTAATACAGGGTTGGATTTAGGGTTTTATAGGCGGATTAAAATCGCATTAATCAGTGTCTGTTACTGCAGATTTAACTCTCGGTATAAACTGTTAAGTGTTAGGGTACGACGGATACTGTGGACTGGCGTGAGCAGCGATGTTTTATTGGTAGAATATATCATAGACTGCCTCGTTGGTCTAGAAGTTGCAAACGCGACTGCTGAGCATGAGGTCCTGGGTGCGATTCAGAGGCCAGTAAAGTGTTATTGGGGTTTTCCATCAGGAATATCTCAGAACAGCCACGGAGGCTGTCCCGGCCCCTATTAAGTAACTGACGAAATGGGGGTAAACAATAAAAAAGAGTACTATGTAATATATGATCTATAACCAAACTTAAAATAATATTAAAAATGTGTACCTATAGAAAAGAAAAAAGCATTAAAGGGCGTCCAAAAATTTGTCCACATTTAATATTTAGGTTCGTTTGTGTGACTGAGAAGACAGATATTATTTATTTTTTATAGAAAGAAGCATGAGTATGATAAGCTTAAAAATTGAGTCGAAACTTTATGGACCTGCATTTCTTGGGACTATTTTATGATCACTGCTGGGACACAGACATCTTCTTTGTATGAGGGAATGAGCTGTGATTCAAACATGTCCAGTGCGGGGCGGTAGATGTCACTAGTCTTCGTATTTTGGTTCGGTTCAACTTAAGATAAAATCTTTAAAAATTAGTATAAAGAGGTACAGTTTTTACGTAGGAGATAATCTATGAAACTACTCATTTGATATCATAACTTATTTCACTGACGGAAAGCAAATCTATTGTGTTTTTCAAGTAGGCGAAGACACGGGTAGAAGCTAGTTATTCTGTTAAGATAAATATTCCAAGAGACAATATTCTGTTTGCTTAAAACAATAGCTAAAGTTCGAATATAATTTCCTAAAATCAAAAGACCCAAACACTTTTGACGGCGACATCACGTTGTAATACCAAGCTTACAGTCGCAAGGAGTAGGTACAGTCGGGGATTAAAGCGCAAAATCACTGCCATTAGCATTTAATTTTACAAATGAATCTTTAATTCTCTGCCTTCTACTCTCTTCTGCTTTGTTTAAGTCAGAATGTCGAAAATACGCTTCGTTTTGATTTTTTTCTTTACATTTTCTATATTCATAATTTAAAAAGTGATTTTCTATTTCCTCCGCCTTTTGTTCATAACTATTTCTTAACTTAATATTATAAAGAGGTAATTTTGTTTGTAAGAAATAACTTCTGAAAGAACTAATCTTATTTCAAACAAAATCTAAAAAATACTTTTACCGAAAGTAAGTAATACTATTGCCGATTGCCATTATTATGATTTCATAATATGTTTCTTCCATGGTGGAAAAGTTGTGAGCGGTACAGTATTTTTTTTTTGTAACTTAACATAACAGAACGACCTTTGTGTAAATACAGACAATGTACATTTCCCTGTTGTGTATAAAACCCAATAAATAGCAGCAATAGCAATAGGGCGTGAGTCTACTGCCATGATCCGGGTATTAATTTCAATATAGTATAGAAATTTATACTACAATATATACTATAGAAATTTCTTTTACAGAAACAAAGGCGCGGCGTCTTTAGTAAAGCTAATAGATTAAAAAAAATATATTATAACTGGCTAAAAATCTTAATCTTTACGCTCTTTTTAAAAAGCCAAACATTCTGCCAAAGTTCAGTCACCCCAAAAATGAAAAGTAAGTCCAAAAACAAAATTAACAAAATAAAACCAATCGCAACTCCTAAACATAAACTTAATAAAAGCCAGAAACATCCATTACAAAATTACCATAACGCATGAACAACGAACAATGAAAATGTGATCCAATTTGTGCGAGGAAAGAAAGTGTCAAAAAGATAAAGGTAGTAACGAGGGGCCCGACGTTGTGCCCTGCGGCACGCCAGACGGGGACGCCTTTACCACTTTAAGCTTTGTATTATTTTGGTCTTTGGGTCCCCAGTATGAAAAGGAAAGTGTAATTTCGTTACGCTTTGAGATGTCGACGCGACAATCTAATTATTTTCGGATGGTGTGGTAGGTTCACCTTGTCAAAAGCCTCTCAGTGTTCTACGGCATGATTTAATTAATGAGTCTTGGTTTAATTTTCAAGTTTTATTTAAGAGAGCAGTGTTTAAAGTTGATTTGTAAAGTAAATAGAATACTTAATTGTAACGAAATGCCTGTTTTGTCTAGCTATTTAAAATATATGAAGGTATTTTATACGAACTGTATCTTGAGTAGATTCCATGCAGATCTGGGAACGAAAGAAAAAATAGAATGTATCAGTTGCTCATTATCAGCTCAAGTTGTAATAAAATTAATGGTTTTAAACTCATTGGAATGGGGCACACAATTATTTACCCATAATTAAATGCATTTAGCAATACATTCGTAGTTTTCATAGATTTAATTATTTTTATTATGAATTACTGAATTGAGATTTTAAAAAATATTGCATGGAAATTCAAAAGCATACATTTCGTCAGCTCTTAATAATTACATGTTCACTTCTCAAATAAAAATGTCGTAAACACAGGTCGTAAAATATGAATTCGGTAAAAATCCATACTATTAAAAGTGCAAAGGTTGTATGTATGTATGAGACCAACAGCGGTCTGTCATCTTTTCACGCCTTCTCAGCAGAATGAATTTCGATGAAGTTTAACACACATGACCTGAGATGTATTTTATGCGGCAGTACGTTCCCGTGGAATTATTGCCGACCTACCCAATGCAAAGACGGGCAGAAACCAGTCAATTATATTGCATCGCCTGTCCAAATTATTATTAAAATTAAATCTAGTTGCATTTCACGCGGTTAAACATCTCACTTTATAACGAAGGGTGCTCATTTGAATGTGAGCGGTCGCTTGGGGGCGAACGCTTTGTAGTTTTTCCTTAATTATCTGTTTGCGGATTCCCACTCATTAAAATGTGGGTGTGTTACTGTGTACTGAGTTTCGCCTTATTAGATTCAGCTTTAGGGCATTACGTGATTTGTGAATGGTTTCGATTCTGTGCTTTAGTTTTGTGGTCGTTATTGTTATTGTGTGAATGTTCTGCATGTATTATTTTAGAATGCATTGTTCGAATGGTTACGTTATTTAAATTCACAGCGTGATAGTATAAGTATCTATGCTTAGCTGCTGTAGAATGAGAGTAAATAAAAAGTATTATTTTTAATCAATAAAAAACCAAAATCAGAGTCTAACTTTTTTAATATGTAAATTAAAGATACCGTTGAAAGATGGATGAAAAGGGTTATGGAAGAGCTTCGTTCAGTTCAGATTTTCCGACGCCTCCGAGGAAAACCATTTAGGCATACATACAGAAACGTATGTAAATACAACGATTAGAAGGCTAATAGTTACTTAGACAGCTAATTTTTGCCTTCAATACTGAATTTAAATTATTTTTCCATAGAAAATTGTGCGAAATCTACTTATCACCTTTCAATCCCAGGCTAGAGTTTATATGAATGTGAACTATAACCTGTTAAAACCGTTTGACAAATCAAGTAATTTTCTGAGCAAAACGTTTATCAGAATGACACATTCATTTATACTTTAGCAGCACGCCCATTATTCGTAGCTGACAGAAACAATATTGGGCGGGATATTAGATTAAATGACACTTTCCCTAATAACACCAAACATAATGCATTGATGACAGAATCTATTGTGTTGTAACAAGTAGCAGACGTAGTTAATGTAAGTGAAGAGTGCGTGTCAATTATTGCAATTTAAACCTTATATCAATGATGTAAGTCACATGAAGTGCGCTTGTGATTTGGAGCTACTATAACAATAGAAAATGTTGCTAGAGGGTCAAAGGTTGTGTGAACTAATTTGAGTAGAAAATTAGGAGGTACAGTACTTATACTTTAACTTGACTAAGAACTATTTCTTTTTTCTTCCATTCACTACATGGGAATTGAACTTAACTGGCGAAATGTGGGTGTATTGTAGTTCCACCTCTGTCTAGGCCGAGGAATGAAGACATAATGGTACTAATGAAATGTTTCTTCTTTTAATTTTTAGAGCCTATCAAAACAAACAAAATAGAGGTAATCAACATTGTAGGTACGAATGGAGAATATGTAGTAGCTGATAATAATACTTAAGACAATGAATTACATCCAGCCATTATGTATGACCACAGTAATCAGACGTAGTGGTAAGTAGTAAAACGTGTAGCTAGAAAAGATGTCGTTAGAACTCCAACTCAAAGCATTTGGAGGATTTTGGAATGGGTAATTCAAAATGTTTGTCATCATCTGCCTAGCCTTTTCCCAACTATGTTGGGGTCGGCTTCCAATCTTACCGGAGGCAGCTGGATACCTGTATTTTATTTGGAGTGACTGTCTACCATAACCCAGTTAGTACGAGGTAATACGATACCCCGTGGTAAGACTGGTTGTCAGACTTTCGGGCTACTACCTGTACCGGCTGTCTAATATCTACAAATGACAGCCAGGAGCAACTTAAACAAGGACCAACCTAGGCGAACTTAACCTAAAGATCGACACGAACGGGTATTATTTAGCCACGAGCACCTCAAAATGTTGATAAGGACCAATATTTCTAATCCCTCCAAATAATCTTACGTCCGTCAACCCATTAGACACTCCCAAAGACCATTTAAATTTTTACACCACATCCATCCTTCCGTACTAAACTAACAATCGTATGCATGAGTTAGTCAGTAGAATAAAAACTATACTTTTAACTGTTAAGCCATCATTTGTATACAAGGCGGGACAGACACGTGCCGCCACGTGGTCTCCAACATCGTCTCTTTTATGCACAAGCTGTGCATTATGCACAACCCTTCATTCTTTTGGTGTTTAAGGTT
Source organism: Noctua fimbriata (assembly GCA_905163415.1). Classification (NCBI taxonomy): domain Eukaryota; kingdom Metazoa; phylum Arthropoda; class Insecta; order Lepidoptera; family Noctuidae; genus Noctua; species Noctua fimbriata. The sequence goes on along the minus strand of LR990945.1, from coordinate 11,085,315 downwards.
CATCATGGTTGTTATTTTTCTGTTTGCTTTATTTGACAAGTGGAAGAGTTTGTATTTTTATTTGTACTAAAAAAAAAACTGCTGTTTCCTACAAAAGTGCAATACCTACACGGTCAGTGTACGGAACAGCAGATATTTTCAACCACCGATGAAAAAATTCTATGTTGCTCAGAATGATGTACTGAATACGCGGGAACCGTTTTCGCGTCGCTGTTACTTTCACCCCGTATAGTAGTTTATTTTAAAGTAAAATAAGTTACTAACATAAATAATTAAAAAAGTGGTAATTTTTATCCGTCAAGAACCACTATACTGTAACCCTAGCTTTTGTTTCACAATTCTACCTTTTTTGGGTTGCAGTAGTAAATTAATGACAAAAAGTAGACATGACTAAAGTAGGCACAGAACCGTGAGGATGGACACAAGAAAAGAGAGGCCTATGCCCAGTTGCAGATAAATCTTTGGCTGTGAATAATAATAATCATGATGCAAAAGTAATTTTCAACAGTAAGTCATTAAACAGTGTACAGAAACATGTAAATATATGTGCTTCAACTATTAAGATTACTACAGTTGCTTTTTTAACTCTAGCACAGGCTATTACAGTATCTACCAATAAAACTGCCACAAAAATAATTGCTTAAGCACTTCACCCAAAATTAGCCATACTCACCTAAAATATAACCTCATCAAATAATTCGCAGGACCACCATCCAGTCAAAATCGGACCCTACTCTGTTTGAATCAGCGTCCATTCTCCGCTAACAACGGAACACGAGGGTGGGCTGTCTATATGAATATCTTCACGCCTAATTGACTTGTATGCGTGCGACAGGGCGCGTACAACAGATCTGTTAGCTTTTTATAGCAATATGAAATGTTATGACATGTTTGGACTTGGTCGGGATGTGGGAACTGGTATTTACTTTGTGTAATCTTCTTTGGCAAATATTGGATTTGATTCGCGTGGTGTGTGGGAAGCTGAAGATTTAATGTTTTTGGAGTTGATAGAAATAATGAAGAGAGCATATGATTTGAGCTTGAAGTTGTAGAAGAAGATGACAATGAGACAAAACAAGCAGCACAGAAATAATAAAAATCAAAAATTATCACTACTTTACTATCTCAATATAAGAAAGATATAGACTATTCAAGGAACAATGAACATACAGGAACAATATTTAGTAACTTGCACTTTGCTAGCGACTTCATCCACCTTACCCTGTGGTAATTTTCATCCGTCAGTAAGAGAGTGAGTTTCTTGCCCGTTCTTCTCCATAGAGATCTACGTTAGGGAATGGGCAACCACAGTACTTTCACAGTTTTTGTACCTTGTGACTGGGACTGTAGCTATATTTCATTGTTGTCTTTGTTTCGACAATTCAAAAGTGCCTGTAACTGGCCTACTTGAAATAAATGCTTTGATTTTGAGTGAGGAGGTTTTTTCTTTCCATATGTACCTATTCATATTAAACAACATGACTCGACCTCCATTTTGGTCCCAAAAGATTTGATATCAAACCAAGGCTTTCAAAGCAATGAAGGTGCGAACACGAGGCAAAATCTATAACTAGATCGTGTTTATTCTCGCACTATCGAAATCTTCTAAGGAATCAATGTTCATTAAGGTGTGTTATAATTACTTTACAGGAGCGACAAATTAGTGATTGCAAGTTAATCAGGTGGCTTTGAACTTACATTAGCGTCTATACATACTCTTCCGGTGAGTCTGTGTCACCAGGGGCAGAGACAAAGACACATTCTGGTGATGAAAAATCAAATATATTGGGTTGGCATAAGCTATCGAAATATTTTATCAATTCTTTTGAATATCGTTGTAGAAATAAGAAATGCTTTAAAAGCGATTGCGACTTTAGTCAAATCGATTTAACTAGTCAAAACAATTGAATTTGTGCCAAAAACTCGCAATTATAAACGGTATTTATCGCTATCTGTACTAACTGTCGCTAAATATCATATCTCACGTATCTTAACACAGGATCTGTGTATTTTGATATAAATACTAGGCTCTCCAGCTAGATGATTTTATAACTTTCAAAATTAATCTCATAATTATATACGGAAGAATTAATTTAGCTTACAGCCAACATGTAAAATAGCTAGTAAATTTTCGTACAGTTCTGAATTAATATAATTATACCTGCAAAATTTATTTGTATTATTAACTCTTACAACATGGATGAAATAAAAGCAATAGCTACAAGCTTAAATATTTTCTTTTCTATTCATTCGGTTCTTTTTCAAACCAATAAAGGTACGCGTTATATAACCAAACCTCTAAAATTCTTTTATCCTATTGGAACTCCGTACTACACTAGGCCAGCTCCAGATCAAAGTATTCATAGACGTGCGGTTTACTGTCGCTTTTATTGAAATCAAAAATACTATTTTTACTGACTCTTATACCATTGTTAATTTCATTTTTTTTTTTGGTTTTACATCATATTGTCCATATCTTTTGGAGTACTCTTACGATTCACAATTATAACAAACATTAATAACTGTGCGTTTGCACTGGCGAAACCTTCACATAGATTTTATTTAAATCCCTATTTCTTTTATTTTTCTCTCTTTCTTTTCTTATTTCATATCTTAATCATTCATCATCTTATTATGTGAACGTTTCGCCACTGCGAACAAACAGTTACACCACAAATCAAAATAAACTCACCGTCTTTGTTCATTCCCATGGCAAGGCATTTCTTGAGTCTGCAAGCTTGGCACTGGTTCCTGTGTGCCTTGTCCACAACGCAGCGGCCGGTGCCCGCTTGACATCTGCCAACAAAGTGTCATGTATGAGTTATTTGCAAAGATAGTCCTTAAAATGGGACAATCAGTGATAAATCTTAGGGCTTATTTATAACAACTTATTGTATCTAACAGTTTCCACCATACAAACAAATTATTGGTGGAACATACAAATAAAGTTAAAGATCATAAAATATAAGAAGTAACAATACGGTAGATGAAACAAAATTAGAATAAAAATAAACGTAATAAAAGTAAAAATAAACAAAAAACTTTTTTCTTGGCTCCTCTGGCTTATTACTATTAGCCTCCAAAATAACCTTCTATCACAATGATGGAATAGTCAAAAATGTATTGGACATAACCTGCCAAAACATTGATGACGATTGCCACTTGTGTCATAATGATATATTGTGTGAAACAATAAAGCAACCAGAACAATAAATTAATTAGTCTCACCCCTCCTAAAGAAATAAGATACTGCTCAATCAAAATCTCCGCAAGCTAAGATATTCTCACAAAATGAATACGCCTGCTCTTTTAGCAATTCATGTTCGTCTACTTGAGTTAATTTTGCTATAGAAAAACTGAAGGAACTTATTGTAATGCACGCTTTTTTCAAAAGTATCTTTTCACAGTATTTCAGTCTAGCATATTTATATTTTATCTGTCTAGTGTCGCTGAGCAAATACTTTTGATTTCCAATGTCCAATATTTATAAGACGCTTTGAAATCCACACCGATGAATTAGTACTTACTAAACAACCCTAACACAAAAAAACCTTTGATCATCATCACCACAGCTCCCAAAAATATTCCAATTCGCTCCGTCTTCGCCTTTATTACAACTAAACCTTTATACACCACAAAAATCTGCTACCACAGAAACTAATACAGATTAAAGATATTTCATTACCGATAATCCCATCTGTAATAGGCTTACAGCTACGTTGACATTTGTTGCAATTCTATATAAAAGGGACCGGGCCGAGTACAGCTCCCTGTTTCACGCCACTTTAGCTTTTGAATTGTAATAGCGGTTTGAGTTATGTGCCAGGTTTTTTGATGTTCTGTTGTAAGGAGAGCGTATTGTGATTAAAATATAGTGGGTTTTTGTAACGGAGAAGACTATCAAAGGCTTTGATTGTGTGTGTTAAATTGTTAAAGGCAATGCTCCTAAAATTTATTACGTTAGAAATAGTGGCAATAATGTAAGTTATTTTATAAAATATGTTCAGTCTATTCTTTGCTTAGTAATTATAACTACTTACACTGATGACCAAACATGATTCTCCTAAAATCAATAGAGCATGAACCCCACAAAAAAATCGTTCATCCACACAAAGAAGCTGCAGAAAATCAATTTGTGAATCGTAAAGCTGGTACACATGTCACACTTGACCATCTATCATAAGGGTGGCACACAATATTAATAACATTAGGACGGGTAGCGAATTAATTGAATCGCCACTTAAGTAGGGGAGCCAAATGTTAAACAGTTTTTAATGTTATCTGTCAGATCTCTACTTGCCCTTATTTTTTTTGGGTATTTAGTGGTGTTAGCAACATGATTTATTTAACCTTTTGATTTTAAACCTAAATTGTGGAACGCAAATAAATTAATACGAATAGTTAATTTTTGTTCTTTGTTGAAATATTGTAAAGAATCAGAAGACTGTGTAATGCTTTGATATCATTTAAATGTTTTGTTATATCGAGATTTGGTTTCCTTTGCTTTATAATAAGTTTGCATTTCAGTATGTACAGACGCCAGTACATGAAGCTACTACAAACTGCTTTCCTCATTCGATTTTGAACTTAACCATCAACATTTTATAGTTTAAAATCCTTTGGAAATTTGTCAGTTTGTGGTAACTTGACGTGCTGGCGAGTACTTTAATAGAAATAACCTCGTACGTCTCGAGTTGAGGCGATGCTGTTCCCTTGAAGCGTTGCCCTTAATTGCTCACTAAAGCGATGGAAGCATTAAATCGACCGTCCACTGCTAGGATGTGTACGGAGAGGTTTGTCACGTTAGCTGTGCGGCCCGTTTATTTGCCGGCCTCGCATCTATGTATATACGTGTAGTGTGATCGTAGGTCGCAGTGGACGATTCCGCGTACATTTTCGTACAAAGCAAAGCTAAGTGTTATACGTTTGTAGTTTTGCTGTGAAGTGGCGCCTTTCATAATTATCATCATCCACAGTCTCGTCCAGTACAGCCTCTCTTTGTTTGTGCCAATGTGCTTAATCACTGCGATTCAGTGCCAGTCTCATGCAGGTTTAATTCGTGATAAAACCTGGATGCGCGAACAATATCGTCAGCGGCGTCTAAAAATTTGATTTTTGTATATTTTGTGGAGAAAAACAAATATCTATAAATCATACCAGTAAAATACAACATAATTGAAACAAAATTCAGTGGTAATAAAAACTCAGAATTAATTTACATCATATTTAAATACCCCTCGATTGACGATGTTAGGGCGCGGACAAAGTACAAGCGCAGAAGCGATTTAGTCGAAATTTTATTATAATTAAATGCCGCCCCATGATAATTGCCATGAACTAAAATAATAAACTTCCGTACAAAATTCGATCCTATGTTTAAAACCTTTAGGGTACAAATTAAAAAAAAAGATGCCTTCCTTTCATAAAGAAGTCTTGAGCAAAATTTTAGGTTTTACGACCTAGCGGCTTAAGCTATGCATTGACTGTCAGTGAATAAAAGAAAGAATTTCAGATTACTAAGCTGATTCAAAGCTTTTTTCTTAATTTTTGGCAAAGACTAATGTACAGTTTCGTGCAAAGGCACTGATTATGATAGTGATGTTACTTAAACCCAATCTTTTAATTTTCTTAAAATGTTCAACGCCATTTTGTAATTCGAAACATTTTATGAAACTTTTGACATCTTTATTATCAAATCGCTCCTCCTCTCACACTGACCTCACTCCAACCCGGGTCACAGATGTACCAAAAATTACAGAAGCATTCTCTTCTGCTACGGATTAAGTGGGTTCAAGTGCTCAAACATCCCCATTCTTTCTATTGTCATTTTTGGTATGGCATCGCAGATGAGTCGCTGTATGTTTGTCTTCTTGTTGCAATTTTTGGTAGAGATTTTGGGATTATGTGCCAATGTTTGTTTTGATTTCTGTGTTGTCTAAGTGCTGTGGGATCATCATCATCTGCCTAGTCTTTTCCCTTTTCCTATGTTGGTTGGGGTCGGCTTCCAGTCTAACCGGATTCAGCTGAATATCCGTATTTTACATGGAGCGACTGCCTATCTGACCTCCACAACCCAGTTAGTACTAGGTAATACGATACCCTTTGGTAAGACTGGTTGTGAGTGCTGTTGGATCATGGGTGTTTAATTTTTTTTGTCTTGTTGGAGTCTCGTTGGTACTATTTTGTCAAAAGCGCTTATTTCACACCTGAGAACTAGAGAAGGTCTTCACTTTATAAGTTTTTAAACTAACATGGTCACTAATACTATCACTAACACTGTAATTCCATTGGTTATTAGTTTATCCGTGATCAACAACGCCGAAATATCGGGAACTCAAAACAAATAGTAAACGTGGTAAATATCCCGTTTTCAGTGTTAATGATGGGACTTCACTTTAGTATCAGGGTGGTCAGTTACATAGTACTCACAACCACTGAGCGTGTATGATCAGATGTACGAACTTGGACGAAACCAAAGGAGTATTAAGGATCGTTGCAAGTAGCGTTCCGTGTCCGCCTATGTATTTCACATGACTGAATACTGTCGTCTTTTTAACAAAGGAGGGAATACTTAGAAAGCATCTCATTTCTCCCTTACTTAGTGATTTTGATTTTAGTAGGGAAGCCCTTGGGTGGAAATAATCTCTAAGTTTAGAATATTTATTGTTATCTCTAATTTTTTTTTAATTTGTTTATTATCAGGCACACAGTTGAGACAACTGATAGCTGCCTGTATCCTGCTGTTCCTAGTGGAGATTTTCGTAAATATTTTATGCCTAAAATTATAGTATTTTTCTCTCAGCACTTTTAATCCACTATTTGTTTCTCAACGTTATTCCTGATGGTCATAATCTGAATTCAATTAAAAAATAAACACCACTTTATTTTCTATTACACCATCATCAACAATATCTACTTCTTTCTATGTCAAGCATTCAATAAATTGTTTCAAACATCCCAATTTAATACTTTCAGCTTAGTCAACACACATTGACTCATAAAATTTACTCTATATTTGCTATTTGTAATTCTGTGTCAACATATACAGCATGTACCCGAAAATTATGGTCATATTTATGGATGTGGGTGACAAACTAAGCAGCTTTCGCCATGGGACTATCATTGTAATCGCATAAAATATTCAGCTGTCGCCTGTCCCTTGCAAAATTTAAATACCTACTCGACCCAAATGTATGGGACACCCGTCTTTTTTTGTTCCATAGAGAAAGTTGTTCAGTTCGATGGTCTATGTCTATGCCACATCTATACAAATAAATATAATTGAAGTCTCTGTTAATTTGTAATTGCAAAATAGCAGGTTTTTACTGAATGCATATGAAACTATATACGGTACTTCATCATCATCATCATTCTCTTGCCCAGATCCCAATTCACTTGTGGTCGGCGCAGCATGTCTTCTTCTTCCATACTTCTCTATTACTCGTCATCTCATCAGACACCTCCTTTCTTGCCATATCATTCTTTACACAGTCCATCCATCGTTTCTTTGGTGGAAACTATATACGGTATTTATTTAAAAAAAAACATGTTTTTAAATGTTTGTATGTCGGTCTGTCGGTCTGTTTGGCTGTTTGATGGGACTTTTACTGGCACATAACTGATGTTATAAGGAGTAACTTAGGCTAAATTTATTTTGGAAAAAGGATAAGGGTTCCGTGCAAAAAAAAAGGTAAAAACCCTTGAAATTTTTACATAATCCGATTCAAGTAGGGAAGTAATATTTTTATTAATAATTACGCGCGGACGAAGGTCGCGGGCTACAGCTAGTCCTTAATAAATATGACCGCACCTTTCTTATACGCCGTGTGCTTTTGTTTCAAACGCTCCAAATTACTAGTTTCAGGTTTGTCAATACAGACTGACTCAATTGTTATTTGTAATTCTGTGTCATCACGTTATTATACTTTTTGGTTGTCTACTATTGATTTAGTTGGTGAACATCCGTTGTTGAACTGTGTCACAGATGTGACCCCATCGTTGGTTGATACTTTCTCTTTTCGATTGCAGTTTATTGTTTTTCGTGGTGTGTTTAATTTACCTACTTTTGGCATCAGTTTCAGCGACATTAAAACTCTATGGGTATTTCATATTACTACAATGACATTCAAAAGGATTGACATAAAACTTTTCGGTAGCGTATGTCAGTCCCATACTCATTTGAGTGGTAACTTTTCGGTAGGGATGTATCCGATATCGATATATCGGCGATATCGCGAGTTTTCCGATGTATCGAAATCGGCGATATTAAATTTGCCGATACACCGATACTTTTTGAATTTGAAGCACAAAAATATTACAGTTTTTAAATGAGTTCTGTTGCATCTGAAAGACCTCTCGTCTCTCGTCTCGTCTGACGAAATCGGCTTAACCAAATAATTTATGAATGTTGTGTTTCCTGAATAAAAAACTCATAACTGTGAATTTTAATTATACATTTTGTCTTCTGATCTGTTATTAATTATCATTTCTAAATATTGTTATATGTTTGAGTAATTTTGTCTTTTTCTAAAGCCACAGCTTTTTATAGCTTTCTTTGAATCTTAACTGTCCGTATCGGTACCGGTATCGGCGGTATAAATATCGTATCGTATCGGCTGAAGTGCGTATCGATGAATCTCTACATTTCGGTAGTGTATGTCAGTTCCACACTCATTTGACTTTTAACTTTTCGGTAGTCTATGTCAGTCCCATACTCTTTTGACTGCTCCATAGTTGTCGCTGATAGAATGTCAAGAAAGCACAAACTACATACGGTTCCCAGGTCTGCTGTGAAATTATAAAATGAGCTTTCTCATGAATTAGTAATGGAAAACTATACTGTGTTCGATGTTGAAGGTGATTAGTGATCATAAAATGCTGACATCTGATTTGAAGTCAATAACAGAGAGACGACTGTTTTAAAGTCAATGACTATGATATTCTAGGAACTTGTGGCTAAATAATAACAGCTGAGCGGGTCGATCTTCAGGTTAAGCCGCCCTTGCCTAGGTCGGTCCGGGGAAGGGTGACCATCCAATATACCGAGTTTCCTCCGTGCCTCGGAAAGCCCGTTAAGCCATTGGTCCCGGCTGTCGTTTGTAGATCTTTGGCAGTCGGTACAGGTAGTCAGTGTACCAAAAGTCTGATAATCAGTCTTACCAAGGGGAATCGTATTACCCGGTACTAACTGGATTGTGGAGGTCAGATAAGTCGCTCCATGTATAGTACTGGTATTTTGCTGCATCTGGTCAGATTGGAAGCCGACCCCAACATAGTTTGATAAAGGCTTGGCAGATATAATATTCTACGTGTACTCCAGAACAGAATCATCATCGTCGTCTTCCTGTCCTTATGCCATTCTACTTGGGGTTAGCGCAGCATGTCTTCTCCTTTCAAAATGTAAATGATTTATATCCTCGTAACCGACGTGACCCCCACAGGCTAGATATTTCTATGTGTGTACGTATATATAATAAGTTACCAAATAACCTCAAGACGCTAATTATGAGATTATTTAAAAATATATTGCATGTATGGTCGTGTAGTCACAGTTTTTATAATGTCAAAGACTTCTTTGACAATAAATGTTAAAAATTCTCTGAAAAATTTTGCACGCTTATTACTGTTAAGCAAAAACATGTATGCTCTTTCTTTATTGTATTTTACCATCTTTTTATACCATGTTTTAAGCTAATAAATATTATTCTATTCTATTCTTCTTTCATTCTCCCCTGTCAACCGTCACGCTTTCATTGACTGCCTCTTCTTTCATTTAATTCCTCACACAATTTATCCATTCGTGTCAATCTGTCCGGATGTAACACAGTCAATACAGAAATTCTGCTAAAAATGATGATAAAGAAACACATCATAAAACAATTATTGCTCACGCGCAACACAGTTGAGCAATCAACGTTTTCCAAAAACCAGTTCACGCGGTTCCATTTGAAATACGAAATATGACACAAATATATGACGAAATGGTATTTTCACTTGTTATTCTGGTTAATGCAACTGGTACAGCTAATACAATTGTTCAAATAATACTGGTAATGTTTGAGTGATCTAATTTTGGAGTGTTTTTCTTGTAGCAACTTTTATTTGGTTGTGTATTTATAGTTTTACAAGCCTGCTCGATAGGTTTTCCCACTGGCAAATTTCAAGTACCTTTTCACAACTATGTTGGAGTCGGCTTCCAGTCTAACCGGATACAGCTGAATACGAGAATTTTACATGAAGCTACTGCCTATCTATCCTCCACAACCCGGTTAGTACTGGGTAATACCCCTTAGTAAGACTGGTTGTCAGACTTTCGGATCACTGACTACCTGTAAGGAGTGTCAAAGATATACAAATAACAGCCGGGACCAACGGCTTAACGTGCTTCCCGAGGCATGGAGGAAATGCGGTACGTGACGGTTGGTCATCCATCAACGGACCAACCTAGGCAAGCGCGGCTTAACCTAAAGATCGGCACGAGCGGCTGTTACTATTTAGCCACGACTGCCTGCCTTAGAGGATGAGTTTTCAAAAAACAATGACACAACTAACTATTACTTATCGTACCCCTTCACAGTTTATTACGGCATAGCAACGCAAGGTTAGTTAGCTTTGCTTTGTATGAAAATGTAGGCGGAATCGTCCAATACGACTCACAGCCATGCTATAGTATGACCACTTTAAGTGTGCAGTTCAAGGTGGCGTTGCTTGTCAAGAAAAATTGCACCGATGTGTCAAACTTGGTACAATTATTTTAGTTCTGTTTTTTCCCGCCTGCACGTTTAAGTTGGTTTGTCTATACGCACAAATGCTGTATGTAAACGAGATAAAGGCAATAACTAGAAGTGCTGTTCACGGTTTGGGGAAATGAGACTAGACGACCAGCGACAGACGACATGCATGCTCGAAACAACTTCTTTAATTTGTTTTTTCCGTAGTGGCTGTCGCACCAAGTGTACTATTTGAATGTGTAGTTCGTGGACTAGAACTTAGACAATACACTTCTAGATGAAAGAAGTTACTAACCTGTATATGAGTTTCCTCCTAACAGATCTCTTGAAGAATCCGCTGCAGCCGTTGCAAGCAAGGATGCCGTAGTGTTTACCAGAGCTGGTGTCACCACAGACCACGCAGATCAATCCTGCAAGAAATGGTGCTATTAAAATTAAGTTTATTTCGTCCAAAGGTAAGCAGCAGTTCTTCCGATCCTCTGTAAGTAATATTTGTAAACTGTCCCTTGAAACTTAAGAATTATAAGACACACAATTAGAACACACCTACAAATCCTACAATCCTATATTCTCCTTCTATTTTTCAAATATGAGAGAAATAAATACCCGTAAGAGTATCCATGTTGTTTCTAGAGAGGACCAGAAGTTCATAATTAAAAGATAATCTATGCTCAATGAATTGGTTTCAGATTCCCTTGAAAACAATTCAAAGATACAATTCCGAATTCTATGTCAGAATACGGACGGCGACGTCAGTGCTGCCAAACCATAGGTATTTCTTGTCAATGCTTCAGTAGACCATTTCTATCTGCAGTAGCATTGCGGTCTTTCATTGAGATTTGGCGGTGCCACTGACGTTTGCGATTAGCACCTTTAATATCAACTGCAGTGCTGGTTCCATCTATGGTTTTCTGTCGAGTTTGCCAGTCTTGAACTTGATACTATTCTTACATCTATAATCTTACTGAAGGATGACTGATGCCAACCTGTCTTACCCAAATGGTTAGTCTTCTTGGATGGCGGGTCTGGTAGCCAGGGTCTTAGAGCTGGTGGAGCGAGGGCTGCTGCTACCAACGCGGCTGACGATGGTGGAGACCAACGGAGGGGTGATGTGTTGCCTTCGCCTGGTGGAGAGAAAATAACTAATTAATGACATCTATTCGTTAAGCGTGTTTGGACTTCACAACGCTAATGAAGCAACGCCATAGTAACGAACAGAATAGTTGAAAAGTACAAAATATTAAGTAATTCTATGATTATAAGAGCTTTATATCAGATCGCATTATCGCGAGTTCGTATTTCCGAATATAGACGATGACCGCCATCTTACCGAAGCCCATACTTTTTCTGGGAAATGTGTACAGCACATTTAAAAAATAATGAATAAAGAAAGGAGATATTTTTCAGTATGAAAAAAAGATGACGACGAATACAGTCGTAATAGAATCATCTCTCCGTACCAACCCTGCAGGAATAGCTGTCTGAACATACAATAGTTTAATAGCATCACACTACCCTCAAAATATTTAATCTCGATAGAGCTAATAAAATAACCATTGCAAATCACACCCTTTCCTTTTAATAGATTTCCACTTTCCATATGAGGGGTCCCTACCCTACAAAGACCTCAAAAAGTAAACGAATTTGAACCATAAAACTGGGAGCATAAGGATGGTGATTTGGGAGAATAATGCATAGATTAAGAGCAAATGTGTTGAATCAATTAAGTGATTGAGGAGCAGACGCACAAATTGATTGTAGGGTGGGAATTTAAAGGAATTTTGGTATCGATTGTACTTCGGACTAAATAAATAATAATGTTTATTTTTTTAACCTGACATTGTGGTGATAGATCGATTGGAGCGTCGCGTTGATATAACGGTTCCACATGACGAGAACCTTGTGAAAGCAGAGAAAGATAAACAATTCAAATATCTAGATCTGGCTCGCGAAGTTGTCAACATGTGGGACGTGAGTACAGCAGTCATTGTGCCGATAGTCGTGTCGGCCAATGGCTTAATAGCCAATAGCCTCGAGCAACATCTGAGGAGGCTCTCGCTTGGCAGCTGGATCAAGGGCTTGATTCAGAAAGCAGTACTTCTGGACACGGCGAGTATCGTTAGGAGGTTCCTCTCTCAAGAGCCCTGACCACCGGTAGCTAGGATCCTGTTTCCGATGCCGGTGGGCTACTATTTTTTATATTTTTAAATGTTTTTTTTCTAAATTACTTTGTATAGAAATATTTATAATGGAAATTATATGTATAGAAAATAAATAAAGGAATAGTAATGTTTATTATAGTTCTGTCAACGAGCAAATTATATTATTTTGAAACCTTCATAATATCATTTACCAACCAATACAATTGCAGCCATCGATAAGACAAAAATATCGATCGCGTTGATGTCTTTTGAAGGAATAATCATCACGACAAAAATAAGTCAGAAAAAATTGCAATGAATTATTGAACTCCGAGAAAGATTAATATTCTACTTATAATATTCCAAGGGCAAATCTATGTTGAAATCAGCGTCAGTCGAGCCTGCTCTGCCGTTTGCTGAACTGGGCATAGTGGGCATATTCGACGCAGCCGTGAGACACACAATATTATCTTTTATTTTTGGTTGGATTTAAGGTATTTTTACCTTGTGTGCACTTGTGGCATGTGCCAAATAAAAATGAAGGCACTTGTTCTCCCCGTCTTTGCGATCATTTTTTTGTTCTAGACCATACCTAGGAACCTTCTAATTACGGAGATATTGGGGGACAAAGTTCCAAATTTTTTACAAGTTTTTTTTACACACATGTTTTTAATGTAAGATTTTTATAATACACACCGCCACGACCCCCGTAGCATTCAATCCGTCCATCAGCACAATGCTTTGAGTGCTTTCCATCGAGTCCTACCGTAAAAAGTGATTTTTCACCCCAAAAAAAAAAGTCGATTCCCAGCAATAATTTTTGCGTAAAGTTACTTAGTTTGATGTACAGAATACTTGTTTGATGGCTATGTGAAGAGTCTGTTTACACCCTGTATGCTTCCATAAGACAACTCATCTCTAAACTTGTAAGAAAATCCACGACATTTCAAAACCCACCCAAAAATTTATCCAAATCCTACGAATTCACAAAAGGTCAGCCCCCACTTCCTACCACAGCCAACAGAAATAGAATTACCAATCAGTGACAATGACAATAGCACTAGTGCAGTTACGTATAATTGACGGAATGCAGTTGAAGTGTAGCGTGTTTATTTATTTACCTATATTAAGTGTCCGGCAGTTGACACGTAGAGGCAACAGAGTTAGAATAGGGATAGAGAAGTGAATGTTTTTTTTTACGATTTTCGATACAAATCGCAAAGAAAGGTCCAATTTCAAAATGCCCTCTTAGCAAATTATCCGATTCTCAAAACGGCTGATTAGGAAAAGTTTGGTTTTCTGTCATAGCTCTGTAGCATGTTGATAATGATTATCCGATTTTATAGTTTGTAACTTGTACAAAGTTACGAAAGTAATGCCAAGTATTTGATTAGTGCATGTTTTATTTGATCTCACATTATTATCATGACCACTTCTTTCTCCACTCTACTAAGAATAGACACATCTCTTTTTATACAAATAACATTTATTTTAAACACTGTTTTAAGCTTTCACAGTTTATAACTGAACCTACACGATATCTAACGTGATTATCAACTCTATCATACAGTAGTTGACAACCACGAAAGATATATCGTAAGTGTCAATGTAAGTTAAACATTTATTTTCTTAATTTTTTATTTGGATATCTCTCCGCGCCGTAGAAATACTTCTACCAAACTGAAAATTCTCAACTCATCATCGTCCAACTACACTAAACTTACCTCCGCCAGCTCTATCCACTCAAAACTCTATATCAAACGAGATAATTCGTTGGGGAGATGTCACACACACACTCCCTAACTACATTTGTGCCACTAGTGCGACTAACACAATTGTACCGCCTCTCGTTATGCCCTCTATGCTCTTTTAATCATCAACTTTACAAAGTAATTTTTTTTTGTAGTGATTTGATTTTAATTTTATGGATTTCAGGCAAAAGATTTTGTTTTTCGTCGTGTAGCTCTGAAAGTAAGTAATTTTGAGATCGTATGTAGCAAGCATAAATGCGATCTCAAAATAGTAGTTTACCTAGGTAAACTACTATTTAGTTCTACTATTTACTGTTCAGTTTCTTCGAAGAAGCTTAAGGGCATTACATTGCTCGATGACCTTGATGATTTGATCCCTGTACTGGTTTTTGTTGACTTGCCCCGAACATTTCGCAAAATTTCGGTTTTTATTTATTATTTAAAAATATTAAAAGAAATTACAGAAAAAAAACAATACAGATTGTTAAGTATATCATTACGTATTTGTTATTACAAAATTCATGCCGATCTATTCTGCCGTTACAGAGATAATTTACAATTAAGGTTGAAAAAGGACCTATTTTCTACGATTAACCAAAAAAAATTGAGAAGGTTTATTAAAATTTTAAACAATACAATTTATTTGTGATGAACTTAACTATAACATACTTTTTTTACACGGAAAACGCACGAAGGGATTCATCAACAAATTTCTTTGAACATACGCTGTTTTTGGGATTTGAGCCATGTAACAGTGCAGACAAATTATGGATGCCGCCACCGTGCACCGTTTCGGACACCGGACTTGACTGTTAACGTAGGTACTTAAGTATCTGTCAGTGTCTGATGTCCACAGCATGTCCGCAATCTGTATGTATTCGTTTGACTGAACTTTTAAGAAGAAACGAAACTCAAAATTACAGATTGTAGAGTGGTTTCTACGGCGCGATGTCAGATTGAATTGAAAACAAAATTAACTAGCGTTTGCTCGTGGCTTCGGTCCCGTTATATATAGAAATTAACCCACTGAAACGTTTTAAATGTAGCTTATGACACTCGGGGATAATGTAGCTTCCAGTTAGCGAAAGAATTTTCGGTATCGGATCAGGAGTTCCGAAGATTATCACCTACCAAAGACATTCAAATATTGTTTTAAGCCTTCACGGTTTACAACTAAACTTATACTGTCACTTACGAGATATCCCACCCCAGCCCACGATCATGTCGTTTGCAACAACGTCGAAATATCGGGAGCTTAAAATAATGAACTATCACGGAAGATGTCCCGTAAGTGACAGTATAAGTTTATTCAAATATTTACGAGCGATAGACCGGCTAAGACGAAGAAAATCGTAGACCAATACTTGTTACTACTTAGTAACAAATCGTTCTGTCTAGTGTCATACGCCCGCTTGTCAGGTAGCATTCGTGTGTCAAAATCAAAATGTTCGGGATCACAATTTTCGTATGAAAATATTCCCAATGTTCGCTCTGTAAGTCTTTTATATCTCTTGACCCTCTACATACAAAACTTACAAACAAAATTTACCTCTGATAATGTTAGTATAGAATATAGATTTCTCTGTCTTTGTAGAAATGATTATACTTCGCCGGCAGTAAGTCTAAATACCAAATAGAACACAAAATCCTCTACAGCTACGTACATTCAAGCACAAACGACTACGAATCACACCGCACGATCCCCACAATATGTGAGCAATATAAAATCAATATGAAACAAGATTGCTCCCCCGAGGATCGCCGCACATGGGACCTGATATTGCGCGGGGTTCAAACGGTATATTGATATTATGATTTGGGTTAAAACGGGATTTTTGGGTCGAGAGAGCTGTGAAAGAGTATGATGTGGTTGGATGAGCGGGTTCTGCTTTTGAGGGTTGATAGTTTGATGATGTTGGTATAGCGTGTGTGAGTTGTTTTTCCGTTGGTGCTGTTAAAGGGTGATAGTATTATATTTGAGTTGGGCAATGACAGTAATTTAGTAACACAGCCCTCAATGTGGGTATGATAAGATATATTTTGGAATGAAGTAGACCTCTTATAGCCGTATCTATAAACAAGTCAAATTAATTATTTGAGTACCTTTTTTTTGGAGTGGAAGGGAGTGTCAGACTTTTACTGACTAAAACCCATCCATGTTCCTTCTTTGCCCTTTGTGTTCCAGGGCCGCGGTATCTCTTTCGAACAGTCCCGCAGCCCTGGCAGGCACCAGCCCATGCGGACCCCTACGTGGTTGCTGACATATCTTTGAGGAGCGCGTGGAGCACGAACGCGCCGTCGACACGTCCTGTCGTCATAAGACGGCCGGACGGCGAGTTAGCCCATAACTCGCCGTCCACAGGCCCGCGCCTAGTTATTTGAGTACATAAAAGACATTATTTAAGATACGATTTTTATTCTGTAGTTTAGTAATTGCTTGAAGTTAGAACTGTCAAAAGTTAGAATTCTTAGCTTTGCTTTATTTGGTGGTTCTTACTTCGTTTATATTCTTGTGTATTGCATAAAAAAATTGCATTTATAAGTAAAGTAATTGCTTTAACTAATAGATACGGGCGTTAGTGCCGTTGATTTTAAATGCTCTTAGCAATAAGATCAGTAGTGATAGCCTAGTGGTATGACCGTCGGACTGCTAAGTCATAGGTCTCGAGTTCGAACCCTAGACACGCAACTCTGATTTTTAGGATTTATGTTCGCATTGTATAATTATCATTTGCTTCGGTGAAGGAAAACAATGTGAGGAAACCAAACCAGCATCAGAGATAATTCTCGACGGCATGTAAAGCCAAGTCAGAGGCTGATGGGCGGCATAAAAACTCTGGCACCAGGTTAGGCACTAACCACACGAAAAAGAAGGAAGAAAGATTTATTTAAATTAAACTAAATTCAAAAGTAAATGCCTAGAATATTGAAGATAAAGGCCCACTTCAACCAGGATGGCGCCCGAGGCAGCATAAGCCGCAATCAATTGTTTGACAGCAGTACAATTGATTCATACTCAGATCAGTTCTCTAATGAAACATCCATCTTTAATTAACTGGCTGTCTCCTATTGAGTTATCTTATTGTAATCTCCGATTGTTTAACTCAAAATCAAACTAACACCACTTATAAAGCATTTATCCATTTTTAATACTAATACATGGTGGAAGTGAATCCAACGAAAAAAAAAAAACCAAAACAAAAAAAAAACAATCCAAAAAAATCCAATTAATATACATTTTTTTTTTTTTTTATATTTTTTTTATTATTATTATTTCTCCAATTCTTTTTATTTGTTTGTTGTGTGTACTTGTGGCATGTGCCAAATAAATATGTTTTCTTCTTCTTTCTTCTTCAACGCACAAACGCTTACCACGTATTCAGTAAATCATTCCACCCCCCCCCCCCCCCTCACATAGAAATTTAAAATCGGTAATTTAAAATAAAATCGGCAGTTTCCTACATTTTAGTAGGAGATATTGCACTTTTGTAGGAAACGGGTTTGGAATGATGCACTGAATACATGGTAATCGTTTGTGCGTCGATGTGGGATTCCACCGTGTATAATAAATGAGAAAGTAATTTTGTCTGTCACCTTTAAACGCCTATTCACTGAACCGATTGATACTAATTTATAAGATAGATAATCTGAAACCTAGAAAAAGACATACCTAGGTGTACTTTAGGGAAGAAACTTGCTGGAGTGGAGACCACGGACGAGACGGAGAAATGTGGGGAAGACAACCGACTAGGTGGACAGACGATCTGATCAAAGTGGCCGGAAAAAACTGGATCTCCATGACACAAAACCGCCAAAAGTGGAGAGATTTGGAAGACCTACACTCAGCATTAAGTGGCCAAAGGTTGAAGAAGAAAGGTTGAGAGAGAGAGAGAGATGACTTTCCATCCCTTTCATCCTGATTTTTTTTGTAATACAAACAAAGTCACGGACAACAACAAGTCTTGAAAACTCAACACAGCGAACAGCCAAAAACTGAAGCCTCCACAAATATCCCGATTTATGTCACAATACATTCAGCAACACGAAACGGCGGAGGGCCATAAAAGAAAATTTTATAAGACACATAAAAAGTTCTGCCCCGAAATTGGAAGTCAGCGGGATGGAGGAAGCGACGCCTAAAGCCGGGGTATCAGGATAAATCAATGTTTGTTTGTGTTAGAATGCCACTTACTGAGGGTAGGGGAAAATGTTGAGTCGGTAAGTTGAGGTTGATATTTTTTGTGTGTACTATATTTTGTACTAGGAACTCATGTCTAAATAATAACTCCCGCTCGGGTCGATCTTTAGGTTAAGCTGCGCTTGCCTAGGTTGGTCCGTGGATGGGTGACCACCCATTTCACACAGAGTTTCCTCCGTGCCTCGGAAAGCACGTTAAGCCGTTGGTCCCGGTTGTCATTTGTAGATCTTAGAAATGTAGACAACCAGTCTTACCAAAGGGTATCGTATTCCCAGAACTAACTAGGTTGTGGATGTCAGATAGGCAGTCGGTCCACGTAAAATACTGGTATTCAGCTGCATCCGGTTAGACTAGAAGCCGACCCCAAAATAGTTGGGAAAAGGCTAGGCAGTTGATGACTGTCTTTTCTACTAGCTGTTGCCCGCGACCTTCATCCGCGTGTAATTATCATAATAATACTATTTTCCCCGTTTTTGAAACATTTTTCATTGAAGCTCGGATCCTATTGGTCGTGGCGTGTTATATAGTCTATAGCCTACCTCAATAAATGGGCTATCCAACAATAAAATAATTTTTCAATTCGAACCAGCAGTTCCTGAGATCAGCGCATTCAACCAAACAAACTCTTCAGCTTTATAATATTAATAGTGTAATATAGCTGAAATCGTGTTATGGAACTCAAATGGACAGTTGTGGTTGGGCAGGACATCTAGCAAGACGCAGTGATAGCAGGTGGAGTAAAGCTCTGACCGAGTGGCGACCAAGGACTGGAAAGAGAAGTGTTGGTCGTCCGGCGGCGAGATGGGCAGACGACATTGTTGCCATTGCGGGAATATCCTGGATGAGGCTGGCACAAGAACGTGGAAATTGGCACAAGCAAAAAGAGGCCCAGCAGTAGGTGAAGTGTGGATGATGATGATGATAACTGTATTTTATTGGAAAACTTAAAGCGAATTTCGGTTTAAAGAAATTTATTTCTCATAAGAACATACAGTCCGCTTATAATGAGATACAAAGTAATAAACATAAATACAGTGACAATACAAATTTCCTCCAGAGTATTAGCCGGTTATAATGCACTTAAATGTTTCTTCAGCTTATATTTAAACATATTTACGTTATCACACTCTTTAATCTTTCATTTCACTATTGAAACTGAAGGTAATTAGCGCGTTCAAGAGCCGCCAGTGTTAATATTCCACAACGCTGACCTGACAGCTCTCGAACGCCATTTCGATGTGTTGATCGTGTTCTGCTTCAACAACGAAATCAAAAAAAAAAAATTATCCACAATATGGCGCCCAAAATCCGCCATTTTCCTTTTTGTTTTTTATTTTTATGTAGCCAGTGAAACTGGCACCACCAAGACAAATCTAACGACGTACAATTTATCCAAATCAATTCATCCGTTTAGGAGAACCAGCGCGCGGCGTCCAGTCTTACCAAGGGGTATCGTATTACCTAGTACTAACTGGGTTGTGGAGGTCAGATAGGCAGTTGCTCCATGTAAAATACAGGTATTCAGCTGCATCCAGTTAGACTGGAAACCGATCCCAACAAAGTTGGGAAAAGGCTAGGCAGATGATGATGATAATGAATTCATCCGTTTAGGAGTTATGACGGAACAAAGAAACGGACATACAGACATTTAGGTCAAACACATAACCCTCCTTTTGGGCTTCGCCGCAAACGGGTAAAAATATAATACTATATCTTTACCATCCATCGTTTTGAACTTTGGCGATATATTCTTTCCAAAAAACCTACGCATAAGTTTTTTAATGCATACAATGAAGGCTCAACGCAATAAAAGTCGTCTCCATTCCTTCCTTATATCTCCTAGCAGTAGAAACTTTGTCGCTTGCCGTTTTATTTGGTTTTCTTTTGACGCGGCAGCCCTTGAGCCCGTCTGATTAATTTCACCCCCCACCCTGTAAGGGTAGGTTAGAAGTACCCGCGCCGGCGGAATAACGAATTTTGTTGCTGGCCGTTTTTAGATTCTGAAGGCGAATGGTTGGTAGGTCTGTTGGCTGGTAGTATTGTGTGGTGAGGTTGAAGTTATTTTCCCTACTCCGTGTCCTTATAATACAACATTATTTTTAGTTTATGCGAAACCTGAATATAGTTTGTTCAGAATAAGTAACTGAATCGATTCCAATCATTTTTAAACCATGTTATATTTTTTTCCAAAAATATTTAAAAAAGTTAAAAGTATAAGTAAGTACTATCGCAATAATTTAGGTACCTACTGCCAAATTATTATTATCAATGAGCTCAAGAGGACGCTGGAGGCGCGCGCTGCGTGGTGACCACGATTTTGTTCGGACAACTAGGTTACAGAACAAGCCTGTAACTTTGTGATTTTTCATGAAACAGTATTGAAATTTTGTACATAGATTCTTTACACAAAAATACTAGACACGTGTATCAGGATTCGCATATACTAAAACTAATGTTGTATATGAGAGATCGTCGTGCGAAAACTCGAGTGATGAAAAATGTTAAATAAATAAATTCTTTACAATATTCAGTGTAAATAAGTTGTATGGATGTTTGTGTTTGTGAGTTTATTAGAAGTTCCAAGAGAAGGGCAACATTTAAAAAAAAATGTATTGATTTCGTAGCGCTCAACACATTCTGCCAATCAATACGTTTTCTTACTTTCACTACCCAAAGTTTTGACTGTTCTAGACTCGACCTTCTTTTATTAGTATGTAGGTTACAACGGCAAATAATTGCATTAAAATCGAACCGACTTTAGCGTTACCTACCTTTTTTTTGACGAGGTTATAGAGCAGGGCGAAATGTAGGAAATCGGGTAATAAAGTCGTACCACAGGTCGTACTTTCTTGAGCGTAACATCTTTAAAGAAAGTACGAAAATCGTAGCTAAAATGAGTTTAGGAAGCCCATAGAAGAGCGTAGGACTCGAACAACAGGAGGACCTACGGTGTTGGAAAATTTTTGTAAATAGTTAATTAAGCTATCAAATTTGTCATCCAGTATGTCGTGGTACAGGCGCCAGCAGATCAAGCTACCCGAAACTGTAAAATTGTCTCAATCAACCTAGAACCTAATGTTTTAGCGATAAAGTTGAAAATCTACAACATTAGTTTTAGTATATGCGAAACCTGAAACATGTGTCTAGTATTTTTATGTAATGAATCTATGTACAAAATTTCAAAACTGTATCATGAAAAATCACAAAGTTATAAGCTTGTTCTGTTGCCTGGTTGTCCGCACAAAAACGTGGTCAACACGCGGGGCCGCCGCAAGCGCACCTCCAGCGTCGTCTTTAGCTCATTTATAATAATAATTTGGAAATAGGTACCTAAATGATTGCGATAGGTACTTAGTGTCTAAACTATATTATATACTCTAAACTATATTCAGGTTTCGTATATACTAAAAATAATGTTGTATAAAAGAAATTTGACTTGCTCGATGTGCTGGCGTCTATATGTACGTACCAAAAATATATAACAGAACCTAGGCCATTCCAAAAATAAGGAACTTTAACTTAATCTGTCAACGCTAATGCTCAAACAAAATTGCTAAGTCCATTACATTCCTCGCTCACAAAATTATCCTATACACACAGTCACACACAGTGTTAATAAAATACCCAATATTCAAAACGCGACGGCATTATGCGAAAATGAAATTTCAAATCCCCCTTCGCAGTATTGGTTGTTTTGTATTCAGCGAGCAGTCTGACCGGGTAAAGTGGCAAATCATGGAGAGGCTGAAAATCAGTCAAATAGACCCCCGAGTTACTGGCTGTGACGGCCTGAATACTAATGCTGCCTTTGCCTGTCGAAAAAAATATAAGTAGAAGTATGGCCGCCGCGCGGGAAATGGCGGCAAAATATTATCTGTTTGGTTATGTTGGAGTTGGAGTGAATAAATATGGCGGAGGTTTGGTTTGCTTGTATTTTGTTGGTTTTGAAAATATTGTATTTCTTTTTTTATATTTTTTTTTTTGCATGGTCTCACTTACTTACCGCTCACACGGCGATATTAAGTACGGTATTTGAAATTATAAAGTTAGAATGTAGAAATTGTCGGTTCATCTGATCAAAAACTGATAGTAAAATATTTTGCACTACTGATCATCAGTATCAAACATTTGTTGAACTTTGTCGACTTGTTTCTTAATACAAATTTTGTTTACCTTTATAGTCATATCATTCGATTTAAAATAAATAAGAGAACACCGCCTATTTTATCTTTTAGCAGGACAAAACTAAACATGTGGGCAGACAGAGCGCTGACTTCCGCCGACGGACCGTTTATGACGGCGCGGAAAAAGTTTCTTCTACTATCTCACAAGATATATGCATATATGTGCGTTTGCTTAATTCATGATTAGCAATTCAGAAGTCAGCACAATTTAATTTAATTTCATTTGTATTCTTTCGCTTGCACTTATTTATTTTGTCTTATTTAATTTCTTTGTTTCAGTTACAATGTTCGTCATCAAGTTTCTACTAAGGAGCCAGTTGCCACTAGAACGTAAAACATATCAGATGGCTTATCAAGAGTGACATTATATCAACGATAACGAATTTGGGAAATCAAAAATGTGTAGAACTGACAAACACTATCGAAAAAAATGCAGGGTGGAATTTTGAGATGGGACAAAAAGGTACGGTAAGGTAAAGTACCTGACCAGTACTTACTGTGCAGTCAAAAAGTATCAATACAGGCATCTAAAAAAGTAAGTTGGTGTTTCATTTGCTACGAAAATGGATTTTTTTTTTGAGATTTTTGACTTTTCTAGTACACCTGAGGTGGTCCACTTTTCATCCTTATAATAAACAGGATTGATTGACATCAAATAAAACTGTCCATTTTCTTGCTGACGTACACAGTCAACAATAAAATGGCTAATTTTGTAACTTTTCTAAATTCTTTGAAATCTTTTTTTAAAAAGAATTTTTAAAAAAACGGTCTTCTATCTCCTAGAACCGATTTTCTGGAGCTACCACGGTTTAGGTACCTGTCCCATCTGAAAATACCACCCTGCATATGTAAATCCTGGTGAAAATCGCTATAGTACTGCAGAAATGCGGTAGAACCAGATAGTGACGTCACTGCCGTCGTCTCAACACAAAAACAGATCGCAAGGACTGATATGATGCTGCGGGACTGTTCGAAAGAGATACCGTGGCCCTGGAACACAAAGGGCAAAGAAGGAACATGGATGGGTTTTAGTCAGTAGAAGTCTGACACTCCCGGACTGATATGATAATGCTTCCGTGTAACAATGCCGCCTGCTGCTGCGGTCTAGCAGCGACTGCAAAAGGTATCAATAGTAAAAAACTACCAGTGGTTAAAACTGCATCGGAACTATTGCTTGCAGTTATTGTCAACCGCAACGACGCTGCTGTCTGCGTTTTGCTGTCACTTTTGGAGAGTATCTTTGAACATTATTTCCCAGACCAGTCGAGAATCCGATTATCCGTTAATTAGTTTAGTGTTAATTATTGAAAAGTCAAAAATGTATGGAACTGGTGTAATATTCCGAAAAGCCTACGTCCAGTTGAAAACTGCAAAGACCGGACTTCTCCGAAACGGAGACCAGACCACAGAGGAGATGTGTCATAAACCACCACGAATTTCGTTATTTACACTTCTTGTCTCCGCGTGGAGAGGAGATGTCTTGCAATTGTTTAGGCCAGCGGAGACAACAAGAGACGTGAGCGGCCTGCGGTGAGCGGTGTGCTGTAAACGGTGTGCCGCCTTGCAATTCTCCACACAGTTTCGGTGGATACCTCCTAGGTTTTATGTATCTCCTCTCCTCACCGCTTCACACATCTCTGCTCAACTCCACCTTGTGCGGAGTCCAGACCTTACAATATTGCAATAAGTAGGTACACTTTGAAAGCTATCGCCATAATATGTCTAGGCATTCTGATTGACCTATACTCTTAATTCCAGAAGATCTCTTAGGATAGGGTCCAGGGGCTAACAATAAGTAACAATAGGTAACAGTTTTCTTACCAGTCATCCTTCCGTCTGAATGATCTTGAGTCAGCTGCAGGGGTGTTTGAGCAACTTCCATCTTTAATTGCACTTATTTTAAAGTTCACTTTTGTATCACTGACTGTTATTGTGTCTTACAAGACAAGATGTTTCATAGTTTTCTCTTTATTTTCACAGATTTTATTTAAGAGCTGAAGTTAAATAAAATATATTGCAATTGCAGGATATACCTATAGTTATACCGAATTGATTTAGGTTATTCTAGTATCTCAGTATGGATTTGGATGCCGTGGATGGGTATAAGAGTAGAGAAAGACCAAAGAAACGGTGGATGGACTGTGTAAAGGATGATATAGCACGAAAAGAGCTGAGTCTGATGAGATGACGAGTAATAGAGAAGTATGGAAAAAGAAGACATGCTGCGCCGACCCCAAATAAATTGGGAAAGGGCAAGAGAATGATGAGTAGGGCATAAATTGCGCCAGTTACAGAAAATTTGAAAGGCAATCGACTGTCCTGGTATGGGCATGTGATGAGGAGGGACGAATCGATTGTGACTAAAAGATTGATGAATATAAATGTTGATGGATGAAGAGGGACAGGAAGACCAAGAAATCGATGGATGGATTGTGTGCAAAATGATATAAAAAAAGAGTAAATGATAGCTTGACGGTTAGCAGTGGAGAATGGAAGAGTTGCGCCGACCCCAAGTAACAAGGGACAAGGGCAGGAAGATGGTGATGATTCTAGCATAATCAGCCTGTAATATTTTTACTACTTTGACCCAGGCTCCGGGAGATAGAGTATTCTCTAAAGCAGGGAAATTCTTTATCTTATATAGAGAAGGAACGAGAAATATCGAATCGGTAGCTAGTTGCTATGGGGCTGGCATATACCTAAACATTGCTTTGAAGTTAAGACCAGCTTAGTTGTCAAAAATGCATGATTAAGGTGGGAGCCCCTGACCCTGGCGCTTCGAAATTTATAATTTCTTAAGTTTTTTGCAATTTGCTGGCCAGTGCAAGGCTGTATGTTGTACAAAATATGATTCGCGACCGTAACGCGTATGTGTTTACAGAAATATAATCATTGAAATCATCAATACTATACTCTAATGTTCATTTAATCCCATTGAATGACTATTTCATGAAAAAGTTAACTATGACTTATTTTTGTTTTTTTTTAAAGCACCGGTCTCATTGTTAGACCTACTGGTTGGTGATGATCTATCGATTCGAATATTCTAAATTTGAAATTCAGTACCGTGAAAATTAATAAATGAATAAATAATAACGTAGTCATATCAAAGATCAATAAAATCACCTATTTACAGTTAATCATTCTTAATATTTGTTCAGATGTTCATGAAATACCATCGCAGAATCAAATATTACAATGAGTGATGATAATAACACAATTAATTTCGTTGCAATAATAAATTCAGAAGTTCTAAAACAATTGCACAATGGACAGTCGACCTAGCCTTTTTACTGCTATATTGGGATCGGCTTCTATTTTATCCAGATGCAGCTGAATACAGGTATTTTATATGTAACGAGTGCCTATCTAACTTGGACTATCAACAAGATAGAAGATTTGAATACTTTTTCTTTTTTTTTTAAAGTGTAAGCGTCAAGGAAGCCCGCGAAATTCAAAAATTTCTTACGTTTTTTTGCAATTTGCTGGCCAGTGTCAGGCTGTATTTTAAACAAAATATGATTCGCGACCGTAACAAATATGGCTTTACTGAATTATAATAATTAAAATCATTAAAACGTCATCATCATCATCATTTAATTTTGATTTTGTTTTTACTTTTATTTTGATTGTTTTTAATTTTAATTTGGATTATGTTTTTAATTTTAATTTGGATTTTATTTTTAATTTTATTTTGATTATGTTTTAATTTTAATTATGTGTTTAATTTTAATTTGATTAATGTAATTTATTTGTACCTATGATCCAAAGGTGATTGAAATAAAGATATATATATATATATATTAAAACAACCCTCTAAGTTAATTTAATCCCATTCAATGACTTTTTCATGAAATAGCCATTCCATGGGAATTTCTATTTCTATTTTTCTGTCAAATATAAGTGTAGGGTTACCCATTCCGTCATAAGCTTGACGGTGTAGTGGACTTCGTAGTTCAAATTATTTTTTAATAACTAGGTTTTTAGCAGTCTGTCTCAATGAAGGTTCGATGACGTCACGGTATACCAAGGTGAAGATAGAAGGACAAGCTTGGCCACTACCGAGTAAATTGGCCCGTAATGAAAGAGCAGAAGTGTTTAGAAATGGATGGATGATAGGAAGCCTTTGTACTGCAGCGAGACAATTCGAGCTGGATTGATAAAGATTATACCTAGTTAAAAAGATCAGAAATTGCCTAATCCATTTCTCAATTTACTTAATGAGTGTAGTAACTCGCTCACGCATTAAGCAAATTCATTTAGCTAGCCTATAAATAATTATAATTATAGTCGTAGGTAGAAGAAATCCTTAATTTCTTTACTCAGTCATCGTCTCTGGGTTCCTAAGGTCCCTCAGATTGGCGAACTTGAAAAATAATGGGTTCGTGTAAAGCACATTTGTTTTTCTCTAATTACTCTGAGTATTAACGTAACTCGGCAATTAACTTAAAACTTGTAGAAGCTTTTGCGAAGTGAGGTAT
The DNA here is from genome assembly GCA_905163415.1 of Noctua fimbriata. Lineage (NCBI taxonomy): Eukaryota > Metazoa > Arthropoda > Insecta > Lepidoptera > Noctuidae > Noctua > Noctua fimbriata. The sequence continues at coordinate 11,057,830 of LR990945.1, read as the reverse complement.
TGCTATAGGCAAGTCCTTTTGCAATTAAATTTTACAAAATAAATAATAAAAAAAAATCACGACAAAATTATCCCAAATAATACAGATAAATAAATCAAACCGTTCACTCGTAAAAACCGAATAAATTCCCTCCAAAATTTGACAGCTAACCACGTGACGTTTCACTTTTGACGTTTATATTTTTTTAAGCACGGACGGGCAAGAGCCGCGCGCGTTATACCACGGCCGGGGAACTTTTGACGCGATATTGCCTGTGAGCTTGAAGGCGTGGCGTGGCTCCGCCCCGTTGCTTTTCGCGTCTGACTCTGTCCCCCAGACGGGGGGACACTTCGATTTTGGGTCAGCTGTTAACCGGCCGTTTTAAGCTTTAATTTGTGGCATTACGCTGCTGTTGCGTCGTCCCCGTCGTTTAGAATAATGCCGTCGTACATTTTAGCGCGGATTGAACGTTCCGATTTCCAATTACAACGTGGAATGGTTGTTTGAATTTATATAGAAACAATTAGGTGCGGGTTCGCTTTTTATGCGTCTATGGTCTGTATTTTTGTCGCAGTATTTTACCGAGGAAATAAAATCTTTGCGTCTGGCTGAATAGGATTATAAGGAAAATATTTCTCGACCGTATCGTTACCAAAGAATACAATTTTCCCTTTTTGACACCTTTCGCACACTTGGACAGTTCATAATAATGAGTAGAAAAATATCTTCTCTTCATTTTTTTCTTTTTTTGATCCATATTCGATCAATCTAACCAGCCGATCCGTCTTCAGTGTCATATTAGAGACTTATTCATCTATTTTACTAGACATTTTTGATGAAGCGTCGTCAGATTGTATTGGTACAGAATTTACTGCTGACACATATTCATCAACACTAGGTATAGCAGAGCTTTAGCCAAACTGTAATTACCTACAACGCTAAGCCTATTAAGCAATGTTCACGTCAGATACTAGTTTGGTAATATTGCCAATATTAAATAGGCTTTAGACGAAGTCCTGTGCCAAATGGGCATGGGAGTACTTAGACAAGGCATGGCTTACTATACATAATACACAAATGATTGACTTCTCCTGGGTTGTGGAGGCCAGATAGGCAGTAGCTCCATGTAAAATACTTGTATTTATCCAGCTGCTCCTAGTCGTCTGAAAGACGACCTCAAAATGGTTGGGGAAAGACAGAAAACTACACTATTTTAGTATATAGATAAATACCTAACTTATCTACCCAATATTCTCATAACTCCGACAAACCTTTCCACGTATACGAGGTGACATTTGATATCACCCAATAAGAATTCGCACATTTGGCAGGGCGTGGCATGTTTCCTTTGCCCGCGGAAAACAGCCGTCATAGACGAAAAGTCAACAGTTCCCCGCGTTGTCATTGGGCGCGCCGTGATTTTGGCGCGAAAGGCAACTGTCAAGATTGGGTGCTTTTTGATGTCGGTGTGTGGAGGAAGAAATACCTAAACCTTTATTTGCATACAGCATATTCTTGAACGGAAAATTTTCTTATAAATAAATGATCTCGTGGTTATTATTCAAAGTTTTTGAATTCTTAGGACTTAACAGGACGAACCCATGTTGAATTCCAGAGATATTTTCATGGACTTAATTAAGTCAAAAGCCAGCACGTTCTAGAACCAAAAAATCGAAGACTTTGACGTTTACCAACCCGCCCGGATTGCAGAACTGTAAACCCTCTCGCAGGGAGGAGTCTGTGTTCCAGAAGTGGAAACATTATAGACCAAATTGTCTCTATGGCCAAGAATTACCTAATCATGACTTCGTTGATTATTTTTTTATCTTTTGCGCCGAATCTTTCTGCCAGTACTTACCTCTTTTTTCGTTTTATTGAAGGGGAGTTTACTTACATGATTTTTTTAAATATGAAAAACATTACCCCTCTTTTGAAGTCCTCCGCAGTCGGGTAATAAGCAAAACTGTACAATTTATTTCTCTCTTTTCTCTCCTCAGAAACAACGATCAAGGAAAGAAAACTCTGCCAAAAAACAGAAAGAATCAAACCAAACAATCTAACATCATACTTATCGCAGACAGAATAAAATTTCAACATTCAATTCGCTCGAAATCCGAGCCAAAGGAACCCTGAAAACTACCCACAAGTCAATCGCCAAACTGCGAGTTTCACCCCCGCCACCCTACACCCCCTTCCACCCCACGTTTGCCCCCGAATTACCGGTCGCCCCCTAAACCGCGGTCTTCGGTGACAGTTCAATAAGGCACAGCGACCAATCGCGGCAAACGTCGCCCGGTATAAGCCAATAGGATTAACGCTATATGCGTCTTTTTCTAGCGTATTGCATATCGTATCTATCTGTCTCACTCCAACACACGGTAGACGGATTCTTGATTCGATTTCGATTGAATTCTTTATACGAATTTTCTTTTGTTTTTCACTCCGTTGAAAAGGCATGTCTCCGATAATATTAACTGCTTGTCTTTTTTTCTCTGTTGAATTAAATGTAAAAGGCTTTGGGTATTGGGGCAAGGATTTTTCAGAGGGCGAAATACGTAATACAGAGATAATTCTATGCTTATGTTTATATTTTTGTAGTAAGTAGTTGTTATATTACTTAGGTATGTTTTAGTAATGTCATTCATTTTACATCTCTTCTCTTTGCTCTTGTTCCCCAGTCTTCGTTCTTTGTGAAAGTGTCCATGTCCTTTGCGATTTTTACATTTTCGTGAACTTTAAGAAAACCGGGATCTATGACTAACAGATTATCAAACTCCAACCAAATTTCGCAGGTCAGACTGATTGCTCTGTAACCTCTTACCAGTCTTGTCAAGAACAAGGCGTATCGTTTATCGTAACTACTTAATAATTAGATAGTACCCAGTTACCTACTGCAGAGGAGCTCGTGGCTAAATAATAACAGCCGCTCGGGTCGATCTTTAGGTTAAGCCGTGCTTGCCTAGGTTGGTCTGTGGATGGGTGACCGCCCATTACATACCGAGTTTCCTCCGTGCCTCGGAAAGCACGTTAAGCCATTGGTCCCGGCTGTCAACTGTAGATCTTTGACAGTCGTTAGGTAGTCAGTGGCCCAAAAAGTCTGACAACCAGTCTTTCCAAGGGGTGTCGTATTACCCAGGACTAACTGGGTTGTGGAGGTCAAATAGGCAGTCGCTCCATGTAAAATACTGGTATTCAGCTGCCTCCGGTTAGACTGGAAGCCGGCCCCAATATAGTTGGGAAAAGGCTAGGCAGATGATGACCCAGTTACCTACTGCGTTGTAGATACCAGATACCCAGTTACCTACTGCGTTGTAGATACCAGGCAGTGGCCCCATGTAAAATGCTGGTATTTAGCTGCATCAGTTTAGATATCAAGCCAGCACTAACATACAAAGTTAGAAAGAGGCTTGATGATAAGTTGCTGGTTGATCTATAACACATAACAATAGATATTCCTTTATTTATTTCTTTAAGATTCCTAAAAAAATCATTTAAAAATAGAAACAATTGTACTCCACCGGTATCAGGAACAGGATCCAAGCTACCGGGCGGTCAGGACTCCAGGGGGAAACCTCCTACCAACGTGTCAAAAACTACCGCTTACTAAATCAGGACCAAGACTGAACCAACTGCCCAACGAGAGCCTCCTCAGGTGTTGGTCGGGCCTCGATCAATCACGCCAATTAAGTCAGTTCAATTAAGACATTGGCTGACATGACTATCCGCACAATGATCGCTGAGTCCACATCCCACATGTGGACAATCTCGTGAGCCAAGACAAGATACTAGATTTGCTTATCTTTCTCGGCTTTCACGAGGTTCTCATCATGCGGGACAGTTACCTAGGTATGTCAACAATCATGGCGCGCCGCTCTGATCGATTCGCCACCATTATATCAGGTGTATTGGCTACAATGGTGATCAGTCAGTGATGATGGTTTGTTTCCAGTACAATGAGAATTTATTAGATACTAGCTGTTGCCCACGACTTCGTTTGCAAAATTGACCAAGTTTCATACAATTTTTTTTTTTTTTTTATACAAACGCGAATTTCCGAAAATCCCTTCTTATTTCACACTTACGTCATTCAAGGAAAGTTTGTGCAAATTTTCATGCTTTTTTACTCAGCGGTTCCAGCTGTGCGTTGATCGATCAGTCAGTGAATCAGACAGCCAGTCAGTTTCTTACTTTATACATATATGTAACATTATTATTTCCTTTATTTATATTTTTACAAATTATTTACATTTTTAGATATTCCTTAGATAAAAACAATATAAAAAATATTTAAAAATATAAAAAATTGTAGCCCACCGGTATCGGGAACAGGGTCCAAGCTACCGGCGGTTAGGGCTCCAGAGAGAGGAACCTCCTAACAATACGAGCCGTGTCCAGAAGTACCGCTTTCTGAATCAAGCCCTTGATCCAGCTGCCTAACGAGAGCCTCCTCAGGTATTGGTCGAGGCTCTTGGCAATTAAGCCATGGGCTGATACAACTATCAGCACAATCATCGCTGAGTTCACATCCCACATGTCGACAACCTCGCGAGCCAAGTCAAGATACTTGATTTTCTTATCTTTCTCGGCTTTCACGAAGTTCTCATCATGCGGGACCGTTATGTCAACAATCATTGCGCGCCGCTCTGATCGATCCACCACCACTATATCAGGCTTATTGGCTACAATAGTCCTGTCAGTGATGGTGTATGTAATATTATTATTATCATCCATTTGTGTCCCACTGCACGACAAAGGCTTCCCACTCCTCTTTCCATTTTCGTATCTGTCAGAAGTGTCAAATTAAATTATGACTATCTTATTCTTCTCTTGGTGTCAATAACTTATGAGATAGTATAAATCTCATCCCCTGTACATTAAGGCGGAGCCCTACTTAATGGTTGAATTATAACATGGTTAGGTAGCATGAATATTACAGCGGCGGAGAATTTTACCCTACGCCCTCCCAAGACAGATCTAGACGCAAGATCTTTACTTTATTTTGGGTCTTTGTGAGGGCTTTTTTTGGAACAAAAAATAAAATTGTGCACATAGCTTTTGACCGCGGCCTTAAGCCCAGAAATTATCACACAGAAAATTCTCGAAAGTTAAACACTCGAGGATAATACAGCTTTCTATTATTATTGAAATAACTTTCGTAATCGGATCAATAGTTCCTTAGATTCCCTAAATCCAAACATACAAACTTTACTTCTTCATAATATTAGTGTAGATTTAGTTTAGGTGTCATCCTTGTGTAAGTATAAATGAACATGTAGGCAAATAAATTAATAGAAGCAACCGAAATTAAAACAACCCCTAATCAAATCCAACTCACCAAGCCGAACAACGAACAATACAAAAGCATTGCCTTTTATTAGAGGAACGTCAGTAACAGTGTTTATTTTAATCATCGCGTTTTGAGCACAGATAAATTGGATAATAAGCGCGGTGGGGTGTCTCTGCGGGCGGCCGGTGTCAGGGACAGGCATTGCTTGCCCATAGAGATGTCTGACTGCCAGTGTTTTGATGTAGCTACGGATTCGTTATTTGAAAATTGGCGTATTTATTTTCCATAACATTATACTTGTTTTTACTTTTGTAGGTCCCAAGTGTAGGTGGGTCCAGCTATTGGATTTTTTAACTAGTGATTTTGAAAATAGTAAGATATTACAATGGTGAGGCTTGCAAAATAAATGTCCTTACTAACATTGTAAATACTAAAGTACCTAACTCTTTCTGTCTGGGAGGCCTTAGCCCTTTGACAGTCCTAAAAGTTTACAAGGAATTTTCGCCAGATGCATCCAAGGCAGCGGCGTCTATTATAACATTATGCCTGTTCTTCCCGAAGAGTTGAGACATAGCGTACTCACGTTTCTCCAGTTATGCTTCAGTACCATACCATACGAGCCTATCGCCATTAACCCGGCTCAAATTCAAACTTCGAACTGTTACTGACTTTCTAAAGGAAACATCTAATACCAAGCCGTAAAAGCTTTCTTGGGTGCGTTGGCCCAGCTAGTCCGCCTAATAGGAATGCCTCCACAGCGAGATGTGATCTCTGGCGAGAGCTGTTTAAGCCCCCTGACGGCTTCATCGAGCCCTCTGAAAGTCTTCCACCTGGGCATGATTTGCCGTGGCCGACTTGGAAATCTCTGAATAGACTCCGAACCCAGGTCGGCCGTAGCAAAGATAATCTCTTCAGATGGGGGTTCATGGACGGCTCAGATCTCAAATGTGTATGCGGCGTGTCTCCACAGACAATGGTCCATCTTCCATCTTGCGCTGCATGCCCTAACACCTGCGCACTTGACGATCTTATGACTGCTACAGCGAGCGGAGTTCGCATAGCTGAATTTTGGGCCAAACATATTTAACTAAAAATTTGCCATCGACACGCTAAGAAGAAGAAGAATACCTACCACGTTGGAATTGAACCCAGGATCTCAGCATCAGCTGTTGTGCTAGCGACCAGAAGACCCACTAGAGGACGAGTTTATTCTCGACCGATAAAAACAAACTGAAACGGAAATGTCTAATAACACGGAAAATTGACGTAGTGGGTTAGGTGGAAACGCCAGGTTAGCACGCGAAATTCAAATTTTCATACGTTTTTTGCAATTTGCAGGTCAGTGTCATGTCAAGTAGTTTGTTGACATACGTGATATTTTTTCATTTTTTAACCTACCTACGATAACGTTCTAAATTCAAGTTTTACTACAAAAAATCTACAATGCGTCCCCTAACCAATGTGTACCCAGCCTAACACCAAACAAAGTGCATTACATAGCGTTGATCAATGCCCACTGTCTATGGCCAGACAAATGGACTGATGCAATTGCACCCTGTACTTATCACAAAGGGATTTGTCACAGACCGATACAGTTGCGATGTAACTCAAGTGGACACGTGATTACCTGTTCCGATTCGATTAATTCATAGCAGTGTGTTTGTACGTAATTATGTACTTACTTAGGTGCAATTTTGAAGTGCTTTAACCATAGAGTACGGGTCCCTTGAGCGGCTCAAGACACGAACCTCGTCGTATCGGCCGCAAAAGGAGCAAACATTTAAGTCATACGTCATCCTCATTATTTGCTTAATTATGTTTTTGCCAACGTAGGTAGGTACGATCTTTAAGGCTCTTCCTCATTCCAAACGTCTCGGTCTTTTGCGATCTCTGAGACTTAGACCACAACTATTTACAACTACTGGCCACTGGCCATTAGCACAGATAATATAATACTGCGTATCATTAGATACGTTTTTTTTTATTTTCATTTGGGTAACTAAGCCGTAGTCGACTATTCTGCCAGTGACATTACAACGTACTGCGTACGTTACAACGCTGCTTGGTTCTTTTGTTTGCGTTTTAATAACATTGTCAAGCGTTGTATTAAAAAAACAAGATGGGGGCGTTAGTTTCAACTTCCGAAAGAATCGTGCAGTAGTGTATCTTAAGGTGCAAGCGACAGGGTAGCCCACGAAATTCAAATTTAAATTTTGGCGGGCTATACTCTGCACTTCCAGTCGATGGTACTTTTCAGATCATTTAGGCCCAGTAGGTGGCTGATAGTAGCAGCGGCAGTGGCGTTTATAGGCCTCAAATGGTTGGCAAAAGTTTGGATATTTATTTTAAAGCAGACAGGGGCAATCATTGCCTTCTAGACTCTAACCAGGCACTTTTTTTTTTATAAATACCTACCGAGGAATTCCTAATGATAACCATATACCAACTTTGAATGACCTAGGAATCGAATCCAAAGACCCACGTTCAGCAATAGCGTCTGAACATTGAAAAGCCAACGAAATTCATTTTCCAGCGCCATCTGTAGGCACGAGTAGTAAAGAGTTATCATTGTCCTTTGTTATCATTCCTCCAGAGTTTGCTTAAAACATTAAATAGCGCCATCTATCTTCTAGTAACGTTTTTTGTGACGGCTGAAAGTATTCACGTAGTTTGTACTTTATTAGATATAGATGGCGCAGGCTAAGGTTCGAAATCTCTCATATACATAATGTTTACTTAATAAAGCTATAATTATATTTAAAAATCATTTGCTGAAAATCGTAAATTATTTATGTAAGAATTGATTTTGAATGAATTGAGATTTTGTATGAATGCAAAGAAAGAGGTTTTGTAACAGTAGTGTTACCATTTCTAAGTTGAAAATGCTACACCAGGGACTTATTTTTATTTAATACAAATATCTACCTGTAGTTTTGATACTCAGTTAATCAAATTATGTATAAAAGTCCATTTTAAATTGTTATCGGATCCATAGAAAATGAGCATTCTTTTTTGGTTCATTCTATAGCTTCAAAAATGAAATCTGGATGGTATTAAAAAAAATAAAGTCTTCAAAAATTTTTGAAAGGGCGGGAAATATACAAAATAAAAATATTCACTCCAGGGAAGAATAATATTTTTAACTGAAAACCAACGATTTACCATGTAAGTATTCTCACAAAAGTCTTTTTAATTTAGTTTTCGGCAAAACAAACGTTATTTTCCGACTAAATTGTCGCTTCGTGACAGCAACACCGTTGCGAGTAAGCACGTATAATTTTATACACATGTAGGTCAATGGAAAAAATGGCTTAGCACCGAAGTAAGCTCATATGTATCGTGGCAAGAAATAATTTTATAATTTAAATGGCCTTCAGTGATTTATGTCACATAGGTAATGCGTACAAAACCGTCGAAAATGAAACAGATCAGGTAAGTGAGTGTTTTTGTAGTGCCATTTTTCAATGGGTGTTGTAAATGTCTGGACTGTCAATCTGACCTGAAATCCGGGTGATATTACACGAAATATTCGTTAAAAGTGCATTATTTTAGTTAAGTGGACAATTATGAGTGCGAAATATGGTTTTAGTGAACATTTGTTGTGATCTTTTTCGTGTCGTGTTCTGATCATTTTTGACGAAGTGTAGGTAATGACATCGGGGAATGCACATAATATTTTTAGAATTATGTAGTTTGTACGTTAGAGGACAAAATAACAAGGTAACATATTATAAATATACTGCTTTAATGTGTATGACGACATTTGAATGTTATGAAAGATGTTCAGAATGGGGTGTTGCTTTTAGGGACAATATGCTAACACCTACCCACTTTCTATAATAGTGAGCTTCGAAACAAACACAGTTATAACTCCTGCCTCTAATTGGATCACTCAACTGAAGAAGTAAACATCTTCAAAGCCATAGCCAGACCTTGTAATATAATGTAACTGTATTATAGAGATCAAAAATAATTGTGTCAGATTCTACTAAGAAAACGATTAGAATGTCCTTGATAGATCAATTCCAAAACAACAATGCTTATTTATTAATTTAAGCAACATCTGTCTTTATAAATTTGTTTTGTTTATTATTTATAAGATCTTTTGACCTATTTTGTCATGTCACCATATTATGTTGCGAAAAACAAGGAGTTTGAATTACAAGTAGGCATACTTTATACAATGGGTATACTCAAAACCTAGAATTATTCATGCTACTTTGATTATTGATAGCATATATGGTTACATATTGACATCAGTGGTGTGTCTAGGGCCCAACAATATGGCAAGCCCATAAGCAGCACGGCAAGCAGACTTTTCATAAACGCTAACATTTAAATCAGATATAAGCATTTGCAAATGCAACTTCAATTAGAACTTCAAGCTCTCAATAAACTGGACATTGTAAACAGAACAGAACAGAACTTTGTAAACTAAGTCCATTTCAGGTTCCTTCAGTTCAGGTTCCTTCCTTTAGTTCTACCGTTTCAGGGTCTTTTTTGCTGATCCCCAATCACCATTAAAAGCATGAGCCACCACTCATTGAGAGAGTCCTCTCAATGGGTCAGTCCCGCTTTTTTAATATACACAATTGAGAAAAGAGGTTCTATCTTCATGTGCTACCTACAAAACAGGGGAATTACAAACATTATTTAAAAAAAAAATCAATTATTATTGTAAGGTTAAAAAAAGCACACAACATATACGTTTTTGATCATTATCCTCATTAATTATTATGAAAAGTCCCTGCCTTGTGCGGGGTGTAGATCATAAACTATAAATTATTACTGAACACACGGTATGGAGGTGTTGAGGAATCTTTTTTGTATGTCCACACTAAATATACATGTAATTGAATGATACAAACTTTAAGCATTATTACCAGATTTCATATTGTTTATTCATGTTTATAACTGATGCAATCAGTGAATTATTTGAGATTTATGTGCTAGCTTCTGCAATGCATTTAATACTAGTGTAAGAGCCAGAGAAACATTGTCATACACAACAGAATTATGTCAAGAATAAAATATTTTTTTTTCACCTTAGTATTTATATTATAGCAACTTGCATTTAATAAATAATTCTATGAATGTAGTAGTTATGTTTAGACACTCAGCAGTTAAGAGACAAAGTTGAAATTGGGTTATTTATTCCATCAGGAATTAGTAATGGATTTTTGCTTGATCGATGGCAATAGGCTCACCTCCTATTACAAGATACTTAAACATAACTGACGAAATGTGGGTGTACTATTAGGGACCTACTTTATTCCATCAGGAATTAGTAACGGATTTTTGCTTGATTGATGGCAATAGGCTCTCCTCCTATTACAAGATACTTAAACATAACTGACGAAATGTGGGTGTACTATTAGGGACCTACTTTATTCCATCAGGAATTAGTAACGGATTTTTGCTTGATTGATGGCAATAGGCTCTCCTCCTATTACAAGATACTTAAACATAACTGACGAAATGTGGGTGTACTATTAGGGACCTACTTTATTCCATCAGGAATTAGTAACGGATTTTTGCTTGATTGATGGCAATAGGCTCTCCTCCTATTACAAGATACTTAAACATAACTGACGAAATGTGGGTGTACTATTAGGGACCTCCTTTATTCCATCAGGAATTAGTAACAGATTTTTGCCTGATTGATGGCAGTAGGCTCTCCTCCTATTACAAGATACTTAAACATAACTGACGAAATGTGGGTGTACTATTAGGGACCTCCTTTATTCCATCAGGAATTAGTAACGGATTTTTGCTTGATTGATGGCAATAGGCTCTCCTCCTATTACAATATACTTAAACATAACTGACGAAATGTGGGTGTACTATTAGGGACCTACTTTATTCCATCAGGAATTAGTAACGGATTTTTGCTTGATTGATGGCAATAGGCTCTCCTCCTATTACAAGATACTTAAACATAACTGACGAAATGTGAGTGTACGAAGCTTTTTATTTTGCTGAAAATTAAAGGCTTTATAATTATTATAACTCAGACTTTATACTTGGTGTAAAATTAAAAAAAAAAAAAACCTATTGACCGCCATGGACGTCTATGGACGTTAAATCAAAAAGTCCTCACGACGACAGGGGAAGGCATGGCATGTCGAAAATAACACTTTTTTAAATCTTTTGGCGAACACAGATTTTCGTTACTGACGTGGCAGTCAAAAGCACAGCTGCATTTGGGTTTCCCCAAAATGTTAACATTTTCAGGTGTTCCAATGTTTTATCTATCAATATTTTTGTGCAGCTGGTATTACTAAACCTATGTTGCAATCTGTAGAATGTTATATACCTACATTTATATATTTAATCTAGTATTAAAGGTTTGTTATCAGTCTGATAAGTTAATTCATTCAACAAACAAATTATTTCTGTTTATATTACCGCTGATGCAATGATTGTTTATTTACTTTGGTGCCAGTTCAGATAAACAGGTAAAATAGTTTTGTCGTATTTTGAACATTATTTTGTAATATTTAGTGTTCTGGTGTAATACTTTTACTCATGCATGATTCATTATTTGTGTTGCTTAGGAAAAACTGTTGTTTTCATGTTTTATATTCAAAAATATATTCAAATGAGAACTTAAATGGAGGTTGTGTAAATTCTTTAGTTGTAATTAAGAATGACTTGGTTTAAAGAGTTTACTGACAGCAATTAAAGAAAACTTAGAAGGTTCTTATTTAAAAATAACATAAAAGCAAGCAACTATTCAAGATTTTGTCAACATAACGTATCATCACGCCTGTAATCCTGAAGGTTATGCAGAGTTCTACCTATAGTTCCTACAGCCTTTCCGCTGGTTAAGTTTTAAGTGCCTTGTGATAAAGAATAGAGACAATGTTTATTCTTATAAATATGTAAATTTTTTCACAAGAGAAGTGCTTAATTTAAACTTAAAGTACACACAAGTGTTAGCATTTGGGGCCGAACTAGGCATAACCTCAGCCCTCAACGCCGATCCCCCTGAGTTACAAATTAAGTGTTTTTATTATGATATTGCAATGGCCCCATGTGATACATGTAATAGAGACCTATTGCTGCCCTGGCTGGAGGCCTTACACTCAAGGCATCCACAGGATAGTCCGGTTAAGCAAACAACAACCTTCTATGTTGACTTGCAAGATGCCACTCACAAAAACCAAAAAAACAACGATTTTTTTAATAATTACGGTAAAATCTTTCAAATAAAAATAAATTAATATATTTTTTTTTTTATCTTTCTTTTCTATTTTCTGTTCCTTTCTTCTTTTCTGTATTTAGTGTGTACATAAACTGTTAAATAAATAAATAAATAATAACAGTCGCTCATTGAAGCCTTGCATTCAAAGCACCCACAGGATAGCCCGGTTAAGCAGCCGATAACATGCTAGTTTGACCTGTGAGATACCATGGACAAAATTTATATAAATGACGAAATTATTACATAGAAACCAATGAGCTCGTGGAAATAACAGCCGCTCGAGTCGATCTTTAGGTAAAGCTGCGCTTGTTTAGGTTGGTCCGTGGATGGGTGACCACCCATTACATGCCGAGTTTCTTCCGTGCCTCGGAAAGCACGTTAATCTGTTGGTTACAGCTGTCATTTGTAGATCTTTGACAGTTGTTACAGGTAGTCAGTGGCCTGAAAGTCTAACAAACAGTCTTACTAAGGGGTATCGTATTATGCAGTACTAACTGGGTTGTGGGGGTCAGATAAGCTGTCGCTCCATGTAAAATACTGGTATTCAGCTGTATCCGGTTAGACTGGAAGCTGACCCCAAGATAAGTGGGAAAAGGCTAGGCACATGATGATGACGGTAAAAACGGTCTTCTGATCTTTATTTCTGAGCCACTCTTAGTACTTACTAGATCTATAGGCCACCTATAGACCGACCCCTTTAATGAGTCCTCGCGAAGGTATCAATTTAAATGGAATGTTCTGAAGTTTGATCACTTATTGGTTCAATTAGTATCGTAATACCTACGTGGATTATGGTTATTTAAAAGCAAATAACCTGTGGGATATTGTTAGGACTTTGTGGACACTTAATGCCTTGGTGAGACTAATTGCCTTTGATGAGACAAGGGCCAAGGCGGAGGACTTATTAAAGCGGTCGGTCTACAGCTACTTAGCAATAAATTGAAAAGCCATAAGGTTGAGGCTACTAATCAAAAGCTATTTACACAGAGCAATTAAATTGCCCTTTTACACTTGAGAACACTATTTATATGGTACAACTTTGATTATTGCGCCAGTTGCATTCGATAGGTAATTGAAGTGTTAGTAGACCTTGATTGTGCCAATAAAATGTTTACTTTGTTGCGTCTGGTCTTGGCAAGCTCACACCCATGAATAAATTAAAAATTAAATGCGTGTCAAACAATGTGTCAAAGGCTTTAACATTCAAAACTCCTGTCTTTATTTATGTTTTTAAAATATTGGTATTCATTTCGATGATTTCAAATTATAAAGGGTGTAAATAGACCCTTAACATAACAAAAGGCACTTGTTCTCCCCATCTTTGCGATATTTTTTTTGTTCTATTCCATACCTGGGAACCTTCTAGTTACGGAGATATTGGGGGTCAAAGTTCCAACTTTTTCACAAGTTTTTTTTAAATACGTGTTTTTAATGTAAGTCTGAAAGTGGCGCCGGTGACTAAAAAGTTGTGTGGTAATCGGTTGTCGTGGTATGGGCATGTGATGTGGAGGAATGAGGAAAATGTTGTGAGGAAAGTTTTGAGTATGAATGTGGATGGGTATATGAGTAGAGGAAGACCAAAGAAACGATGGATGGACTGTATAAAGAATGATATGGCAAGAAAGGAGGTGTCGGATGAGATGACGAGTAATAGAGAAGTATGGAAGAAGAAGACATGCTGCGCCGACCCCAAATGAATTGGGATAAGGGCAAGAGAATGATGATGATGTTTTTAATGTAAGATTTTTACTTTAAACACCTCCACGACCCCCGTACTTTGTAATCCAACCATTAGCACAATGCTTTGAGTGCTTTCTATGGAGTCCTCCCGTAAAACGTAATTTTTCACCCCAAAAAAAAATCGATTCCCAGCAAAATTTTTGCGTAAAGTTACTTAATTTGATGTACAGAATGCTTGGTTGACGGCTATGTGAAGGGTCTGTTTACACGCTGTATAATACAGGATGTTTTATGTTGACCATCTTGTATGAGTTCTATAGGGCTTATTTGAGTTACCTAAATGGTAAAGCATGATTTCCTGATAAATTGATTTCGAATATTACTCCGATTTTTAGAAAAAAAAAAATATTATTATTAGTTATGTAAACATGTGTTTAATCCCTTTCTAACTAGTCTTTTAAAATAACATTCACGCCTGTTCCTCAAAGGGATAGACAGAGCAGAAATGTTCACAGTATACCCACATTTCTCTAGTAATAAGTCCCTGTAGTATTTAAAAACCTGGCTACCACCGACTCCCAAAACTATTCTAAAATTACCTTACCCAGTACAAGTTAATGGATTAATATTGTAACTAACAAAGTCTCTTACAAACTTTATAGTGAGGGATATAAAAGACAACTAGAGGTTGTTCTGCAATTTTATGACGACACTAAAATTCATTTGTCTAGTGTAATAATGTTACAAAGTGTGTCCCCTTTGGCCTTGTTCAGACATGGCAGTACTTATGTGTGCTATTTGCTTTTTAAAACTAAAAAGAGCTTTAAAAATGTGTGAGAACTTTTAACATAAGGCAGGATTTCGATATTATACATGGTGTAAGGGAGCTTGTTCTGTATGGTGTCCGGACGTAAAGAATAGCACCATCCCATATCTTCCCGTGGGTGTCGTAAGAGGCGACTAAGGGACTTACCAGAGAATGGGCAGCAGCGTTCTCTGTGATTTTTATAACAAACATACTGCGATCGCCAACCCGCCTGCCAAGCGTGGCGATTATGGCAAAACCCCCCTTGGGGAGGCCTATGTCCAGCAGTGGACGTCTTTCGGCTGAAATGATGATGATGATGATGAAGGGAGCTCGTGGCTAAATAATAACAGCCGTCGGGTCGATTTTAAGGTTAAGCCGCACTTGATCGATCTTATTTGCTCTAATCCTCGGTTCCCAGAAGTCATATCTAGCCTTAAGCGGAGGCCACACCGCCAGCTGGCGGGCTCAGCTCTTTTCATACATTTTTTGACACCGTGAACTATCCAAAGATACGAACAAAGTATGAAAAGGGCGTCGTTCGCGTCGCTCGCCCGCCCGCCCGCCCGCCAGCTGGCGGTGTGGCCTGCGCTTTAGGCTGTGTTTCCTTCCACCGGAGATGTCCGAGGATGCGTTGCGAGGGATATGTTTTTTTAAAAACCAATAGAATCACTTCATTTACCTAGCCTCGCTGAGCGGCTCAGCGGAGCGAGGTTTTTGTACATACAAAACAAGGCTAAAGATCCAAGACTGTTTGCCTATACTTAAAATACCTTGTACACAGAAACTGTTGGTGTACCTATATTAATAAATAATAAAGTCTTCTAGGGACGGACGCGAGAAAATAGCAGTCAGTCAGAAACGAGCCCGCTACACATCCTTGCATCGCGCATCTACGCAACGTTTCGCAGCGTCGCTAACTCGCTACGCAGTCTCGATCCGCCTAGCCTCGCCTCGCACATCTCTGGTGGAAACGCAGCCTTAATGTGCAATGATATAATATCGTCTTTTCAGAACAACATTTTCCTTCAAAATCTGTTCACTGAAGCTGTTGTAAAAAACATCAATCATTTAATTCTGTAAGTGTGGCATTGTTAAATGATGGATGCGCTACCGAAATGCACTTTTCTATATAATGGCCAAATGCACTCAGTAGATGTGAAGATTTTATTGCACAACTATGCTCTGAATTGTGACGTTTGTGGAAGAAATCCCTTTGAACCATGGTATTAAAAGTTTTTGACGAATTATATGGCCAGTCTTTGAACTGGAGTTCCATCATTCAAATTGAACCCGAAACTCCTTCGTTCAAGCCTCGAAGCTTACCGTTCATAACTTCAGCCAATACTTCGATATTGACCATATCTCTCAAGTGCCATGCTTACGTGCAAACGTGAACCGGAACGTCGAACTTTGTCATAAGTAGGTCAACGTGAAAAATTTAGATCCTGATGCTATTATTGAGGTTCTGTGCTAGCTTGCAAGTCTAGAATGTAACTCAATTTGAACTCTATTCCTATTACATATTAGTCTTTATTGGTTGATGTTATATCTTGACTGTATTGATTGTTTTTGATAGCTGTGGTTGATCGAAATACAGCGAATAGTTTTCTTATCTTTTCTTATGCCGAAGTTTAAACACTAAAGCTTTTCAAAATTGAACCTGTCTACAAGAATTTAAAGATCCAATGCAAGGTATCAGTTAATGATTATTATGTTTAATTTAACAATTGCTTCCATTAGTGATCTAAAGGACAAATCTGGAAATTACACAGAAACCGAATTATACCCCCTAGTTAAGTCGTAACTATTAAGATAAAGGATGATTACATGGCAATGAAGTCAATGTATACAATTTGAACGTAGTTAAAACACTAGAAAGTAGCGAAGGACGGGTCTTAACGTTAAGTCAAAAATAGCAATTTTACAGGTGAGTGAAAAAACTGTATAATTACACCAAGGCAATGGTACAATACCATTTTATAATTTGTGTTCACTTAAAATTAGATAGATACGTCGTTTGTTTCTGTGATTGGCTCAAACAACTATGGACACTTTTAACGTGCATATCTTGCTACATCGTTCTCACACAATGTACCATTTCAACATGAATGATGTAACCAAGATTTTGTAACACTATTCTAATTTAAAAGAGTGTCCATGGAGTTTCTTGCCCGTTCTTCTCCATAGAGATCTACGCTTTGGAATGGACAACTACAGTACTTTCACAGTTTTTATGCCTTGTGACTGGGACTGTAGCTACATTTTATTTTCATTGTTGTCTTTGTTTTGACAATTCAAAAGTGCCTGTAACTGGCCTATTTGAAATAGATGCTTTAATTTTGATTTTTGACAACGCGTCTACCGATTCTCGAGCAAACGGCATCAAAAAACAAAATGTCAAAACCGCCAAAAATTGCCTTACGTGGTGTTAGAACTTCAACCACGTTATGTCAGTATTATTGACGTCCAAAAAATCAGAACGTAAAAAATATTCTCGTAGTAGTAAAGAGCGGTCGTTTCTAGGGTCCATCTTATGTCATTTTTGACATTCAAAATGTAATATTCTCAGCTTAATTTGAATAATAATGTCTTAACTTTGATAGGCTTACAAAGTTCAAAGCTCAAGCTTCTATCATGATATTGGGGTCAGGACCTTCCGGGCTCATGGCCGACGGGGCTTAGTGTTCCCGAGCATTCTCTGACGTACACGAACGCTGAGCCCGAAAGACCCTGACCCGGGGCAGTGTGGAATTGTGGATAGTAGATTTACATCGGCTCCTGAATAAAATAATATAATACTTGTTTTCCCGGAAGGGTTAGGCAGAGGTGTATTGTTTATGTTATAATACACCCGTATTTTGCCAATTATATTTAAGTTCCATATAGTAGTACTCTAACCTAGTGTCATAAATATTCATAGCACACACACACACACACACACACACACACACACACCATCACACATCTCACCACACACACGCTACCTCTATTCCATAATTATGAAATGTGCCTTTATTTTACTTCACCTTGTCTCCCTTCTGTTCTTGTGTTAGTTTTTGTCAATTCATATTAAGGTTTTATATTATGTCAATTTTTATTATGTAGATATTTTTATTTTTGGTCAATTTCTACAGTAGCTACAGTAAGCACAGCAAGCAAGCAAGCACGCAAGCAAGCAAGCAAGCACAAGCAAGCTTCCACTTTCAGAGCTATGTAACCGGAAACCTCAACCCCTGTCATACTGGCTGTCCTAGTTCAGGAGTTGAGAATACATTGATGTAATGTTTATTGAAGTTATAGAAATAAATTTATTATTATTTATTTATTTATTATATAATAGGGGATGAGCTCGTGGCTACATATGTATAACAGCCACTCGGGTCGATCGATATGTTAAGCCACGCTTGCCTAGGTTGGTCCATGGATGGGTGACCACCCATTACATACCGAATTTCCTCCGTGATGAAGCCTATTGCTAAAAATCGAGCACAGATCCAGACACCGACTTGCTGAGATATTCCTGTTGGAAAATCCAGTTACGACCTCGGAATTAAAACCTTCGTCGGGATCTTTTCTGGAATTTAAGTGTAATTATTATGTGTGTGTGTCTTAGCAAGACGTTTCACGTTTCCCATTAACTGTGTAGTGATGGTCAGCTGGGCAGTCTCTCCGAATAAAATACTAGCATTCAGCTGCATCTGGTTAGACTGGAAGCCAACTCCAATATATTTGGTAAATCTAGGCAGGTGATGAGTATTATCGTTTATTTTGAGGGTGTAAAATTTCTCTTTTTGTTTGCAGTCGGATCGCATCATGGAAGAAAATACGATCGTCCGTGATCTCATCACAAAAATTCTCGATGAGACCGGACCTTCAGAGTGCAGGTGAGTTTCATCAACATTAACTTTTCTTAAATTTTTGAAAATGAATTTAAAAAAAAAAAGAAATTAACGGTCTCATTGTTGGATTTCATATGCGTAGTTATAAAGATAAATTGTTCCGATTCTATTTGAGATAATATCTCATAAAGCATCTGATAAAATGGTAAACAAATGAATCAGAAAACGTACTTCTGGAAATCTATTTATAGTGCCACCTACATATATTAAACTGTCGGAATAATCCTGAGATATATAAAGTTGAGCCTTAAATACAGATGACGCCTAAGAAATTCCCAAGTGCGTAAAATATATCTGAACAGGGTTTGTTTTTCCGAGACTTAAGGGCATTACATGGCTCAAATCCCAAAAACAGCGTATGTTCAAAGAAATTTGTTGATGAATCCCTTCGTGCGTTTTCCGTGTAAAAAAAGTTTGTTATAGTTAAGTTCATCACAAATAAATTGTATTGTTTAAAATTTTAATAAACCTTCTCAATTTTTTTTGGATAATCGTAGAAAATAGGTTCTTTTTCAACATTAATTGTAAATTATCTCTGTAACGGCTGAATAGATCGGCATGAATTTTGTAACAACAAATACGTAATGATATACTTAACAATCTGTATTGTTTTTTTTCTGATATTTCTTTTAATATTTTTAAATAATAAATAAAAACCGAAATTTTGCGAAATGTGCGTGGCAAGTCAACAAAAACCAGTACAGGGATCAAATCATCAAGGTCATCGAGCAATGTAAGGCCCTTAAGAACAGGGGACCTAAAAAGGCCGCGTTACCAGAGTCATAATAGAATAATAATATGAATGCTCGCAGACGCAGTAAATATTATGACTTACTACTTTGTGGCTATTCAAATTGTAACGTGATTCTTATTATTATCCTGTTATGTTTCTGCTAAGGCGGCCTTTTTAGGTCCCCAGACCATAGTTTGGACAAGGCTTCGCAAAAGTTGAGTGGTAAGAGTATCGCGATTATAAGGATCTAAAACTCTGTCCAAGTCAATGCAACTAAATCTGTGTCGTAAAGGAAACGCCCCATTATCGCGCTAAAGAAACTGATCTTGCGCTTGCAAGTGCATGCATTACGTGAACGGATTGTTGGCTTTCAATTTAACAGAAGTTCAAGAAGTGTAGAGTATCTTCTTAAGTTGTAATTGAGTGTCTTACAAATATCATCATCAGAATCGGTACAATTCTGAAGGCAAACGCTTAAATAGTTGCTTAAATCTGATCCAGCCTGTCCCTTGCTGCCCTACTCCAGTGACGCCCTATGCTGGGTCGTACCGCGAAGGGTGTGCCCTTGGCGTGTAGTTGCTTTATTCAAGTTGTTATGCCCTGGCTGGAAGCCTTACATTAGAGGAACCCACAGGATAGTCCGGTTAAGCAGCCGACAACATGCTATAAGACCTGCGTGATCATCATCCAGCGTGTCTTCTTCTTCTATACTTCTCTATTACTCGTCATCTCATTAGACACCTCCTTTCTTGCCATATCAATTATCATCCGCATCAGCAGATATGACATAATTATGTTCTATCTATGTCCACGCTACCCCCAGCCACTGGGCTAGACGAACCCCCAACTATAAAAGAAGTCCAAGATGCCATCAAACAACTACACAACAAAAAGGCGGTTGGTGTTGATAACATCCCAGGGGAGCTGCTTAAGTACGGGGAGACGTGAGAGACTGCATGAAGTCATCAGGGATCTCTTCGTGAAAATGTGGAATGAAGAGTGGGTGCCAGACACTTACAAAGTATCTCGAATAAGCGCCCTATATAAGAACAAAGGCGACCGGTCAGACTGCAACTCTTATCGTGGAATATCGCAGCTGTCTGCCCTTGGAAAAGTATTTGCAAAAATCCTTCTCAACCCTCTTATTCCATTGTCAAAAACAATCCTTCCAGAGACCCAATTTGGCTTTCGTCCTGACAGAGGGACCTGTGAAGCTATATTTTCTGTTCGCCAGCTTCAAGAGACAAGTAAAGAACAAGGTCGACCCCTATACCTCTGCTTTGTCGATCTTGAAAAGGCATTTGACAGTGTTCCCCGGTAAGCTCTGTGGGCTCTGTTAATAAAACTAGGATGCCCTGAAAAATTTGTTAGGATGATAAGACTTCTGCATGACGATATGTCCTGTTGCGTCGCGGTAAAAGGCGAGCAGAACCAGACTTTTTTAATGTCACCTGTGGCGTAAAGCAGGGATGTGTTCTCGCGCCAACACTCTTTGCTCTGTACTTTGCCGTCGTCATTCGAGAAACCCTGAAACATATTTCGGAAGCATTCGGATTCGTTTCCGAACCGATGGCAATTTATTCAACCTTGCCAGACTGAAAGCCCTAACAAAAGTCTCTTCTACCACTATTACAGAGATTATGTACGCTGATGACCTGTGCTTTGTGGCGGACACTTGTGACAGTTTGCAGGCGCTGATAGGTGGGCTCAATGACGTTTGTTGTAAGTTTGGTCTTGCAATAAACGTCTTAAGGCAAGCCAAGGTCCTTGGCATAGAGGCCTACTTAAAGTGAGACGTCAGCTAAAGTGGTGCGGGCATGTCTCTAGAATGCACGAAGAGAGACTCGCGAAGTGCATCTTCTATTCTGAACTCCAAGAAGGAAAACGGGAACGTGGTGGTCAGTTTTTACGTTACAAGGATGTTCAGAATAGACACTTCAAAAGATGCGAAATTGACCCCTTAGTGTGGGAAAAGCAGGCACAAAATCGGCCCGAGTGGAGACGTCGTGTGCATCGGCAGGTCAACGACTTCGAAGAGAGACGAAGGTCGCAGCTAGACTTAAAGCGTGATAACCTTAAAACTAGGCCACCTGCAGCTATACCCTACAATTTCGTCAATGGTGTTCTGACATGTCCGCTTTGGGCTCGGAGTTTTTCGGTCAAAGTTAGGTATGATAGCCACTTGAGAGCACACCAAAGCTCTCGACAACATCCCTAGAAAGCCATCGAATGCTGTCGCTGTGGCCGAAACCAGCTAGATGGCAACATCACTATTGTAAGACTGCAGCCTGTCATTGTGATTCGGCGGTTATGTCGTTATGGTTTGTGGTTGTAGTGGTTTTCGGAATTGTGCTTTTGAGCTAATTCAAATCACACAAAATTCTTGTCCTGAAGATTTATTTTAGTAACTACATGTAATTGTATTGTATTGTATAACGGACTGGTGTCCTCAACTCCACGTCAAAGCTCGTATTTTGCGTGCGGGTGGGAAATTTATTCGATCTACCCTAACTCCCCGAGAAATGCCAGCAGCGTAATGGAATACAACTCAACTAAGTCATCACTGTCTCTATAAAAAGACTTGATGCCAAAATACAAGGAGTTCAATGTCACTTAAATTAAGTATACAGTTAATTATTATGACAAATGTGACGGAAATAACAGTAGTAGTGAATCCCTAATGACTTACAAACAAGCAAAGTGCATGTAATTAACACAGAAAGCCCAATACAAACAGCAATAACTTACGCCAGTTTTCACAAACACTTATGCGACACATTGCTAAAGTAGAGGCGCACTGATGAATTTTCGTCACTAATTTTCGTCGTGTGTTGAAATTAAAAGTGCGATAACATTTAGGCATTTCTTGGTTAAGTTTACGGTTTTGCTTAGCGTAATCCGCTATATCGTTCCCACTGCTGGGAAACAGGCCTCCTCTCTGAGAGAGGGAGCGGGCTGTACCCATCACGCGGGCACAGTGCAGGTTGGTAGTTTTACTAACCGGTTACATTGAGCTGGTGGCTTGGTATCGTTGAGCTCCTTGAGTTATAAGTCGAGCAACAGTATAACTGACAAATGCTTGCACTGACTATACAGGTCAAATCAAATCGATCGATCGATCGATTTGATTTGATCTTCAAAAGACCATCTCTGATACTAATCTGCATAGTCCTCATGAGTTGACCAACATTATGTCTGGACCTAAAAAGAAGCTATGACCTCTGAGTTTGTTCCGGCTGTTTCTTCTCAGAGTAGTCAGGCACGAAACACCGGTCACATCTAGTTTAAAAATATATTGTGTAAAAGTGTTTGTAAAAACCTATTTGCAAAATAAACATCAGTTAAAATCCACGAAAAACCATAGAAATAAATATCTGCCAACTCAGCCAGCAAGAGAAATTCCATCAGTCAATAATCACGTGTTTTAAAATCTTTATGAATACTCTACATTCGCGTAACACAATGCCAAATAATTTACGTAATACTCTTTTTTAAGAACGACATTTTAAGGGCGCCACGACCTCTAGTTATCTTTTGTTTATCAAATATCAAATTCGGCATAAAAATAAGACGTATAAAATGCTGCATCGTAATTTTAATTGTTTATTTGGCGCCGGCCATAACGTATGCATTTGACATTTTAAAGGTTAACGCACAGCTATGAGCACTGCGTCGGATTAGCATCACTTCAACACGAGACAGTCGAGATTCTTTTGATGAAACTCCATACTGCAACGCACAGTTATTAGTATCGTAACTAGGGCAAGCAAAACCCGGTTTCGGTCCCATAGTAAAACCCAGAAAAAACCGGTTACCGAAACCCGGACGTCATCGCCTCTGCTCGGGATCAACAAGTAACTTGTACCTGCTTACGCTGACGTCATTTCACTTGCGTAGGGTCGTCGCCAGCTTTATCTACCCGTTTGCAGGCGGTAAGCCGACTAAAAACAGGGTAACGCCTAGACGAAAGCATGTCGTCCACCCGGTAATATTAAACCGATACGGTTGTATGCTGTATCAGTTGCAGTTGCTGTTTGTTGTAAGTGGTTGCTGTTGGGTGGACATGAACACCTTTTCTTTTTCACTGGGGAATCCTTCAAAAGGCGACCGGTCTTTGGGGATAAGACCGAGGAGTGTGGGATTTCTAACTCACTAAAACCACCCCGGTGGTCGAATCGATCGATCCGAACATAAGAGAAGGCACCGTTTTCTCTTAAAAGACGTGTCCGAAGCCCCCTCTGTGCAACGGACATGGACACCTGGTTGACGACGACCCGAGGCGATGCCGCTCTCGTCTAACTGTGCGCTGACCTTTATACTTAATCAATGTAGTTTTAATGTTTAAAATTATAATATTTTAATTTGGCCTAGTGACCTGACCCTCTATGTTTGTTTACGTTCCATATCTTTGGTTAAGAGTCCAAGAACAAAATCGACGCGTTTCAGCGAACGAACTAAGCCTAGAAAGAACTATCGGCAATAGAATATGCTTATCGTACGAGTTTCTAAAAACTTGGCAAAAATCTATGGGGCGAACTTAGACTTAACTCAAGCCTACCTTAGACGCTCTTCATCTGAAAATCAACCTTATATGCATTAAGTTAATGTTCTTATTAATATGATACGCTTGATCACAGTCACTTGTTGGAATACGCACATTAAGGTTATACTAATAAGTTTTATTTTCGGAAAAAGCTCGACTGGCTTTTAGTGTCATCAACACCGAAAGCGAGGCAGCCTTAATTCTATTTTTAAAGTTTTCGGTTTCATTCAGCAACTTCAGTTGTCGATCTTACATTGTATGTGAATGCTAAACCATTGTGTGGAAAAGATATATTCAAAGAATAAAATACAATTGCATAGAAACATTGTAATGAAAGTCTTTACAACGAATGTTGGACTAAATAAAGCTATTATACTTGTGTAAGCTGATTGATCGATAAGATTAAAAGTCGTGTTAACACGACATGACATTTTGACTTGTTGCATTCGTTCTTTGTAGGAATAAATGTCTTGGGTTTGTTAAAGGGCCATTTTTCATGATATGGTTTAGAATTAATTTGTCACGATTTATTAGGCATTTGCCATGCAATGGCACAAAATTGGCTAAAGCTTACTACTATTATAAATGCAAAAGTTTGTGAGGATGCATGGATGTTTGTTACTCTTTCACGCAAAAACTACTTAACTAATTCGAATGAAATTTGGGACACAGATAGTTTATGACCTGGATAATTTTACACACATAGGATAATTTGTATCCCGGTATTACGATCCCGTGGGACAGTTACTGAACTCCACGCAGGCGAAGCCGCGGGTATAAACTAGTAATAAATGTTACGTTTTTTTTTGTGTTATTTATTTTATAACCGGCAAATCAGCATGTTCTAGAAACGAAAATTCAAATACTAGTGATATCCACCAACCCAAACCCACGGACCAGCATGGTGGGTCAGTCAGTCAGTGCACGCCCTCTCACAGAGAGGAAGCCGGTGTCCCAGTTATGGGAACATTATAGG
Source organism: Noctua fimbriata (assembly GCA_905163415.1). NCBI lineage: Eukaryota > Metazoa > Arthropoda > Insecta > Lepidoptera > Noctuidae > Noctua > Noctua fimbriata. Next base: position 11,032,718 of record LR990945.1, on the reverse strand, counting down.
CTCATTATGATGATTATATTCTATAAGAAAAACCATTGTCTCTGTGTACAATAACGAGCTTTATTTTTTCTTTTCCAGCTCGTTACAACCACCGGATAAGCCTCTAAACAGCATACAACCGAACAGCCAGTATCCTAAAAACGAGGGAAACGCGTTCTTACCGCCACCTTTTTCCGCCAACTCGTATCAGAACAACCAACTGTTCAACTTCAACCAGTCTGACCAAAACGGGTTCAATTTCAACTTACAAAACGGTTTCGGCAACACAAACGGTTTTGTCAATTACGAGAACGATGTGAACACGTTGCTTGGAATCGATACCGTACCTGATACTTCAGCAGATACGGTTACTCAAGAGCAGTTGAACCTCCTTAGACTTGCTGCTCAAGAAATTGGCGGCGCGCAGTTCACTACACCACCTATCACGAATAAATATGACGAAAAATTCAACAGTTACAATTTCTTCGAACCTAACCAAAGAAATTCGCTGCCTGAAGCTAATATGTTCCCAGTGAACAACTTCAGCAGACCAAACAGCTTAAACCTTGATATGAACTTCAATACGAACTTCGAAACCCCGTTCAATAACACACAGAGGTTTCCTAGCAAATACGAGAACTTCTTGAAAGAACAGAATCAGGACGCTGAAATACTGTCGTATTTGAATCAACTAAACATCTCTTCTGACAGACCTCGTGAAGAAAATCCAATAAATAACGTAGATTTGAGGATGCCAATGGATTTAAACGGCCATTTTCCGAATGAAGATTTCCGGCAAGACGAGAGGAATAAAATGTTCGTAAACAGGAACTTCCAACAGATGCCGCCTACTAGAAACTATGGGGAGAACAATTTCTACGACAACATGATGGCCCAAATGAATGATAGGAGCCCAATGGGTCAAAACTTCGATTTCTCGAATCAATCGACGCCCGTTTCGGCCGCTAACTCGATGAATTACAATCGATCGAATGGGTACAACCAGAACGATATGATGCAACGACGCGACATGAACCCTATGATGCCTCGTGAGAATTTTCAAGGGAATGGGAGTATGAATGATAGGACGAACTTTGAGAATCTCAGTCGGGAGAATATGCAGCAGGCAGCTATAATGAGGCAGAATCAGGAGTTGGCTCGACAGATGAGTTTGTTGATGAGGAGCAGACCACCGCCTAACCAGTTGAATGTTGATGTGTCGTTTTTACACGAGAATAATCCTTTTAACCTCGGTAAGTGTGTGGTGTTTTTTAATTCTGCTTCGTTGGTCTAGTGGTCGCAAGCGCGACTGATGAACATGAGGCCCTGGGTTCGATTCCCGGGTCGGACAAATTGTTTTTGGGTTTTTTGATCAGGAATTTCTCAGTAGCAGCCACGGAGTCTGAATTTGTGCCCGGTTGATGGCAATAGGCTCGCCCCCTATTACATGTGACTTAAAACATAACTGGCGAAATGTAGGTGTACTATTAGGTAAACCTCTGCCTCACACTTCGGGGATTGCAGGCGTGATGTCATAAAGAGCCTCACGTCCCAGCCGCCGCGGGAGACGCCCTGGGCGTCGGGGGTCACGTGGTGGCCCCCGGCCACCGTAGGCGCGGGCCTGTGGACGGCGAGTTATGGGCTAGCTCGCCGTCCGGCCGTCTTATGACGACAGGTCGTGTCGACGGCGCGTTCGTGTTCCACGCGCGCCTCAAAGAGATGTCAGCAACCACGTAGGGGTCCGCACGGGCCGATGCCTGCCAGGGCTGCGGGACTGTTCGAAAGAGATACCGCGGCCCTGGAACACAAAGGGCAAAGAAGGAACATGGATGGGTTTTAGTCAGTACAAGTCTGACACTCCCTTCCGCTCCGCCCAGAGCGGGGGGGATCATTTGATGATTTCCCATCCTAAAAAAAAAAAAAAAAAAAAAAAAAAGGCGTGATGTCATGTTATGTTATGACTTGACTGTGTCGGTAATCTAAGCGCGTCTATTCAGCATACGGGTTCGATACTCTAGTCGGGCTAAGTGTAATTTCATTAAATTCCTAATTTTGGAATTGTCTCCAGTTGATGACAATAGACTCACCTCTTTAACAGGTAACTTGAACTTGATTTGTGGGTGTATGGTACACTATAAGTACTCCTCTCCTTTCGCCAATAACAAGCGTCATATCCTTATTTATTTATTCATTACATTATCGTAGTAAAAATATTAGCAAGTCAATATGGTGACGTACGAAAAAATTCACCATATTTAGAACCTTGTAATATACGATGCAAAAACCGACGCCAAAAACGTGTACTATTACGATCATTGACTAGCAGTAGCGAAGGGTAAATTTTTGTTAGAGGTAAGCCGAAGTACATATCTTTAATGAGATTATATTATTTGTCTATAGGATACTGACTGTGCCATTTTTCAAAGGGAAGTCGGTAGGAATCGAGTTATATGGAACCTTTGCCACTGTAGACTAGCAACAATTTAAATGTGATACTGATACTGCTAGCCTGCGTCATCCCACTGCTGGGCAAAGGCCTCTCTCCATGACTTCCAAATTTTTCGATCCAGGGCCAGTGTGGACCGCTGGTCGTTAGTTTTGTCCAGCTCGTCCCGCCATCTCCTGCGAGGTCTACCGCGACGCAGTCTGGCTGTGTCAGGGCTCCACATCGTGGTTATTTTAGCCCACAGCTCGTCAGGCATGCGGCAAACATGGCCAGCCCAGTCCCACTTTAGCTTAGCGGCTTTTTGAGCAACGTCAGTAATTTGTGTTTTAGAGCGCAGTGTGGTGTTGCGTACATGGTCGGTAAGTTTGACGCCTAGGATACTGCGCTCCATTGCACGTTGGCAAACCTTGAGCTTGGACTTTTGAATGTTTGTCAAAGACCAAGTCTGGGATCCATATGTCAGAATGGGAAGAATGCACATGTCCATGATTTTTCGCTTGAGTGACAAAGAAAGATTTCCTTTCATAAGCTCTTTCATGGACCAGTAGCTATAGTTTTCGTAAGGATCTCACATAAGTATTTTCACAAGCGAAGGCTCGTTCAACGCTTGCTATTCAATAATGCATAAAACAAGTTACATTGAATATTTGCTGAAAATCATTGCTTATTCAGTAAATGACCTTGATAAATACTTTTGTTATTCAATGATTCGTCTGAGCGTGGTGTAACGAAGCTAGGTACAAGTTCTAGTCATAGTTGAAGAGTTCAAGGTGAAAAATATGTGTTTTTTTTTCTATTATTGAACATGGTAGGCGATGACAATGAGCTACTAACAAATGAAATAATAGATGCCTTACTATGATGAGACTATCATTAACACTAGAAACGGGATATTTAACATGTTTACTATGACGGGACCATGATAGAACAACATAAACATCATGCCCGTAATCCTCAAACGGTTTAGCAGAAAGGTACAGTGGCGAAGGTTCCATACAACTCGATTCCTACAGGCTTCCCTTTGAAAAATGGTACAGTCAGTATTCTATAGGCAAATAATATAATCACATTAAAGATTATGTACTCCGGCTTACCACTTACAAAAATTGACCCTTCGCTACTGGAAGGGTAACTACAAGGAGTAAGGGTGTTTTATCATGTATGATAGTCTGTAAGGTATATGGGGGTGGAAGGGACACCTACGCGAAAACGGTTACAACGTATTCAGTACAATATTCTGAGAAAAATTGAAAATAGAAATTTTACATCGGTTATTTTAAAAAAAAATGGCTGTTCCATACATTTTGACCGTGTAGGTATTGCACTTTTGTTGGAAACAGTAGATTTTTTGTAAACTTTGTAGATTATAGAAAGAAAGAAAGCAAAAGTGTTTATCAGTCTTGCACAGGACAAAACAAAAAAATGGTTATATTTAAAATAAAAAAATATGGCAAATATTTGTATGGCCTACAGGTAGTTGTTCCTTGTCTGGTTGTTTGTGTACGTAAGTTTAAATGTTAGTACCACGATACAGGAGAAATTCCTAGTGTGGGGCAACGTTTTTTTTTAAAGAAAGAAAGAAGACAGAATAAAACAAAAGTATATAAAAAAGTAAACATAAGAAAAAAAACGAAACTGGTCCTGTACGAGGCCAAAATCTCAGTATGGAGCTGTAGCAAATAAAATAAGGCAAGATGGTAGAAAAATTATCGAAACAAATAGCCTAGCTAAGTGTATTTTTGCAATGTAGAGTTTTCTTGCTCTTGAATATATTGCCAGTATTAAATATTGATTCTTACATTTCCAGGTCTGGGCGCGCTATTAGGCCCAAGCCCACCAGTCCCACCGCCAGTGTTGCCATCACCGATGCTAGATCTCCCTCTTTTGGCACCGTTTTACGCAATGAGGAATATGAGGTAACATCTTTTCTTTATTCCCTTCAAAGTGTAGATATGGCCTTCAGATTAGTAACATGACAGATGGTGAAATCATATCTGATATTTTTCATCAAATTACGTGAAACCAAACCACAGACCACATAAACTGTAGTCATTGCGGATGGGTGTTTATGAGCAGACAAAACGATCTACCCTCTTTCTTAAACGTCTTGTAATTATAGCGATGTCAGTTTAAAAAATTAAATCCAGGAATATTGTCAACAGAAGCGCCGCAACTTCCTCGGGTATCCTACACGCCCGTCTCGACGCCTGCTACGAACAATGGCGCCAGTTAGAACGTGAACGTAAACGCACAGAGGCGCGGTTAGCGTTAGCGTACCCCGGGCGGGCTGTGTCGTCGTCTAACTCGATACCTGTGCCCAGACTGCCGCCTTGTCCCACCAGGGTGGACCGGCTCACTGTTGATATGCTCCGGGAGCACACTAAGGTGAGAAAAAAATATTCAGTATTAAAAAAAAAGTTTTAGGCACAGGAGCCATTTTAGTAACTGACTGTCAGTTACTAAAATGGCTCCTGTGCCTAAAACTCAATTTATGACGCTGGGCTAGCCCCAGCGTCATAAATTGAGTGTCTAAAATTGGCTCTAGTGTCTATAATTGGCTCTAGAGTCTAAAATTGACTCAAGTGTCTAAAATTGGCTCTAGTGTCTAAAATTGACTCCAGTTTCTAAAATTGGCTCGGAAGTGTCTAAAATTGGCTCGAGTGTCTAAAATTGGCTACAGTATGTAAAATTGCTCCTTTGTCAAAAATGTCGCCTGTGTCTACAATACGTGTTAGACCAGTGAGGGTTGTTAGAGAAACGTCACTAGTTAAGACAGTCGAAGCCGTCGTTCCAATTCCGTTGGTTCGAACAGTAGCTCTAGTCAGGACGTGAACGTAAACGCACAGAGGCGCGGTTAACGTTAGCGTACCCCGGGCGGGCTGTGTCGTCGTCCAACTCGATACCTGTGCCCAGACTGCCGCCTTGTCCCACCAGGGTGGACCGGCTCACTGTTGATATGCTGAGGGAGCACACTAAGGTGAGAAAAAAATATTCAGTATTAAAAAAAAGGCATAAAGTACAGTCAGTTTCTAAAATGAATGTAGTGCCTAAAAATGCCCCCCCAGCGTCATAAATTGAGTCCCAGTGTCCTAAAATTGGCTCAAGTGTCTAAAATTGGCTCTAGTGTCTAAAACTGGCTCAAGTGTCTAAAATTGGTTTTAGTGTCGATAATTGGCTATAGTGTCTAAAATTGGTTTTAGTGCCTAAAATTGGTTTTAGTGTCTAAAATTGGCCCTAGTGTCTGAAAATGGGTCAAGTGTCTAAAATTGGCTCTAGTGTCTAAAATTGGCTCCAGTTAGAGAAACGTCGCTAGTTAAGACAGTCGAAGCAGTTCCATTCCGCTAGTTCGAACAGACTAGAGCTACCTCTAGTCAAAACGTGAACGTAAACGCATAGAGGCGCGGTTAGCGTTAGCGTACCCCGGGCGGGCTGTGTTGTCGTCTAACTCGATACCTGTGCCCAGACTGCCGCCTTGTCCCACCAGGGTGGACCGGCTCACTGTTGATATGCTCCGGAGGCACACTAAGGTGAGAAAGTGGAAGTGATATACGTACCGTGACGTGGTGTACGGGTGGAGTGTTACTTACACAGTTTTAAGGTTCTATTTACTAACAAAAAAAAACATATTTTAACGATATGTATGTTAGTATGTAAGGGCCAATCTAGGGGCCAAAATTGCCTGAAAATTCATAAACGTGTATTTATAAAAAAGTAAGGTAGGGTTCCGTAGTAAGTACCATCATCAGTGCTGCCTGTACGGTGCCGCTTGCCTAGGACTTACACCCTCAAGCGACACAGGTGCTGTGACAGCGACCGTGGCAAAAATGTTAAAAAAATTAACGAAGAGTGTACCACGAATCACCGTGACGCGACACACGCGTCTGTCACTTGATGCCAGTCGCATCACCTAAGGTCAGGAATGAGGTTTAAGTCAGTGCCGCTAGTCGAGATGGTGACCTTGGTTAGAAGTTTTCGACAATTAGGCGATGTCAAACACTCGTTCGGCCTTATTCGACACAGCTACTAGCTTAATTGTATCAGTTGTTCCATTTTCAACAATGTTTCATCCAACTTTCAAAACATCTTCAACAGGTACTAACACTAATGGGCAAAATGGAGACCCTACGGGCAAGCGTCTGCGTAGCACAAAACAAGAAGCCAAAACAACCCGAAGACACAAAAATCAAAGTACTGAAGCGCGGTCAGGATGTGTGCGACAAGGAGGTTGGGCTAGACCCAGCGACCTTCGAGCCCGCCTCGTGGAAGGAAGATATTAACCACTTGTCTGAGATGTAAGTAACTAAAAAACAAACTTGATGAACTACTAAAGCGCGGTCAGGACGTGTGCGACAAGGAGGTCGGATCGGAAGGAGCCGGCAACGTGATTCACACTATACCGGTGGCCGCTGTGCATTGGCCGCCGATTGCGGCGTTTTCTGGCGGTCCATTAAAGTCGGTATACCCGCGCGACAAAAACCTGCTTAACGTCGAAATAGTGCATAGTAGCTTGGGCTTTATAACATCCACATAGTGACCTTAAAACTTTAATTCCCCCCGCAGTGCCCCCCACAGCGAGGTGGAGAGCGCCATGCTGGCGTGGCGCAGCGCGGTGGGCGCCGTGCAGGCCGCGCGCCGCCGCGAGCTGGCGCCGCACCAGCAGCACCGCCAGCAGCGCCCCGACCGTACGTATCCCGCCCTACATATGTACAGTAACACGAACCTACTACCTCCTCCTTGACCCTATAGACACCATGTCGTAAGGGCCGAAATATCGCAGAAAGTAGTACAGCACAAAGCGGGGTAGAGATGTACTGCATTGTAGGATTTGTAGAGTCCCATCTGCTTGTTAACTTTTTATTTTGTTCTATATTTTTTGTGTAGTAGGCAACGACTTATTGTCGGGCCTACGCTGTCCCCCCATACTTAAGTACAAATGCTGTATCCATGATAATATTGTAATACCAAATGATTTGAAAAGAGTAACCATGGAGTTTCTTGCCGGTTCTTCTCCATAGGAAACGACCAACCCGTACCGTGCACCTTTTTGTCGACGTTTTATAAGTGCCCATCTAGGGCTATGTGAAATAAAATATTTCGCTCAAGGCCACCGTCGTGCCCCTTGTCGCCGGTGGCAGCGGCGTGCAATCTATCACCGCGGTTGCGCACCATCTACAGAGCCGTTAAGCTGGAACTCTGTGGAAGACAACCTTGCAACAGCAGCCACGTCAAAGATTGAGCGTGAAATCTGCGAACAGGTGGTTTTTGGCCACCCTGTCGGCAGATTCTTTTTACTTGCTAATTTCATTTTAAACCTAGTCCATTATACGTTATTTCGCAATAACAACGCGGTCCATAAGCACATAGAATTTCCCGTTCCGTCGCCTATCGCTAACGCGGAGGAATTCGAATTATAATAAACACGTTCAATAGATGCTATATTACACTGAACACTTAATAAAACTGATGATTCTTGTCCCGCAGCTATCCTACAACTAGCAGAGGCAGTGAAGCAGCTGAGTATATCAGCTCGTCGAGCTCGCTGCGCTATGTGGTGCGACCTCACGCTCACTGTGGCGCTGGCACCAGAACACACGCCGCTCGCGGCCAGCGCGCTAGCCAGCCAGGATGTACTGCGGGTATGTTCCTGTAGCTCGCCATTCACAGCTATGGCCAGCCAACCACAACCATCTGTAGCCATTACAGCCATCCTACAGTGACTAGTTCTACGACAGCGGCTTTTGTCTGTTTCAGTTTCGCGAAAGTTCAAATGACTGTCGCGAAACGAAAGAACAAAAAAATACGTCTTGCCCTATTTATAACAAACGTGAATCGCGCGCGCGCACGTGTTTTGGACCGCAGCGCTAAACGGAAATATTACATTCAACGGTAGCGATTTGTTGAAGTTACCAGCTGTCCACAGGCTCTATCCTGCACGTTTTTTTTACAGAATAAAGTTGGAATCACACGTCTATAACCTAATGTTCATATGGTTAAAAACAAATACTGTATGGAACTGCCATGTGACACCAAAATTATATTGCAAACGATTGTGTAGGCTTAACGTAGGCTTACGTAAACACCAGTCCACGAAGTCCCAATCAAATGTTTTGCGTCTAACAGTTAATATATCGTTTCCAGGTTGACACTACCTCTCCGCTCTCTCCAGCAACACCAGTGGTGAAGTCTCCCGTCACACAGGACAACGCGACCGCGTCTAACGCAACAGCTGCGGCTACTCCTGCTACTGACAGCACTGAGGTATTGTTTTATTATCTACTAGCTGTCTATCTCAGTTTCAGTTGAAGTGTTCACATTTGAGTTTTGTTCAGTTTTCCAATAAAAATACGAAATAATCTGACGTCAATTTAATTCCATAATTAAAAGACCACTATAGATAATTACTAAATCATTTTACAGGAAAAACCAAAACCCGCCGAGCAAGCGCAGCCCGCGAAACCAGAAACCAAAAACGAGGCAGCGAAACCTCAAAAACAGACTGAGAAGACAGAGAAGAACCAACAGAGACGCACACAGAACTATAGGAAGGTGAATCAACGTAGTGACTTCTATAAGAACCAGAGGTACGACACACGGTTCATGCATAACCGACACCCTTACCACTATCTGGCTACTGGACCTATTAATTAAAACCTCTTTTTATGATGTATTGAACCTTATTTGTTCTAAAAAAAAAGATGTTCAACTCTAGCCAATATTGGTGGTAAAAAAAAAGTTTATGCAGCCAGTATCGGTGGTTTGAAAAAGGAACACAGTGATATTGGAACCTCTTTTTGTGAATGAAATGAACTGATTGATCAGAAAAGTTTGAATGAATTGCTTAGTCGTCGATAATGTTGGTCTAATAGGACAAAAACTCTTATGATAGATTTGTATAAGATTGGAGATCATCTTTAGTATAGGGAATCGTGTGATTGCTGGGCGAGGCCATTGTTATATGAAGAGCTTTAGTAAAAGCGCAATAAATGTATTTTTTAAAAATGCCTTCGTCTTAGTCTATTCCTAAGTATTGGGTACATTTCCAGTCAAAATAGATGTGATTTCACTACGGCATGTATACTAAAAAGGTGTTACCAAATATGTTTGACAAAGACAAATAAGGTTCAATATTGCGCGCTGAATTTACGTCCTAGATGTAATAGAGACCTTAATAATTTGATGTAAACAAGTCTGTTTACGCCTTAAAATCGTAAACAGCTATAGATGTACTTCAAATGACCTTAGGACTGATTTGAAACTGGAGTAGCTGATATACTTCCAAAAAGGTTGTAGTAAAGTGTATCCAAAAAGGATTTTACCTGAACTCAATACTGCCATGATAAAAAAATACGCTTAAAATGATTATAGAAAAAGGTTGAATATGCGAAAAAAGGTTGAGCATCTAATCGTATAAAATACATCTAAAGTTAATGATTTTAGAGCGTAAAAACGATGGTTGAGCAAAACGTGTGAAAGTTGAGCATCTACCTTATAAACTCATGCTTCACTCAATTTTTATTCATTAAATATAACATCAACGGTTTGGCTAAGTAATAGAGTCTATTTTAACACTTTTTTAAACATTTTCTAATAAAGAAAAAACACGTACGCTCAAATATGTTCACAATGTTATGCGCAGTTATCTTCATATACCGCTTAGTTTTCCATCATTTCGCTCAACTATCGTAAGACAAGAACAATAACCGAAAATGTTTTCTATCTCGTTTGTTATAAGGTTTAAATCGCCAATTTTAACGCATTGCTCCGTAGCCTTATATTAACGCAAAAGCATTTTTACCATGATATTGAAAAATAAATGATTACGCGCCGGTAGTATATTAAAGTATGAAATATAGTTTCAAAAAAATATTTAAACTTATAAATAATTCAGCTATAGTCATATTGAATGTTAATTAGATGGAGTTTTTAAAATATATCGGTGTTTTAGAATTAATGATAGTATCTGTGTGCTTGGACCCCCTTCTGCGTAGTTTTTGGATCAGCAGTATCGAATTATGAGCTTATAATTAATGTCCTACTTGTACCCTTAGACCAATTTTCTCGTATGCCATATACACAGTTTTAATCGAACTATATTTCATACTTTAGTTGCCAGTACTTGGGTGAATTTGCAAGGGAAAGTTGCAATCATAATGATATCATATCAACACAAATATTGTAGGAATTAGAGTAACACTTTTTATGGTTGAACCTACTATGCATTTATGTGCGCCTGGTACACTATTGCGGTATATTTTTGATAGATGAAGCTAAAATGCTATAAAAACTTCGGCAAATTACTGTCTAAACAAGCTTTTGTACTTTCATAGACTTCGGTAATTTCTAGTTCTGTCTAGAAATTAAAATTTTTATTTAATTTTTTACTCTCCCACTGCAAAAATTTCACACGCAACAAAAAAATAAGAATTTTTGGAAAAGAATATCCTCAAAAATATACCGCTTTCGTGAGCAAAGGTGTGCACGGTTATAAAAAGTGTACTCAAACTAAGACTAAAACAGGTATAAATAGAGACCATGATTATTATATTATGAGTATAATAATAATAATTAAAAAAAACTACATGATTATTACTCAGTGTGTAGGTTTAAATAATTGCCAGTATCAGAATTGCGTTATTTATTCATCGTGCTTAGCTGGATTAATGTTTAAAGTATTATAAAGGGGCGTATTTGTGGTGATACTTGCCAAAATAATCGGTGTGAGCGAAGGGTAAAAGCCCCGAAACATGGATTTGAAAAGTGTGCACGATTTCGAGATTAGGAAACGGTAGGATGCTTTCTGAATTACCTAAATATTTTAGATGCATTAGTTAGTGTAGCTCGCGCGTGAGGAAAGTCGAGGAATCGAATATTTTATTTATTATTGGTAATCTTTATGCAATACAAAAAAAGCAATGAATTTTCATGTGAAGGTTTTCAATCTTTACAATACACTTAAAGCAGTTTCTAGTCACACATTAAACAAAGTATTGTTATGAATGAATTGTTAGAAATGTTCGTAGTTGTGCGCTCACACCGACTTCAGAAATAAAAACCCTTTGAAAATGTGATGTTTCTACGTTATTACTAGTTGACACTATTTTAATATATCACGTTCGTGCGAATAACAAAAAGTATATGAAATGAAGTTATGAACTATTAGGGTATAAGTGTAACACTTATTATTTATTTAATATTGAGAAAAAGAAAAATAAAAAACAAATGAATTTAAATTCGAATGAATTTGTATAGTTGATAGTTAGTGCTTATTCGGATGATGGGTCGTCCTGAATCGATTTTTTAGGGCGGTATATTAATATCGATTTGAAAAAAATATAATGTATGCCTATTACAGCTTGGTATTTAAATAATTGCGTAATAATGTGAAGGGTATACATTTTATTTTTTATACAGTCGATAATTGGTGTTACCATCCTACTTAAATAAGGATGAAATGCTTCATAAGACGGGTTGGCTAGTTTTCGTCAATTCTTTATAAATTTTAATTTGTACTGTAGCATTTTAACCCACTCACTGCTACGGTGCAAAAAAACGTTATTATTAGTAAAATATATGCACCTGTGTTCTTATAGTTAAATGTACGGCCAAAATGAATTGACTTGCTGATTAGTCAGTTCAAAATAATATTAGGTTAAATATTTTCCCGTAGTCATTTTTTGCATGGACGCTCAGAATCATTAAAAGTTAACGTATTAAAACGAATTTCGTGTAATTCCGGTTTCCGATACGGATTTCATATAATTAGGCTTTTCGGAACGGTATTCGTGCAAATCCTACTTTCGAAACGGAATTCGTATAAATCCAACTTTCCAGACGGACTTCGTATAATTCCGACTTTTGAGACGGACTTCGTATAATTCCGACTTTTTAGACGGACTTCGTATAATTCCGACTTTTGAGACGGACTTCGTATAAATCCGACTTCTGAGACGGACTTCGTATAATTCCGACTTCTGAGACGGACTTCGTATAATTCCGACTTTTGAGACGGACTTCGTATGAATCCGGTTTCCGTAACAGATTTCGAATAAATATAATAACTTAACATAGTTACAGTGCACAAACTGCTCACGCAGGACGTAACCAAAATGATAGGGTAAAATGAAATCTTCCATCTTAAGTTTGTTAGTATGTAAGAACAAATATTAGTTATTATTTAAATATTATTATTTTCACATTATTAATTGTTTAAAACTATAGTAATGCCGGTTTCTGCGTGAAATGCTTAATGAACTCGTTTAAATGTGACTATAAAATAATTCAGAGGTGCTACATATGTGTTCAGGTGGCCTACCATGACGTCTTGAAGCAGGAGTAATTCCAGTGTGGGAAAGAGATGGCGCTAGACGACGTGTATAGCTCTGTCTCTTTCCCGCACTGGAATTACTCCTGCTTTAAGACGTCATGGTAACCCCCCGGCATATTCAGCTTTCATTCAGCTCGACATCGGTTTTCGGCTCGGTTTTCTATCTTCGCTGACTTCTGTTTGTCCTGAGTGACTATTTGCCGAGCTTATACTCTACTCATATTCAATTTTGTCGCCCAGCTATGCCAGTCGGAAAATATGTGTGGCATCCTAATAGTTTTTGTCTAACAAAATATATCTTCGCTTATATCAGGAACCGGTAGTTACTTTAAAGATTTATTTAATCAATTACGAAATGGCTATAGATTTTTGATTATTAATATTCGTTGATTGTAGTGCCTTTCTATATAAATGTGCATGCATTTTAAGCCCTATGCAATGTTGTACAAGCATTCAAATAAGTTGTTTGAAAAACCGTTGATTTTTTTTTTCATAGTTTTTTTTTAGTTATACCTTACTTGTGATGCATTTCCGTGTGCAATAAGCTTTATTTATTTTTTTAAACGCACTGGTAGTGCTGATTGTCTAGTGGTGGGGTTGGTTTGAAAAAAGAATATGAAATTATAAAAAAACAGTGATGTTGCCAGATAAAAAAAATACAGAAGTGAATTTATTTTTTGGCTATTATCTGATCTAAATGTTGTGGTTTTAAAATTTTGTATCGCCTAACATTGCTCTTAAAGTTATATAGTTTTTAAACCAAGCCAACTGTTATTTAGGCGAACGAACCGACCCCAAGCCTAATATGCTTCCAATATTGATATATTTAACGGATATTAGTACAATCAATTCGCACTTAGGGTTTATAGAATGTAGTCAAAGATATTCTTCTTAAAGAAAAAATATTTAGCACAATATTATAAAAAAATGTTTAGTTTTTTAGCGAATTAGTAGATAGTTAATTATTTCACGTCCTATTGAAAGCTAACTATATTTATTACTGAGAAAAAAAGATTTTTACTTCACTGTTTTCCGATGTTGCCATATTATAGTAACTATTTACCTCAAATCACTGTCTTGCAAAGTAGAAAATTTACAATTTTTTTTTTCTTATTTTTCGTGCGCAAAGTGAAGGTACTAAGTGTCATTGGTGTTTAAAAAGTTTATTAATTGTTAGATGAATTCTTTAGGTCTTGGCTACACTGAAATGCGAAGCTATAATATATAACGCTTGAAAAATTGCTAGCACTCCTCCATTTTTTCGATTGGTCCCGGAAAATTATATGAATTAAATTAGGACTAAATGAAGGGGGCTTCGGTATTTAAGGATTTTATTATTTATTTATATCTTGATTATATTATAGGCAGCTCAATGAATTTACCTAGAAAAATAAATGCTGCTAAAACGGAAATCACAAAAATTGCGTTTCGTCTGTGCGAAAAATAGAAAATTTATTTATATTTGTGCAATATCGCCTTTCGGACAAAAAATCGTTTAGGTAACTTGATTTAATTAAATCGCGATGTAGGAGATGACATATTTTATATTTGGTATTGTCGTATAGTGACCTTTCTCGTTGCCATAATTTTCAGGTCAGATGTAAAATAACTAGGTTCGTTTATGGCTGTATAGATGGTGCCACAGTCGCAATATATCGCTTTGCTTCCCATATTCAGTGTAGCCGACACTTTATTTACCTATTTAAGTTTCCATTGGACATATAAATGAATTTATTTACATATTACATAATTTATATACAAAGGCAAGCTAAATTATCTAGCGAAACTCCGCAACGAAACGAAACCCGAAAACTCCGAAATGTAGTGGGTATCGATATCTAAACATGATTTAAGTAACAAAAATAAGATTTGATTGTTCCTCCCCCCCCATGTCGCCCCCTATTACATGGGACTTAAACATAACTGGCGAAATGTGGGTGTATTATTATGTACACGTCTACTTTACCCGTCGGGGATTGGGCGTGATGTTATGTTATATTTTTTGTGGGTCAACAACCTCTCATGATATAATTACTCAGAAGGACAACTATTTTTTATTGTTTTATATCGATACCCAAAAGGGAATCATCGACACGACGAAGAAGACCGGAGTTTCCCTAGTTAATTTAATTTGTCCTTTTAGACAATCAGAAAGGCTATGAGTTGCTTGTATACCTTCTAGACTATTCCCAAAAACGGGAAACCTTTAGTGCCACATCTATGCTTCTTTTAAAATAATATGTCGTTGTTCGGGGCGTTGTCTATTCAAAACCAAATATTGATATGTATACGTAATTGAAACTAAAGATTATTTGGAATAATTAAATTGGTTGCTCGTTTAAATAAGGAGTCGACCTTTAATCACTTGATATTTGAAAAGGGGGAGAAAATAGATTCTAACTAAAGTGATCTTTTCAATAATAAAAAATACACGTGACGCTTGGTGCGGGAAGGAGGGGTAGCTTAAATGGTCACGGCGTATCACCAAGGGGACGGGGGCTATCAAAAATGGTCTAAAAACCTCACGTTATTGAAGGATGACCCCTAAAGCGAAGCGACCACGACCAGTCATAGTCTGTTTCTAGCTTAATGTGGAGGTATTATATTCGGAAAAGGATTAAAAAATACGAAATGTGTGGCGATTATGCCCACAGGTTAAATGTTGAAAGATATGCCATTTATTAACCCTATATGCACCTACTGCAATTCATAAAAGGGTTTAAGGGGGGGCCAAACGTAGCACTTGAAATTGCGATTACAGTTTCCCGTGTGTGCGATTGAGGATAATCCAACGTTTTAACTTGAAAGTAAGATTTTCTCCTAAAATATGGCCTATTACAAAAAGGATATCAGTTTTAAAAAAAATGCTGTGAAACACAACGCCCCTACGACTGGCTAACCATCAATGCCCTTTATTTTAGCTCAATAAAAGTTTCCTTCCGTCCATATAATATTGGAATTTTTCATAGCATAAGCTTCCCTTGAACTGCATTTTTTAAAACCAGTCTCAGAACATGCTTTTTCATATTCTTCCACAATAATTTCTCACTTCTTTTTAAGTCCTTCCTAAAGGGTAAATATTGTACGCTAAATTATTGTTTATAAAAAAAATATAACATATAAAATATGATTTCTGAATTTCAATGACCAACGCTTATAACAGCATATCTTATAAGAATATTGTGTGATATAACCTAATTATATTTAAAAAATAATATTGTCCTTACTTAGTCCTTAATCGAGAAAAAAATGAAAAAAAAAAAATTATACCAAAACTATTCAGTACTTAATTTAAAGCCAATAATGAACGCTTAAGATAAGTAAGAATGATTGTAAAGAGAAGAAAATCCTAAATTTTTATCAGTAATTCGTCCTGCAGCTCCTTCTAACGCCATCCGCTATTTATATTCTCTCAAAGGCTTGGGACAAAACGGAGCGGAATAACACAGGGTGATTCCTTTCAAAATGTCAACGGAATTCCGAATGGGTAATGCCGCTCACTTTGACAACGGAATTCTGCACGGGTAATGCCGCTCACTTTGACAATGGAATTCCCCACAGGTAATGCCGCACACTTTGACATCGGAATTTCGTAACATTGCAAACACTTGGGTTTTATCGCCCAGAAAAGGCAATTTAGGAACGTTTATTACGGAAATGAGTGTGCGTTTTACC
The DNA here is from genome assembly GCA_905163415.1 of Noctua fimbriata. Lineage (NCBI taxonomy): Eukaryota > Metazoa > Arthropoda > Insecta > Lepidoptera > Noctuidae > Noctua > Noctua fimbriata. The sequence goes on along the minus strand of LR990945.1, from coordinate 11,016,294 downwards.
GCTCTGATTTGTCACCAGCCAAAGAGTATACAAAACGGTGCTAGATTGCTCGATGAAACAAATGACTGACTGAATATATGTAGCGGGTTGCTTCCTATAGTAACATACTCAATTGTTGCTTCAAATAATTTTAAACTATACGTAAAATTGAAGTGAGTATTTTACTATAAGGCCTAGGCTGAGGGTCGTTTTAGAGTGATTTGGCCTTTGCATAACTGCCTGTATTCCAAGGCAGAAGTGAATGATACTTACTCATTTCGCCATTTAAGGCATGGGCGCTTGTTTCTTTAGCCACTTTGACAATGGAAAATTGAAATATTGCGAGTGACATTGAACGTGCTGTTTTCGGGGTTTTTATGAAACGAAGTCCAGAATTAGTCTATTAGGTCTTGCTTTTCAAAATTATTCAGGCTTTTTTTAAAAAACATAGCGATATTTACTTATTAAAAGCCAGTTTTTACATCCTAAAATTAATTTTGAAAGCGCTTAAGACCGCTCATTGTGTCACTTTATTAAATTAATTATTCTTAAGGTCCATTATATCTATCTTTGAGGAATATTCAGGCCAATTCTCTCTAAAAACTAGTCCTCGAGTCTCAGGCCAGCCAATACGCATTAAACCTAAGATACCTTACGAACGCTAGAATGTGTAGCTAGTAAAAAATGCATGGATAATCATAATAGCGTTATTAATTATTATTTTGTTTTGTTTATAAATTAGTCAATGTTTAGATCAATTTGAGATTTTAGACGATAGACATGTTCGCTGATATTTTCATATGTCAATCGACGTTGAAACGGATGCACCTTGTGTGATGTCCTTTATGTAGGTATTAGCTTTTTGATTGGTATGATGCAATTTTAAAGGCATAATTACGACACCGTTTACGTTGAACAGTGTAAATTATTACACTGTTCACTGACTTGGTAATGACTGGTGATTGATAACGATCAAAATATCGTGACGATGTGAAAAGTCCTACGATTTTATCAAGACGATCTCTTAAAATATAGTTTACGAAGTTACGCCCTTTTACCAAAGGGTGTATATATAACGAAATATTAATTGAAATCTAAGAAATAAAGGGAGTGTTCCTACATAAAGGTCATTACAATTTATTTAGAAACACTTGGGTTGACATTAGCTCGGTTTTTTAAATATTGCTCAAATCCTTTTTAATAAATTATAGGGAATAATCGCTTTTATTAAATAAATTAGCTTTTCCTGCATTTTTATATGGCCTAAACATATCCGCGATCCCTTTATTTATAAGTTTTTAAAATGACGTTTTAAGACCTGTCTACATTTTAGCTAGTGATACATTGTTCATTGCAATCAAGGATTTATTTCTTTAGTATTGTTCAATGTAACGATTCTCCATACTCTGTTCATTTTAGGATGACTGATATGACACATGCCAAGTTTTTTAGAGTTGTCACATAAACTCGGCCTATTACTTTCCCACTTCTGATGCACAAGCCTTCTCTCTTTGAAAAGTATCCGTAATACAACAGACACAGATACATAGAACAGAGGCTCAGTATGGGTTGGTAGATGATAAAATATTCCATAAAAGCATAAAAAGTCATAAATATGACATAAAAGTTGATAATTTGTTGAAATTGTCAATAAAAAAAATATCGAAAATTCTTGTTTTGTCATAAAATTAACAGACAAAGCTACAAAAATGTTTTTTCTCCAATCATTTATTTAAAATAAAAACTAAAATGCAAATAGGTCTTAAAACAGTCGAAAAAAAAAATTATAACAAAAAAAAATTGACCCAAATAAGGTTTACCCAAGCGTCCGTTTACCCAGTTGTTTCTAATAAGGTACTCAAAGGTTTCTCCTCTCACACAAGAAAGGTTTTGCTCCTAAAATCCTGTATGTACAAATCGTGTGTCTCATGATGACTCATCACGTTAGACAATTCAGCTAGATATGTTTTTATTTTTTTATAGGAAAGTGTAGTCACACCTAGAAAGACTGGATAACGTTTCTCTTTATTATTTAATTCTCTGTGTAGCTTCGCGGTCAGGTCTCGACTCTGTTATTTGGGCGTTGTTTTTACCCACACGGTGGTCGATAATACCCTATTATTACCGATTGGTCGATGAAAACTTTTGTTTAATTGATAAACGAGCCCGAAGTTGAACGATTTTCTTTCGACGTTGTTGTAATTAATACAAAGGTCTTTTCTACGTGATCGACTTTGCCCCTGTCGAAAGTGTGGGTGTAATAGCGACCTGAAAATAATTCCCGAGTTTTAATAATTTAAGTTTTTAACAATAATGTTCCTCGAATTTTAAACGCCGTGTCACATTAAGCGACGGTTTGCTATATGTCGCATTTATTAAAATATATGACAACATTGTCACACATAATTAATTTATTGGGTTGGAACTTTTTCGGTTGTGGTCAGACTTTGACGTTCATAACGCTTCAGTGTCGCTCGGAATCTCCCCGAGTATTTTTATGTGAATGTGGATCAATCTTAGAGCTTTATCAAATTTGATAATAATTTACGGATGAATATTTATAAAAAAAAAAATAATAATAACCGAACAAGATAAAACAACTCGGTAGGAAATACATAAACTCACCGTGTAGATAAATATTCCTGCAAAATTGTGTATTGTAGTTGGTTTTTATCTATTTTAAAATGATGCTAGTTGTGTAGTGATCGGTCTGTGAACCGTCGCCTTTAGTTGAGGTTAGGTGTAGGTAGGTGGATATGGTCCTAAAGCTTATAGTACGAATCTGATAGTTACATGTTTTTAAATATAACCGTATAAAAACTCCTTGTTTAGATGAAAAATGTAACTATTTAGCATAATAATTGGTGTGTCCTTTCTTAGGTGACGGATAGTTTATAACCGCCCTTTCTTGCGCTCGTGAGCACAAAATACTCTTAAACAATTCTTAATAAACGAGTTTTAATCACTTTTTGATACTGTGGATTCGTAGTTTCGTTGGGTGTGAAGCTATGGGATGTTTCTTTTTTAATATTAGTTGCAAATGATAGTATTTTATAGTTGAATGAGTGTGGACAATAACGGTGGTTAGTCCTATTAGGTAGTTTATTGTGATATACGTTTGAGCCAGTCGTCTTGACGACGCGAACGGTCAACCACCATTTTTAATCTTACTCTACTAGTATCTTAAGTTTAACAATGCTTCTACGAGGTTTTGTCGTAACACGTAGGCAGGTTGTTTTTTTTTTCTATTGGGTATTTAGTGGATTTGATATTTTGAGCCATTGTTTAGTGTGCATAGTCTACTAATATTTTTGCTACTCGTCAATACGCATACAGTGAATAGTTCTGTCCAATTTATAGGAATGGCATCATGAATTTTATACTTGAGGACCAAATCTGGTTTTTTTGTATTCAATTGTGAGTTGAATAAAAAAATAAAGGTTTTAATAAAGTTTTTTTTTTATAAAAAAAACGGAAAAAATACAGGATTTATTTTGCCAGTTCCTCTTAAATGTAAGTGAGAATTTCTAAAATATTTTTCTAGTTAATAAGTGTTGGTGAATTAATTTTTTACGTATTTTAGGCAATTGGTGTGCGTACACAAGTATTAAAAGCAGGTTTTTGAGCACGGAGGAAAAAATTGATTATATTTTTTTCTCTTTCCTTTTTTCTCTGAGGAATTGAAAGCGCCACTTGGATTTGTTAGGGCATACGTAATTGTATAGTTTGTAAATGTGGTGCTAAACACTACTTGTCGACACCAATAAGTATATTTTATTATAATTTAAGTTATAAGTGACAGTGTTTTATTCAGTTAAACAAGACAAATGTAATGGGATGTATTGTATTAAGTCATTATTAGTTCAGTGTTTGAAATCTCACTACATTTAGTCAAATAACGGTAAACGACGATTTTCAAATAATTTGCCATAAGATTGTATTAATAATACCAAAAGATTGAGCTTTTTAAATGTACCCGCTCTCGCATTTGACACTACGAGAGGTTACTTGACATATTCAATGCAACTATTTTTTATTTAGCTTTTCTCAGACACTGCCACTGTTGAAAATGCCCATATTTAACTGCATTCTGTTTTTATTATCATTGTTTCTTGTTATATTTTTGTTGTTTTTAGCAAAGCTTTGTAGGCGCGAACACTATTATAATAATATTTAAAGGAAAAAAAAAAACATAGAATGATGATCGCTAGTCCTTATCTCATGTATAACTTTGGATCTGTCCGTTTAAAGAAAAAAATAATAGGTGTTTTTTAAGATACTTAATGAATATATATTTAATGGATACAAAATATTACTGTCTGTGGTGAATATCGAATTTTATGAGCTTATTAAAACTTAATTCCGTGGGATTGGTATCGCGATGGGAATCGTATAGTGGTGTGCTAAAAATGTATACTTTGATAATGCACGTCTCCTTATAAGCCACCTGATTATACCATAATTATCATAGGAAACAGTTTTTGAATTTAAAAAAAAAACTTCATAATATGAGATGTCCAATTTTAAAAAAAGAATAATAATTTTATAAAAACCGTTTCCTCTGGTAATGTTGGTAAACCACATTTTGAATGTAACTCAAATAGCTTTAAGTATACGAGAAATAAATGTATGTTTATCCAAGTGTTAGCTTTGTCTTATAGAAAATGCACAATGTAATATTGAGAATTTTGTAAAAAAAATATCATGGGAAAGTTTATAAAAAAAAGGTTTTAACTTAAATGAAAGGAGTATAACTCGCTACGATTTCTTTCCTATGGTAAATTTTAGTATCATGTTACCACGTAAAATTAAAATACGTATATTGAATGTCCAACCTTACTATAATAAAAATAAATGTCCTCAAAAATATAAACTATTTTATAATTGGCTCATTTTTGTACTCGCTTGTAAATAGCATTCGACCTACCTCAAAAGTCGAATGTTTAGAAATATTTTTATTTTTATAAAAACGGCCGCTTCTTATAACTAGAGTAGTTTGAGACGCGCATTATCGAAAAGCGGGTAAAACACTAATTTTTCAAGAAAGTTTGTAATAAAGCTATTACTTATGATGCCAAGTTATGCTCGCATTGGACCAAGGATATAATAAGATTAGCTCACATCACATGTCATGCTAACGGTACCTATAGCATTTTACCGATGATTCCCGATGTCCACCACCTTCTTGTCCCCCACAGGTGGACAGTGACACAACCTTATATAATGATTCCCCTTTAGCACCACTGCTGGACAGTGACACATTTTCAATATTTCCTTTGGCCACTGGAGGTCAGCGACATCATCCGGAGGATAGTGAGAATTATTTTTAAAACTCGTGTCACTGTCCACTAGTGGGGGATAAAACAGGTGGTGGACGCCGGGAATCATTGCATTTTACATAGATGGTTTAAAATATAATAAAAATATTTTGAAGATGTCTTCTGTCCTTCTTCATGTTAGAACGTGTATACATACAGTAATTTTGTGATTAAATAAATGTTAGATTAAACGCGGCATGTTGATCAAGTGACAGACTGATTTTAGGGGCAGGATTATGGCGCGGCGGTTGTCGCATGATCTGCTCTTTCGCAGTATTATAATGTGGGTAGTTATGTGCAGTTTTGACATTTGAAGGTTTTTTTTAAGAATTTGCGTGTATGACAATTTTTGGGACGGTAGTAAGATTTTTTTTAACTTTTTGCTGTCACAACAATGTTGGGTGTGTTAAAGTCTTCGTAATATTGACCAAAGCATATCTTGTACATGTGAATCGTAAGATTTGAAATGAATTGGGAAGTGATTCGATTCGTTAAATCTATTATGACATGATTTTTTAAATTATATGGACGTATTCAAATGGACTGCCAAAATGAAATTTTAAAGGGCAAATATTTTGCGATGTTATTCAAAAAGTATGTTGAGAATGTCAGAGTGAGATAGACCTATATGACAGCTTAGCCGTAAAAAGAGCAAATACTTCGAACTTCCAGTCAGATTACCATCGTTAAATAATTGTTTCTATAACTTTCCCAGAAAAGCAAAAGATAGACAAAAAAAAATAGGTATCGTGTTTTTTTGTAATTTATACTTCCTTCAAAAGGGTTGATTGAAAAGAGGGTAGACAGTTTTTTTTTGTTTTCTTAAGTATAAAATATTTGACAATTTAGGACAAAAAATGAACTTCACATACTACTTGATTAATCGAATTTTATTTAATGAATTGAGACGATATTTTCTGACTCATCGCCTAAAAATAGCGATAACCAATTGCACATAACTACCCTCCTAATAATAATGTAGAGAAAAATAAATATCCACTAGGCGTATCGGTGTTATGAATCTAGTTCACAATTTATATATTATTAAAAAATAAATAATAGTTTAATATGCCAACTGTCTTGTTCAAATGTTGTGAAAATATAAGTGTTAAATGTTGTCCTCCTATCCAACATAGGATATTGTTTATATCTGGGTATTGAGTAGTTAATGCTAGATGCATTCTTAATTTTTTCGTACTAATGTTTTGTTACTGTTTTGGCACCGTATTAATTACCTTCTGACAAAAAATATATAATGAATAAAATGTTTTGTGCAGTTTTATTTATTTGGAACCTTTTTTTGTCTTTATTTAGAGGGATTTATCGCTGAGCGAAAACGTCGACCTACAAGATCAACAGTAAGATTAAAAGTTACAATAAATAATAAAAAATATTTTAAAACAAAAGCTGCTAATTTGTATAAAATCCGAGCTTGTTTCGATAAAGGACAAGCCTGGGTTGCATTACACCTCGTGGATGGCGTGCCGTGTTATGCGACCTGCGGTCCTGTAGCAGGACAGGCCATGGTGCCCGAGGTTGTCGACAGCTTCACCGCAGTGGCATCGATGTGTAGCAAAACAAGGTGCGCCTAAGCGAAGGCTTGTAGCGAGCCGAAATGAAACGTCATCAATATAATTTACAAAAAATGTTATTCCGCACCCGTACAGCAGCACAGATTTCACGCCGGATCCGAATATCTTAAGTTTAATCCTTCGGGTCAGTTTCCGCGACTGCCAAACAGGTCTCAGCTGCGCGAAGGTAGCTCGGGCTTTGGCGATTCGTGAAGCGATGTCCTCTTCAATGCCCCCAGACTCTGCCACGACGCTCCCGAGGTAAGTAAATTTCTGGACGCGTGCCACAGCCTCTGTGCCAATCAGCAACGGTGAATAGTTCTTCACACCAGTTCTCATCTCCTGGGTCTTCCTGGTGTTTATCTTAAGCCCCGTTTCTGCCACTTCCTGACGTAGATCGTACAACTTTGCTTGCATGTCGGCGTGGGTATGACTCAGCAGGCATAGGTCATCGGCGTAGTCCAAGTCTTCCAGGACGTTGGATAATCCCCACTCTATGCCACGGCGCTTGTTTTCTGAGATGCGAAGCATAATTCCGTCAAGAATGACTAAAAAGAGAAGCGGCGACAGGAGGCAGCCTTGGCGGACACCCGCGTGTACTGCTATGTCATCCGAGATGAGGCCGTCATGGGTTACCTTACAAGAATACTTCCTGTAAATATTCTCCAATAAACGGACGATTTTCGGCGGCACTCCAATTTCCAGTAAGCGGGACCAGATACTAGACCACTTCAGGCTATCAAAGGCCTTTTCGAAGTCGACAAAGGTTAAATAAATCTCCCTTTGCCATTCTGATGCCTGTTCCAGTATAATACGGAGAGTGTTGATCTGATCCGTACACGATCGGTTCGAGCGGAAACCTGCCTGTTCCTTGCGTAGAAGAGGCTCCACGGCCTTCGATAGTCTATCCAGGACAAATACAATGAATTACCCATAATACCCATGTGAGCGTGGCGGGAATTACAAGATCGGTCGAAGTGGTGTAGCTTGGGAAATGCTTATGTTCAGCAGCAGACGTGTAATTCTAGTTGATATTATGATAATGATGCACTGAAATCGCTGGAAATACAATCCAATCGACTAGTTTACGACGAAATATGCAACAATGTGCGTAAAATTATGAATGAATTTCATTTTATTTTAGGCTAGCCCTTATCTGGCCTCAGAATTGACTATTTGTAGCTACGAACTTACCTTACAGTATAGTGTGAGTTTGAGTTACGTCACACAGGCGCGACAAGTTGCTATAAGTGTTCTAACAGGAGTTTTAACTCTTTTTAAATATTTTGTATTATTTTATTACATAGTGATAATAAATGCATTTGGCGTTGTTGGTAGGGTAGGCTAGGCCTAATTGCCTCTATGGACGGCACGCCCCTGGTTTACGACACCATAACATCACGTCTGGACCCCCGATGGATCGAGCAGAGGTGTTCAGTACACCCCTCACACGTAAATAAATTATTCGTTTTTATGATGCCGTATCGTAGAACCAGATAAAGTGTCCTATGTGTAATTTCATCCAAATCCGTTAGGTTAGTCTATGCTCAGCGTGTGGTAGGACTGCCACCTTATACCTTTTACGTATGTAGGAGACGGGTCAGTGGGTCATCTTAGGGGCGGAGTTTAAGGAGTTGGATTATACGCGTAGGGGAATATGAGTAGCAAAGAAAAAAAAAAAATCTTTTGGAAATCTGAACAAAAATTTTCAGTTTGTAAACCTTAACAATAGACATTTTTCATCTCATGGTTTTCGACTAGAGCAATAATTTCTTTTCAGAAAATATTTTCAAGTGAGCTAATTTATAAACTAAAAAAAAAAGAAAAAAATTAGAAAGCTCCTAGAAACTAGGAAACGGTATGTCGTTGGACCATGCGTCTCAGAACTTAAATTAGGCACTAACCACACGAAAAGAAGAACTATTATAATGCAAAAGTGTTGATTTGGACGGATGTTTTGTTTGTTAATCTTTCACGCAAAAACTACAGAACGAATTTGGATGTTTGGCACACATACAGTTTATAACTTGGATTAGAACATAACGATACCAGAAGTATCAATTAACGTAAGGGACATTTTGGCGAAAATGAGTTATAGCTATTAATGGATTCAGAATTTTCTGCTCTATCGACTGGTATTATTAAAAAAATTATATCGTTAAAAAAATATCCCTTACGGTAAAAATTTTCGGCCTGCGTAAAACGATTTATGACAAAAAAATGATGTAACAGACGTTTTCATTTTCTTTTTCTCTGAAAAATAAAGTACCAAGTCATATGTTAAATAATTTACACCCTTACCTCAAATCAGTCGATTTAAATAACATGACCCTTACTTTAATTCAATAATAGTTATTTACTAATAGTTATCATCACAATCTGTCTGCCCATTCCTAATTATTTATTCTTGTAATAATATATATTTCTTATATTAATATTCATATATTTTTTTATTATTTTATTCATTCATCTTTCATACAATTCATATTTTTTCATCTGTCTTTCGTTTCCAGTACATTCATTCAATTACTTAATAAATAAGACTGTTGATTTAGTCTGAGAAAACATATTTTTTTTATTCACTTGGTGATTATAATATTATAAAGCCAATTAAACGTAATTATTAAAAGTACAGAGTTTGTAGGACATAATTATTTTTACATTGATAACTAGGTGTGTAAGACTGTTAATTAGAATACTGTTACTTTTAGAACATTTATTTAAACTTAACAAAAAGTTTTATAGACTGATTAGTGTGTTGAATTTATAATAATTACGCAGACATAAAAGTCGAAAATAAAAAAAATATGTTAACAATAAATAGTTTAATTTTTATATCCCTAAATTTCATTTAAACCTGTGATAGCTAATCTGAAACTAACATTAATCATGCAAAGAACCTACTTCCATGGTGTTAAAATACCATAATTTTAGTAGATAATCTATAGTTACGTCAAATTGCAACACTGTAAAAGTCCTTTACAATAGAATTACGTATAATTTTTTATTTCTCTTGCTGCTTACACTACTTGACGGTTTACACATAAAATATTAGTAACGTAAGGCACAACTAAACGTATTTTTTTAATGTAAGGGACATGCTATATTTTAAACCGCTGGATATTTCTAAATCTTTCGTTTATAGCATAAAAGAAGAGGAAATTCTAAGAAACTTTGCTCTAGACACAAATCAAATTGGACCACCACACAGTAAAAAGTTATAAACAGATTTTGGCTCTCCTGAAAAACTGTGTTTTGTCCCTTACATTAATTGATACTTCTGGTATCGATAAGGTACTTCTTGTCGCGGTAGTGCGATCCCGTGGGACAGCTACCCGAACTCCACACGGGCATAAGCTAGTGTTTGAACACCATTGAGCAACGTTATAAGATCGAACCGTACGGTTCGATCATGTTACAAAAATTTATAAAGCTGTATCTGACTCAAGCTCACTTGCAAGAGTGTACCTGAAATTTAACCCCCACTCTATATATGTTACCCGTTGTAACGAAACCATAGCGCGATCTAATTCGATCTCAACGCCATCTATCGAGTGGGAAGTCAAACTCTGCCATCAACAGAGTTGATAGGAAATGTGAATAGAAACAGTTTTTATTTAACTGGCCGTTGCCCGCTACCTTTGCCCGCGTGAAATTATAATAAAAATATCATATCCCTATTTGATTCGGATTTTGTTAACAATTTCAAGTGTTTTATGTTTTTTGCACGGAACACTAATCCTTTTTCTAAAATAAAACTAGCCTAAGTTACTCCTTGTAACAACAGCTATCCAGTAAGTCCCGTCAAATTTTGTCTTTCGGTTAACAGCGTCAGCATAGCATAATCAGCCTATAATGTTCCCACTGCTGGGACACAGGCCTCCTCTCTATGAGAGGGAATGGGCTGTAGTTCACCATGTAGTTCCAGTTAAGAGTTGGTTACCTAAGTTCGGAGTTAAGACATCTCAATATCTTTTCTTGAGTTTTTTTTTATAAACTAGCACTTCGCCCGCGACTTCGTCCGCAAAAATTGTGAGAGCTCGGCTAATATGCATGACATAAATATAATTGATAGCCTATAGCACCCACGAATAATGTAGCTTTCTGCCAGTGAAAGAATTTCTAGAATTAAATCATTAGATTCGGAGATTACCCTTTTTTTTTTTTTTTTGGATGGGAAATCATCAAATGACCCCCCCCGCTCTGGGCGGAGCGGAAGGGAGTGTCAGACTTGTACTGACTAAAACCCATCCATGTTCCTTCTTTGCCCTTTGTGTTCCAGGGCCGCGGTATCTCTTTCGAACAGTCCCGCAGCCCTGGTCGGAGATTACCCCTACGTACAAATTTACAAACAAATTATATGTCTTTATAATACTAGTAAAGATAAACACGTTCTTTTCTATAAATAATTTATTAACAATATCTACAAAACAACTAGTTACAATACACTCATTCTTCGAGCTTCAAGACAACTTTTCCTAATTTTCCTTTAGGCACATTGATAGATGACAACGTTTCAGTGATTATTCCTGTTGCTACAGTCACATTATTCTCTCTGACGGTGAAAGGTTGACCCACAGTCATGACCATGTCTTCTAGGAGTGTAAGGTAGACCTCTCCATGGTCACCGGGCATCATCATGTTGAGTGAAGGATCTGAAAAATGAGAATAATTATGAAATTACTAAAAGAAAACATCTTAGCCCGGCCCAGAACTGAGGGACTAATTCGGTGCTTTCAGTAGCGTCCATTAGTTCCTGTAGCGTACAAACAACAGGACACGTCGCCCGGAGCAAAGACAATCTCTGCAGATAGGGGTTCATGGACGGCTCAGACCTCAAGTGCGTATGCGGCGTCTCCCCACAGACAATGGCCCACCATCGATCTTGCCCCGCATGCCCTATCACCTGCGCTCTTGTTGATTTATTTACTGCATCAGTGAGCGGGGTTCACGTGGCTGAGTTTTGGGCTAAACATATTTAAACTATATGCCATCGAAACGCTAAGAAGAGGAACAGGACACGCAGGACACGATATTAAGTGCCCCATCGTTTGTTGAACAGCAACACATTTACACTCCAGGGCAGAGTCATTAATGAATTTCCACCTGAACAGGTATTCCTTGCTGCGACCAATATTACGCCTGTAATCCCCAAAGGGTTAGGCAGAGGTGTACTTCTTCTTCTTAGCGTGTCGATGGCAAATTTTTAATTAAATATGTTTGGCCCAAAATTCAGCTGTGCGAACTCCGCTCGCTGTAGCAGTCATAAGATCGTCAAGTGCGCAGGTGTTATGGCATGCAGCGCAAGATGGAAGATGGGCCATTGTCTGTGGAGACACGCCGCATACACATTTGGGACTTAATATTACAATCACATTTTGCTAGTTAAATTGAAGTCCCATGTAATAGGGAACTAGCTTATTGCCATGAATCGGACGGAAATTCCGACCGGGATGCTACTAACAAATTACTGACGGTTAAACTCCGAAAGATTTTGCCTAATTTGGAAATCGAATCTAGAACAGCATGCACAACAGTAGGGCGTGCAAACACTAGAACTGCACCATTGAAATTGCATCTGCCAGTGTGAATCCAGTCAGCGTTTTGTGTAAGGAATGGTCACCGACGTATTTGCGCCATACATGAAGTGCAGTTTGTTATTAAGTATTCTTGATTTGTGTAGGTACATAATCAGATGGATAATTACAACGGCAATAACTATCAATTTGAAAGTTCTAAAAAAAAAAATTGTGTTGTTAAGTTGATGATCATACCTTTTTTTCAAACAGGCAATGTAATTCATTGCCTGTTTCTTTGTTTATTTTTTTTTTGGATTCTGATTTTAATTGTGTTACATCACCCTAAGGCAGACAGGTAGAAAATTCCCAAGGCATCAAGCCTGCCTTTGCACACACGGCGGTAATGAAGCTGTACATTTCCAGTATAACTTGGCATCGCTTTGTATAGATTTTGAGACAATGAGAGATCCGCATAAACTGGTTTTGTATAGCTTGATTGGCCGTCGTGCGTACAGTATTTTTTGACATTATGTGCATAAAGTTTTAATAAATAAATAAGCATTTAAGCAACGCTTACCCAAATCAATCCTGACCGCAATATTCCATGTACCGCTAAACATTTGCTGGGAATACTTAGAAAATATCGGCTTCCTTCTCCCGCCCTCGTTCCTCGTCAAGAAATATATCTTAGCTTTGTAATGGTTGGTCAAGAAACAACTCTTTGAGGCAGTGAGCAGCATGCCAGTTTCAACTGATTTCATCTTGATGCCTCGGAGTAAGACACCTACATTGTCTCCCGCTAATGCCTGAAATTTAATAATAAAAATATAATTATCATCACGCCTGTAATCCCCGAAGGGTAAGTCAGAGGTATACCCATTAGTACACCCACATTTCACCAGATGTTTAAGTCCTATTCAATAGAAGGCGAGCCTATTCAGACTCCATGGCGGCTACTGTGAAATTCCTGATGATATAACACTTTGCTCGACCTGGGATCGAACCCAGGACCTCATGCTTAGCAGTCGCGTTCAATCGACCAAAGAGGCAGTCGAGGTATTTTCAAATGAACACAGGTTTAATGCACGGCGTTATTTTAAAAATTAAAATAAAATGGAGGAAGTGCCACCCTAGCCAAATAATTCAATGACCTTTGATATTATTAGTAGTTTGTATGGAAGAATTTTACAGCGCGGTCCGATGAACTTTGAACTAGTATTTCTGTTATATGTACAAAAAATATTAGTGCGCAAAGATGTAGTATATGGCCAGCTCTACTTGTCATCATTCTCGTACTCTTATCCCAATTTATTTGGATGTCTTCTTCCATACTTGTCTATTACTCGTCCTCTCATTAGACACCTCCTTTCTTGCCATATCATCCTTCACACAGTCCAGCCATTGTTTCTTTGTTCTTCCTCTATTCTTATACCCATCCACATTCATACTCAAAACTTTCCTCTCGACATTTAACAGCATTGCTAATGTAAATAAATTTAAAAAATAATGCATACCTCAGGCACACTCTTCTTAAATATCTGAACATCAGATATAGTAGTCTTAATATTATTTCCAAAGCCCAACAGATCGGCTTCGGCATTCTTCTTCATTATACCTCTTTTGATAGTGCCAACGACAACGGTCCCTCTACCTGGTACTGTGAATGCGTTGTCTATGGGCATTAGAAAGGGAGAGGTTAAGTCCCGAACTATAGGGGGCACGTATTCGTCCATTGTCGATAGGAGCTTGCGTATTGATGGTGCGCCTGGAAAGTAAGTTGGATCATATTAATAAAGAGGGTCAGATTTTTAGTTACGAGTTTCAGATATTACGGGGAATCAAATCTCGAGAGTCTGACATTAGAGGGAATGATTTCCTGAGTTTCTGATACTTGAAGTTTGTCGTTGTTAGCGAGTGACGCTTATGGGAATGATGTCGTAAGTATCTGATAGTCGAGTATATCAAGTCGCAAGTGTCTGACATTCGAAAAGGTATGATGTTGCGAGAATCTGACACTTGACGTCTGATGTAGTGAGTATCCGACACTACAGAGAAAAATCTCATCAAACCATCATACGGGTCGAAAGATACAAGTGTCTCATGTTGATGTCTTGAGTGTCGTGAACTAGTGACTGTCTGACACTTGAGATTATGATGTTGAGATTATCTCAGATTTTAGTGTTTGATGAATGTTGACTGATGACGGATGTCACGAGTGGCCTATACAATTGCTGAACGTTAGTGGGTCCAGGCAAACAGGATCTATAATGGGTGTAAAAGTACCCTTAACGACACTAGTGTTCTCCCCGTCATAATCATTTTTTTGTTCTAGACTATGGTCTGCCTGGGAACCTTCTACTTACAGAGATAGATATTGGGGGTCAAAGTTTCAACACTTTTTTTTTTTAATAAGTCTTCATCTGCCGAGCCTTTTCCCAACTATTTTGGGGTCGGCTTCCAGTCTAACCGGATGCAGCTGAATACCAGTATTTTATATGGAGCGACTGCCTATCGGACCTCCACAACCCAGTTAGTACTGGGTAATATGATACTCCTTGGTAAGACTGGTTGTCAAACTTTTTGGGCCACTGGCTACCTAACGACTGTCAAAGATCTACAAAT
Source organism: Noctua fimbriata (assembly GCA_905163415.1). Classification (NCBI taxonomy): domain Eukaryota; kingdom Metazoa; phylum Arthropoda; class Insecta; order Lepidoptera; family Noctuidae; genus Noctua; species Noctua fimbriata. Next base: position 11,001,285 of record LR990945.1, on the reverse strand, counting down.
GACACCCGGGACCAACGGCTTAACGTGCTTTCCGAGGCACGGAGGAAACTCGGTATGTAATGAGTAGTCACCCATCCACAAGCACGGCTTAACCTAAAGATCGACCCGAGCGGCTGTTATTATTTAGCCACGAGCGTTGATTTATATATTTTTTTTTAAATAAGTGCAAGTTTTTAATGTTATAACTTTACTTTAAATACCTCCATGACCCTCGTACTATTCAATGCATCCACCAGCACAATTATTTGAGTGCGTTACATTACATTGCGCCCTACCCTAAAACGTCATTTTTCACCTAAAAAAAAAGTCGTTTCCTAGCAATAATTTTTGAGTAGAATTACTTAGTTTGACGTACAGAATTCTTAGTTGACGGCTTCGTGAAGGGTCTGTTTACACCATGTATAAAAGAACTAATTATTTTAAGCTCGCAAAACAATTGAATGTGAACTTGTACCAAAACATCGCGAAATATCATATGTCATGCGTATCATAATACAGGACCTGTGCATTATGATACACGTGCGATATGACATTTAGCGACATTTAATATGGGTAACGATAGCTATCGTTTACAAATGCGAGTTTTTGGTACAAGTTGACATTCAATTGTTTTGAGTAGTTTGACTGAGAATGAAAATACTGAAAACTTACCAAATTCCGATTCATCGCCATTCAATGCCTTTGTTGCTGATCCACATATCATTGGCACTGTGTTTCCATCATAACCAAAGTCTGACAGCAATTCTCTCATCTCAATTTCTACTAGTTCTAGTAACTGGAACATAATAATTTAAGTTTTAATCGTGATAAAGAGCATCATGATCTTTTACTAGGAAAACATCTGGAAGTAAAAGTGTCCACAACTTTGATTTGACAAACATTTTATGTTTTTAATTGGGCAATGTAAGAAATACTTTCTGGACTTGGGCATCATGTAGATTGGAAGATATGCCAATCGCCAAATTCTCGAAAATCCCAAAACGAATAGGAATTTAGGACATAGTAGCTGGAACAGTGCTTGTAAAGGATGATCTAATAGACATCAGTTGACAGACAAACACTGAATTTTGATAAGAATCATGAAACATTTTGCTCTGTAGATACGGCTATTGTATTTGCTTCATTAACAGTGTATAAAAAACATCATCATCATCATCATTTCAGTCGAAAGACGTCCACTGCTGCACATAGAACTCCCCCAAGTGTCACCACATTGACCGGTCCCGTGCAACTCGCATCCAGCGGATCCCTGCAACCTTCACCAGGTCATCGCCCCACCTAGTAGGAGGCCTAAAACACATAAAAGAAAATTTAACTAACCTCATTATCAACTAAATCAGCCTTATTAATAAACACCAATATATACTGTATGCCGACTTGTTTAGCCAACAACAGATGTTCTCTTGTCTGGGGCATCGGTCCATCATTAGCAGCTACCACTAGTACGGCTGCGTCCATCTGTGACGCTCCTGATATCATGTTTCTGATGAAATCTGCGTGCCCTGGACAGTCTGTGTGTGCGTATGACCGTAGTTTTGTGCTGTAGCCTATGTGAGCCGCGTTTATTGTTATGCCTGTAAAGAAATAACAAAATAAATGAGCATTTGATGTTAAGTTACATGGTCATTTAATCCTACTCAAGCTGATGCTATTTTTTTTACTGTCTATACAGAATTGCACACTTTTAGTGACAGCAAGAACAGGTCAACCTTAATCATTGTAGATACAAAAAAAAAACAATGTTAGGAGACTGTCTTTAACTGGTTAAATAATTTATGATTGCATTTACTGCTTTTCTTTCATCTATTACATATAACATCACACCTGTAATTCCAGAAGGGTTAGGCAGAGGTGTGTACCTAATAGTATACCCATATTTTGCCAGTTATGTTTTAAGTCACATAAAATAGGGGATGAGTAAATTGCCATCAACCGGGCCCAAATCTGTACTCCATAGCAACTACTGAGAAATTCCTGATGGAAAAACCGAATAACACTTTGCCCAACCCAGGAATCGAACCAAAGACCTCATGCTCAATCAACGAGGCAGACTTTTAACAATTAATGTAATAAAAACTGTCTCAAATTAACACCATGATTCTGCCTCTGCCTGATTGTGCCTCTTTTCATCGTAATCCTACTTTAATGTGTTTCTTATATTTAAATAAAGTTTTCATTCTGAATGGTAGTCAAAAACTACTTGGTAAAATAACCGTGAAAGGATTGGTTGTAACGGTCGTTTATGTTATTAAATTGTTTTCAAAAAATTCTAATATATAAGGATGACCTTGGTCAATATAGTTTGTTTATTGAATGAAAAAGAATACATTTCTATTAACTTATCCCTGTGTTGTTTCAGGATAAAATTCACATAGTTTGAAAACACTTTAAATGACGATATTATGACCACTTCATAGATAAAACCCTCTTACCTCTTGCTTTTTCCTCGGGCGCTTTATCAATCTCGTCATAAGGGACATACTGTGCCAGTCCATCGTTCGCCAATACCTTCGTTATAGCAGCGGTCAGGGTCGTCTTACCATGGTCTACATGACCAATAGTTCCAATATTACAGTGTTTCTTCTCCACAAAATCGGCCTCCGGTTTGGTACAATAACCATTGCAGGAAACTTGAATTATACCGACGTATAACCTATTTCTGGGAAGGAAACTGCGTTTCAATGGTGCTTTAGTTTTAAAATTACAGTATAAAGACCGTAATGTGAGTCTTCCACTCATTTTTCTGTAAATATTTTTAGTTTTTCATTGAACAAAATATGTTTTGAGGTTATCTTAAAATTGACAAATGATGTGAAGGTAAGTAATTCGTTCAGAAATTGATAGTGCTTACGAGTACAAGAGAATCTTTCGTTAGGAAATAAAGTAATGAAAACTTGTTTCCTGTGATTTATATATCCGTTGCTGTTGGTTGGCGGTAGAATCAGAGATACACAGGTTTGGTGCATTATCTACTATAGACCGACCGCTTTTATGAGTCCTCCGCATTGCCCCATCGAAGGCACATTAAGCGTCCACAAAGTCCTAACAATATTCCACAAGTTAAATAACCATAAACCATGTCGGTAATACGATACTAATTGAACTAATTAATGATCAACGTCATCCTTCAGAATATTCCATTTAAATTGATACCTTCGCGAGGACTCATTAAAGCGGTCGGTTTATCGAATCATAATTATGTTAATCGTCACTGTCCCAACGATTACGTCCCTTGTATAAAATAACTAGAAATCCGCTCCTGCTTCGCACGGGTGTTTACATGATTATGAAGAAAAGGACTTAGGCCAGGACTAGGGCTGTTTCTCGCTCTAGCAAATAACGATTCTAAGCAACAGAAGAGGACAGGAGCATAGAAAAAATGCAATTCCGTGCTGCTAGATAAGCACTACCCTTAATATCACATAGTCGGTACTAACAGGAACATGTAAAAATAAGACATTTAATTTTAAATTAACAACTTTATTTCAAATAGTATAATTACAAGCATGTCACAAGGAAGTAGACAACTCTAGAGCATCTACAAAATTATCTTTCGCGTCATTAACTTCAGTTAAGTATAATTGTGACTTAAGAACTATTTGACAAGAACATTTTAGTTCCTAGAATCCATCTAGGACAATGGTCGTGGCTTTTTAATTGATATAAAAAGCTGCAAAAACATTTAGTTTAGGTAAGACAGCTGCAGCACCTCTAGCGGTCGGTCGAGGAACTAGCTTTGGAACACATGTTCAAAAGGTAACCAACGAAATGTTCTAGTCATTTGTATTTTGTTCGAGCCCTCAATACCGTCTAATGCGAGAGCGAAATGAAGCTATACAGTAGAAATATTTCCATCCTTTTTTCGCAACAAAACAATAATGGTTTGTGTTTCACGAGCTTTGCTACTTTCAAGACCGACCGAGAGTGGGTAACACTAGATTGAATTTTCATCACTGGCAATGTCTATTATAATTTTACATCAAAATAAATCAAGAAAAAGTATGTCGATCATCATTTCAAAATTGGGAAGCATATTATATTTTTTTGAATAGTACTAACAAATACAAATTACAATAGTAAATTTTTCTATTAATGTAATATAATGTGCTATACAATATTACATTTCAATAAAAACCCCTATAAACAAACGCTCATTTAAAACTGTCATTCACAATTTATTTTTCACTTTTGATACATTTTGTGTTCAGATGTATCACTTCAAGTGAATAATGCTGAAGGGAAGACAAAAATGAACTGAAAGTGAAGCATCTAATATCGGTTTCATGCTGGCCAAAATGGGAACGGGTAACGGATAACGGAACGGGTATAGGATAATATACGCAGGTTTCATACATTTTGAATACACCAGTTGTTTTAAAGCACCTTTATGATAATTGATAGTTATTTTATAATTTTGACATGGCAGTTATTTTATTTAAGAGTGTATTTTTTGTCAATTTATTTCCGTTGGTATTGTTTTTTTTTATTCATACAATTTGAAATATACGTAGATATAATTTATAGGAGCTATTTGGGCTAAATTATTAAAATATCATTTGTTACAATAAAATTCGGCAAGATCACTGAAAATTGTAACAGCATCTAGAAGAAAAACACAGATTTCTATTCTATGGACTTATGGACATTGTACCTATTTATAGTCTGTGGTAATAATAATGTACAGTTATAAAAGAATCTTTTGGCCCTCGAATGATGGGGGCGCTGTTGGAGATCATTCTTGAAAAGTATAGAAAATAAAAGATGGCGGTATTAGTTCCGATTTTGGTTAAGCGCCGAAAGATTCTTATACAGCTATACAAAGTGTGAACGGACCCTTCACGAAGCAGTCAACCAAGCATTCTGTACATCAAACTAAGTAACTCTACGCAAAAATTATTGCTGGGAAACAACATTTTTTTTGGGATATACAATTTTTTGGTAGGTAGGACTCAATCTGGCGCACTCAAAACATTGTGCTGATGTATGCATTGAATGGTACGGGCGACGTGGAGATATTTAAAGTTATAACATTATTTTTATTTATTATTTTATTTAAAAAGATGGAACTTTGACCTCCCGTATCTCCTTAACTATAAGGTTCACAGGTATGGTCTAGATGTCTAGAACAAAAAAAACGGTCGCCATGACGGGAAGAACAAGTGCCATTCGGCTTTCGGCTTCGTTAAGGGTACTTTTACACCCATTATTATATTTAGCTACCCTAATACATTTTAGTTATCGTATTTTATTTTTTAAATTAGGTGTGACACTTTTATTCCTGCATTAACTATAAGGGTGCGTATTCATCTCCAAATATGCTCCAAAAAAAAAATCATTTTTTCTAAGAAAAAGAATCCTTTCATTTTTTTTTATATAGTGCAACATTGACAGGCGAACGCTGTCGTTCAACTTTTGTGAAATTGTCTATGAAAATTGTATTAAGGTGGAAGCGCCATGGAAGCCCGCGAAATTCAAATTTTCGTTACGTTTTTTTAATTAACAGGTCAGTGTGAGGTTGTATGTTGATCAAAATATGATTCGTTGCCGTAACAAATATGGCTTTACCCAATTTTAATAATTTAAATGTTCAATACAACCCCTTTAAGTTAGAGGGTCGTATTGATGATTTTAACGGTTATAATTCTGTAAATACATGCGTATTAGGGCCGCAAATTATATTTTATTCAACATACAGAATGACACTCACCGGCAAACAGTAAAAAACGTAAAATCAAAATTGAATTTCGAAAAAAAATCAAAACCTTAAAAAACAAGATGGCAACACTAGTTCCGATTATGGCCGCGCTAAAAAAAACATGTATAACTATATCAGTCGAAGCATATTCGTCGATGAAAACATTGCACATATCTTAGCACAGTATTACCTAGTATATTTATTGTAATTAATTAACAGTCGTTTTCGATTACATTTAAGCTTTAAAACGAGTTATTTAGCAAATCGCTTTTAAACGTTTATTTTAAAGCTTGTTTTAAGTATTATCATAATCTTATTTATAGCCTACTATATATATAATAATGATGTTTTCAGGGCAAAAATGGTATCCCGACAAATTCGGAAGATGAATATCGCGTTCTCATTGGTTCGTATAGTGAGACAAGAGCACGCTTTGAGTCCTGTAAGAGTAAACGAAACAGAAATATATTTTGGCCATCTCTTTCACGTATGGAAACTTTTTGTTGCCAGGCCCAAAAAAAAACGGCTGACACGGTACTAAAAGATTTTCGTGGAGAGTATTGACCGACTAAATTAGATAGTACCGATTAGAATAACAGTCCAAGACTATCGCAATATCATTACTCATGAGCATACCCTCGTATACACGCTCAGCATATCTAGGGCATTTTCTGTATTCGCATTGTTCACCGGGAAGACTTTTAACCAATGAAAACGCATTTTATGGCTTAAGATATCCCATTTTTCGCCTTGGAATAATTGGTTTGGCAACACCATAAGGAACAGGATTTATTTCTATGCTATTGTATTTTAGAGATCTTATAAGACCGTATCTTTAAATAAATCTATTGCCAAATCTTATTGGTTGTTAATATTTTGATCAACCAATCACAAACAGCCAAGACGAGATTTGACAAATCAGATATATTATTAGGCCTATAAAGGGGAAACGCCTGGACAGCCCGCGAAATCATTGGAATTAAATGAACTTATAGGATTGTATTGATGATTTTAATGATTATAATTTTATTTTATTTGCAAGGTTTTAATTTGATATTTTATGTAGACAATTCTTGATTTAGTAATTTTTTGTTGATTTTTATCATGAAATTTAATTATTTTGTCACAAAAGCATGCCGAATTAAGTAGGCGCAATATGCTGTACTATGGTGTACCTGTGTGTTATAAAATCTGTAAAATACCATATTTCAAGCAAATAAAATGAATCTGAATCTGAAGGGACAAAAATCAGTTACATGAATTTTTTTTTTTTGTATAATTTACTTAATTCTGTAAATAAATACGTGTTACGGTCGCGAGTCATATTTTGTTCAACACAAAGCCTGACATTGACCTGCAAATTGCAAAATACTTAAGATTAGAATTTCGCGGGGTATCTTAGCGCATCTTCCTTATAACCCGAGAGAGTGTGTGAAGGACTAACTTCTATGGGAAGTATACATTGGACATTACAATACATACAATTATTATCTGATAATATTGGTACTGACTGCTTTGACATAACTTTCCGAACAACTACAACATGTATCTGAAAGCTGTGGTCATATTTATGGGTATGGTAGGGTATAGACCACCAACATGAACAACTTCTTTTAATAGAAAAAAAAAAAACGTTGCTTCACACTAGGAATTTCTCCTGTATCGTGGGTGCTTTACAAATATTTAAACTCACATACACAAACACCCAGACCCGGCCATACAACTATTTGTTTCGTGCGGAAATCGAACCCTCGACACGCAGCGCAGTAGCCAATCGCTCAGCCACTACGCCGACCGTGCTGCCTTACGTGTGTACTTCTTCTATGGGACCAACATCGTTAACGAGAAAAAATATTCCGCTGTTCCATACAACACTTCAATACTTACTCGATCCAAATGTATGGGACAGCAGAAATTTTTTTTCGCGATTTCTATGTTGGTCCCATGAAGAAAGTTGTTTAGTTTGATGGTCTAAGTCACCCCCTCAAATATGTCCACATCTTTTTGATACACGCTGTATAGGTACTTTTCACTGTTTACAGAACGTAGTACAAGTTTACATACAAATTATTTTTCAGTTTTAGTCTGCCGAATGTCAACAATTTTAATTCAAAATTTAGGATTTATTCTTGTCAAAATCCAACGAATTAAACAATAAAACACTTGTTATAATAATAACATGTTTTTAAGTTCAATTAAAGGTTCCATTCCGAACGTGCAAACGTCGACCGCAGCGGCAGAGTTCAGCCGCAATGAAAGACCGCAGTGACTACAACTACTATGACAACGGCAAAATCATACGGAAACGTTTTCATTAAGAGGGTACATTCTGAAAGTTGGCAACGTCGCAAATAGCTGTCAAATATATAGCTGTTATGATGTATTTCTCTAATATTAATGCTAATGAAAAGGGAATATCGCTCTGTTTTGTATTAAAATATTGATTTAAAATTGTAATAACTAATAAAGTTACACTGAATATTTAGTTTTAGGTGCAAAAAAGCACTTGCAAATCTTCTAAATGCTTTTTTATACTAAGTAGGCTTGCGTTTGACCGCAACTCGCCTGAAGTGAAGCAATGACGCGGTCTAGGGTGGAGCACGCTTGCCTAGAAGAAACCGATTCACTCGAGCTTTAAATAAATCCAGATTAATGACCAGGGAACAGAGAAGCCGGCAGTATTCTTACATCTAAAACTGTTACAACACCTTATTCAGTGTTATTATTGCAATACTTAGACAATATTCTAGTGCAATATAGAGCGATACTTCATCAGTAATATCGACTAAATAATCATAACAACGAAATATTTGACAACAACTTTGGGTACACACGGTGACACATTAAGCTATAAATTTCCAGTATAACATGGCCTCGCTTTGTACAGGTTTTTCGTACAGTGAGAGATCCGCATAAACTGGTTTTGTCATCGTGCGTACATAGAAAGCCGTGTCGCTGCGTTCTGTCGTTGCGACTGGCGACATTGCCACTGCGGTTGCAATCGGAATTGCACCTTAAATGTTGAAAACTGTAGCTATTTCTACTAACTACTTGAAACTAAAGTCAATGACTGATCATCACTGGATTGGTCTGTTTATCAATTAAATTAAATTGAATTGGAGTAGACTTTCTGAAGTTATAGTGCGGTCAGATTGAGAGGACCAGACTGCGGACACCGGACATGTACGCACGGCGACCAATCAAGCTATAAAAACCAGTTTATACGGATCTCTATTTCATTTTATGGAAAACCTAAACAAAGCGAGGCCCTGTTATACTGGAAATGTATAGCTAGATGTGTCGCTATGTGTGAAATATCTGTAAGTGTCCGTAGCAAGTCCTCTCGGTTTGCCCGCATTTTTAATGCGATCGAATAGGTAAAAACATTCGCACTAGGCCCTAAGTTGACAGTTGACAGATGTCACACTGGTGCTGTGTACAAATATACGGGGTCACATTAAATTATTTAGTGAAACTCTAGACGTGACGGGCCATATCTAAACACTATACAACAAATAAAAAAAAGTACCTACCTAAATTATTTTCAAAAATCTGTTGTGAATAACGAAAACACAGCTCTTCCATACTCTTTAACTGTTTTTTTTTTATATCAGCCTACTCTGTCAGACTACTGGGCAAAGGCCTCCCCCATGGCTTTCCAATTTTCTTTGACATTTGCTTTCTCCAAGCAATCTGTTAAGAATTAGACCAGATTGCCATGCTAGCGTTTCTTGGGCAAAAGTTACAATGTAGGGAAATGCTGTGTCTTTGTTTGGAGCCGAATAAGAATTTCTATGCTGGAGGGTCTACAATCAAGTGTTGATTTTATGGTTACAGGTTGCAAGACGTCCCTTCTCTTATTTTTTTACACGACTGAGGAGTGTAATAATCGACACCCATCACATGCAAAAGGTTTCACTAGCTAATTTAATTTGACCTATGAAGACAGTCCAGTACTGGCTTAGTGCCTAAAGAAATCAACGAAAAATGACATTACATGACCAACACAACTTGAAACATCAGGGTGGCGCTGCTTACTTAGACAAACGTCATCCTCCTGTCAAATTCAGTACATTACAAACGTAGTTCCAAATTCTACCACGTCTCATGTTATGTTGGGCTAGTAAAACACTTTTTTTTCCTAACTACACCGATCACTGATTACTCTATGTAAGTATGTATGTATGTATAACTATATGTCACAGTCTATACATGCAGTGGAAGGTACAATACTTCCTCAACTGGGTCCTAGAGAGGTAGGGCGTGTTTCATTGTTTCAAAACCCTGTAGTGTAGTGTGAACTCCACGTTGGACTTCCAGATGAAGTGGCGGACTGTCCGCAGATCCATGTTGGGATCGAGAACCTGAAATGATAAATTGTTTTGTTAGTACTTAGGTCGTATAAGATTTAATGTAGTTTTAGGGTTCTGGAGTCAACAAGGAACCCTTATAGTTTCACCATGTCCGTGCGTCTGTCCGCAGCTTAGCTCAAACACTCTTAGTACTAGTAAACTGTAATTTGGCATGAATATACAGATTAGTTACGCCGACAAAGTGGTAAAATAAAATCTCGAAAAGTAATTTTTTAGGGTATCTCCTGTACACGTAAAGTGGGATGTCGTTGAATAGGTCTTTAAAAAATATTGCGAGTTTGTTCAAATAATTTTTCGATTAAGGGATTCGTTTGTGAAATATTAAGCTTTAAAGTGCTAATTTTTGTTTGAGTCGGGGGACATGACACATGTCCCCCCCCCCCCCTACCAACTAAACGGTTGAGTTTGGGTGTGTGAAAAAAATTCACGGTCATTAATATATAACGATGTTAAAAGGTAAACTATCCCAGGTAAGTAGGCTTTACAAGTTCACGAGTAATATTCGACCAACTTATAAAATGTACTTGGATAACATATTTTCCTAAACATAATGTATTGGAGCACAGGTTTTTCAACTGCAAATAGAAAGAAAGAAAGAAAGAAAATATATTTAAGAAAAAAAAAAATGAAAATGAATAAGTGATTTTTCAAATGTAAGTTTGTTTTTATTATTGCAATAAAAATCACCGTTCGGTGGCAAATCGGACCGTAGGAAGTGTCCGCATATTTTGATCGGCAACTACGGAACCCTATATTGTGCGTGACCCGATACGCACTTGGTTTTTTTTAGTATAATATGGCAGTGTCCTACAAGTATTTGTCTTGTAAGGGCTAGCACAGCCACTCCATGTAAAATACCGATATTCAGCTGCATCGTTGGACCAGAAGCCGACCCAGACATAATTGGGGAAAGGCTAAGAGGATCATGATCAGGTCAGGTCAGCCTCTCCACTGTTCCGTCCGCTGCCCGCACTCGCTCCGTTCAAATTTTTTTTTTATTACTAGTTGACCGATGTGCTAGTAGCAAACTTGATTGCTGAGCTCCTGAGTTCAATGCCCAGGTCAGGCCAAGTCTCACTCGATTCTTGCAACAAGATGTTTTCATACACTGTTTTTGACAGATGCACGTCAGCTTAAAGATGTGACCACGCTTATCACTGCGAAATCGGAAAAATATTTATTTCGGCGCAGAGTCGAGTCACGCCATCCAAGTCGAAATGGGGCGAATAATATTTTTTTTTTCTTTTTATTGCATTTAAAAAAGCTTGTTCTGACCGGCTCTGTAATGTGATGATGAGAGTGGTCACTAACTTGGAGAATTGGGTAGTTGACACCATTAAACAATAATTCCAAGATACAACTTCTCTAAAAAATTACTTCATTTTAGACCTGAAAACCCGATTAATTTTCAATTAATTGCAAAATTAGATTTTTAGTTGCTTTGAAATCAATAAATAGTTGAGTCTTTGAGTTGATTAAATAGTGACGTCATAGCGTGCTATTTCCATTCAAAATATAAGGGGGATTCACGTTTTAACAGCTCTTAAAAAGTATGTCAATTGATTGGTTTGTCAACTACCCTATTCTGCTATTCTTACCTGATCACAGCACAGCAGCTGGACCCTCTCCTCCGGCACCTCGTTCTCACCACTGTTCTCATCGGCACTGCCACGTCCACTGCCCGCGCTCGCTCCGTTCACGTAGCCGCCTCCCACTATCTTCACGACCACGTGACTATTAGAGCTCTAAGTACTACTACCATACCTCTATATGCCGCCAAGCAGCATTGCTGTGTTCCAATTTGAATGATGTAGCTTGCGATGACTTTTGACTAAGGTTTGCAGATTAGTGGTCTCTGCTCAAGAACACATATACCACAATGGGTATTGGTTCTTCTGCTGATATGTCAGGTCCTTTGCCACTTTGGCTGGATATGTCAGTTTCCTTAGTTCACGTACAAATCATTATTATCATCTGTCTACAGAAGTTCATTTCTGCCGGAGGTCGCTAAAATCGCATGCCAGTCGTCTAGATTCCCAGCACCTGAGAAGCTCCTAGAAGTATCTCGACATGTTCTTACCTGATCACAGCACAGCAGCTCGACCCTCTCCTCCGGCGCCTCGTTCCCACCACTGTTCTCATCGGCACTCCCGCGTCCGCTGCCCGCGCTGGCTCCGTTCACGTCGCCGCCTCCAACTATCTTCTCGACCACATGTTCGGCTACCTTGCGGCATTGAATGAAGTCGTTTGCTACTAGACGATCCTGAAAATATTCGAGACAAATTGTAATTGTAAGGCTTAGCGTTGCCATACAACGTGGCATCGCCGCCTGTCTTTTGGGTATATTACCAGTTGACAGCGTTGAGGAGTTTTATGACGCCATTTTTTAAGTTTATTTTTAAGTTAGTTAATATAGGTTATTTTAATTTATTAATGTATATAATATTTACTTCTACACATTGTAATTAGAAACAGGAGGAGCAGTCGTGGCCCAGGGATTGGTTTGCCAACTTTTTTTTCGACCTCAACAGACAAACATGAAGCTATCATGTAGTTTCAAAAATAAGGGATTTCTGTTTTTAACCCGGGACAATAAAAAATCGTTGCATATTTAGTATTATAATTATATCGTTTTAGACTTGAAACTATACTTTGTTACAGCCTGTACTGCACGCAACATAATTATGTTTTAGTTAATTGACATGTTTTTATTAAATTTGGCGTGCATTTGATACATCAGTTAGTTTTAGACTCATTTGCGAAAATACTTTATCGCTGAAACAATCAGGCGACTTAAATAGATTGGGATTGGATTATTAACAGATTTATTTAGAAAAGCGTCTCGTGCGAATGTGTAGAATATCGACAATGTACTGGTGATAACCCGCAGTACGTCTGGAATCCTGATGGGAGAAGGGCGATGGTAAATACAGTAACAGATTCATACTGATATCATACCTTCTTCTGTCGATCCTGTTTGCTCTGACAGCTAGAATGTGGCAGCAGGTAGAAAGGCAGCTTGTTTAGCTTCGGAGCTGCCATCTCTATGGCCACATCGACCACCCAGGACGGAACCGTCTCTACGAGGAGGTTGCCTTCTGTTTCTCCGCCGGCGTCGCCTACCTGAAGATGAGGAATAAAGGGTGCAGTAGTTAGATAATTTACTGACTTACTTGGAACACCATCTACATATTTAATATGATACATGAGTTTTTTTTTTTTAGTTAGCCCCTATTGTCCCACTTCTGAGCAAAGGCCTCCCCCCATTCCTTCCACTTCTCACGATGGTGTGCTTCTTGTCGCCAATTCGCGAGGAAACCATCCTAGACGTCCCGCCATCTTCTTTCGGTCTACCGCGACCCCGTCTAGCTGTTTCAGGGCTCCAGTCTTGCGATATTCCGGCCCACAGCTGTGCGGCAGTGTGCTATCCGGCAGACACGGCCTGCCCAGTCCCATTTTAGTCTGGCAGCTTTATAAGCAATAATAAATTGCCGACGTAGCTGACATAATATTAATTTATTTTATTTATTTAATATCAGGCAGGCGGTTGCGGTATGCCCCTGCTATTTAAATAGTAGTAAAATATTAGATTGAAAAATACATGGATTACTAAATTAATATTTGAATTAAAAATTAATAACAGAATCGACTCTGGTAACAGACTTTTATGTCCATACAAGAAAGCGAAAATCACATCATTCGGATCGAACGACGCGATTCGATACCGCATTGGAATGTTCGCTTTAATTTCATAGTATACTGGCTGGATCAACCAGACTCTCCATTGATAAGTGTGGTGGTTACTCCCTGACACAGCAGGTAGTTAGATAATGTTGACAATGAAAAGAACAATAGCCAGCATACCCAACGAGGGAACTACAATTATTATTGCATCATAAATGTTGCCAAAATTCAAATAGATAGATATCCAGGGTGCGCAACACCACACTGCGCTCCAAAACACAAATTACTGATATTGTTCACAAAGCTGGATTGGACTGGCCATGTCTCACATGCTCAATAAGCTGTGGGCCAAAATAGCTACTTTCTGGAGCCCTAACACAACAGGCGTCTGCGCAGACCTCGTAGAAGATGGCAGGACAAGCTGGACAAGACCACCAACCAGTGGCCCATATTGGCCCTAGATCGAAACAACTGGTAGAGGCCTTTGCCCAGCTGTGGAATGATCCAGGCTGACAGTATTAGATATCACGGTAATGTACTTGTTACATGAATTAATTACAAACATTAAAATGCCATCATGAATATTGATTGCATCGGAATTTCACCTATCGTAGATTGTCTCTGCATCAACCAAAGGTTGACTTTTAGAAAACGGCCATGGCTTTAACTAGCCTCTGTACATTTGTATGATTGCTTGAATTACAGAAATAAATTGGAACAACCGCATGGCTGATTATAAATAATAATAATATGTGTAGAATAGTTAGGAAGTTCATGCAGATAAGAGAACGAAATGGGACCTCATCACAACACATAAACACTCATAAAACTAACACACTCCATGCTGCATTTGCTCTGGTTTTGCATAGCTGAAATCTAGTCTAACGGCTGAGAAGAAAAAACACTTTCCGAAGATAATAATTTAAAGTATTGTATAAATATAAAACAATGTTTTACTAACCTGCAGTCTATAAAGTGTCCTACCACCAACTTCACTAAAAATAAGAGGCGTGTGCTGCGGTACACTAAAGTAATTGTTTCCAATCACCCTCTGTCCCGCTTCATTCACCCTGTTTGGATGATTCCAATGATCTAACAGAGCTTGGAGTAACAATGCACCGAAGTTCACCTTTTGATCATTTTCCGTAGTCAAACCAGCCTCTTTAGCACTAACCCACGCACTCAAACAGTCAGTTTCATCCTGCCCCAAATGTATTGTCAACATCCCAGTTTTCAAATCCACATTAAACCAATTTGGTACGTAAACCATTTTGAATCTTTTCTTTACTTCTTCTTCATAGTCTACTTCTCCTAAGTCTTCTAGTTTAGAAGCTTTTAAAACATCATATAAAGCTACGTTGTTAGCGGTATCTTTTGTTACTACATGTCTTTTGTCATTTAATACTGTGTAATGCTTGATAGCAGGACCACCCGGAATGTGATGTATAGGCTGTGTTTGGAAAACGTTATTTGTATTATAATTGTTTTGGTTATACATTTCTAGAGAGTTTAAGGGAGGCAGTTTCCAGCAACGGACGTCAGATTCGGATGTGGACACCCAAACTCCATTATTATCTGCCGTAAAACATAGTTTAAGTATAGGAGCTGTTTCTTCACATACTATCATGAAGTTATCAGGGTTTCTTAACTCTGTTATAATGACTAGTCTATCTCTTCCACCCGAAATGATGTGCGTGAAGTTTTCTGTAGCTAATAATGCCCATACAGCTTCTGAATGTACTCTTATAGTAGAAACACACCGCTGCTGCGATAAAGACCACAATTTTATTGTTCCGTCTGAGCTGCCTGATACACACTGCGTTCCATCTCTGCTTACAACTAAGGCTTTAACATTGTCTGCGTGTCCTTTTAACTTCATAAGTCTTGAACAGTTTCTTGGGTCCCATACTCGGAGAACTTTTTCAGTAGAACCGCTTACTAAGATAGTTCCAGGAGGATTCATAGCCAGACTGTATATAGACTCCTTGTTACCAACGAGACTTGACGTGGTGACAGTGTTGTTACTGGCAGTCAATGCTGTCAAAGTGTTGACATCCCAAAGAAAGATTGCTCTATCAAGGCCCGCGCTGGCGACTTGTTCCTTGTCTTTAGCGTATGCTAAAGTACGTACATAGTCTTTATGAGTCCGTAACGTAGACATACAGAATCCTTTGGGAGCATTCCATACCTTTACTGTCGTATCTGACGACGCGCTTATTAAGTTTTTACCGCCGCAGCATAACACGATATCGTTCACCCAGTCAGTGTGGTGTTCCATACTTTGTACATACCGGTCTTGGACACCAGTCGCAGTACTCCATACACGAATAATACCATCCCGACCGGCCGAATACAATCGGCCCTGTATCGGATCGAGTTGCAATGAACTAACACCATTTTTATGCCGCCGTTCCTCCTCATCTCTTATCACGAACGACACTTGAGTTTTCTTACGCATCGTGCCCATTTTCCGACATTTTAAAACGGAATTTGACTAATATTTCTCACACTTTTGTCACAATAATCGCAAAATTCTTGAGATTTGTTTCAGAATTGTTTGACAATTTGACATTTGCGTTTGACAGGTGCAGGAAAATGGCTGGTCGGCTGTGATTGGTTGACGTCTACCTACGGAACCATAGACCAATCAGGTAGCTAATATAAAACTGCGTTCCACAGAATTGAGATTGCTGCTTGGTATATGATGCGTCCGTATTTAATTAAATGTAAAAGTTTATTTTGTAATTTCCACTTGGGATTTTCTTAAAGGAATCAAATTCGGAGTTCAATTTTAGTAAAAGACTGTCACGTGTAGTAATTATCACTACAACATACTATTCGGTTAAAAGCTAATCAAACATTACACGCAAAATAAACACTGATAAAAAATTGCGTCACTGGGTCATCCGAGATAAAACCATCAAGAACAATAGTGATATTCTATGAATAACACTATCGTTCTTTAATATTTATTGTAAATTGCACAAAACAGCTATTTGGTATTTACTCGATCAGTCAGTTTGTTCAACTTGAAAACAAATCTATGTGGTTTAATTATCCTGGCCGCCTCGATTAATAGTCTGATCCTGCTCTTGCTCCACTTATTGATAAATTTCAATAGTGTATCTTAGTCCAACACTTCTTTCACTTTCCAAAATAATATAGATATAGTTATAATACAATCCTCCAGCAAGTATAGCCACTGTCCCTCGTTTTTCTGGATCAAGGTCAATAATCGCAATACCTGTGATATTAGTTCCTGCTGGATATTCAAGATCGACTATTTCCTTTCGCTTGAAAAACAGCAGGCCATGCTTTTTCACTTGTTTATAAGTCATACGCGCACGAAAATGTTCTCCTTCGTAAAGATCGTAGCACGAAATCACGAAAAATAAAGTGAGGAAAAATGCACAGTAGAGAAAGAATCGCATGATTGCGATGTAATAAAGTAAACACGTTTAACTGTGTCAATGTCGTTGATAAAACTGTTTGTTGAGATTAATTTAAAAGTGCGCTTGCTGTTTGAGATGGTTTATTTATTTTAATTAGTCATTATTTAAGGGCGAGCTGTATTTAAAACGAAAACCTTTTATCACCTTCGTAATTTGTAATCATCATCATCGTTCTCCTGAACTTATCGTAGTTCATTTGGGGTCGGCGCAGCATGTCTTCTTCTTCCATACTTCTTTAATAATTGTAATCTCATCAGACACCTCCTTTCTTGCCATATCATCCTTCTCAAAGCCCAGCCAACATTCTTTGGTCTGCCTCTAATCTTATACCCATGCACACGACATACCACCTTCGTAATCAATAAAAATAATAAAACGGCCAGCCTGGGCGGCTTAGATTTCATTTTAAAGCATATGTTTGCAAAAGCATAAGAATAATCAGCCTAAAATGTTGCCTCTGCACGGACAAAATGATCCTCCTCTCTATGAGAGAGCATAGGCATGGGCCCAGTGCGGGGCAGTAGATATCACAAGTAGTCTTCGATTTTTTTGGTTCTAGGACATACAGTTTCCTTACGATGTTTTCCTTCACAGTTTTGAGAGCAGTAAATTACACAAAGTAATGCGACTGGCATCGCCGATGTTGGCGATGTCTGCTAAGTTAAAATGCGACTGGGCGCGTCGCGTTTCTAGGATGAAGCCGGCCAGATTGGTGAAAATAGTCACACAGTGAGTGGGTGCTTGAAGACGGCCCGCGGCTGTCGTAACCGAAGCCGGCCCAAGAAACGCTGGCGTGACGATCTGGACTCATTCTTAGCGGATTGGTCGGAGAAGGCATATGATAAACAAAATTGAAAAGCAATGGGGGAGGCCTTTACCCAGCATTGGGATAGAATAGGCTGTTAAAAAATAATGCGCCTGTCAGGGTTCGAGCCTACGACACGTTAGTCAGGGCCGGTACCACTCGGCCAATGTGGTTGTACTATTAGGTAGGTACACCTCCTACCAAAAAAAAATCTAGTGTCACGTTTCCGAGATATATGTATGGGTTGAACTTTGAAAGCTCATATCTCGGAAACGTGACACTTTAGAACATTTAATTTCACACAAAACAAGTTTGTATTGATACCAACTATGTATTAATATAAGTTGTATGCCTGGCCGCAACTTTGAAAAAAAAAAATATGGCGGAAGTTAAGCCGGCCATTTAATTCAAACCCTTTCAGTTCAATCGGAAACCGGGAAGTGGGTCAAATTTAACTTCTAAATTTTTTTACATAGTTACATGTGAAGCTATTAAAAGCGAGTTGAAAAATTAATTATGAAATAAAAAAGCCTGACTGAATGAAATTAAAAGATCTCATTTTTGTAGTGTCTTCTACATTATTTTACTAGGGATAAAACTGCTACCTCAGGGTTCTGCTACAGCTGTATGCTAATAATTTAGGAAACTTTAATAATGTATTATGTGTTCATAATTAGTGGATAATATTCTCTCGGAAATTCAGTCCCGAAGATTTAAATACTTAGATTCACTCAACCGCGACTGAAAATGATCTTCTACAATTTCTGTTTCATTGTCATTGACATTTTAACAGTAGTGTCTCACTCACTCATACCGAAAAGCGTATCTATCCATGCGGGATGTGCGGGACAATTTTCTCAGTGTGAATACTTTTTCGCACGATCGACACCCCGCTTACGAACTCTGAGGCCCTACCATAGTAACATAATACAAAATTTACAACGAAATCAGCGTTTACGAGACGATGCAATACGATAAAAGGCGTAGCAGAGCCTCTAGCAATGTAATTTACGTCCAGCACGTATGCCGCTTGTTTCCTTCGGGTGCGGTTACACGTGAGTGCGTGTCATGATCAGAGCATCATTGTCTTCATTTGTTTTCTCCGCAGTCGCTGTCATAAAACGTGTGTCGCTTGAGCGTTTAGGTCTTGGTCTTATGTATGCCGAGGAGACATCGAGCGATTTAAATCTTTGGAAAGTAACTATCAAATTTTCCACAGCTAAATAATACAGAAGCGTGTTTTAAGCTGAACTAATGCGATAACGCTTTCAGAACGTAAGCAAGAAAACTGTGAAGTTTGCTTTTAGCATATTAGGGGTTAATTAGGTACCTAGCTAGTTTAGTAGCTAAGTGTGTTCTTATAAATAGATTATTTAGATATATGGCTTAGATAGAAAACTAGATTGCTCTCTTCTCTCCTAAGAAAGGGGATTCCTGCGGGCTTCTCCAGATAACTGATTCACTTTGTGGTCGCCCGGCCGCCGGCTACTACCACTTAAGTTTGACAACTCTTTGGTCTAGGTCGGTTACTTTGGTTCTTCTGCGGATTTCTGCACTTCTGATTGAATTGCGCAGGGATACTCCAATACTCCAAGTGTAGGTCGTCCTCTACATTGCCCTTTGAGTGTTTTTCAGCATTCAAATAAGGCCCACTGTAAGCGAAATTACATTACTATTATAATTTCCTCCGTGCCTCGGAAAGCACGTTAAGCCGTTGGTTCCGGCTGTCATTTGTAGATCTTTGACAGTCGTTATAGGTAGCCAGTGGCCCATAAAAGTCTGACCACGACTTGTACCAAAGGATATCGTATTACTCAGTACTAACAGGGTTGTGCTTGTGGAGCTCAGATAGGCAGTCACTCCATGTAAAACACTGATATACAGCTGCATTCGGTTAGACTGGAAGCCGACCCCAACATAGTTGGGACTGCGAAAGGCTAGGCAGATGATGAGATGGTGATATCTACATTATAACACCAAAATAAACAATCGAAGACATTTGACATCCATCAACCCGCACTGGATCCGTGTGATGAATTATGTCCTACTCCACAGAGTTCCCCGGGGCTCCGTCTCACGGAATTCTCTCCGTGAGATGGAGTAGGAAATAATCCGTGAGTGGATAAAGCGTGAGTCCCAGCATTGGGAACGATATTGGCTGTTTTTTTAAACTAATTAGGCTTGCGTTTGGCTGCAACTCGCCTGACGTGAAGCGATGATGCGGCCTAGGGTGGAGCCTGCTTGTCAGGAAAAGATCTATTCACTGGAACTTTGAAAAGATCCAGATTTTAATAATCGGGAAATAGAGAGACCGGCAGTGAAATCGACAGACTCGTGGTTAACACATAAAATGTGGAAGCAGAGCGCTTTGTTCGGGTTCGTGGGACTGGGACTATTTACGTGATAAATGATTTAATAACTCAACTTACAATAAAAAATAATTCCGGCCGGACTCCAAGAGTTCTGTTTTTAAAACCGACGAAAACCAAGGAGGTTATTTATATATATATATTTTTTTTTATTGGTTCTCAATTCCAAGCATATAATTTTAAAAGAATTGCCTGCCCCTTAATCAACAGATAAGCCAAATAAATAACAGTGATGTTCTGCTTAAACCAAAACAATACGAATTATACATAGCTACTTATACTTACCTTATTTAAATATTTACTACTACTTATCTATTTACGTATCTAAGTAGTTGGTAATTATATAAATATCACGCACAAAATTAGTGGGAAAACAGTAAGTTTAATAGGTACATAATATTGTTGCATTGTTAATCTCGGAATAACTTTGTATCATTTGACATCTCATCAACTGCCTGTCCTATTTCCAACTTTATTGGAGTCACTTCCAGTATTACCGGACGCAGCTGAATACTGGTATTTTACATGTTCACAACCCAGTTAGTACTGGGTAATACGGTACCCGTTGGTAGAACTGACAGACAAAGATCTATAAATGACAGCCGGGACCAACAGCTTAACGTGCTTTCCAAGGTACGGAGGAAACTCGGTATGTAATGATGATCACCCATCCACGGACCAACCCTGGCAAGCGGGGCTTAACCTTGAAGATCGATTATTTTTTGACAACTATTCCTAGTAAATTGTAAGAGGACTGGAATGTGTTTAAAAAGACCTAACGTCTGCCAAAATACTGGTTTAATAAAACTAATCTTCAGTCCTACCTACATAATACAGGTTGAAAACACAATAAATAATGTCTTCATCACAAAAAAATCAGCATCGAAAAAAAACAATAATCGCCTGAACAAATAATCGAATAAAATCCAGCGCCAACTCGAATAATTGCTCAATCGATTTAAACTCCATTGCTGACTTTAATCGAGAAAGGATTGGCAACAAATCATGAAGATAAACAGTTAGTGAAGCCGGAACGGCTTAATAAATTGTGTTGAACTTTTGTATTGATGAGAATGAAGTTAAAAGTAAAATGTTGAATTAAAGCTTCGGAGTGGATTGTCTCGCTACTCTTTTGTTTTTTATTCATTAATGAAGTTACAACACTATCAACACGTTACTCTTGGTATGGACTTGTAATGTGGAGGAATGAAAAGTAATTGACTAAAAGAGTGATGGATATGAATGTTGATGGATGAAGAGGAGAAGACGGTCAAAGCAAAGATGAATGGATTGTGTAAGGAATGATAATATGAAAGAAAAAGGAGTAAATGATCCCGTGACGCCTGACAGGGGAGAATGGCAGAAGAAATCGTGTTGCGCCGACCCCAAGTAGAATGGCATAAGGGCAGGAAGATGATGAATGAAGTTTCAACACTCAAAACGGGTTCGTGGCTAAATAATAACAGCCGTACGGTTCGATTTACTGGGTTAAGCAACTCTTGCGTGGGTCGGTCCTCGGATACCACATTAGGCCGTTGGTTCCTTCTGCCATTAGTAGATTTTTGACAATTGCAGGAAGTCTTATAACTAACCTTACCAAGGGGTTTCGTAATATCCAGTAGTAACTGGGTTATGGCGGTCAGATAGGCAGTCGCTCCATGTAAAATACTGGTATTCAGCTTCATCCGATTAGACTGGAAGCCGACATCAATAAAGTTGGGAAAAGACTAGGCAGATGATGAGTGAAGTTAAAACAGTCCCTCGATTGCCTCGTTGGTCAGAAACCTCAAATAGTCTTCGATCTGTAAGTCGCTGTTACGTTACAGTTGCATGGCACAAAATAACATTCAAAAGATTTTAAAAGAGGTAGTAATTCTTTCAGTTATCAGAGGAACTCTACCGTTAAAAGGACTTTTCCAAACGAATGGACTATTAAATCCACTATCACCAACTAAACTCCTAAAAATATTTAAATTCCTTTCCAAAATCCAATCACACAGAAACATTATACAGTCCCTGGATAGACGTCGATTCACTATTCAAATCCTCACACAGGAAAAATAAGGGATTCTGCACATCGAGCTCGTATGATACGCAAAGCCGGACGGCAAAAAATCATTTTCGTTTTCGTTTTGACTGCCTTGGTGGTCTAGTGGTCGCAAGCATGAGGCCCTGGCTTCGGGTCCCAGGTCAGACAAAGTATTTTAGAGCTTTTGCGTTAGGAATTTCTTAGTAGCAGCCACGGAGTCTGGATTTATGCCCGGTTGGTTCGCCTTCTATTACATGAGACTTAAACATAACCGGTGAAATGTACCTAAGTGTATTGTTAGGTACACCTCTGCCTAACCCTTCGAGGATTACAGGCTTGTTGTTATGATGACGTTTGGGAAAAAACCCGCTGGGCTTAGATCAAATTTTGCTGATCAGCTCATCATTCAGCCATCTTCCAAGATGGCAAACGGAATTAGCCAATCGACCGCAAGAATGCCGAATATAAATGTGTTGTAATTGCTTCGAGTCGTCCTTGTTGCTTAACTAATATTCATCATTCTCCCTCTCTCATCCTAATTTATTTGGATGTCACAGCATGTCTTCTTCTTCCATACTTCTGTTACTCGTTATCTCAGCAGTCACCTCCTTTCTAGCCATACCATCCATCGTTTCTTTGGTCTTCCCCATTTGGTCATTTGGTCGTCATAATCAAGCTTGCTTATTTTTCGCGTGGTTATTGCCTAACCTGGTGTCCGACGTTTTATGCTGCCCCCCCTGCTTTTGGGCAGCATAAAACGTCGGCCTCTGAATTGGATTTACATACCGTCTAGAAATATCTCTCTTAAACTTGCTGTTCAACATAAACCGTCGGATCGAACAGGTGGCCTACCATGTCGAGACGTCATAATAATCCCCCTGGTGGCCTACCATGACGTCTTAAAGCAGGAGTAATTTCAGTGTGGGAAAGAGATGGTGCTAGATGACCTGTATAGCTCTGTCTCTTCCCCACATTGAACTTGCTCCTGCTTTAAGACGTCATAATAATCCTCCTGGTGGCCTACCATGACGTGTTAAAGCAGGAGTAATTCCAGTGTGGAAAAGAGATGCCGCTAGATGACCTGTTTAGCTCTGTCTCTTTCCCACACTGGAATTGCTCCTGCTTTAAGACGTCATAATAATCCCCCTGGTGGCCTACCATGACGTCTTAAATCAGGAGTAATTCCAGTGTGGAAAAGAGATGCCGCTAGATGACCTGTATAGCTCTGTCTCTTTCCCACACTGGAATTGCTCCTGCTTTAAGACGTCATAATAATCCCCCTGGTGGCCTACCATGACGTCTTAAAGCAGGAGTAATTCCATTGTGGGAAAGAGATGGCGCTAGACGACCTGTATAGCTCTGTCTCTTTCCCAGACTGGAATTGTTCTTGCTTTAAGACGTCATAGTAACGCCCCTGGTGTGTAGCCTCCTTTAACAAAACTGTCTTTTTTTCCGCTCCAACAAATCTTAAGGGTGTACTGTATTTTGGAAACATTGTTACTTGTAAAGGTGAAACAGCTTCTTTCCTTATATCGGTTATCTTGCTGGATAAAGGGAATTGCGTAAGGCTATCCTTGTAGCCTTTTGGCTCACGTGTAATTTATTAGTTTTTTTTTGGGCTTTAGCTATCTGGTAGACAGTTGGGATGTTGGATGTGTTCTAATAGTTGGTGTGTTCTATGTTTTTTTAAATATATTTTCTGTCAGTTGCTTTAACTTGCAGAAAATATACAAATATATAGAAAATACTAGGTGGAATGGACACCGACCCTAAAACGGTTACCACGTATTCATTACATCATACTGAACCCATAGAAATAAGCAAAGATGGCTGCTACCAACTTAAATTAACTTAGAAATTTTTCATCGGCAATTGAAAAAAGATGGCTTTTTCGTTAATTGGCGAGAAGAGGCGCAACATCGAGAAAAGTGGAAGGAATGGGGGGAGGCCTTTACCCAGAAGTGGGACAGATCAGGCTGACAAAAAAAAAAAAAACAGCTGTTCCATACATTTTGACCGTGTAGGTTTTGTAGGAAATACCTGTTTTTTTTAATAACCTATAAAAAAAATCTATAGCGGGGTTAAGAATCTTGTACTGTACGTGGTAACCGTTTTAGCGTTGGGTGTCCCTTACACCCTGTATATTTGACATCAAGATTTAGTAAATAAGTTAAGTTAATTGAAGTTGGTAGCAGCCATCTTTACTTATCTGTACTTATATCGAGGAATTGGTTTTTAAATTATTTTTATTCTCCGTCGAATAGTTCAATAACACATCATCATCATCATCATCCACAGCCCGAACTCACCCACTGCTGGGTATAGCCTCTCTTTTCCCGTACCAATCCCCACGGTCCTGTGCCAGCCTCATCCAGGTTTTTCCCCCGATGGCAATTATGTCGTCTGTCCATCTCGCCGCCGGACGACCCACGTTTCTTTTGCCAGTTCTTGGACGCCATTTGGTGACAACAACACAAGCCATGGTAGAAATATATGTATTTCGGATATGTCAGGATTTATTCCGTTAGGCTAGTACATCATGTGGGCAGACCATGGGTTTCGTGCTATGAAAACACATTACACTGTTTCTAGCAAAACTAACGAATTACTTGAGATTACAACTTAACACAATAACACGGGGTTCAATGAATCGGGTATAGTTCCAAGATGTTTCAACTCCACCGCAATCAGACATTGACTGTCGTCCTCCCCCGAGTTGCACATCAAGGCTCTGCACAAGCACGCTGTGTTTTGACTGGTAAGGTGGTCGCGTGATGTCACCACTGCACACAGGCGCGCTTTCCAATTCATTTTATGTCCCTACTAATGACCGAATCCGACATGTAAAACCCATTTAGCAAAGTGGCTGGTCCCCAGGATGCGCCAGATGGTCATTTCAATATCGCAATTTTTAGGGAGTATTTGTATGCACTCCAAAAAGGTTTATCAGCATCAGCACCACTACTGCTGGCTGGATATAGGCCTCTTCAAACACACGCTATTCAACTTACTTCTCGGTTACCTACTTTCATACAGCTGCTACCAGTCACCCTGCGAAGACCACATCACCTAACCTGAAGGTGTCCTACGTTACTTTAACCGATGTGTGGCCATCTCTCAAGAATGCGTCTACCCTGATGGTCACCCCAAAACCTTTACTAATGCGTAATCCATATCTATTTAATATATGGTCAGTAAGTACTGATAATACGATTTCCTACTTCTTCGAACGCGTGCCATTCCTTTCTTACAACCAAAACATCCCATCTCCACGTGAGACCACAAATGTCACTGCCTCTCCCCAAAACATGCACGATCATCATTAAAAACATTCGCACATCAGTTCACTAATTGAATGGAGCTCGCCATGAGAGTTTATGAGCTGAAATAATTTACGGCGTGCCACGATCAACAGTTCCGTGACATAATTACTGTTAAAGCGAGCCGTTCGGGAATAGTGATGGGAATCGAACTAATGCGGGGTAATCGACTAAATTAAGGTATCGATTAATCGAAATCGTAGTCTTCTTTCTTTATTGTGTGGTTACTGCCTATCCTGGCGTCAGAGTTTTTATGCCACCCACCGGACTCTGACTTGGCTTTACATACCGTCAAGAAATATCTCTTACAATGCTGGTTTCCTCACAATGTTTTCCTTCACCGAAGTAAGTGATAATTATAAAAATACGCATATGAATCCGAAAAATCAGAGGTGTATGTCCGTTTTAACTTAACGTAACAATGTTTCAACTTAATACTATATTATACAAACATACTCATTGTTGAATTTCTCACGCACAGCTCAGAGCCGATAATATTTTAGGATTCATTCGGATGTCGCTGACTGAAAACGGGCGGTAGTGGAGTATTTAGTCGAGTTAACCGATAGGCAACATATTAGTCGAATAATCAATCAGTTTCGTAGTTTGTGTTAGACTAGCAGCTCGCAATATAGAATTAGTGTCGACCAATGTCAATTGCCTTTGGTGGTGGCGTCAATTGTATTCGGTATTAGTCGAACAGATGGTAACAAATTGTTTAATTACGATTATTGTGTTGTGATTGGCTCAGCTTAAGTGATTTCACGTTTAGCTATAGATGCTTATTGTTATTAGTTAGGTATCTAGTTGTTATCATTGTAATCTGCCTGCCTTTTCCCAACTATGTTAGTGTCGGCTTCCAGTCTAACCGGATGCAGCTGAATACCAGTATTATACATGGAGAGACTGCCTTGCTGACCTCCATAACTCTAACTTAGCTGTGGAGGTCAAATACTATTGTACTGGGTACTACGGTACCCCTTGGTAAGACTGGTTGTCAGACTTTCGGGCCACTGGCTACCTGTAGCGACTGGCAAAGATGTAAAAATGACAGCATGGACCAAGGGCTTAACGTGCTTTCCGAGGCACGGAGGAAACTCGATTTGTAATGGATGGTCACCCATCCACAGACCGACCTTAGCTAGCGCGGTATAACCTTGACGATCGACCCGTGTGGCTGATTTTTTGTAGCTACGAACTATTAGATGGTACTCGTATTAGTAACAGTAAGGTGATTATGTTTTCAATCTAGTAAGAGATTGATGGATTTTGCTTACCTCTGAAAATTACAATATCTGTCTACCCACTGTCCTGTGTTGGTACCTACTGTTGTAATGTCCCTCATCATCATCATGCACCAGGCCTCCTCATAATGGCATCATCTCATATCGATCAAATCGGACATTCTGCAGATCGGGCATTTATCAACATACCGTTTTGTGTTCTGCTGCGTCAACATAGAAAAGGTTTTCATTTATTTTGAACATCGCGTTTGATCTCACTGACCATAAAGTCTAAATTTTTTAATGTTGCTTTCTTTAATTTTAAGTCAGTGTTGTAAAAGCTTGTTCAGGTGAACTACCATGACGTCTTAAAGCAGGAGTAATTGCAGTGTGGGAAAGAGATGGCGCTAGACGACCTGTATAGTTACTCAGTCTCTTTCTCACACTGGGATTACCTGCTTTAAGACGTCAAAAGAGAAACCGACAACTAAAAAGTCGATGGCAAAAAAGTCAAAAAAAGGTAACAAAAGTCACCGAATTCCGGAAGTAAAGTTATTTTCCACTTTTTTGTGTTTTTGTAGAAGTTTAAAAAGTTTTTTATTTCGGCCTTTTTTAGTTATGTATCTCACACAAATTCTTGTCGAGTATTAATTTTCTATTGTTACTAGAAGTTATTAGCAGATCATCCACAGATATAGAAGAAAAAATAGTATTAAATAAGAAAAAAATAGAAGATAACTCATAAACTACCCAAGAATGTGAATACAATTTATATGGGTCTACCTCGCGGTGGACCCATATAAATTTTCTGCTAAATCAAAAATCGGGCCTTCTTTAGAGCCGGTTAATAATTACGATAAAGAAATTGAACTTCATCATCTGACTAGCGTTTTCCCAACTTCGTTGGGGTCGGCTTCCAGTCTAACCGGATGCAACTGAATACCAGTATTTTACATAGAGCGACTGTCAATCTGACCCCCACAACCCAGTTAGTACTACGTAAGACGACGTGGTAAAGAAAGAAAGAAAGAAAATACATTTATTTGGCACATGCCACAAGTGCACACAGTATTAAAAAATAACATATAAATTAGAAAACTTAAATCAAAAACAAAAATGTATATAGACTAATGTGACACTGCGTGCCTCACGGCTGCGCCAAATAGGCCCAGTTCAGCAAAATGCCGGACAACTAGTGCCCGACGCTGGTTTTCAACTGGACCTGAATTAGTGAGGTAGGTAGGTGGTAAGACTGGTTGTCAGACTTTTTGGGCCACTGACTACCTAACGACTGTCAAAGGTCTACAAATGACAGCCGGGACCAACGGCTTAACGTGCTTTCCGAGGCACGAAGCAAACTTGGTAAGTAACTGGTCGTCCCCATCCAAGGGCTTAACCTAAAGATCGACCCGAGCGGTTGTTATTATTGAGCCACGAGCTCCTCAAAAACATTGAACTTGTTAACTGAAAAAGGCTCTAAATTAACCATTTTTCGACTTTTATTTCTGACTTAGGTTCTAAGTTTACTATTTTACAAAAGATGTCTAAAAGATATTCTGGACCCTAAAAAACGACGCAAAGAAATTTCTCCAGGCCACCAAGTTATGTTCCTCACTTAAATCAAAATCCTAATCAAACCTACTTTGTAAGCACAAAGGCCTCGTCAAATCGGAACAAAATGATGTAATCCATCTATAATCTTGGTACAGTCCTGCCACAGTTATTTTACCTTTGGAAGATACAACCTAATAACAACCTCGATATATCCAACATCGATAAAAATCACTGTTTTCTCAATCTTGACAGACTTGTCAGCGGGTGCAATATAATAACCTTAAGGGGGAAACGCCAGGCTACCCCGCGAAATTCAAATTTACTTACGTTTTTTTTTAATTTGCCGGCCAGTGTCAGGCTGTATGTTGAACAAAAATGATTCGCGACCGTAGATATAGGATTATAATAATTAAAGTCACCAATACAAGCATCTAAATTCATTCAATCTCATTTAACCTTTTGAAGGCCATTGTCACACATAAGTGACAAGCAAGCGCGTGCCCCGTACGCCAAACGACACAAATATGTGACAAAATGATAGGTGAAATTGTGACTTGGCGTGGAGGGCACGCGCGTGCGTTTATGCTCTGCCGTTCAAAAAGTATGGTACTGACTATTTCATGAAAAAGTCATACAATGGGATTCAATGATATTCTAACTTCTAACTTCCCGCCGTTCGTGGTGACTGACAGTTGACATTAGTGACAGCTACCTCACTACTTGTGTGTGGGACAGTGTTTACATATGTATTAAATAGATACACTATATCAATGATCTTTATTCATGTTGCAATAAGGTTGCTTTTAGATTACAGCTGTCAGAGTTAAAATATCTGAAAAGTACTGTAGTTTGTAACAAATTACTGCTGATCAACGCCAAGTGCTTGGCTAGATTGGGAGTGTTTGGCACGACTTGATTTGAATTCCAATCTCAGTCCAGACTGGAGACTTTAGATTTAGCTAAAGTTTAATATGATCGAGATTCTTGGAAGTGTGTTCCGTTGTGTTTTGTAAATTTGATGTGTAAAGACGGGTTAATACGTATGTATGTCACTTCCCAGAATTTGATCCTTGTTAGCGACACTATCGAATGGTGTATACATGTAGTACAGTGTGTTTTTTTTTTGTAAAATCGTTTCCTGGCTAGGAATATTGATTTTTGTGAAATCCAATGGTGCAGTTTTAGTTTTAATTGAAATCGGGCCCGAGACTCCTTTGAGTATTTTTCGCTATTCCTCATAGTTTCAGATATGGCAATCCACACCCACTTGAAAAATTCAGCCTGTATATGAAGCATGAATTTATTTTATTTATTACGACCCGCGCCGGCTTCGCACGGTTGCAATATATACATATGAAACTTCCTCTCGAATCACTCTATCTACTAAAAAACCACATCTAAATCCGTTGCGTAGTTTTAAAGATCTAAGCGTACATAGGAACAGACAGACAGCGGGAAGCGACTTTGTTTTATACTATGTAGTGATGGACATAAAACGTTTACATTCATAAAGTAATGCATTTTCCCCATCGCTATGTTGGGTTCGGTGGTTGTTGTTGTTGTCCATATAACACGCAGCGTGTTGTCAGCGATGTTGTTACCGGCTAAATTTTGCATGCGGCGTAGT
Source organism: Noctua fimbriata (assembly GCA_905163415.1). Lineage (NCBI taxonomy): Eukaryota > Metazoa > Arthropoda > Insecta > Lepidoptera > Noctuidae > Noctua > Noctua fimbriata. The sequence goes on along the minus strand of LR990945.1, from coordinate 10,971,154 downwards.
AGTTGCGACGGCTTCAAATCTCCTAGTTCCACGTTGGACAGTAACCTCTCGAGTTTAGTGTGGTCGCTCTCGTCGTAGGTTTGGATGAGCCTCATCTTCATGGTGGCGTATCTGTTATTTTCTGTGGCATTTCTGGTATCGAACATGATGTCTTGAATTTCGTCTAGATCTTGTAGGTCGAGTTGGCGGATGAGCAACTCTGATAGTTCCTTGTCGCTTAGTTTTCCTGCAGACACGATCGCTTCAAATTGCAGGAACCAGAGCTTGATTCTATTTCTCCATAGAGGCGGTATCCGTTGGTTGTACGAGACGGCTGACAGTTCGTGCGAATCTTTTTGCGGCGATGTTGTGTCGCTTCCATCGTTCTGCTTCGAAGTAATCGGGTTCATGTTTGTTTCTAGGTGTTTCTTCAGTCGGGGTCACCACTGTTGGGTACGCAAGGTATGAAAATGAGACTCGTGGTGATGGCTGAATATGGAATGAATGTATTTAGAAAAGACGGTCCCTTTTATACAAAATTTGTAACAAAAAATCAATGCATAGTAGGTACATATAAAAACTTAGTTTGGGCACAATATTGTCGATGTACCCTACGTACTATATTGTTACTGTGAGGATGATATTCCGCTACAGGTAGACAGAAAAGCAGAAACGGTATGATTTCAACTTCACCACAAACAACACAAGTTTTTTACCCGACTACGTCGAAACCAAAAGGAAGGGAGATTTTAACAGTCTGTCTATGTATGTATGTTTGTATTTACGTATGTTCCTCCGTAGCGCCTAAATTATTCATCAGATTATGATGAATAAGGTGTCAATCGATTCATTATAATGGCACGGGTAACAGAGGCTACATTTTAACCGACTTCAACAATAGGAGGAGTCGATTTAACTTGTAAACCCCGATTTCTTTCCGTAGTCGGGTTTGAGTTTTAGTACTTATTTTGTCCTTAGATTCTGTCTGTCACGTCATCTACCTTTATTCACACCTTCAGCAGAGAATATTCAATTAATCCGATCTTTTGTTGACGAGCTCGTGGCTTCTGGCTCATTGTTATCGGTAATTTACTATTTACCATGCAGACGGTTCTAAACAAACTACAATCAACGGTGAAATCTGCCTGTGAGAGCCAACTGCTTAATAATTATGAGATCCTTCGTAGATTGCTTTTTTTATTACCGCGACTGCTGAGCAGGAGATCCTGGGCTCGATTCCTGGGTCGGGGAAACACACAGCACACACACACAACACACAACACACACACACACACACAACACACACACAACACACACACAACACACACACGCACACAACATCTATTAATTCAATACCTTGCATGTCTGATTAGTCAGTTTATGTAAACGCATGTTTGACAAATAAAGTATCTTTTTTTTTACCACATTAATGCCCATTGACTAAGACTACGCGACATGGCCACACATTAAGCTACATAGTGTAAAACACATAACTTTATTCTTGGGCTTCGCCGCTATCAAGTACAAATTAATAACATATCAGCAAACATTGCACGCTACGGATTATACTTACAACACATATTCATCAATGCGCAGTGCTATGGATTGCTTAGAAACAGATTTCTAACGACAAATTTGCTAAAAAAACAGAATAGTCACAAAAATGTACCTATATTATTTCAAAGACTTGCCTTGCAATGAATGGTGGAAAGGAAGTTGTTACACGTTTGTTTTTAGCCATAAACCTTACTCATCTTTTGTGTAGTTGTGTAGGTAGCCAGCGCAAACAGGAATTAAACAACACTGCAGTTATTTATGTACGAAATTCACCATAAATAAAAAAAAATGAGATGCGATGCCGCGCCAAAAATGTTCACTATATTTCGTTGATAATGAAATTTGAATGGTATTGTCTCGCTCACAATATGATTCTCTATACTATGATTTAAATCTATAAAACTAAATCTATGGATAGAGTTAAAAAAAAAAAAATCTGCGAAAAAAAACCGACCGTGGACTTTGTTGGTTTCATTGACTTTTTTGTCACTGACTTCCGTAAGTCAGTAAAGATATTTTATACTTTTTTTTTGTTTTTTTTAAGTCGGCAAATTCTTGTCATGAATTATTTTTTACATCGTAACTAGAAGTTATTAAGAGATCATCATGTCATCAACATAGCCCAAGAAGAAAAAATACGTTTTTAACTCATTCATTGCCAAGGCAAAACGCTGAACTTACCTAGATGGCCAAAATAAAAAAAAATCGTTGAATGAGGGAGTAAACAAATCCCAGAACCCTCTACCACAGATAATCCTTCCTATACACTGCTGCCGCTATTTTATGGCTCGTACATAATTATAAGTCACCATCACGAGACGTCGCGTGATGTGGCAATTAACGTGACGAAAACAACGAAATTACTGAACCGATTTTGACGAAATTTCTATGGGACCAAATGGGAAGTATATCCTTTTACATAAATAAAGAATTTTTCAAATCGGTTTAGAAATGACGGAGTTATGTGGTAACAAAAAAAAAATATACAACCGAATTGAGGATCTCTTTCTTTTAAAAAAAAAACGGTTAAAAACAAACACTACAAGCCAAATCGTCGTTTGAAAAAAGAAACAGTTAAAAAAAAAATAGAAACCAGCACGAATATCGGAACACAAAAGATTTGGAACATTCTCCCGAGATTTTCTCTCGAAAATCGCGTACGATTCTCGATTTTAAATCGAGAAAGCTCAATCATAATCATGCAGCGATGACGTGGCAGCAATCGTTTAAATTGAAAAAGCGATGTAGCGCTGTATGTTCACGAATATACGAATATACCTTTGAGTTTGACGTGATTCGTGAACAGTTTTTCAAACAACTTCGCATGGAAATAATGATGTTGTTAAATCTGATATTATGGTTTTGAATTTTTGATCTGGGAATTTGTGTTTAACTTTAGGCCCGCACGGTGGATACGGCCCACTTCTTTTCATAGAGAGGAGGCCTGTGTCCCAGTAGTGGGAACATTATAGGCTGAATGTGATACCACTGGACACAGACACTTCATGAAAGCAGGTTTGCCGCGTTGAAGAAAGAAAACATTTATTTTATTTTTATTTTGCTCAAGTTCAACTGAGCGTAAGATAGGCAGCCCCCAATCTAAATGGACTGACGATGTTAACGGTGGATGGACAGACTTTAAGTGGAAGGCAAAGAACAAGTATTGTTTGGGAGAGACTTACGTCGAGCCCCCGTAGCACCACGGTCTACGGTGGTCATGCTATGGGGGCAGCAGTGTACGGCAATAGGCTGAGCTTCTTTCTTTATCGTGTGGTTAGTGCCTAACCTGGTGTCAGCGTTTGTATGCCGCGCATGGGCCTCTGACTTGACTTTACATGCCGTCGAGAAATATCTCTCAGGCATGCTGGTTCGGTTTCCTCACGATGTTTTCCTTCACTGAAGCAAGTGATTTTTATTTATTTTATTTATTTATTTAGGTTAACCTCAAATGCTTACACTATATACATTTCTGATTTAATGACTAGAGTAACATTTACAAGTGCAACAATTAATTACAGGTTAACACCACATGCACAGAGAACGGCTTTACATAAAATACTTATAAAATATTGAAATTAGAGCTTTAAAATGCAATGAATATTGTGTGATAATTATATAATACGCACATGAAACTGAAAAATCAGAGGTGCGTGTCTTGGGTTCGAACTTGAGAGCTATGACCTAGAAACCCGACGGTCATACTACTAGGCTATCACTGCTTGCCAGATACGCTGAGCTGATTGCAGTTAACGTAACCTAACGTTAGCTATTGATTTTTCGACAGCTATAACAGCAACCAATCCTGGATGAAGTTCAGATACTAGGAAGAATTATGCATCACGATCTAAGATTCTCAGCCGGAGGCGTCTTGTGGCAAAGATAAGCATAGTGGTAAAACTCTTATCGAAGTTAGTTCTATTCTATACTAAATAATGAATGCGAAAGTAACATAAAGGATAGATATATATGACTTGAACAATGTCTGGACTTTAAAAGAGACTGTGACCTCTGAGTTTGTTTGGGATGTTTCTTCTCAGAGTAGTCAGGTACGAAACACCGGCCCCATATAGTTTTAAAACAACATATCGTGACATGTAAAAGAGTTTTGTAAACCAATTTAAAGAAATAAATATGATTTATGATTTAACTCTGTATATTTGCATTTTCACAAATTTACGATTAATCAATTTAATTAATAACTTAATTAAATTAAAAATCAATTAATTATTCAATGAATCAATCAATGAAAATAACCGCGGAACGGACTTCGATGAAAGACACACAGGTTGACAGTTTGAAAAGGTAGAAGTGGATAGGCCATTAATGCAGTAAACTGGATGAAAGATGGGGGAGAAAAGTGCTGGAGTACCATGGGCAGGATGGAGGAATGTGGGAAGGCAACTGACAATAGGTGGACAAAAGAGGATAGAGGATAGGTGGATATAAGTTACCGGTAGAAACTGGATTGTCATGGCACAAAACTAACAAAACCGCCAAAATGGAAAGATTTGGAAGAGACCTACACTTAGCATTGGGTGGCTAAAGAAAGAAAGAAAGAAAGAAAGAAAGAAAGAAAGAAAGAAAGAAAGAAAGAAAGAAAGAAAGAAAGAAAGAAAGAAAGAAAGATAGAAAGAAAGAAAGAAAGAAAGAAAGAAAGAAAGAAAGAATAAAGTTTATTTGACGTCAGTTCATCAAACACACAGAATAAAGAAAAAAAAAAAGAAACAAAATTAAAAAAAAAAAAAAATAAAATAAAAAAAAATAAAAAGAGGTAAAGGTTCAAGAAGAAGAAGAAAACATGACTTAAGTTAGAACATAATATCACATGGCTATTCCCAAAAGGTTAGGCAGAGGTGTACCTAATATGTAGTACACCCAGATTTCACCAGTTATGTTTAAGTCCCATGTAATAGGGGGCGAGCCTATTGCCATCAACCGGGCACAAATCCAGATTCCGTGGCTGCTACTGAGAAATTCCTGATGGAAAAACACAATAAGACTTTGCCCGACCAGGGAATCGAACCCAAGATCTCATGCTCAGCAGATGCGCTTGCGACCACTAGACCAACGAGGTTATTTAGTAGGAGCTTCCCTTGAAATAATTCTGGCCTTCCACACAGCCGAAACCGCGGGCAAACGCTAGTAAGTATACCATAAAAACTACTCAAACATATTTGACAGATGTTACCATAATGCAAACACATACATAGACAAAGACAAACAAAAAAGTTTGTATGTGGTAGTGCAAATGATTGCCAACAAACTCGGTTCATATATGTTGAGCGGGGCTAGTTTGCTCCGTTTATTATTTGATAAGGAAACATGGGTAACAGCTTGCAGACATTTTGGATGAAAAATGGTGTTTTAAGCAGTTTGTCACTTTGTCATTTTTGTTCTTCTTCTTCTTTCAATATGTGTTTACAAGGAGCTGAAGGAGCTTATGGCAAAGTGAAAAATATGTATTTAATAATAGCCGCACGGCTTTCTCGAAGGTTAAGCTGCAGCTTACCGAGGTCATTCTGGGGATGCGGACGGTTGGATGGACCATTCATCACGTATCAAGCTCCTCCGTGACTCAAAAAGCACGCTAAGCCGTTAGTCCCGACTGTCATTTGTGAACTTTGACAGTCGTTACGTGTAGTTAGAAACCGAAAGACTGGCAGTGGCAAACAGTCTTACCAAGTAGTATCGTATTACCCAGTAGCTGGGTTGTGGAGTTCAGATAGGCAGTCGCTCCATGTAAAATACTGGTATTCAGCTGCGTCCGATTAGACTCGAAGCCGACCTCAACATAGTTGCGTAAAGGCTAGCTAGGTAGATGATAAAGAAAGAGAGACATACCATGGTGCTCTACTAGCACTACTGCTGATCATGAGGTCTGGGGTTCAATGTACAGGTCGGGAATAGTACATTTTCACGCCCCAGGCGCCAGGCGAAGGTGTTATGGAGCCGAGAATTGCAGTAACAAATCCCCACACATATCAAACGACGTTTTTCAAAGAAACACCACACACTTTCGAAGAAATTAAATATTAGAACGAAAAGTATTTTTGTCAAGAATTATTATGAGGCTATATTTAATTTGATTTTTTCCGCGCTTTGGTTTCGCCAGGTTGAAGAAGAAGCAAAGGTATGACAGCGCTAAACAGCCTGATATAAAAAATAAAAAAATCGAATATTTTTGAATTTAGAACACAGATAAATGTTAATTTGTTCATAAAAGTTTTCGAGAAAGTGTATTCAATTCAATTCAATTCAATTCATTTATTCAATAACAATTTTCACATTGTGTCTGAATTTCTACAGCTAAATATATCCTAAAAGTATACATGCAATCTGTATTTAAATCATCACTATTATCCAAATTAAATGTCAATCCATATTTAAAAAAAAATCTAAATTATCCAAATTAAATGTCCATCCATATTTAAAAAATCTAAATTATCCAAATTAAATGTCAATCTATATTTAAAAAATCTAAATTATCCATATTAAATTACAATCAGAATATCAATAATAATAAGAATGATATATAAAACAACAACCAAAACAAAAACCATTTCTATTAAATTATAATTCATCAATAGAATATAGACCTTTATTCAACAAGAACCGCTTAAGCTTACTCTGAAACTCACTTTTATACACAAGACCTTTTATTTCTGTCGGCAGTTTATTAAACAGTTTTAATGACTTGTGGTAGGGACTATGTTTTGCAACGTTCAGGTGAGTCATTTGCTTCAACTGGAGATCTTTCCTTCTTGTACTCTCCCTTGTTTGTCTTTCATCCTCAGTCTCATATTCAAATATGTACTTGGATAAATGAGTAAGTAGGACCAAAATGTACAAGCTTGGGACTGTCAATATATTTAAGTCAGTGAAATGAGGCTTACATGATTCTTGCTGTTGTATTCTAACTATGGTCCTGACTGCTCTTTTCTGAATCACAAAAGCTTTCTGAGTATTGTAGCCATAACTTCCTCCCCAGAAAAGTATGCTGTACCTCAGTCTTGACTCAACTAATGCGTAATAGACCATTTTCAAATGTTTTAAGGTTACGTCGTTTCTGAGACTTCTAAGTACGTAACAGGCAGAGCTAATCGCTTTCTCCAGGTATGCTAGCTCTTCTTTCCACTTTAACTGGCTATCGATATAAACTCCCAGAAACTTAACCACCTGGACAACGTTTACTTTTTCTCCATTTATGGCACAGTTAATGTTATCTTTATTTTTGGAAGTGGATCGAAAAAGCATTACGTTAGTTTTACTGGCATTAACTTTAAGACCGTTGACGGTAAACCAACTGTGGAAGATATCTAAGGCTTGATTAACAATGTAATTAAGAGCGTGTATATTTCCAGCTGAAACAACGGCGTTGGTATCATCAGCAAACACTACAAGCTGGATAGATCCCGCAGCTTTTTCCACCATATGTTGTAAAAGGTCATTTACAAACACGATAAAGAATATCGGACCCAGTATGGAGCCTTGTGGCACGCCAGTGTGAACAGGAGACAATTGGGACTTGTATGTTTCTTCAGTTGGACAGTTTTTACCTGAGTAATATGTCCGTGACATTACTGCGTTAATCTCCACGAACATCTTCCTGTTCTTTAAATATGATGAGAGAAGTGCCAATACTTTACCCCTGACACCGTAGTGCTCAAGTTTTTCCAGCAGTAGTTTATGATCCACCGTATCAAACGCTGAACTCAAATCTAAGAAAAGCCCAGCTACTTTCTGTTTGTCATCCAATCTGCTCACTACGTCTTTGATCAAAGTCGATATTGCGTCTTGTGTTCCAACGTTTTTTTGATAACCAAATTGTTTTCTACATAACACCCCATTTCGGTTGAAATGTCTGAGTAATCTAGTTTTAATTAGCTTTTCGAGAATTTTGGAATGAGTAGGTAGTAATGAGATTGGTCTGTACATCTTTGGGTCTGTTTTAGAGCCTTTTTTGTGTACAGGTATTATTTTAGCTATCTTCAGTTGATCTGGAAAAATTCCTTCATCAAAACACTTGTTATAAAAGATGCTTAAAGGTTCCGCTAGAATATCTATGTTGTCCTTTATCACTGATATATTTATTTCGTCATAGCCACAAGATTTTTTATCAACCATATTTTTCACTATTTTGAATATTTCAAGGGGAGTGACAGGGTCTAAGACCAGGTCATCAGTTACTCTTATTGCACTTTTACGTAGGATATCCATGGCAGCTCCTGTGCTTGCGGTTGTTGATGAATTAAGTTGGAACTGCCGGGACAAGATATTTACAATGTGTGACGGTTCTGATACAATTATATTGTTTGATTTTAAAATTAGTTTTTTATTGTTCTCTACGCTCTTATTCCTATGTTTGCTTATAACTTTCCAAACATCTTTTGAAATGTTCGTTGAATTTGCTAATTCAGATTGTACTGATAACTTTTTCGCCATATTTATTACTTTCCTGTACAGAGCTATGTATTTTTGGCTATATTCCATCATAGTATCATTTTGTCTATTCCCTTTGCCAGCATGTAGGAATCGTTTCATTTTGCTAGAAACCCTTACACCCTTAGTGACCCAGCGCAGCTGCGCGTTACACTTTAAGTGCACCTGCAGTTTTCTCTTTCTAAAACAGCTAGTGAACATTTCTTCGAATTGTTTTAAGAATGAGTTAATTCCAAAATCACTCCAGTCGTGATTTAATAGCACATTTCTAAAGTTCCTTCTCGTATTTGCATTGAAAATCCGTTTGGTAATTTGAACACTACTGGTTTTTTTATTCCTACATAGTTCCTTACTTCTGAAAGCTGTATTGCAAAACAGTCCTGCATGTCCATCTGCTAAGCCATTATGGTTGACATCACAACTTATCACGCATTCGTCAGACAAATTAGTAAAGACATTGTCAATACAAGATCGTGAGTCATTTCGAATGAACGTAGTCGAACTAATTAGAGGTCTAAAGTTGTAACATGTCAATAGATTTAACAAGTCATTTCTTTTTTTATTTTCAGTAGATAGGTCAATATTAAAATCACCGCAGATTACACAGTTCTTGTTAAAGAAATGTTCTAATAGGTTTTCGAGCCTGACCATAAAATTGTCTAAGTTTTTATCATAAGGCGTACGATAACAGCAACACACGGACAAGCCAGTTAAAATATCTTTGACACAGCATATTTCAAAACTATCCATTTTATATAATTTTTTGCCTATTGGTAGTTCCACGTATTCCCTATCTGATTCTGCTAAAATTATAGTACCACCTCTCCGCTTATTTACTCTGGTATTATATGATGCAACATTGTACTTTGAAAGATTAAGCAACTGAACTAGTTCTTCGTTAAGAAAATGCTCGCTAATGCACAAGTAATTTGTAGGGTTACTCAAACTATCTAAGTATATTTCTAACTCATCTTTCTTATTATTTAGGCCACACATATTTTGATGAAAGATGTTTAAACAATTACTCAGTGAACTATCTGCCAAAATTAATTTTGCTATTTAAAAAGTAATATTGAGTTTTTCTATCAGGTAATCCCGGAGTTTGATTCTTTGGCCGGTTGATAGCAACAGTCTCGCCCTCTATTACATGAGACTTAAACATAACTGGCGAAATGTGGGTGTACTATTAGGTACACCTCTGCCTTACCCTTTAGGGATTATAGTCGTGTAGTTATGTTCGTATGTATCCTACTGTGGCAATTAATTTGAATCATACATATTTATGCTGCCAAGCGCAATTACCTAGTTACGTTTTGAAGGATAGCTTTGTCTTTGATCTAGAATACCCCGAGGGCATAGGCCAAATTAATATTCTATTCGACAAAGGCCTAGACAAAGTGAATTTCTATTATTATTAACACTAGAAACAGGATATTTACAATGTGTAAATTTCCCGTTTATAGTGTTAATCAATTTCTATTCTTAGTGATCACTTTCTATCAGGATGAAGGAAGGATTATTTTGTTTGTCGAAATGGTTTCCCAGAAAACGATTGAAACTGACAAAGTGTGAATCTATATATATACCAGTATATATACCAGTGGCGAAGGGTCAATTTTTGTAAGCGGTAAGCCGGCAGTAGCGAAGGGTCAATTTTTGTTAGATGTAAGTCGGAGTAGATATCTTTATTGTGATTATATTATTTGTCTATAGAATACTGAACGTCATTTTTCAAAGGGAAGCCAATTGGAATCGAGTTGTATGGAATCTTCGCCACTGACACACTTTATAGTACTTAATTGATGAAATTCGTCATCATCTAACTGTTGGCGTCGGCTTGCAGTCTAACCAGATGGTGCTGAATACCAGTATTTTACATGGAACGACTGCCTATCTGACCTCCACAGCCCAGTCAGTACTGGGTAATACGATACCTCTTGGTGATAATGGTTGTCAGACTGTCTGTCTGTTTGTTCCGGCTAATCTGCGGAACGACTGGGCCGATTTTGATGGGACTTTTACTGGCAGATAGCTAATGTTAAAAGCAGTAACATAGGCTACTTTTATTTTAGAAAACGGATTAGGGTCCCGTGCAAAAATATTAAAACTAAATCTGATCCAAATAGGGAAGTAATATTTTTATAATAATACTAGCGACCCGCCCCGGCTTCGCACGGGTGCAATATATACATATAAACCTTCCTCTTGAATCACTCTATCTATTAAAAAAAACCGCATCAAAATCCGTTGCGTAGTTTTAAAGATTTAAGCATACAAAGGGACATAGGGACAGAGAAAGCGACTTTGTTTTATACTATGTAGTGAAATTCACGCGGACGAAAGTCACGGGGCATAGCTAGTATAGTTACTTTGAACATACTTCACAGTAATTAACCAAAATATTTATAGAAAACATAATTATTCCCGTATCTATAATTAACTTTATTCATTAATTTAAAACGAGCTAATTTTCTATTTAAATTGTAAATAAGTGTAAACATTGAGGCATATAATTATGCGCATAATTAAATCCTTTGATGTTCAATATTATTTTGATAGGAAACTCGTCAAAGTTTATCCTGCTTGTAAATAAATAAATAAAGGGTTTATAAATATTGAAAGGTTTACGTTACGATTTTGACCCGGGGCTGGTTCAGCTAGCTTTGATACGCATATTAAATAATACCAGCCAGGGCCGTCTTTAACCAATTGGAGGTAATTGGCTCTAATTGAGAATAATAGGGCCCTTGTGGGATGTAAGAGCGAGCGAAGCGAGCTCGAATTATTTTGCACCCGCCTCGGATTGGTTGGATTTTCTTGTGACAGTTCATGCAGATTTTTTTTTTAAAGGCGCAGAACTTTAAATTGAAATAAAACACAGATAAATGTTTATAATTTTATGCCATTGATGTTTGAATATGATTTCAAGCATGTTGTCACCGCGGCTGGCACATACAAACCGAAATCTGGAAGTCCAATTTTTACACTCTTTGCAGTAAATTAGGATTATAAGTGACTTGGTTGTCTTTTACTTAAAAGCTAGAGAATTCTAAGAATGTAATTAGGATGCAAAAGCGAGCGAAGCGAGCTCAAAATTTTTTGTATCCCGCCTGGGATAAGTTAAGTTTCTGTTGACAGCCAGTAGCTACGACACATTAACCTAACTCCATCCAAAAAACGGTGGGATATTGAAAAATTATCATCATCTGCCTAGCCTTTTCCCAATTATGTTGGGTTAACCGAATGCAGCTGAATACCAGTATTTTACATGGATCGACAGCCTAGCTGACCTCCACAAATCAGTACTGGCTAATACGATATCCCCTAGTAAGACTGGTTGTCAGACTTTCGGACCACTGACTACCTGTAACGACTGTCAAAGATCTACAAATGAAAGCTAGGACCAACGGCTTAACAAGCTTTCCGAGGTACGGAGGAAACTCAGTATGTAATGGATTGACATTGAAAAATATACCCTATAATAATACGAATAGAAATATACGACACATTTCGGCATATTCTAACCCAATATATGACGACATCGAAGCCATTTGACCGCTACAACATTTCTCACAGTTATGGCACACATTTGTCTTTTGATACTGTTAAGGAAAACATAGTGGACCTTGTGAGTTGTTCGAAATGTGTGTGTTCGATGTGTGTGTGTGTGTGTGTGTGTGTGAAGTTTGATTTTGAATGTGTATAGTTTGAATAAAAGATAATTTGGTCGTTATGGGCACTATTTGAATTTCTTAGATGCTTTTTTAAGAGTACGGGTTCTCTGCAATATTTTTGTTTTTTCTTTCAGTTAGCATAACATAACATCACACCTGTAATCCCCGAAAGGTTGGGCAGAGGTGTACCTAATAGTATGCCCACAGTTCACCAGTTAAGGTTTAGTTCCATATAAAAGGGGGCGAGCCTATTGCCATCAATTCCAAACTCCGTGGCTGTGACTGGCAAATTCCTGATGGAAAACCCCAATAACACTTTGCCCGATCCGGGAATCGAACCCTGGACCTCATGTTCAGCAGTCGCGCTTGCGACCACTTGACCAACGAGGCAGTAGGCCAAAAGAAAGAAAAATAGCCTTAGAAATACCCGATATTTTAATGTTGATTTTACCTAAAATATGCATTATCTTCAAAAAACAGCTATAACAGCCGGTCTCTACTTATAACAAAAGACTGAACAAAGTCTTCATCAATTTGTGTTCAGCAGTACACCTCTAATCCTTCAGGGATACATCTTGATACAATTCGATTACATCCACAATAGCGCATAATAAATGATGTTCTTTTACCAATACCCCTTTTAGAAAGCATTGAATTCGACAAGGATAGTCATGGACAAAAATATGTATAGGTTACAGTTAGAACTGTAAATCGGTCTAAAGCGGTTTTGACTGAAACCAGGAAGAAGTTTTCTCTATTAAAACATGTTTTACGGGACGCCTTAATAGTAATTATTTGGAATCCTTAGCAAAACATATTTTTAAAAGAGTCACAAAAAATCTACTAACTAAAAAGTCTCTATAAGTATCACCAGCTTCAGTAAAGGAAAAACATCGTGAGGAAACCAAACATGCCTGAGTGACATTTATCGACGTCATCCAAAGCCAAGTCAGAGGCCTATGGGCGGCATAAAAACTCTGATACCAGGTTAGGGTAAGTACCTACCACACGATAAAGAAAAAAAAAACATAACTTTAACCGTCCAAAAGTAATTTTGACTGATTTTCATTTTCAAGTGTAACATGCACACTTGGCAGCTTTTAAATATGATTTTCTCCTACTGTTCTGATTGTTATTCTAAATTGTTACGAACATAACATTTTGGAATCCATACTATATTTGAAATAGGTCTTATTTCAATTGCAATTGTTATTTCACAAAGTTGTTAAGTGTTAAGTGCACAAATCATTTACAACTTTTGACTGGTTAATTCACAATGACCTACATTTACTTAGAAAACTAGGTGCCCCGAAATACCTATTTTTTTTTTAAAAGGAAGCCTATTTTAACTCAAAATCTGTTTTAACAAAAAAAAACAGTCAATAGTATTTTTGCCCGATTAACGGGTTTGACTGTTACACGCACATATTGTTGCTCGTGACTGTACACAAGATTATTCAATTATGTCGTATCGGAACAGAAATCGATTAAAATCTAATCGAATCGACGCGTGTGTTGTTTACTCAGAATAAGTTGTGAAAGTAGGTTGCCGGAGCTTATCGATTGAACTTTTAGTACTAAGTTGAGTTCGCTGAAGCCCTAAGCTGGATTCTCGGGATATGTATGCAACGGAAATCTGTTCAAGTGGAAAATTATTCCCAGTAGCTAACATGATGAACTAGTAAACACATATTCATCCTCTATTAAACTCCTTTGGGGGAGGAGCTCGTGGCTATATAATAAAAGCCGCTCGGGTCGATCTTCAGGTTAAGCCGTGCTTGCCTAGGTTGGTCTGTGGATGGGTGACCACCCATTACATACCGAGTTTTCTCCGTGCCTCAGAAAGTACGTTAAACCATTGGTCCCGGCTTTCAATTTGTAGATCTTTGACAGTCGTCATTGACTACCGTCAATGGCCCGAAAGTCTGACAACTAGATCTTACCCAGGGGCATTACCTAGTACTATCTGGGTTGTGGAGGTCAGATAGGCAGTCGCTCCATGTAAAATACTGGTATTAAGCTGAATCCGGTTGGACTGGAAGCTGACCCCAACATAGTTGGGAAAAGACTAGGCAAATGATGAGTTTTTCGCATTTGAGTATATTTGATTTCGGTTCACGAAACGGCAACTTTTCAAAAATGTTTGAATGCAGTTTTACATATGTCGGGTATGTCAGGATCTATTCCATTAGGGTCGTACATCATGTGGGCAGACCATGGATTTCGTGCTAATACACTGATGATACACTGTTTCTAGAAACGAATCGAAACTAACGAATTACTTAAGAATAGAGATTACAACTTAACACAGTAACACAATGCACAATGAATCGGGTACAGTTCCAAGACGTGTCAACTCCTCCGCGATCAGACATTGACTGTCGCCCTCGCTTCGAGTTGGACATCAGGGCTCTGTACAAGGACGCTCTGTTGTCACCACTGCATACTGGCGCGCTTTCCAATTCATTTTATATCCTTACTAATGACCGTTTCTGACACATAAGTAATTCTCAAAAAATAATATCCATTGATTAAAATTTGTCCTAAATACCATATACCTAACGACTCTTTTGCCTTACATAGAAACTCAACTCTTAGGTACCAAAATTTTCCTTATTTACCAAAACACTTGACCTTTAAGGAAACTATTTTTAACCGTTTGATTATACTGAGTTATGCCGAAGTTATTACTGTATCCGTTCTAGCGTAAATAATCCCTACGGAACCCTGTCCTGTGGAGTGTAAGTCCGTTGGTCCAAGGGACCCTAGTGGTCCCTACTTACTTAAATTGATGTTTATAAACGTAGGTTTGAGAATGAATAGAATTGTATATAACATAACATCACACCTGTAATCGGGTTAGGTAGAGCTGTACCTAATTACATCCACATTTCGCAAGTTACGTTTAAGTCTCATGTAATAGGGGGTGAGCCTATTGCCATCAACTGGTCACTAATCCAGACTCCGTGGCTGCTACTGAGAAATTCCTGATGGAAAAACCCCAATAACATTTTGCCCGACCCGGGGATCGAACCCAGGATCTCATGCTCAGCAGTCGAGAATTGTATGTGTTTCGGAATTCAATAACTGGATATACTGTAGAAATTGAGTTCAAAGCCACGTGTTTATAATGTATGTAAGTACTAGCGACCCGCCCCGGCTTCGCACGGGTGCAATATATACATATAAACCTACCTCTTGAATCACTCTATCTATTAAAAAAACCGCATCAAAATCCGTTGCGCATTTTTAAAGATCTAAGCATACATAGGGACAGACAGACAGCGGGAAGCGACTTTGTTTTATACTATGTAGTGATTCAGAGACAACATTTCTTACATGGTTGAAAAACGCAAGTTGACGTGGCTCAAAAGGCTGCCTAACTTAAATATTACTGAGCATACCGACCGGTGCCGGTTGGTGCCCTGAAACAGTGACACGGGGTCGCGGTAGACCACGAAGGACATGGCGGGACGAACTGGATGTCTTTCTTGACAATTGGAAAGAAGTAGAACAGAATCGTGACCGCTGGAAGGAATGGAGGGAGGCCTTTGCCCAGCAGTGGGACAATGTAGGCTAGCTGTAATAACAATAATAACAGGGTTGAACATCACGCCTGGAATCCCCGAGGAGTAAAGCAGAGTCGTACGTATATACACCATGATTTTATAGTCATCTTACAACGGCAGCCCACTTCATGTATCCAATGACTACTAAACATTCATACAAAAAAAAGGTATACAACATTAGTTTTAGTATATGCGAAACCTGAAACACGTGTCTAGTATTTTATGTAAAGAATCTATGTACAAAATTTCAAAACTGTATCATGAAAAATCACAAAGTTATAAGCTTGTTCTGTTACCTAGTTGTCCGCACAAAAACGCGGTCACCACGCAGCGCGCGTCTCCAGCGTCGTCTTGAGCTCATTGATAATAATAATTTGGCAGTACGTACCTAAATTATTGAGATAGGTACTCAAAGTCGCCCGGTATACAATTTTTAACTTTTTTAAATATTTTTGGGAAAAAATATAATGGTTGGTTTAAAAATTATTAGAATCGATTCAGTTACTTATTCTGAACAAACTATATTCAGGTTTCGCATATACTAAAAATAATGTTGTATATGAGATTTCAATGATTAAAAATAAAAATATTCATTATTATGACGCATGACGTAGTCAAAACACCCTGTTGCGAGCGATGATCTACTCGACTCGTAGGTAGGTATGTTCTACCGTTTAAATCGTAATCATCATTAACAGAATGTTTCATAATTCTAATGTATTATTTATTTTTCTTTGTACTTTTATCTTAATAAATGGTTAAACTGAAATAGAGGTATTTTATGTCGGATACATTGAGTGGGCCACCTTTGTAAGACGACTAAAAAGTCATGGTGTATATGTACAACATATATACTGCGCTAGTTTGTTTAAGTCCCATGAGTTCATGACAATTGACAGTTGGCGAGCAGATTACCATCAACCAGCACGATCAACCCAATCGCCCCACTTGGCTCGACCTCACCAACGAGGCTAGGCTTTTTTTTTTTCGGTTGGGAAATCATAAAATGACCTCACCTCTCCCCCCCCCCCCCGCTCTGGGCGGAGTGGAAGGGAGTGTCAGACTTGTACTGACTAAAACCCATCCATGTTCCTTCTTTGCCCTTTGTGTTCCAGGGCTGCGGTATCTCTTTCGAACAGTCCCGCAGCCCAACGAGGCTAGGCTATGCTCTCTAAGTTTCCTCAAACTTTTGCTGGCAAACACCGTTGCTATTCAAAGTCAATCTTAACTGTACAGGACTAAGGTCGATGTAGCGTTAATAAATTATTCAACACAGTATGTACCTAGTCTAGCCCGGCTTGTTTACCGAGGTATTTGTATTCAGTATCGATATACAAAGGTATCTTTGGGAGTTCGTGAGAAGATGTGCAGATAGGAGAGGATTTTTAAACTTGTGGAAAGATTTACAATATGTATTTGTTTACTAGCTATAGCACACGACCTTCAACCGCGTGAAATTATTATAAAAATATTACTTTCCTGTTTAAATCGGATTTTGTTAACAATTTAATGGTTTTCTACAGAATAAAAACTGTATCTTAACTAGTAGCTTTTACTCGAGTAATCACTTCGACTTGTTTATAGATACGGGAGTTTGAATTGTAACTTTTGACAGTTCTCACTTCAAGCAATTACTAAACTACAGTATAAAAATAGTATCTCAAATAATTACTTTTACTTTAGTTATCATTTTAACTTGCTTATAGATGCCGGGTGTTAAAATTGTAACTTTTGACAGTTCTAACTTCAAGGAATTACTAAACTACTGAATAAAATCGTATCTCACATAATTACTTTTACTGGAGTAATCACTTTGACTTGTTTATAGATGCGGGTGTTAAAATTGTAACTTTTGACAGTTCTAACTTCAAGTACTAAACAATAGAATAAAAAACGTATCTCACATAATTACTTTTACTGGAGTAATCCCTTTGACTTGTTTATAGATACGCGTGTTAGAACTGTAACTTTTGACAGTTCTAACTTCAAGGAATTACTAAACTACTGAATAAAAATCGTATCACAAATAATTACTTTTACTTTAGTTATCATTTTAACTTGTTTATAGATGCAGGTGTTAAAATTGTAACTTTTGACAGTTCTAACTTCAAGCAAGTACAAATTAAAAATAGTATCTTAAATAATAATTACTTTTACTTAAGTAATCTCATTGACTTGTTTAAAGGGTGTAAGCACTGGAAGACTACAAGAGCGCACATGTCACATGGACGCTCATCAACACAAATGTCAGCTCTGCTCACACTTCACTGCGCAGGACGGTTTACTAATTAATTTGAAGGATCTCTTCACTGATTTGGAGGGGCGTAGTGTGTCCGACTGTAGTGGAAACATTAACGTAGCTTTATCTAGCATCTGGGTCTATTTAGGTTGAGTCTAAAACATAGCTTTTGGCGGTAAGTCCACCTTTTTACATAATGTGGTTGAGGTAGATGTGAGTAGGAACACCGCGAGGGGACGCGTTAGAAGAAAATATACACTGGCCTTATTGTTTATTTATTTGGGGAAAACAAACATTGTACAATATATGTTACATACATGCACGCCGGCTGCGATTACCATCCTCTCTGAAGAACCTCAACAATAATTAGGATATATTTGCTTTAGACCGCCAAAAATTTAAGAAACTTTTAATCAATAGTCTGCAATTGTGTAATTAGTGATGTTTGTATTGCCCTTTCTTTGTTATTGTTTTTCATTTTAGTCATAAGTCATCTTTAGTTTAGTCATATGATAAGTTAAGTAATGTGCGTTTGCTTTTTATCTCTTCCTTGTCGTTATTTCATTATTGTTACTCTTTTGTCTTCTTATTTACGTAATTGTATTGTAAAACATTTGTAATTTTATTTTTTTTGTTATTTGTACAATTGTAATTGTCTACACTGTATCTTTAACCCAAGTAACATGTGGAAACAAAGTGGATTGTACATTAGCTTACTTCTAATACGTTGTAATATTTACTGTACGTGAACGTGGACGAGGCGAAAGGAGCATGTAACGATCGGAGCAGATGGCGTTCTGTAGTTTCTGCCTACCCGCATGGGAAAAAAATGTGAGTTTATTCATCTATCTAACTCGTTAAGCCGCGCTTGCCAAGGTTGGTCTGGATGAGTGACCACCCATTACATGCCGAGTTTCCTCCGTGCCTCGCAAAGCATGATAAGCCGTTGGTCCCGGCTGTCATTTGTCGATCTTTGACAGTTGTTACAGGTGGTCAGTGGCCTGAAAGTCTAACAAGTCTTACCAAGATGTATCGTATTACCTAGTACTATCTGGGTTGTAGAGGTCAGATAGGCAGTCTCTCCATGTAATATACTCACTTTCAAAATGAAAGCTCGTGAACATATACACAAGAAGTTGGCAGATTCGTCTCAGAACTAAATTGTTGTAGTTTTTCTTGTTTATCTCTCTTAACTTTCTAAAGTTTAATATATGTATGTATATAAGTATTGATTCTTATATTTTTTTAGTTATAAATATTTTCTATTCTTTTTTTTCTGTTATTGCACCTACTGTATATTGTCTCTGCAACACCCTAAGGTAGACTGGTAGAAAATGCCTATGGCATTAAGTCCGCCTTTGTACGGTTTTTTTACTTGTGCATAAAGTTTTAATAAATAAATAAAATTATACTGGTACTCAGCTGCATCCGGTTAGACTGGAAGCCGACCCCAACATAGTTGGAAAAAGAATAGGTAGCTAATGTATCTAAATCAAGGTATTTATCTATACCTAAATTACTCTGATTTTACGTATTTAAAAGTAACTCTGTCCGTTGACTTTTCACGCCTAAACCACTTTTCAATTAGGTTGCTGGGACCTGAGGCCTATTATTTTATGTTTTTTTCCAAATAAAAAAAGCACATTTTAGGTTACATTGAATAGAGCCCGAAGAACACAATAATTATGTCGTGTTTGTAAACTGTTGACCCCGACGAGATGCGTAGTTCGTAAGTGGCGATGTAGATGTCGCTACTTGGACCAAGAAAAGAGCGTATAGTGGATGTTTAAAATTCGTATATGAATAAAGTCTTAAAAATCGGCAAGTTATACTAATTACATAAGGTAGCGAAACTTAGCAGTAAGATTGATTTATAAAGAGGTTAACAAATTATACCTAATAATTAATAATACTACTAAACTAAAGAAAGAATAGTTGCTTAAAATTATGAGTTTGTTTTTTACCTCACATAACATAACATCACGCCTGTGATCCCCAAAGTGTTAAGCAGAGAGTTACATATGTAACTAATAAAGCATAAGCATAATCAGCCTATAACGTTCCCACTGCTGGGACACAGGCCTCCTCTCTATGAGAGGGAATGGGCTATAAACCACCACGCGGACCCAGTGCGGGTTGGTAGATATCACATGTCTTCGAATTTTTGGTTCTAGGACATGCCGGTTTCCACGGTAACTAATAGTACAACAAAATTTCACTAGTTATGTTTTTAAAGTTCCATGTAATAGGGGACGAGCCTATTGTCATTAACCGGGCACAAATCTAGGCTCCGTGTCTGCCACTGAGAAATTCTTGATAGAAAATCCCAATAACACTTTGACTGATCCGGGAACTCGATTCCCTACCATTCCCTACACTCGAGCACCTACTTATCTGGTATACCGATATTGTCTCACTGCTGGGCAAAGGTCTCCCCCATAACCTTCCACTCAAAAATAAATTTTGAGTTTAGAAAATAGTTTTTATTTTATCGTCATTAGAAACTGATTCCATCATGTGTTCTTTTTTCGAATCGACGGCAAACCATTGAGCTCATTGATGGCCACGCCACCCACGGGTTTCTCAGGCACTTCAGAGGCGTTATTTTGGTCTTCTAAGAGGTGTTTGGTTATTTCACACGCTCCAATATATAGGACATGGTTTGGTCAGGAGCACCTCAATCGCACTGTTTTTGGATGAGCTCTATAATCCTCCATTTCGATAGGTTCTGCTTGCAGCGACCTACTTGGTTCCTCAGTCGATGGATTGACTTTCCATTATAAGCCACAGCAGGTCATGTCCGGGTGTTAGATGCACCTAGGCCAGCTAATTTAATTTGATATTATATTCTGGGAAGAAGACGGTAATTAAAGCAATTAAGGGGCTCCATACTCACACACACATATGTACTAAGTAGCACTAACGCTGTCTTTATTAGACGAGCCCGTCTCAAATCACTCACGTACTGTAATAGATACAACACATGGTAAATCACTACAAAGTATAAAACAAAGTCGCTTCCCGCTGTCTGTCCCTATGTATGGTTAGATCTTTAAAACTCCGCAAGGGATTTTGATGCGGTTTTCAGTAATAGATAGAGTGATTCAAGGAAGGTAAAACTATAAAGTGAACCAACAATCGTTATTTAGTTTGCCTAGCTAAACAGTAGCTAAAGTGGTGAGCCCGGAAATAATTATTTATGTCACCAAAGGTCTGACAGTACGACAAGTAAATAAAGTCATAAAATACATGAGTCAATATTTAAATATTCTTATTTGTAAACTAAATGTATGTTTCTGTAACTATAGATTCAAAGGAGTATAAACTTAAATAAATTTATATTCTAAAGAAAAAAAAAATCGTGTATCTCTCTCATAATAGAAATATTACACTCATACAGTCACATTACATACACAACATTAATTCAATTCAATCCAATCCAATTCATAACAATTAAATTTACTTTATTCAATTCATTCATTCATTTAAATAAATCATCATCATCATTTCGGCCGAAGAACGTCCACTGCTGGACATAGGCCTCCTCCAAGTGTCGCCACATTGACCAAAATAAATAAATAAATTCAATTACAATGAGTCATATACAAAAAAGTAAGATCAAACTTTATTTTTCAATGGCTATAATGCCAGTTCCGTTATTTCTGTGTTTATGTTTAGGATTTTAGTTTTTATATAAAGTCAGTATCTCGAGGGTCCTGTATATTCCGTATGTAAAACACCCTGTACATTTCCTTTCCGTCCTATTTCGTTCGTCCGAAAATTCTTGGAAAGAATCTCCGAACCAAACGATACGTGGCAAACCGAGAAGCCCCGCCTTCCTCATTCGATGATCCCCAAACACTATTTGGTTTCCCTCAATTTTCCCAAAGGGTTGATGTATCAATAAAGTAAAAAAAAACTTAGAAAAAAAACTTGTCCGAATAAATCGGCCGACAACTTCCGAATATTCCCGATAGAGGGCGTAGCGACATCTACGCACAGTCGTAGACACGCGCCCGTAGCGGAACGACGTAGCGCGGCTCGTAGCACCGGCGTAGCAAGGACTACGCTACAGTGTTCTTAATTCAAACGAGTGACGTGTTGTGTGACAGATGTGTTTTTTTTTTAAAGTGACGCAAAAGTTGCTGTGACGGTAATTCGAAGTGAAAAAAGTTTTGACAACTTCGTGTTTTGAGTGCTTTGTGGATAAAAAAGTTTGGTTTAGATCTGTTCTTTTTTTGAATATTCAAGGCATTGCTGTGTCGGATAATGTGTTGAGTGGTAAGTTGGAATCTTTAATTTGTTTTAGACGCGTCTTTTATATTAAATAGTTTGTTGGAGTTTTTATTTCAAGACTTTCTGGAATCGTGAGTTTCTTTTTTTAGCTTTATTTAAGATTACAGTGTACTTTGTTAAAGTGTAAATATTTGAGACCGTTTTTGAAGTCTTTTAGCTGAGTGATGTCGGTGAATTAATAACGCTTTTTAAATAGGTATAATTACATATGTATTTACATTTAAAAATTGCTTAGTTAAATAAATATTAATTATTCTTCGTATCAAATTAAAACAAGGAAATTAATTACGTGGCAAATTACTTCCAATTATGTTGAAATGTTTTATAGGATTCTTCTCCTTATTTCACCTACGAGTACCTAGTGGGGTGTCGTGTGTCATTAATAATTATAAATGATTAATTACAGTTTTTTTTTAAATTATGCTTAACTTACTAAACGCTAAATAAAAAAAAAACTAATCATATATTTCTCTAACATACTTACAGTAAGTAACATAAAGTAATTAATATTTTTACCACTTTACTAAAGCTACATTTAACCAACTGCGGTGAATCCCCTAAAAAAGGGTAACTATTTTTTTTTTCCATTTTCCAATATTATAATCGGGGCGAACATGGCCAGATACCGCACAAGATAGAGAGGTAGAAAAGGGGTGGCCTATGCCCAGCAGTGGGACATATTATTATGACAGGCTAAGAAGAAAGAAAAATGTTATCACGGACAAAAAAAACAATTTCATATTACGATGATGTAAAATATCTTACATGTATTAATTATACATAAAGGATGTAAATAGACCCTTAACACAGCCGAAAGGTACTTGTTTTCCCCGTCTTTGCGATCATTTTTTTGTTCTAGACCATACCTGGGAACCTTCTAGTTACGGAGATATTGGGGGTCAAAGTTCCAACTTTTTCACAAGTTTTTTTTTAAATACAAGTTTTTAATGTAAGATTTTTACTTTACACACCTCCACGACCCCCGTACTATTCAATCCATCCAGCAGCACAATGCTTTGAGTGCTTTCCATCGAGTCCTACCGTAAAACGTAATTTTTAACAAAAAAAAAAAAAAACGATTCCCAGCAATAATTTTTGCGTAAACTTACTTAGTTTGATGTACAGAATGCCTGGTTGACGGCTATGTGAAGGGTCTGTTTATGCCCTATATACACATTAACTCACGCCCTCTCCCCAAGGGGCAAGGCAGTAACACAGAATGCCTGGTACAGTCCTAAAATACCTTATTTTCATTCTTTTTAATTTAATTATAAATATTAGCGGAATAGATCACTACTTTATTTTTACCCTATACCCGAAGAGTTATGATTTTAGCAGTCTATGTATGTATGTATTTACGTACGTTCCTCCATAGCGCCTAAATTATTCATTCGATTTTGATAAAAAAGGTGTCAATCGATTCGTTGTTATGGTCCGGGTAATATAGGCTACATTTTAACCGACTTCAACAATAGGAGGAGTCGATTTTACCTTGTAAACCCCGAATTTAATTTGAGCGTGATTTTTCACAAGTCCGGTTTTTTACCCGACTACAGCGAAGCCAAAAGGAAGGATTATTAGTTGTAGTATACCACACAAATTCTTTTCCCCTCATATTTTTATCTTCCCCAATTGATAGAAATAATTTACCGATAACTGCGATTCTCTCTGGGGATTTGTCCGTACTATTGTTGGAGATTAATCAACCAATGTTCGTATCGAGACTGCTTAAGCATAACATCACGCCTGTTCTTTCCCGATGGGCTAGGCAGAGGTCTACCTATTGCTAGTAGGAACATTTTGTCAATGATAAATGTAAGAATTTATAATGCATGTGCGACAGTGCCTTATATTATGATTCCTAACCTTTTCCCAACTATGTTGGGGTCGGCTTCCAGTCTAACCGGATGCGGCTGAATACCAGTTTTTTTTTAATGGAGCGATTGCCTGTCCAACACAGTTGCCAGGTAATACGATACCCCTTGTTAAGACTGGCTGTCAGACTTTTGTAAATCTAAAATTAGTGAGGGGAAAAAATTGTAGAAAGATAAAATTGGGACTGCTGATGTGAACCGTTTACTATATTCAGTGGGCGCATTCGTGCGAGGGTAAATTTAAACGATTTTAATATTGAAAGTACTTTTTGCATGTAAAAATTGCTTAGTTCTAAGAATTGATTTATAGTAATAGTATATTTATTTGCGTAAAACATGGTATACAAAGGTTTAAATGGCACAAACATGTTTAGCTAGGATAAGAGCAAGCATGCAAAATTTAAATGACACGGAAATAGGTAAGGAGGCATCAACAATGAACAGTATAATTATTAAACACATCAAATTTTTTTATCTATAAATTATTTTAAGCTATAGAAACTATATTCAAGTAACCATTTATAAAATTTAGTTTTAAATAATTTTGTATTTATTATTTTAAAATGCCTCGGTATTTTATTATAAATGCGCACACACTTATAATAAAATACCGATTTATGTCTATGGGTGCCAATTATTGTATTTGTATCAAATGTTTTAACCAAAATGCTGTACGACAGTTCATCATCAATATACTGCTTATGCCTACCTATTTATTTGGGATCGGTGTAGCATGTCTTCTTCCCTAGACTTCACCTCTCGTCAACTAAAATAGGACAGCTTTATTTTCTACTAGCTGTAGCCGGCACGCGTTGCAATGCAGCTTTTTCTACCCACTCCTTTTGTACCTATTACTTACCTGCGTTAATCCAGAATATAAGCTATCTTGATATCAAATTTTATCCAAATCCGTTAAGCGGTTTGAGCGTGAAGGAGTAACAAACATACATACACAAACACGCATACACACTTTCGCCTTTATAATATTAGTGTGATTAAAATTAAATTAAATTGGTTCAATTTACCTTACGTTTACATCGCGCGTTAGTGCTTAAGGCGTCAGATTTAATTCATCGTTATTATTATCAGTCATTTGTGTCCCACTGCAGGGCAAAGGCCTCCCTTCCCTCTTTCCACTTATCCCTATCCAGTGCTGTTTTAATTTATATCTGTAAATAATACATTCTTACTTGGTAAATGGTGTACATATAACACTGTTTTAAGCTTTCACGGTTTACAACTAAACTTACACTATCACTTATTGGATATCTTCCGTGATTGTTCATAATTTTGAGCTCCCAATATTTCGGCGCTGTTGCAAGCGCCATGATCGCTTGTTGACTGGAGAATGCGGGTTAATGGAAAATAAATTGTTAAGAGCAGACAAATCTATCTACCCTCTTTCTTTGTCTTTTGCTACGCGCACTACTGGAACAATATCTGGAATTTCGGGAGCTCAAAATAATGAACAATCACGGAAGATATCCCGTAAGTAGACAGTATAAGTTTAGGTGTATACATAAGCATAACCAAATAATATTTTATGTACTGGACTATCCACGGGAATCTTCTGGAAATTTACAGGTTCAAAGTTCTAACTTGCTTGAAGTCTTTTTACGAAAAATATATTTTTAAACACAACTTAACCTTAAATTCGATCAAATCTATAATTCCATGTACACTTAGGCACAATGTTTTATATGCGTTGCATCGCGCTACAGAAAATGCCGATTTTTCACATCAAAATTGAGTCGTTTCCCAGCATTTATTTTTGTACAATGATTCTTAGTTTGGGATGGGTCTGGTATAAACGTAATGTGTAACGGTCTGTTGGTCATCATCATCATCAGCATCATCCTACTCTAAACCCAATTAACTTTAGGTTCTTCTTCCATACTTCTCTATTACCAGGCAGTTCAGCAGCTATATCATCATCCTATCCTAGCTATATCATCTTTCACATAGCCTATCCATCGTTTCGTTTGTCTTCCCCTTCTGTGAGCACTCTTATATCTTGAGAGCCACTTTTGATCTGGTTAGGCTTGAGTATGCAAGGTGGAAGGGACGCCGACACACAAATGGTTACCACGTATTCAGTACATCATTCTAAATCCGCCACATAGAATTTTTTCATCGATAATCAAAAAATCTACTTTTTATTTCTTTCTTTCAATGAGGTCATTGATTAAAATTACATAAGACAAGTTTCTTGCTGCACGCAGCAAGTAACTGTAATATAAATAAATAAATATAAACACTTTATTTTAGGCCTAGAAACGCGATTAATTTTCAATTAACTGTAACAAATTTTTAGTTGCTTGGAAAAAATAAATTGAGCCATTGAGTTGACAAATGAATGACGTCACAGGTCGCTATTACCATACAAAATGTATGAAGGAACCCCGTTTCGACAGCTCATAAAATGTATGTCAATTGATCGGTGTTATCAACGACCTAGTGTCTCGTCTACCGTTAGTATATTTAAACGTCTTGGCATGGAGGCCACTTTAAGTTCTACTTAGGCATTTGTATACATTAGTCTTCGCAAATGGAGCTGTCAGCGTACCTATGAAGTTATGTTAGAATGCATTTGAACATAAAGGTTAGGATGGCTCTCAAGTGTGTCTATGTGATCAGTAATTCGACTCAAGTGCGAATAACACTTATGCGACACTGGTTGTCTAAACTGGGTATAAAAGTACCCTTTACAAGCCGTCAACGAAGCAATCTGTGTGTGTCGAACTACTATCGCAAAAGCGTTGTCGCACTAGCGTGGTGTCGCAGTTTGTTGCACTTGCGTGCATTCGAACCTCCGGTGAGTGAACTCACCCAGTGAGTCGCAGTACAGTTTTGTCGCACAAGCGTTAATCGCACATCTGTTTGTCGACGTAACGTAGTTCACTCCGTTTATACAAGCTTGATATGTTTGACACACTACATGTTTTTTGTCTTGACTAGACTTCGGAAATAAATTGAATATTCGGGATATATCGAAATAATCTTATTAATCTTAACTAATCTTCAGTTTCTCTCTTCTTCTTAGCGTGTCGATGGCAAATTTTTTAATTAAATATGTTTGGCCCAAAATTCAGCTATGCGAACTCCGCTCGCTGTAGCAGTCATAAGATCATCAAGTGCGCAGGTGTTAGGGCATGCAGCGCAAGATGGAAGATGGGCCATTGTCTATGGAGCCGTCCATGAACCCCCATCTGAACAGATTATCTTTTCAGTATTGTCTTAATAACAATTAAAAATGTCACACCGAAACTTTGGTGAATCAGATTTCTTTTATATTTTGTAAAATTTCCAGTACATCGAAAAGGTAGGTTTAATGTTTATGCTTTTTAACTTGATTTTCAAGTGATTAAATACAGTTCTATAATGGGTGTCAAAAGATCATAAAGAAGCCGAAAGACATATTTTGTTCTTGCCGCAATAGCAATATTTTTTTGTTTTAGACCATACCTGGGAAGATTCTAATTATGGAGATAAATTGGGGTCAAAGTTCCAACTTTTTGACAACTTCCTTTTAAATAAAAGTATTTAATGTTATAACTTTACTTTAAATACCTCCACGGCCCCCGTACTATTCAATGCACCAGCATAATGTTTTGAGCGCGTCACATTGAGTCCTACCGTAAAACGTGAATTTTGGCCGCAAAAAAAGTCGTTTTCCAGCAATAATTTTTGGGTAGAGTTACTTAGTTTGATGTACAGAATGCTTGGTTGACGGCTTCATGAAGGGTCCGTTTACATCCTGTAGAAGCTCTCTATGGTATCTTTAAAACAACAGAAAACATGGCTCACTTTGGCTCAGGCCAAACGAGCGTTTTTTTTGTGCTGTGAGTCACGTAAAATGAGTCGCGGAATTTACGCTGCATTCGGTTTCATACTAAAGTCCTGTTTATTCCACATGGCGGCGCAAAATGATTGTACAAACAGGACTTTACTATGAAACCGAATGCAGCGTAAATTCCGCGACTCATTTTACGCGACTCACAGCTCAACAAAATTACGCTCGTTTGACCTCAGCCCTTGTGATAAATTTTTAAAGCAACACTAAATCTAGCGGCAAATGGAATTTTTCGGCCAGACAGACAAGTTGATTAATAATTTAATGTGGGCAACATTAAATTATTTGGTAACTAGATAATTTTAACTAACTAAACAATTAAACAACTTTTTTACCTTTTCCCGGCCTACTTACCCTTTAGTTTGCAACCCTTATTTTAAATACAATAATTAAGCAGTCCGTTCAACATTTTTAGGGTTCCTCAGTCGGCAAAAACGGAACCCTTTTAGGATCACTTTGTTGTCCATCTGTCAATACCCTTTTACACAGAAACGCGTGGAGGTATCAAGCTGAAATTAATATCAAATACTCAAGTCTGCTACCCCTTGGAATAGTGAAAAATCGAACTTGTAAGTCAACGCGATCAAAAGATATGACCGTTTATATCGCATGTTTTGCGATTTCACAAGGGAATCAAAACTTATAGGGTACTTCCCGTTGACCTAGAATCATAAAATTTGTCAAGATGCAATGTCTACAGCATATTTAAAGGAAAACAAACTGAAAATCGTAAATAATTAGTTTAATAACAAAATATCTACAAGTTTGTACGGAACGCAAGTCAAATTCAGAATTGTCCAGTTTTTTTCATTTCAACACTACTCATTAAAATGTTCTCATAATGTTGCCATTATAAAATGCTGTGTGTGATGTTTTAAAAAACCCTTTTGTTTTTCACGTTTTAACAACTGTCTGGGGTTTCTTTGTGGGCACGCAGCTGACGGCTATTTTTATAAATTTATGTTGCGGCTACTCTGACATAATATTTGTTCGAGCTAGATTTTGGGAAGGTACATCTTTTTTTTTCGGTGAACGTGTCTGTTGACTGTCCTCCTGTTTTGAGTACAAAACAGGACTCAGGAGCAATGATATTATAAATAAATAGAGGTAGATATCGCACTACCGCGCGCAAATAATTGCAGACTAATTCAGACAATTGTCGTAATTTAAGTATTTATTTATGTATTTAACACTTCAAGCACAAAGTACAGAGGCGGACTTAATGCCATAGGCATTTTCTACCAGTCAACCTTTGGGTGATGCAGAGACAAACAGTGGTAGGTATAAATATAGCTGCAAAAATTTAATTTATTACTAAGATAAACTACAACGATATATAAAATACTATAACGATATATCAAAATACTATAAATATATATCAATATATTATATATATGTCGCAGATCGCTAATGGAATGTCAAGCGTTTATCATAATTTTGATTTAATTTGATTTTTGGTATGGCAATGCTTGAGTGTGTTTAGTCGATTAAAGTTATCGTTTGTCATTTTGATATTGAATAAAAAAGGCGGTAGACTTGTGCAGTTGATTCATTCAAATTGAAATCGTGGACGAACGACTAACTTGGCTAACCTCACTACATTCCATTTTATTTAAATTCAATCCGATAATATTTCTTCAATCTTTTGTTATTTTTTTATTGTAAAGTGTTTTAAACAGTAAAGTTTAGTGTACCAAACAGTGCCTGTGTATTATTTCACGTCGGACTCCACGTTCCATCATGACCGACCAACAAGACAGCGAAAACATACCGCATCTGTCGTCATCAGAAGTGAGATGCCCACGTGCTTCCCGACCCGAACCTGATGGAGACGAAAAATGGCGCATGATGTTCGAGCAACAGAACCAAAACTTTCTCGCGCTGTTGCAAGCAATGTCACCTGCTTCAAACAAGAAAGTGCAGCTACCTGAGTTTGATCCCGAAAAACCAAACGTCGATGCACGTGCGTGGGTCACCACCGCTGATATGTGCATGGCAGATTATGAGCTGCAAGGTGCATCACTCATGATTACTTTGAGCAGGGCGCTGAAGGGCCAAGCATCGTCATGGTTGTCACAGATTTCGTTTCCTGGTATGACATGGAACGAATTCAAGGAGTTTTTTGTTGCAAGATATGATTGCCCTGAAACACCTGCCGCTTCCCTTATAAACCTAAACAATAGTGCACCAAAAGAAGGTGAGTGTTTTGCTGCTTATTCTTCACGTGTGCTTACGTCATTAATGTCACGCTGGAAGAACCTGACTGTGGAACAGATAGCAATTTCTACCGTGCTAACACACATGTCACACCTTGATCATCGTGTTCAGCGGCTGGCATTCACTACCGACATCGACACAAGATCTAAGCTACAACAAGAACTCCGTGCGATGTCGTTCCTGAAACGCAAAAACCCGTTTAACCAGGGTGTTCCAAGTGTGGATAGCAAGCATTCCAAGCCTAACCCTACGACTAGTGCAGTCAAGTATTTCGTATGTGGTAAGGCAGGCCACAAGGCTTCCACATGTTACCAGAGAAGAGACAGCAAGACTGACAGAAGACCTCACTCCTCATCTTCTCATGGGAGTTCATCATCTGTTCCGGCGAAGCCCAAGGACACCAGCTCCGTCACCTGCCTCCGGTGCAAGAGCCGAGGCCACTACGCAAACCGTTGTCCAGCAGCAGCCCAGGGTTCCGGCAGCGGCGGCACTGGTGGTGGCGCTGGTGCAGTTCCTGAACAACGCCGTGTGGACTTGTGCGTGGTTAACGCGCCTACCGGTATACTGCGTCACTCTGGTGAGCCTTTTAGTTTTTGTTATGATTCTGGAGCAGAGTGTTCATTAATGAGAGATTCTATTTTGTGTAAATTTAATGGTGAGCGTAATTATAGTGTCGTTACTATGACGGGTATAGGTCAAACTTCCGTGAATAGTAACCTGAACATTTTAGTTAATGTTGATATTGGTAACATTAGTTTGGATATTGTTTTTCATGTTTTACCTGTTGAATATCTTCAACATGACAGTGACTGGACGTGAAATTTTGATTAATGACTTGGTAATTATCATGAC
Source organism: Noctua fimbriata (assembly GCA_905163415.1). Lineage (NCBI taxonomy): Eukaryota > Metazoa > Arthropoda > Insecta > Lepidoptera > Noctuidae > Noctua > Noctua fimbriata. Next base: position 10,940,105 of record LR990945.1, on the reverse strand, counting down.
GTCAAGAAATTTAACCTTTTCGAAAAATTTACCTAATGTGAATACCGTGAGTGTAGAGTCGAGTGTAGAGTCGAGTGTAGAGTCGAGTGTAGAGTCGAGTGTAGAGTCGAGTGTAGAGTCGAGTGTAGAGTCGAGTGTAGAGTCGAGTGTAGAGTCGAGTGTAGAGTCGAGTGTAGAGTCGAGTGTAGAGTCGAGTGTAGAGTCGAGTGTAGAGTCGAGTGTAGAGTCGAGTGTAGAGTCGAGTGTAGAGTCGAGTGTAGAGTCGAGTGTAGAGTCGAGTGTAGAGTCGAGTGTAGAGTCGAGTGTAGAGTCGAGTGTAGAGTCGAGTGTAGAGTCGAGTGTAGAGTCGAGTGTAGAGTCGAGTGTAGAGTCGAGTGTAGAGTCGAGTGTCGAATTACGTACCATTTTAAATGTAGAGTCAGATGCAGTTAAATTTAATGGCATTAATACTGACGTTTCTCCGGATATCAAAGCAAGATTGATTTTAATTTTAAGTCAATTTTCAAGTAACTTTATTATTGGAACACCTAGCTCTCCTGCAAATACTGACCCTATGGAAATACGACTTAAAGATCCCAATAAAACGGTTTATCGTCGTCCTTATCGAGTCCTCTGGAAAGACAGGTAGTGCGCAATAAAATTGAAGACCTGCTCTCCTCTAATGTGATCCGCCCAAGCTCGTCCCCTTTTGCCAGTCCTATTCTTCTGGTAAAGAAGAAGGATGGCAGCGACCGCATGTGCGTTGATTATCGCGAACTAAACGATAACACTGTACCTGACAGATTCCCATTGCCAATGATTTCCGACCAAATTAATAGGCTTCACGGTACTCATTATTTCACTACTCTAGATATGGCTAGTGGATTTCATCAGATACCAGTTCATCCGGATTCCATTGAACGTACCGCATTTGTTACGCCCGACGGGCAATACGAGTATTTAGCCATGCCCTTCGGTTTGCGCAATGCCCCTTCGGTTTTTCAACGTGCAGTGACAAAAGCCTTAGGAGAGCTTGCAAATACGTTTGTCGTGGTCTACATGGACGATTTAATGATCGTAGCCTCAAATGTCGATCAAGCTCTACATAGGTTGCAATTAGTTTTAGATGTTTTGACAAAGGCTGGATTTTCATTTAATTTAAAAAAGTGTTCCTTTCTCAAACAAAAGGTTGAGTACCTAGGTTTCGAGGTTAGCTGTGGTGAAATTAGACCTAACCCTAAAAAGATAGAAGCCCTAGTTGCTCTCCCTCCCCCAAAGACTGTAACTCAGTTACGACAATTTATTGGTCTGGCGTCGTACTTTCGTCAATTCATCCCAAAGTTCTCGCAGATCATGGCATCCCTTTACGCACTGACAAGTGTCTCTAAAGGTAACATCAAATGGGAACCTTCTCACGAGACTGTTAGGCAAACTATTATCTCTGCCTTAACCAACCACCCAGTCCTGACTATATTCGACCCAAACTGTCCCATTGAATTGCACACAGATGCAAGTTCGTTAGGGTATGGTGCAATTTTGATCCAGAAAAAGGATTCCAAACGTTGCGTGGTCGCCTACTATAGCAGACGCACCACAGCTGTGGAGTCTAAATACCACTCATATGAGTTGGAGACTCTCGCAGTTGTGAATGCGGTTAGGCATTTTAGGCACTACTTATACGGTAACCATTTTACAGTCATGACCGATTGTCACGCTCTTGAATCCACTCGTAAAAAGCTGGATCTCACACCTAGGGTTCATAGGTGGTGGGCATTTTTGCAATCGTTTGACTTTAACATTATTCATGTTGATGGCAAGCGGATGCAACATGCCGACTTTTTCTCTAGAAATCCCGTACCTGACAAGATCCCATTCATAAAGGTAGAGCAGAAGCATGTCAATATCACCAATCTCCCTGCCAATTGGTTGCTGGCTGAGCAACAACGTGATAATGAGATTTCTGAGCTTATTGCTAAACTTAAAGATGGGAATCTTGGCAATGATATCGCAAAAACATACGAGATCAGATCTGGTGTTTTGCATCGTAAGATACAGCGCAAAAATAGGATTCTATGTCTACCTATAGTACCTAGAGCTTTGAGATGGTCTATCGTTAGCACGACTCACGAGTCCCTTATGCACTTAGGATGGGAGAAAACCCTTGAAAAAATGTACGACTTGTATTGGTTTGAGCATATGGCTAAATTTGTTAGGAAATTTGTTGAGAGTTGTGTTGTTTGCAAAATTTCCAAATCGCACTCAGGCAAAGTTTCAGCGGAATTACATCCCATTCCTAAAATTGCGATACCTTGGCATACCCTTCATATTGATGCTACAGGAAAGTTAAGTGGCAAAAATGATAAGAAAGAGTATGTCTTTGTTCTGATTGACGCCTTCACAAAATATGTGCTGCTACATCACACACTGAACATAAATAGTGCTAGTGCTATTCGTGCTTTAAAAAATTGTGTGACCTTGTTTGGAGCTCCGACGCGAGTAATCGCAGATCAGGGACGTTGTTTTGCAAGTACCGACTTCCGCGAGTTTTGTTCCTCTCGTAATATTAGTTTGCACTTAATTGCTACTGGTAGTTCCCGCGCGAATGGTCAGGTAGAGAGGGTCATGAGCACTCTAAAAAATATGCTCACGGCAGTAGAGACTAGCAAGGATCGTTCGTGGCAAGACTCTCTCCCGGATGTGCAGTTAGCTCTTAATTGCACTATGAATAGAGTAACCAAACACAGCCCTCTAGAACTTATGATAGGTAAAGTCGCACGTCCTCTAGATTTAATGTTTTCCGATGAGCCCGAAATTAGTATCGACGAAGTAAGGTCTGACGCTGTCCTTAACATGGATAGGAGTGCACAGTATGAGAAAGCAAGATTTGATTCCAATAAATCTAAGTTTGATCGGTTTGTCGTAGGTGATTTTGTTCTCTTAAAAAATGAAGAGAGAAATCAGACAAAACTTGACCCTAAGTATAAAGGTCCATTTAAGGTCGTTGAAGTTTTAGACGGGGACAGATACAACTTAAAATCGTTAACAAGTAATCGCCATTATAAATATGCTCACGATCGTCTTAGGAAAATGCCTGATTCTAATGTTCCAATGGAAATTAATGATGTAGAGAGTGAATGAATGAACCTGTTTAATTTTTGAATTTGTAAATCTTTTATTTCTGTCATTACTCTTTCTTAATACGTTATCGCTGGTTAAGCGCATTATGTTGGCTTCCGCTGGTTAAGCGTTAGCTGTTGAATCGCTGGTTAAGCGAGTTATGTTGACTATCGCTGGTTAAGCGTTAGTAGTGTAATCGCTGGTTAAGCGCATTATGTTGGCTTCCGCTGGTTAAGCGTTAGCTGTTGAATCGCTGGTTAAGCGAGTTATGTTGACTATCGCTGGTTAAGCGTTAGTAGTGTAATCGCTGGTTAAGCGCATTATGTTGGCTTCCGCTGGTTAAGCGTTAGCTGTTGAATCGCTGGTTAAGCGAGTTATGTTGACTATCGCTGGTTAAGCGTTAGTAGTGTAATCGCTGGTTAAGCGCATTATGTTGGCTTCCGCTGGTTAAGCGTTAGCTGTTGAATCGCTGGTTAAGCGTATTTTGATGTGCTTTCGCTGGTTAAGTGTTAGTGGGTTAATATCGCTGGTTAAGCGTTATTATTGTCACTGGTTAAGTGATAGGATTTGTAACGCTGGTTAAGCGCTACAATGTTAAGTACTGGTTAAGTACTTCAGTGATTTACACTACTGGGTAAGTAGTGATGCATGGTGCTGGTTAAGTGCTGTGGATTTGTTTGGTAGAATCATAATACTTTCTTAATTTTGTGCTTTTTGCATTCCTTAATTTTTGTTTGTTATGTTTGGTTCACAATCAATTAAGCATTAAACGTAATAATAAACGGTTTAATTTGACCCAATTATTTTTGTGATGTTGTCCCTGACGTGGGTCAGGATAGCCGAGTGAACTAGTCACTTTTCTGGATTATTTGTCTTTTCAGGTACCTCATCCCACGAGGTCGTGTGAAGGTCAGAAATGGCCGTGTCGCAGATCGCTAATGGAATGTCAAGCGTTTATCATAATTTTGATTTAATTTGATTTTTGGTATGGCAATGCTTGAGTGTGTTTAGTCGATTAAAGTTATCGTTTGTCATTTTGATATTGAATAAAAAAGGCGGTAGACTTGTGCAGTTGATTCATTCAAATTGAAATCGTGGACGAACGACTAACTTGGCTAACCTCACTACATTCCATTTTATTTAAATTCAATCCGATAATATTTCTTCAATCTTTTGTTATTTTTTTATTGTAAAGTGTTTTAAACAGTAAAGTTTAGTGTACCAAACAGTGCCTGTGTATTATTTCACGTCGGACTCCACGTTCCATCATGACCGACCAACAAGACAGCGAAAACATACCGCATCTGTCGTCATATATGTAAATAGAAATTTACACGGATATACTAAAATAAAAAAGACAAACAATGAAGAAAACATTAACGTTGTGACGAAACTGACAGTTTTTTCTGAATGTACTTGCGAACTTTAATTTTAAACGATAAACGATTGGTTGCCATAGTACAAGTACTTCAAGCGCAATAGCTATCTCTTTCTGTATCATACGTTCCGTATTATCTATCGCAGTCGTAACAACGCAACGATATTTGAACGCCTCAGTATGAACGTAGTGTATCTTCTTTACAATATCATTGCTCAGGAGTAAGCTTTAAAATTGTCATATCAGTGTCACCTTCTATACAGGTTGGAAGGCACCGACCCTAAAACGGTTACCACGTGTTCAGTACCTCGTTCTGACCCGCCCTCCCCCACATAGAAATATTTTATCGGTATTTTTTTTTTGAATCAGCCTTTTTATACATTTTGACTGTGTAGGTATTACAGTTTTGTAGGAAACAGCTGTTTTTTTTTTAATTCCCGAAGAAAAAAAATATGTGGGGGGTTCACAATGATGTACTTAATACGTGGTAAGCGTTTGTGCGTCGGTGTAACTTCCACCCATTATGGATAAAGAATGGTGGATGTCTACCTCTGAGTAAACTTTTCGCTAGTGGATTAAAGAACTTCAGACCAACCTAGCCATGCTTGTCTAGGATGGTCTGTGGATGGGTGACCGCCCATTAGATTTCTAGTTTCCTACGTGCCTCGGAAAGCACGTTAAGCTGTTGGTCCCGGCTGTCATCTGTAGATCTTTGACAGTGGTTACAGGTAGTCAGTGGCCCAAAAAGTCAGACAACCAGTCTTACCAAGGACCAACCAGTCTTACTCAGCACTAACTGGGTTGTAGAGGTCAGATAGGCAGCCATTTCATGTAAACTACCAATATTTTGCTGCATCCGATTAGACTGGGTGCCGACCCCAACATAGTAGGGAACAGGCTAGGCAGGTGATGAGTTGCGTGTAAAGAGAATTTTCTGTAAAATCACTTAGAGTTTCCTACGTGCCGACGGAGGAAACTCGGTAAGCAATGCGTGGTGACCCATCCACGGACCGACCTAGGCAAGCGCAGCTTAACCTAAAAATCGACACGAGTGGCTGTTATTATTTAACCTTGTCCTCTTTTTCACACGCACCTATCATTGCTCAAATACTTTTCCAATAATTACAGGAAGTAATTTACAAAGATAATCATCTACTTATCAAGACATAAACTTGTGACGGCTAAATACCATGTAAGGACACACAATATATACTTACAGAAGGCTAGTTTTTGTATGGAGAACATAAACGCGTACTTATGGCCATCTTAAACAAATGACAGTCGCGAGTGCGCTTGCACTCGTTGCACGTGAAGCGTGTCTATGTGTGCGTGCCTTAGTAAGTAGTATATTTATTTGCATAAAATGTGGTATATACAAGATGTTATAAAATGTTATAGAGTAGGACACATTCCGCCATAATAATAGCATGCAAAATCATCTTTTATATAAGATAGGTACATTAAAATGAACAACATAGGTACGTACCTATGTAACATAGAATATATCTTCACATAAATCTTCTCTATTATAATCTAAGAATAATTTAAAGATACTAAGCAAACCATTACAAAACAATAATACTGAAACACCTACACCATAAACACTAAATATTCTCTGAAACCATATTCATTTAACAAAATAATAAAGAATATTAAAGACATACACAAACACAATAAAAGGACACTGTACATTACATATAAATAAACCTCAAAAGAATTGTATGCCTTGTATGAAGCATGAACTTCTGCTTTTCGTATCAAAATAAAATTATAGTTTTAAAAAACAAAATAAAACTAGCGTTTTCGTATTCTTCACAGCAAACCCTTTCATTTGATACCCATATCATGGGAATGCATAGAAAATGCATCATCATATCTAGTCACCCATCTTTGGGAGCCCGCCATATTGGATTTAGAATGACGTAACTTAAACATTCATTGTCATCAAAACTGAACATATCTGCAAAATTTCAGCTCAATTGGAAACCGGGAAGTGCGTCAAATTTAACTTCTAAGTTTTTTTTACATAGTTACAGGTGCGTGAAGCGTGTTAAAACAACTTAAATCAGATGGCACGGCGATCATAAACCAATCCACATACTTGAAAGGTGTCAAACTCAAACTATTTTTTTTTTAGGCCTATCAGTACTTCAGTACTTCAGTCAGTACTTTTGAATTGTCAAACTGTCAGTAAAAAGAAAAAGATGGATCTGAAGCTATAGTTCTTTTACAACCCATTAAACTGTAATGTAATTTCAAAATTCCGAAGCGTAGATCTCTATAGAGATGCACGGTCAAGGCACTCCACACTCGTGTCTAAGTGTGCCAGCTACAAAACTTCTGTACCCAACTATTTTGTGATGCCAGCCAACCCACACTTTATACACGTTAAAAACTTTCCAATAAGTGACCTTAATATCGAAATGTGTAATTAACTGGAAAATATCCTTCTATTACCGATTATTTATCGATGTTTCACGCCTGTAAACGATATCGTTTTTCACGATAGTTCACGAAAAATGTTTTTGAAATTTTCGGTGGCATGTAAGTATTTTAAACGCGTGTGTTAATATCACAATTTGAGGAGGCTTATACAAGTATAAGCGATAAAAAATATGAGATCTTATTGTAAGTTATTACTACAAAAACTTTGCGCGACATAAAAATCGAATTCACGACCTTAAGCTCAGTAGTAGGGCTTGTGACCACTAACAAAACAATGAAGCTGAATAACGCAGTATTCAGAACTTTCGGGGTACTACCATAATACAACCAATTTGCTAACTATAATAATATATTCAACCAACCGAATTTCAGCCACGGTAGCCAGTCTCAATGGAGATAATTATAGTGTGGACATACAAATGTGTACCCAAACACCGGGGCACTCACTGTTTCTTACCCTCAAAGTCCAATGGGATGGCAATCCTACAACCGGAGAGAGATCAGACGCATGATTAACAGCTTAACGTGCTATACGTGTTGTGTCAAGTTCTAGTAGTGCGCGTAGCAAGAGACTAAAAACGAGGGCAAACAGATTTGTCAGCACCCAATTTATTTACCATCCACCCGCATTCCCCAGTCATCCCGCGATCATGGCGCTTGCGTCAGCGTCGAAATATCGCGAGCTCACAATAATTGAAAAACACGGAAGATTTCCGATAAGTGATAGTGTAAGTTTAACTTTAACGTGCTTTCCGAGGCACGGGGGTATCATATCGCCAACTCCCAAACACCAGGTTACTACTGCGGAATTTCTGATAGAAAAAAATCCCAATAAAACTTTGCTAGACCTTGGCATGTCGCGTGAAATTTAGGCTAAAGTGGCAATAAATTCGGTTCCGAACAACAGAACCCGGCGACACGGTAGGCCCAGAAGGAGATGGCGTGACGAGCTGGACTCTTACCAAAATGATTCATCCCAATTAACCAAAGACAGAAAAAATGGAAAGAGGGAAAGGTGGCCTTTGCCCTGCAGTGGGACACAACAGGCTCATAATAATAAAAAAACCAGCCAAGTGCAAGTCGCGCATGAAGGGTTTGGTACTATCGTAGTAGAGGAGCTCCCTTTAATTTTTAAATTATTTAATGTTATAGTGGCGACAGAAATACACATTCTGTGAAAACTTCAACTGTTTACCTATTACGGATCATGAGATACAGCCCGCTGACAGACAGACGGACGGACGGACAGCGGAGGCTTAGTAACAGGGTCCCGTTGGTTACCTTTCAGGTAGCAGGAATACAAAACTTGCTTCTCAGCAACACTTTCCCAATGAGGCAGCTGAAAATTATACATTCGTTCATATGACGGCACGGTTGGCGCAATGGCTGAGTGATTGACTGCTGCGCTGCGTGTCGATTCCCGCACGAAAAAAATATTTGTATGGCCTGCAGATAGTTGTTCCGGGTCTGGCTGTTTGTATATGTCAGTTTAAATGTTTGTAAACGCACCCACGATGCAGGAGAAATTTCTAGTGGAGGCAAAGATTTTATAAAAAAAGAAAGCGACAAAGTTTCATGCAAAACGACCCAGAACTAAAATCCTTTGGGCTATTACGATAATATACCAATTTGCCAACTATGGCATTAGGTGCAAACATTATGGGAAGCGTGATATTAACATTGATAGCCTGCATAATATTGCAATAATGATAATGTGGTTAACATCAAGGAAATGTGTTATTTTGACTATACCGTATATAGGTTAATTTAGTCAGGTATTTACCTTCCATTTTGGGTAATTGATAATTTTGACGTTACGGTCAACGCAGCTTCTTTTAAAGCTGCGGATCATAGATTTGATACTCACTCGGAATTTCTTGTTTTAGTGTGGTTTGTGCCTAGCCTGGTGTCAGTTGGCTTTACATGCCGTCGAGATATATCTCTCATTGGCATCTGGCATGCTGCATAATCGCGATGTTTATCTTCACCGAAGTAAGCGATAATTATAGAATACGCCCCGAAAAATCAGAGGTGCGTGTCTTGGGTTCGAACTTGAGACCTACGAGGAATAAGGATATGAGATAGAGATTCCGTGTTCGGGATTTTGTATAGTAAGTGAGGTTTGTGAGTCTTCATGGAGGACCGTGTCCTCCATCTCGTGTGACTGTTATTATTCAACACCATCATCATCATCATCTGTCTAGCCTTTTCCCGACTATGTTGAAGCCAGCTTCCAGTCGAACCAAATGCAGCTGAAACCAGTATTTTACATGGAGCGACTGCCTATTTGACCTCCACCACCCAGATATTACTGGGTAATACGGTACCCCTTGGTAAGACTGGTTGTCAGACTTTCGGGCCACTGACTACCCGTAACGACTGTCAAAAATCTACAAATGACAGCCGGGACCAAAGGCTTAACGTGCTTTCCCGAAGGATTATAATAACATTCGCACGAGTCGATCTTCAAGGTTAAGCCGCGGCATCTCCGTATTATGAATAACAAATGTACTATTTTTTATTCTTTCATTTTTTTTTTTTTAGAATTTAGGTTGTGTTTATTCTGCGAGTTGGTGCTTAATCCACTTGACAAAAAATAACGAGAGTAAATGTTTTTAAAACGATAAAAAAATAATTCGATTTTTTTATTTAAATACTAGCGGTCCGCCCCGGCTTCGCACGGGTGCAATATATACATATAAACCTTCCTCTTGAATATACATGTATTAAAAAAAAAAACGCATCAAAATCTGTTGCGTAGTTTTAAAGATCTAAGCATACATAGGGACAGACAGACAGCGGGAAGCGACTTTGTTTTTAACCGACTTCCAAAAAGAGGAGGTTATCAAGTCGACTGACTTTTTTTTATACTATGTAGTGATAAACTTTCTTTGTCAATTTTGATTTCTTTAAGTAGATTTCTGTTACTTTTATTATTAGGTTTATCTGTTAAGTAATGATTGTTTTCTTACATATTTTATTAAAGTTATAAAATAAACACTCTCACAATTTTAAAACTACGCTCTTAACTTCATAAGCATCGCAGATCTGAAATTCTTCGAAACTAGAACCATAAACAGCTCACTATAAAAATAAATTTCTCGCAACTTTTCCGTGCAGTTTATTTTTAATTTCCCATAGGAATTTTTTACTTTTTTCTTTCGAATATAAATAGCTGGCCGGAAGGTAATTCTCTGCAGTAAATTCACGATAAAATGCAGTTGTTCCAATCTGGGTATTGTTCTTTTTTTAATTATGTTTTTTTTTTAAGTCTCACTTTTTGTAAGTGCTGCTAAAGATAGGAATTTCGAACAGTAGTAGTGTGGTAGTGTTATAATCGGCATTTCGAAATTGGAACGATGAGTTTCTTTTTTATAAAGTGGTGAAAGAAAATATTAAGCCGTTAGTCCCGGTTGTCATTAATAGATTTTTAACAGTCGTTACAGCTGGTCAGTGGTCCGAAAGTCTGACAACCAGTCTCACCAAGGGGTATCGTATTACCCAGTACTAAGTGGGTTGTGGAGGTTAGATAGGCAGTCGCTCCATATAAAATACTGGTATTCACCTGAATCCGGTAAGACTGGAAGCCGACTTCAACGTAGTTGGGTAAAGGCTAGGCAGATGGTGGTGGTGTAATAAAGGATCGTGAATTCGATTCCCGGGTTAGGAAAATTATTATTGGGTTTTTCTATCAGTAAAATTTCTCCGTAGCCCCCGTAGAGGCTGGATTTGTGCCCGGTTGATAGCAATAGGATCGTCCCCTATTACATTACATTTTACAAATGTGGGTTTGCTATTTGGTACACCTCTATCTAAACCTTCGGGGATTACAGGCTTGATGTTATGTTATGTTATGTTAAAAATTTGCTCTTTTAAGAGTTGTGTGTGCTCAAAACAATTCTTACAGAATAACACTTTTACAACATTTTCCAATCTTTTTACGATATAGTTTTGGGGCGTAAAACAATAAATATTGCGTCGACTTGGCATTTTCTTTCTAAAAATATTTACTTTTTTCATAATAAACTAAAATACAAAACGCAATAACAATCATTTTCGTATTTAGTCTATCCAACTTTATGCTTTCACTGTGTTTATTCATATAATAACAGTGTTTAGTTATTTAAAAAGCTTAGTATTAAATAACAAAAGCTTATTTCTAGTTTATTATAACAGGCAAAGTTCTAGAGTCATGCCCTCTGAATTGCTAGACGCCTTAGTCGTTTCGGTCTCACTTTTTATAGTGTGTTCATTGCCTTATGGCGTGGATACAAAATATAGCTGTCTGTTATAACCTTTTTGGTGCGTAATGTTGTATATTTTCGTATATTATTATGTGCAAACTTTAACATAATGCTAGAACAGTTACTTAATAGGTCATATTATAGACAGGAAAACTGTTTATTCGGCACAGCGAGTTAGAAAAAAACTCAAAGGTTTATGAATGACATACATGGTGTAAACGACTTTTTTTTTGGGATGAAAAATCACGTTTTATGGGGGGACTCAATGTAACGCACTCAAGATATTGTGCTGATGGATGCATAGAATAGTATGGGAGTCGTGGAGGTGTTTAAAGTAACAATTTTACTCTAAAAACATGAACTTTTATTTAAAAAATAACTTGTGAAAACGTTGCAACTTTGACCCCCAATATCTCCGCAACTAGAAGGTTCCCAGGTATGGTCTAGAACAAAAAAGTGATCGCAATGATGAGGAAAACAAGTGCCTTTCGGCTTCGTTAAGGGGCTTGTAACACCCTTTAGATGACTCTCTATAAAACTGTGCTTTTTCTAAACTATATTGTTAAACATAACGTAACATCACGCCTGTAGTCCCCGCAGGTTGGGCAGAGATATACCTAATAGTACACTTACATTTTGCACGTTATGTTAAAGTCCCATGTAATTGGGGGCGAGCCTATTGCCATCAAACGGGCACATATCTAGACTCTGTGGCTGCTACTGAGAAATTCCTGATGGACAAACCCAATAACACTTAGCAAGACTTGGGAATCGAACCCAGGACCTCTTGCTCAGCAGTCACAACTAGAGCAACGAGGCAGTATTAATGTATTTATTAGACACATAAACTAACTTTAAAAAATGACAAAAAAAAACTAACTTTAAAAAATTACACGATCAACGTGGTCACAAACACAGACATGAAAAGCGACTTTATTTATAAAGGGTGTAACAAGACCCTTAATGAAGTCGAAAGACACTTGTGCTCCCCGTCAATGCGATCATTTTTTTGTAAAGACCATACCTGGAAACCTTCTAGTTACGGAGATATTGGAGGTCAAAGTTCCAACTTTTCACAAGTTTTTTTTTTAAATACATGTTTTTAATATGAGATTTTTACTTCACGACCCCCGTACTATTCAATCCATCCATCAGCACAATGTTTTAAGTGTGTTACATTGCGTCCTAGCGTAAAACGTGATTTTGCACCCCGAAAAAAAAGTCAATTCCCAGCATAATTTTTACGTTAAGTTACTTAGTTTGATGTACAGAATGCTTGGTTGACGGCTTCGTGAAGGGTCTGTTTACACCCTGTATTTTGTATAGATCATAATTTTGTAGATAAACAAAACAAATATAAAATTATAGTTGTGATGATTCGATTGTTACGGGGTCGTGTATTTGTGTTCCTAAGCTAAGGACTTCGGGATTAAACTAATATTTGTTTAAACCACAGCTGTTTGTTATATCTACTGAATGTATTGATACATTTGTGTTTATCTGTATCTATAGTACAGCCCCCGTAGCATGACCACCGTAAACAAGGATTTCTTTGAAAGAATCGACAAAATGACAGATAGTGCAAAGAAATCTGTCATTGTGTCGACACAATCTGTCATTTTGTCGATTCTTCCGTCAAAGAAATCCTTGTCTACGTTGGTCTTGCTACGGGGGCAGGAGAAATTATTTTAATACGACATTACGCCTGTGTTTTACAAAGGGGTCGACAGAAGTGTCACATTTCGCTAATTATATTTCTGGTTAACTGTAATTTTTGTAGTCACGGAGTCTGGATTTGTGCCCGGTTTATGGACGGTTGACGGTAAATTGGCTTGCCCCTGTTGCATAGGACTTATCCGAAAATAACGAAGTGTGAGTTTATCATAATAGGTACACCTCTGCCGAACCCTTCAGGGATATTTAGCTGCATCCGGTTAGACTGGAAGCCGACCCCAACATATAAGTAGTTGAAATAAGGCCAAACAGATGATAATGTCATAAATATTTTTTTCTGCAAATCTACAAAGGAGGCTTTTTAAAAATGAACCTAATTATGTGCAAAACAAAAAAAAAGCACGTCCCACATCATGTTCTGCGTTTGAAATTCAAAAGCTCAGCAAAAACAAAAATACGATTCGTCTTCTTTTTTTTTTCTGTAGAAAAAGAGAAACATGATTTATCAGCCTGTTCCCTAAGGGCTGCTTGTAATTTTACGAGCATTAAATAAAAGGGATGGGTCTCGAGCGGAAAAATGTAATGACCACGAATTGTACAGTCGACTGCATACGGAACTTTTCAATGAAAATCGCATTTCCACCGCATTTTGATGAGCGTTCAATTATTGGTTTTGACTGTACGTTTTATGTATGGGTTTTAATTTTAATTAAAGAGGTAGGTATGGATCAAAGTGATTTAAGTGCTATACAGCATGTATGTGCGAGAGCAGCGGTGGCCTAGTTTTGGCGGCCCCGGCTTAAGAGCAGTAGGTTGTGGGTTTGAACCCAGGTAAGGCCATTACTTTGTGTAATTTTTTTAATCACCACTGCTCTCAAAACGGTGAAGGAAAACATCGTGAGGAAACCGGCATGTCCTGGGATCAAAAATTCAAAGACATGTGACATCTACCAACCCGCACTGTGCCCGCGTGATGGATAGCCCATTCCCTCTCATAGAGAGGAGGCCTGTGTCCCAGCAGTGGGGACATTATGCAGCATGTATCAGAAACCTGTGGTCATTAAAGGTACGATACAGACCATCAAACAGACCAACTTTCTGCTTGGGACCAATACCGTAATAGCGAAAATATATCTACTGTTCCATACATTTGATTCGAGTAGGTTTAAACTTTTGTATGCGACAGCTATAGCAGCAGTTATAGGCTAGTGGTGTGACCGTCGGACTGCCAAGTCATAGGTCTCGAGTTCGAACCCAAGGCTCCCTGATTTTTCTGATTTATGTGTGTATTTTAGAATTATCATTGCTTCTGTGAAAGAAAACATTGTGAGGAAACCAGCATGCCTGAGAGATATTTCTTGGCGGCATGTAAAGTCAAGTCAGAGGCCCATTGGGTGGCATTATTTATTGATGAACTTAGATTTGTTTTTTTTTTTAAGCATTAGCAATGCATTATTATTACTTAGACAAGAAACGGGATATTTACCATGTTTACTGTTTTTGTCGAGTTCCCGATATATATATTTTTTTTTTTTTTTTTTTTATGTTAGTGACCATGATAGTTTAAAATCTTATAATGCATTATTGTTTTAATAATATATACAACCACATATAGTGCATGTGGTGTTAACCTATAATTAATTGTTGCACTTATAATTGTAGCAGTAAATATTGTTTTATGAATGTTCTGTGCAAACAATTGTTGGTTAACCAAATAAATAAATAAATAAAAAATAAAATGCTGACACCAGCATTAACCACATGATAAAGAAGAAGTAGTTGGGACAGCTGATTATTTTTTCGAGATTACGATATTAGTTCCTGGATCCAACACCCATGGTTTGTACCACACTGTATACTGTAACTACACCATTCTAACACAAATGTTCTAGAGAAGCTATCAAAAGAAATGTCATATAAATGTGATCGCGCGTCTCAATGAAGCCTTGCAGAAAAATGACATATTCTGTCAATTTTGACACATTACATTAGAACAAAGACATTCAAATATTTACGAGCGATAGACGGGACAAGACGAAGAAAATCGCAATCCAATACTTGTTACTACTTTAAGAACAAATCGTTCTGTCTAGTGTCACACGCCCGCTTGTCAGGTAGCATTCATGTGTCAAAATCGAAAATGTTGAGTTCAAAATTTTTGTATGATAATATTTTCTCCGCTCTTAAGTGTTTTAAATCTCTGCGTATTAGAACTAGATTTTTATAGGCTTTATAAATGTATGTATTTACTGTAATAATGGTACACCATAGACTACCTACAATATGACATCACGGTTGCTGCGTGTCGCGGGTTTGATTCCCGCACGGAACAAAAATTTATATGGCCCACAGGTAGTTATTCCGGGTTTGATTGTTTGTGTATGTGTGTTTTAATGTTTGTAAACGAACCTACGATACAGGAGAAATTCCTAGTGTTGGGAAATGTTTGAAAAAAAGTATTGTCTCTCCTCCTCTGTTAAATCCAACCAAAGGCAGATCGCTTTCAGCGATAACAACGCGTTTTGACACCCTATCTATAAGTTCTACATTGTTATTTAAAGGGTGTATACAACATTAGTTTTAGTATATGCGAAACCTGATACACGTGTCTAGTATTTTTATGTAAAGAATCTATGTACAAAATTTCAAAACTGTATTATGAAAAATCACAAAGTTATAAGCTTGTTTTGTTTCCTAGTTGTCCGCACAAAATCGTGCGTCCAGCGTCGTCTCGAGCTCATTGATAATAATAATTTGGCAGTAGGTACCTAAATTACTGCGATAGGTAGGCTTAAAGTCGCTCGGTGTCCAACTTTTAAGTTTTTTAATTTTTTTTTTTGACAAAATATAAATGGTTTAAAAATTATTGGAATCGATTCAGTTACTTATTCTGAACAAACTATATTCAGGTTTCGCATATACTAAAAATAATGTTGTATAATATTATTAATAGAGAGTATTCAATTTATCCATCTAGACGAGCAGGCAATGACCAGTAGGTTCTTGCAAGGTTAAATACTCTTTTATTCGCTTCGTCTCGTAAGCATATTAATATGTCTTTGATTTCATTTTGATGTACAAAAAATGCTACCTAACTTAGACAGTTTTATGTTGACGACAATTTGTTAAACATAGTGTTGAAAGCGTCTATAAATAAAGCCTCTTTACCTACATCTAAAAAAACATAATACATCAAAGAATTTTTTTTTGGAGATTATATTTAACGCAAACGACCTTTTTCAGCATATCAGTCTGAAAAGGTTCTGTTTTTTAACAACTTCGAGTGTTACTACAAGAAAACTTATCAAAAAGAAAAGCCCAAAAGATAGAATACGTTATTCATATTTTTTCTCTTAAATATTTAAGTATTTTTTTCTTAAAAAAACACAACAAAAACACTTTTCTTTTACACTTCGTCACGGCAGCCTTATTTTAAAAGGTAAATAAAAGGAACATAGCCTACTCTCGAACTGATTGCCTCTAAGCTAAATGAGAAATCGTAAAACTTTATCTAAGACTTCGAGTCAAAGTAAAAATTCGGGACGACTGGGTTTTTTGACAGACAGGTAGGTAGTTACTTATTTATTTATGGTACTGTACCTGCCTACCAAGGTGGTCATACTACAAAACAAAAAAAAAACATTTTTGGTTTATATTTTCGAAATCAGAACATGACGACGAAAAAATCAATGCATGATTTTTTTTTGTTATATTTTATTGTTCAAAGTCAAAGTAACTATGTATTTATTACTGTGATTTTTGGTCATACAATAGGTCTTATAGTTAGGTTATGGTAACTCAAAAAACTACTCATTAGTGCATATCAATATAAGAATTTAAAATCTCTATTACTTAAAAATTTCAATATTTAGAATAGGTACAGTCAATAGTCCTTATACCTCATAACTAAAGAATTTATCTGAGCAATACAAATGGATGTCTTCCCCATCTAGAACGAACCATAAATCAAGTAAATAGGCAGTAACAACCACCATTGGACTAAGTAATGGCATACCGCGTCCGATCTCCATCTTCACTAAAACAGAGGGACACCTAAACAAGACATCAGATATAACATCACGCCTGTCATCCCTGAGGCCGAGCTGGACCTCATTTCGCCAGTTATGTTTAAGTCCCATGTGCATAGTAGCGAGTCGATTGCCATCAACCGGGGACAAATCTACTGAGATATTACTGATGGAAAACCCAATAACACTATGCCCGATCCGTGAATCGAACCCAGGACCTCGTGCTCAGAGTGCTTTTATTGCTTCTCTTTTATGTGTTCTCAAGTGGCTAGCCTATCCAAATTTGCTGAAAAACTCCGAGCACAAAGCGGACATATCAGAACACCATTGACGACATTGTAGGGTATAGCTGTAGGTGTCCAAAGATCATCACGTTTTAAATCGAACTGCGGCCTTCTTCTTTCTTCAAAGGTGTTGACCTGCCGATGCACATGACGTCTCCACACGGGCCGATAAGGTTCATTCTGCCCGTCTTTAAAAGCATCGATAGTAGGTAGAGCAGTGATAGCCTAGTGGTGTCACCGTCGGACTGCCAAGTCATAGGTCACAAGTTCGAACCCAAGGCACGCCTCTGATTTTTCGGATTCATGTGCGTATTGTATAATTACCACTAGCCGAATGAAGGAAAACATCGTGAGGAAACCAAACACGCCTGAGACATATTTCTCGACGAAAGAAGCTATTATAAGGTCCCATTAAATGCACGCTAACCAAAGATATCCAAGCAAAAAAACACTGATTAAAGTGATTTTATTTTGACCTAAATCATTGGGTAACCAAAATTTTTAGTGTATTTTCGTTAGCTGATTTTTTCTCTTGTAAGTTTCTAATGCGTTTTTCTTATTTTTTTACTATTATCCTTATTTTGGTGGTCTGAATGATCTCTAAAAGTTTGTCCATCTATTTGAATGGGACATTATTTAGTTGAAATCCTAACACAGCTAGCATTTTTAGGCTTTCATGGAAGCGGGCAGCAGTAACGGCATGCTGTGTAACTATTCACATACCAAGCGAGCGACGGCGGTCATAGAATATTGAGATCACAGTTCAAACACTGACCTCGAAGTATTGTATTAACAGCCGGGTACCTATTGTTGTTATGACCGGTAAATGGAATGGTGGGTATATAACTTGGTATTGGTAGTTGTCAAAGCCTCGTAGGCCTATCCACTTGGTCAAGATTTTTTTAGCTAGTGACTAATAATTGAATACGTCAATCAAGCTTGATAACTAATTAGTTATAATAATCATAAATCTTTATTTTATCTTGTCGGCGTCTCACATATGAGTGGATAACCGCGGGGAGGGCGCGGGGAGGGCGCGGGACTCGGGGTACCGAACCCGGCTGCGCGAGCGCCGCTGCGCGCCCTACCACACACTGAGCTCACAGACGCCGGCCACTACGGGCCTTTCAGTGTACAGTCTTCACACGTTGCACTATTTGTTAATTGTGGTATTACACCTATAAATATACAGTCCACTAGTTTCATTATAAAGTCCCAATCGAGACTATTCAATCTCAACATCAGAAATAACAGGCATAATAAAGAAAGGTGTCTGAAGTATTAAGGTCCTGAGGTACAGATCACCTCTCCGGCTTAGATGTAACATTTTATTTATAGCAAAAATTTCATGATTCTAGATTTAAAATTGGAAGTAGGTAAACAAGTGCTTAAAATTAATTATTTGAAATTTGACATTTAAACATAGCTAAAAGAAAATATTATGAAATTGACATAAAATCATAAACTATCTACTTGAACATTAAGTATGAAATACTATTAGTTCAAAAGCTGTAATCAGTTTGTGTGACTGATTACAAAAATATATGCTGAGTATCCTTCAAGCCTCGGAAAGCACGATAAGCCATTGATCCCGGCTGTCATTTGTAGATCTTTGACAGTCGTTACAGGTCAGTGGTCTGAAAGTCTGGCAACTAGTCCACCAAGGGGTATCGTACTACCCAGTAACTGGGTTGTGGAGGTCAGATAGTCAGTGCTCCATGTAAAATACTAATCATCATCATCATCATCTGCCTAGCCTTTTCCCAACTATGTTGGGGTCGGCTTTCAGCTGGAACTACAACTGGAACTGGTATTCAACTGCATCTGGTTAGACTGCAAGACGACCCCAATACAACATTAGTTTTAGTATATGCGAAACCTGAAACACGTATCGATTATTATTATGTAAAGAATCTATGTACAAAATTTCAAAACTGTATCATGAAAAATCACAAAGTTATAAGCTTGTTCTGTTACCTGGTTGTCCGCACAAAATCGTGGTCACCACGCAGCGCACCCGCTTGAGATCATTGATAAACATAATTTGGCAGTAGGTACCTAAATTATTGCGATAGGTACTTAATGTCGCTCGGTGTACAACTTGTAACTTTTTTAAAATATTTTTGGGACAAAATATATAACATGGTTTAGAAATTATTGGAATCGATTCAGTAACTTATTCTGAACAAACTATATTCAGGTTTCGCATATACTAAAAATAATGTTGATTATACTGAATCTTATCTAACGTTCTATGCAAGATTTGCGAGCTGTCTCTTCCCATCTAACGATTTAAATAAAACACCAACACAGCGATTGTTTAAGTAAAATTCAGTACAGCGTTGTTTCCCGTCACTGTCGCTCCTATAACAAACAAAGAAGACAGTTATGAGATTGTAAAAGTCAAATTAGTATACCAACAAAACCAAATTTCCTCTGCAAAATTCTGACGCTAGCCGTGAAATGAAACATCGTTGGAAACCGAATAAAAAATGCTAACTATCCAACTACCTACATGGTTGTTTGGAGCAAATAGTTCCGAAAAATTGGGACAAAACTCCAGGGGACCACCGAACACGACATGTATCGGTTTTCTGGTGTGAATTGACACCAGTACTAACTTTGCTATCTATGGTCCTCAATGACAGTTGAAAATTGTTTGTGTGTGACCGACCCGTGTATTGTGTGGACGTTTATTTTTTAAAGTGATTGGTAGCTTTTTCTAACGAAGGTGTATTCATTTTTTTTTTTGGTTTTTATTTGATTTCTGGGCCCGCGTGGTGGATTATAGCCCATTCCCTCTCATAGAGAGGAGGCCTGTGTCCCAGCAGTGGGAACATTATAGGCTGATTATGATTATGATTTGATTTTTCGCTCGTGGCTAAATAATAACAGCCGCTCGGGTCGATCTTTGGTTAAGCCGTGCTTGCCTAGGTTGGTCTGTGGATGATCACCCATTACATACCGACTTTCCTCCGTGCTCGGAAAGCACGTTAAGCGGTTGGTTCCGGGTGTCATTTGTAGATCTTTGACAGTCGTTAGGTAGTCAGTGAAAGTCTGACAACCAGTCTTACCAAGGGGTATTACCCAGTTCTAACTGGGTTGTGGAGGTCAGATAGGCAGTCGCTCCATGTAAAATACTGGAATTCAGCTGCATCCGGTTAGACTGGAAGCCGACCCCAACATAGTTGGGAAAAGGCTAGGCAGATGATGATGATTTGATTTTTGTTATGATGCCTCGCCTCTGGTGCCATTCGGGCAAATACCAATGTGACTTTCAATTCTTAAGCAACTTTTGTCAAATTCCGTTGCCAAATAACAGAACCCTTATAGATTCATCCTGTCCGTCTGTCTGCTTGTCCGATACTTATAACAAAACAACACATTTTTAATTTTTGTCTGTCTGCCTGTTTGTTCCGGCTAGTCTCAGGAACGGCTTCACCGATTTTGACTGGACTTGATGTTATAAGAAGTTACTTAGGCTACTTATTTTTTTCCGTGCAAAAAATTAAAATCATTGAAATTGTTAACAAAATCCGATTTAAATAGAGAATAAACATTTTTTTTAATATTTTGACGCGGACGAAGTTCTCAGGCAACACCTATTCAACAATATAATGTTCCAACACCTGAGATTCAAGCCTCCTCTCTTTGAGAGGGCAGTTATACAATACGAGGGCCCAGTGCGGGTTTAATTACAATCTCCACGAATAAGGATGTCTCAGATCTCAAGCGCGTATGCGACCTTCTCGTTACAGACAATGGCCACCTTCCATCTTGCGCCACCTGCCTTCAAACCTGTGCACTTGACGACCTTATGACTGCGTCAAATTCAAATTCAAATATTTTTATTTGGGTAGTAATAAAAGCTCCGAAAAAAAACACAACATGAAAACTCAAAATAATTAAATTTACTGCTTAAAATACTAATCTTGCGACAAAGAAAAATACTTATAAAATACTTTAAATTCCGAAAATCAATAGAGCATTTGCTGACGTAATATTTTTTCACCAGATTAAATTGCGTATTAATCTTAAAATAAATAAAACAGGTATAAAATCAACGTCAAGATAAATATCAAAATGTTGTAATTAGGCGTAGTCGACGTAGCCCCGCCACGCGGGGCTTTACTTCTGTCTGCAGGGTTTAAAGTAACCTAACCTAACCTAAAGTCGGGGTGCCTCAAGTCGAAAACTTTGTATTTTTTTTTCGCAAGCTTAGTATTTTTTTCGCAAAACTTAGTATTTTTTTCGGAAACTGAGTATTTTTTTCGGAAATTTTGTTTATTTTTTTTCGTATAATTAATATTTGATTAAGCTCATGTTTTTTTTGTTAAATACAACATTTTCTGTCGGTTAATTTTGTATTAATTTTTCGGTAGGTAATTCATTCAGAAAGGATTTTTGAGAATTCCACCCCTAAAGGGGTAAAATAGGGGATGGAAGTTTATATGAAAGACCGTCAGTTTTGAAGTTAGGATCTTCAAATTGTGTTTTAGCTGACGGTTGAAAATTAATTTATACGTGGGTACGAAGGGTTAAAAAGGGGGATGAAGGTGAAATCGGATATTGTTCGACATCCACGCGGGCGAATTTGCGGGCAAAAGCTAGTATTTAATAATGACCAGAATCTTAGAAAGGATGACCTAACTACATTATTCTCAATATACGCAACTCATTCCTGACACACATAAAGTGACCCCTGCTCTTATTACACGAGGTGCAGTGCGCTCATTCCGTCGTAGACGACGAATACTTGATGACGTATTCGTACTTACATTGAGTTTGGAGCGCTTGACTGAAGCATTGCTAAAATGTGTATGCAACATGTTGTGTGTACTATCTTTGTTAATAGTATGAACATAAAACAAGTTGGAAATACGATTTGTATACAAAGTATAACGTTTGATAAGAGTACATGAATGGGATCTATAGGCGCACTGCTAAAATCAGGAGTTTAGAATTTTTCAATATTTAAAAAATAACGAGAATTTGTGTGGTATACACAACACTAAATACTACAACAACAAAATCGACTACTGAAAAATCACGCTCTAATTAAATTACTATTGTTGAAGTCGGTTAAAATATAGCCTATAATATTTTACCCGGGCGTTAATAACTAATCGATTGAGACCTTATTCATAAAAATCGGATGAATAGTTTAGGCGCTACGGCGGAACATACATAAATACAAACATATACAACATTAGTTTTAGTATATGCGAAACCTGATACACGTGTCTAGTATTTTTGTGTAAAGAATCTATGTACAAAATTTCAAAACTGTATCATGAAAAATCACAAGCTTATAACAGCTTGTTCTGTTACCTAGTTGTCCGCACAAAAACGCGGCCACCACGCATCGCGCGCCTCCAGCATTGTCTTGAGCTCATTGATAATAATAATTTGGCAGTAGGTACCTAAATTATTGCAATAGCTACTCAAAGTCGCTCGGTATCCAACTTTTAACTTTTTTAAATATTTTTGGGAAAAAATATAACATGGTTTAAAAATTATTGGAATCGATTCAGTTACTTATTCTGAACAAACTATATTCAGGTTTCGCATATAATAAAAATAATTTTGTATACATAGACTGTTAATTTATTTTTGATTAGTTTGCAAAAATTAATCTTTCAACAAAAATCAATACTTGTTTTGATTTATTTTGTAACTTCCGGTTGAGGTATTACAATATTTAAAATATCAGTATCCGGTAAAACCTCCATATTTATTTTCATTTTTGCCTAGAGAAGTTTTAGTCTTGTTCTCGCTGTGCTAGAGGTCAGACGTATACCTTCATAGTAAGTTAAATATAATAATAAACTTTAATAAGTGTTTGTTCGTTTTAATTACCCATAACCTAAATTCCTATATAGACTACTAAAATCATAACCCTTCCCTTGTGCTTCGCCGTTGTCGGGTAAAAACAATTGCATAAATGTTTATCAACACTTGAAATTGTTGATGCATACTAAAATCCTTGTAGCTTTACAATGACATGCAAAATCGTTGACATAATTATCTCCGACCATAATATGCCGAAAGCTAATTAAGCTTTCGATTGCTTATGTCCATCACACATTTGACTTTTAGCTTTATCTTTATCGCCAATGGAATCTCATTTTATCAAGGACTCTTCTATTTGTAAGAATGAAACCATAAACCTTCTTGTATTTTTACCCGACTGCGGCGAAGCCTAAAAGGAGGGGTTATACTAACTAATATTCATAAGCCACGCTTCATAAGTGCGCTCATTACTTTGTAGGCGACAAATACTCGATGACGTATTCGTACTTACATTGAGTCTACAGTACTTGACTGAAGCATTGTTAGAACGTGTTTACAACAAGTTATAAAACATGTTGTCTATTGTATTCGTTTATCGCTTACACCTTAAAACAAGTTGTAAATACTTGGAACGATAAAGTTGTAGTTGTGTTGTTAAAAACTTGTAGAAATTTTAGCAAAATAGTTAACAAGATTATGTTTCAAACGAGGTTAATAAGTGTAGGACACCATGTTTTTGAGAAACTTATAAAAGAATTTTCAAAAAGAAGTATTAAAACTTTTTTAAGGATGTAAAAGTTGGGCTCGATTGTGCTTTGTTAAAAGGGTTCTATTACTTCGTAGGTCTAATGGTTGCTAGTGTGACTACTAAGCTCAGAAGTGTAGATTTGATCACCAGGTCATGAAAAACTTCAAAAATCTTAACATGAATGATGTAACCAAGATTTTGATTTAAAAGAGTGTCGATGGAGTTTCTTGCCCATTCTTCTCCATAGAGATCTACGCTTTGGAGTGTGCAACAACTCAAGTGATTATGCCTTGTGACTGTGACTGTAGCTTGGCTTTTTTTTGACTTTCAAAGGAGCCTGTAATGGTGTAATTGAAATAAATGCTTTGAGTTGACTTGAAATATTTTCAGCAGCATGTCTATGTCGATTTATTCTTGGTTGATGGCAATAGACTTGTCACCAATTACATCATCATCATCATTTCAGCCCGGAATAGTTCACTGTTGGGTATAGTCCTCCCCTTTCCTCTGCTATACGTCTCGATTCTGTGGATCCCTCATTCCTTTCCTGCGACTTTGGCTATATCGGCAACTCATCACGCTTTTAGACGGTCCTGGTTAGTTGACCCAACTTAAAAACAGGCTTTTCATGTCAGGACTACTCCTCAAAGTCGAAGGTAGATGTAGAAAATAAACTACGCTACAGGCTCGAAGCTACCTAAGAACCCTATTCCTATCGGCTTCCATTCAGGAACAACCATTCTACGTATTTAGGTGACTAATTCGTCAGTCACTTATAAATGGTGTAAATAGACCCTTAAAGAATCCGAAAGGTACTTATTCTCCTCGTTTTTACGATCTTTTTTTTGTTCTAGACCATACCTGGGAACCTTCTAGTTACGGAGATTTTGGGGGTCAAAGTTCCAACTTTTTCACAAGTTTTTGAAGTTATACTTCTTTAGGCGCGTTATGAAAAAATGATGAGAGTGAAATTTTAAGATGCGCGCGCACCTGTGACACAAAATTAACAGTATGAAGTTAGGCGCGTTATGAAAAAATGATGAGAGTGAAATTTTAAGATGCGCGCGCACCTGTGACACAAAATTAACAGTATGAAGTTAGGCGCGTTATGAAAAAATGATGAGAGTGAAATTTTAAGATGCGCGCGCACCTGTGACACAAAATTAACAGTATGAAGTTAGGCGCGTTATGAAAAAATGATGAGAGTGAAATTTTAAGATGCGCGCGCACCTGTGACACAAAATTAACAGTATGAAGTTAGGCGCGTTATGAAAAAATGATGAGAGTGAAATTTTAAGATGCGCGCGCACCTGTGACACAAAATTAACAGTATGAAGCCGTCTGCTTAACCGCTCATTAAGTCTCAAAAAAAAAGCTACCAACAAAATAGGAATTGAACCTCGATATTAGTCGCGCATGTTGGTACGCTCGTCACCTCCGATCACTGTTTTCATATTTATAATATTTATCAACATGTCTCTAGTTTATACATTCACAACACGTGTTTGAGTTTCATACAAGTGCGAATTATATATGTGCTAATAAATTATATTCAGTAGTGATTTAAATTGAATATTTTGATTGATATTACTTACTATTTGTGAATATTAGTGAAAAAAATTGTGCTTATATACTTTTTCAAGTGCTCCAATATAATTGAGGTTAACTATCCGTATGTATTATTTATTGATATAAATTAAAATACTTTTATTTAATATAATTAACACTAAATATTATTAAATTATTAATGTTAAATACTTATTATTGGTTATTTAATATTCACAAAATAAAGAAATAAATTTAATAAAACATTTAATAAAAAGTTTGTGATAAAAATTAAAATTGAACATCAAATTATAATATTAATTTTTAATATTTGCTATTACTATTAATGGTACTATTCAATTTCTGTTCTAGTTTTCAAGATGGGTAAAACAAATGCGAAACACTGTAAAAACTATTACAATCGAAAAAAAGCTGCCAAAGAAGCTGAAAAAATTCGACAAGGCTTTTCCGTAGAAAAACCAATAAAAAAAACAGGAGCAGAACGTACTCGTGCTTATAGGCTGCGAAAAATAATGCTTTCACAAGCAAACGAATCATCCGTGACTGACATTTCATCTATCCCGTCAACTTCAAATTCACGAATAAGGACTTTTGAACCATCATTTCAGTTAGCTACCACCAGTGTTAGTACAAATCGTCCAGATGTCTCAACGGTGTCCAGTACTGGTATTGCTGATCATGATGGTGATAATTTACATGATTCATTTTTATCTACTTCAACACACGACAATCGCAACTCTATAATTGTACAAGCTGAGGTGCATATGGCTAATTCTCCTGTGCTGTATAATCACAGTACAGCAGAACACAGAACACAGTATAGTATAACTTCTCACGCGCGTACATAAGTACACGCACCCATTTTTTTTTTAAATACATGTTTTTAATGTAAAATTTCTTTAAACACCTCCACGACCCCC
The DNA here is from genome assembly GCA_905163415.1 of Noctua fimbriata. Lineage (NCBI taxonomy): Eukaryota > Metazoa > Arthropoda > Insecta > Lepidoptera > Noctuidae > Noctua > Noctua fimbriata. The sequence goes on along the minus strand of LR990945.1, from coordinate 10,913,929 downwards.
GTACTATTCAATCCATCCATCAGCACAATGCTTTGAGCGCGTTCCATCGAGTCCTACCGTAGAACGTGATTTTTCACCCCAAAAATAATAAGTAATTTCCCAGCAATAATTTTTGCGTAAAGTTACTTAGTTTGATGTACAGAATGCTCGGTTGACGGCTTCGTGAAGGGTCTGTTTACACCCTGTATAATATCACTTTGTTTGCTGGTCGTAACACCAAAAAGAAGCCAGTTCGTAACCAATTATTTTTCTCCAAGGAAACTATAAAGATATCTTTACCAGGTGTAACATATACGTTAGACTGTTGATACAGGCCCGTGAGAAAACATAGCGTGTACCAGCTACTTAAGGGCCTGTAAATTGTAGCAGCCGATTGAGGAAAAAGGTCCAGTTAAGAGGGAACATATTTTACGGAATTGTAAAAATACATATTTGAAGAAAATTTTGCCGTCGCGCTAACTAAAGGCTGCCCAAGTAGAGTGCGATAAGGACAGTTGCAACTCAGACCGATTATATCATATAAAATTTGACGTTTTCGTCCCCCTTTTTTTCGAAAACTGAGTCGATTCAATTATTTTTGATATTAAAATTTTAAGAAAGAGTGTGTCTAGGTTCCTATAAATTTCTTTTATGTTAAAAACTTTTCCAATTTGTCTGGTAGTCCTCTAATCAGGGCAGTAAAAATGGGTCATTTTTGGAATTTTTGGAGGGTCATATTTTCTTAACTTATTGGTTGCTGAAAAAAAGGAAATGACAGGGACGTGTCTACAGCCAACTTTGATTTAACGAAAAAAAAAATTGCTCTTTTATTATTCAGGAAGAAAACAAGGAATACATTTGTGTGGAGAATCGCAGCCCCTGTTCCCTCTTAAAGCTCTCACACTTGAGTGCCCTTCACCGTACATTGGACGGTATTTTACCGAATTTTTGGGCAAGAAATTAATGAAGGGTGAATTTTTTTAAAGGGATTTTTCTTTTCTATTAGCTGGGTGCATTTATTTTGGAGTAAACTTAAGTGCACGTCCGGCGGGCTTTGGGCAATCATGGGATCAAAGTCTGCTACTGAAATCATGGCAGAATGGCCAATCATTGACATATTGATCTAAGGTATATGTATTAGTTTACCTACATCTTTAGATTTGTCTTTCTTTTACATCACGCCTGTAATCCCCAAAGGGTTAGGCAGAGCTGTATAAATAAAGGTACACCCACATTTTACCAGTTAATAATAATAATAAATTCATTTATTTTCTCACCACAATATTTAAAGATTACATGGAAATATTGTTTAGTAAATTATATTAAAAAATACTTCAATATTGTGGGAGACTGGTGCCTAAGCTAGGCTAATAGCCTGTGTTATAGGACACCAGGTCCCTACCCCGAGTAACAATGTCGGGTCGTACTAAAGCAATACACCTGTTAGTAGTTGCGGCAAGTTCAGTGTTGTGGGAGGTAAGTATTATGAGGGTGTGTATTAGGTGTAAGTGAATTATGTGTGTATGTGAGTGTGTGTTTGTGTGGTGTTAGATTGCTGCACGCGTAAATATTGGTGTGAAATAGTAAAAGATATATTATAACTTAAAGGTCTATGAGTTAACTATATATATAGTTATGTTTACCTAAGCCCCATTTTATAGGGGCCGAGCCTATTGCCATCAACTAATCAGTGGGTACAAGTCCAGACTTCGTGGCTACCACTGAGGAATTTCTGCTGAAGAAAACCCAATAACACTTTGCCGACCTGGGAATTGAACCCATGACCTCATGCTCAGCAGTCGCGCTTGCGGTCACTGGACTAACGAGGCAGTAAAGTAGATTCAGATTCAGTTTTATTTGCGTGAAATATATATTTTACAGATTTAATAACACATAGATAAGTATGGCGATGCGCTGGTGGATAAAGCTGAATATTAATATTTTACAAGGAGTCTCTGCCATCTGACCTCCTAAACCATTGTCCACAACTCAATTACAGTGCAATAACGGCATTCTAGACGTTAGGTCAGAGGCAATTAGGTCGGATTCTCATCTCAATCTACATATATTATAACATAACATAACATGACGCCTAGGGGGAGAGGCTACTGCCATCAAATGAGCACAAATTAGAAATCTGGGTGTACACATGTGTGTGTGTTGTGTGTGTGTATATGTGAGGTACACCTCTGTCTAGCCCCTGATATTGGTTCTGGTATTAAGGTTGGTAGGCTCAATACAGTAGTAACGACTGCTCCATACATTATTGGTCGAGTAACTCGAAAAAATTTAGACAACAGCTTAATATATTGCTAATGTTTAAAAAAACACCCTGTATAATTGTTAAGTTTGATACGTTAAGCGAGGGGTTCCTAAACTTTTAAGATAACGGAACACCAACCAAATACCTTTTATTTTATGGAACCCCATATCAAATGATTACAAATCTTTTTTTTAAAGAAATGTGTAATATAATTGAAACACATTATTCTTAACTTAAAGTTTTAATGTGAAGAATGAAATTGTAACCGTGGTGTTATTCGTTTGCTAATAATAAATATATTTGGCGGAACCATGATGACTATTCTACGGAACCCCGAGGTTCCGCGGAACCCAGTTTGGGAATCCCTGCGTTAAGCAAGTAGATTGTTCGCTTGGTCCATTGTAAGTATATTTTGTCTTTGGATGTCGTTATCCATTCATTACGCATTTTTAGATCTTCTTTTTTACCCGACAAAAGAAAGCCAAAAGGAAGGGTTATGATTTTAGCAGTGTATGTATGTATGTATGTTCCTCCGTAGAGCCTAAACTATTCATCCGATTTCGATTTATAAGGTGTCAATCGATCTGTTACTATAGCCCAGGTAACATAGGCTACATTTTAACCGACTTCAACAATAGGAGGAGTCGATTTTATCTTGTAAACCCCAAATTTAATTAGAGCGTGATTTTTCAATAGTCGGGTTTTTTTTTGAGCTGTAGTATACCACACAATCTATTATTTCTATAAAGTCTGCCATAAATTGTCGTATGACAGCAATAAAGCCCCTTCTCAATATTTTTGTCATGTATCGTCTCCTACCTACATTATACGGGACATTATGTAGGCTGGCCCCAAACGCTATATACATACAAAAACTACCAACTTTAATTGCTTTCTCAGATATATTGTAGGGGCGAGCAAATTGATCTACATTATAAAAAGTTTGCGGTCCTCCTTACACGTTCAGGCGGTCGTTTTAAGGCTCTGCTATATTGAAAGCGGTAGCGAGCCTATTTTTAGTAATTGATGATATGTAAGTAGTTCCAGTGAATGCATTGTCGGTGTTAAATAGATGCAGATTCTGTTTATTTTTTTTTATCATCCAATGATGATTTTGATGTACAATTTTCTCGCCAAACTTTTTAGTTTGATGGCGAGAAGCGCTCGTTTTTACATACAAAAATGGTAAACAAATAATCTAGTAAACAACTGGGGGGTGACCACGAAGTTGACGACGAATTTTGATTTGATCTATGGAACGCAAAAAGTATTTTCATTTCTTCAATTTTCAGTTGTTTTTTTTCTATTTGAAAATATTCAGAAATAAAATGTTTTTCCCAACATCGTTCTGCTTATTTTAAAAGCAAAATCAACTAAAACTACTTCGCCTTGGACGAGATTGCCGTGACCTGATTAGGAATCTTAAACTGGCCAATGCGTTTTTGGTAACACTTCGGACCTGGATATTTTATTTCTATACTACTAATAAATGTGAAAGTTTGGGTAGGGTATTTGTTACTTTTACACGCAAAAACTAAACCATTGTATTGTCTATACTCCATTTATTTATTTTTAACCGATTTCCAAAAGGTAAAGGGAAAGAAGGTTATCGATTCGTCAGATTTTCTTTTTTTTCTTCTTATTATTTGTCGTTATTTTTTTTTATGCCCTTTTTTGTTTTTGAGACGGTCAAGCACAAGTCTATCAGCAGATTTAAAAAAAATGACTATTGAAATAAAACACAATTTATTTATCGTTTATTTTAAATAAATGTCTGATCCGCTCTGCTAACCGCTACCTCTTGCTATATAGCATAGGTTTTAATGTGTGGCCTATTGGATAGCAGCCAAGTTGTGGCTTGTCATATATCACCAAGCTATTGTGTTAGGCCGTGGGCATGAACAGAGAAGTAGGTTGCTGTGTATGAAAAGGTGTTGATTAAGTTAGTAAGTAGTACAGGGTTGTTTAATTAGTAAGATTCCTCTTACTAATTAAACAAGGTAAGGGTAGTTTATTATTTACATTGAGATGTAGAAGTTCTTGATCATACTTAAAACTTGTTCGTTATTAAGAGCGTTAACGAGTTACAGCATTTCATACAAACTTTCAAGTCCCTTTTTTTTCGAAATGACTGAACCGAGTTTAATGAAACTTCATACGCATAAGCAGGATACATAAGTCTAAAAAGTTGATAGAGAACTTTTCGAAATGTCTTTAAAATAAAAATGTTTCTATGGAAACTCTAAAATCGATCTAATTTAGCTGTAACACTATTTTTCGAAAATGTTCTCTGTCAACTTTTTAGACTTATGTATCCTGCTTATGCGTATGAACTTTCATTAAAATCGGTTCAGTCATTTCGAAAAAATAGGACTTGAAAGTTTGTATGAAATGTCGTAAGTCGTTAAGGCTACCTAGATTGAACCTAGATTGAATCATTCGTTCTTTGATCACAAGCGTAAATTCCTCCTAATTGCTAAATCAGAAAAATCTTTTTTGGATTTTTTCAGTAATATCTAAAACAAGCTTATTTGTTGGTCTCGGCTGTCATTTGTAGATCTTTGACAGTTGTTACAGGCAGTCAGTGGCCCGAAAGTCTGACAACCAATCTTACCTAGGGGTAACGTATTATTCAGTAATAAGTGGGTTGGAGGTCAGATATGCAGTCGCTACATGTAAAATCTTGGTATTCAGCGGCATCCAGCAGAGCATACAGCAGATGATGAGTCAGAACAAGCTTATTTTCTACAACCAGGTACTAATAAAGTATCGATAAATATGGAGACTAGATTCGTGCCTAAATGCTGCCTCCTAATTCATAGATCTTTAACATAAGGCGAGATGTTGATGTAATAAAACTACATAAATTGACTAATTACGAGATTGTTGTTAAAATGGCCAGCCTTCTTGCTGAACACACATGAAAGTATATCATTTTTTTTTTAAATAAACATTTTATTTTTCTTCCACAAAGGCGCCTTAAAAATATGACGACACTACATCTGATAAATCCTTTGTTGGAGACAGTATATACGGTACTTATAATAGTTTTTCTTTTTTAATTTTTGTCTATTTGTCTGTTTGTTTCGGCTAATCTCCAAAACGGCTGGAGATTTTGACGGATTTTTTAATGGCAGATAGTTGATGTTATAAAAAGTAACTACGCCACTTTTATTTTAGGATAAGTATTATATTTCCGTGCAAAAACTTAAAACCCTTGCAAGTTTACAAATTCCGATTTAAATAATAAAGTTATATTTTTATAGTAATTTCTCGCGGACGAAAATCGCAGGCAAAAGCAGTCGAAAATAAAACTAGAACAAGAGCGTCTCAAAACAAATACTTACTGAAGTATCTGTCTAAGTCCAATGTCCGCAACCAGTCCGCAATATGTCCGCACCACTTTGTCTGATCCGTTAATCAAGCTATCAGCGAATCCACTGATAAATCTCTCATGTTACTCGATACACTACACTAGCTAATCTTATAACTCGACCCGCGAATCGACAACATAATAAATCGGGGGTCAAATAAATTCTCAGACAACATTGGCTTATAGTACAAGGAAAACATCGTGAGGAAACTACTGTCCGAAATACGAAATGGCAAACACGTAGTAAGCAATTCTTGTTCCTTTTTCTGTATGAGTAGGCATTATACCTTAAGGATTTTTGTGTACGACATGCTTTAAGGTAAGCCGGGCTTTGTGTAATTTACTTCTTCGCCACTGCTCTCAAAACAGTGAAGGAAAATAGCCTGAGGAAACTGGCATGTCCTCATCATCATCCGAACCCGAAGGGTAACCAACGGGACCCTGTTACTAACGCCCTCCGGCGTCCGTCCGTCTGTCAGCGGGCTGTATCTCATGATCCGTAATAGGTAGACAGTTTCACAAAATGTGTATTTTTGTTGCCGCTTTAACAATAAATAATAAAAATAAATTAAAAAGTAAAGGGGGCTCCCTTACTACGATGGTACGGAATACTTCGGTTTTTCCAACTATGTTGGCGTCAGCTTCCAGTCTAACAGAGCGCAACTGAATTCCAGTATTTTACATAGAGCGACTGCCTGTCTGACTTCCACAACCGAGTTAGTACTGGGTAATACGATACTCCTTGTTAAGACTATTTATCAAATTCGGGACTGACTGATTTGACGAGAAGATACTGTGCCTCTCGGCTTTGTTAGGATTGTTTTTACACCTTTTATACAGTGTGTAAAAGGACTCTTCACGAAGCCGTCAACCAAGCATTCTCTACATCAAACTATGTAACTTTACGCAAAAAACATTGCGGGGAAACGACTTTTTTTTTGGGAAAAATCACGTTTTATGCTAGGACTCAATGTAACGCCCTCAAAACATTGTGCTGATGGATGGATTAAATAGTACGGGGGTCGTGAAGGTGTTCAGAATAAAAATCTTTCATTAAAAACATATATTCAAAAAGAATTGTGAAAAAGTTGAAACTTTGACCCGCAATATCTCCGTAACTAGAAGGTTCCCAGGTATGGTCTAGAACAAAAAAAATATCGCAATGATGGAGAGAATACGTGCCTTTCGGTTTCGTTAAGGGTCTTGTTGCACCCTTTATAGACTGCTAACCTGGTAGCCAGTGGTCATCGACGTCTAAGAACATAATATGCAACACCAAAAGTAATCTGGCTGTAATTACACTAGAACACAGCAAGGCGGCTTCTTTGTTGGCAGAAATACATTGCTATCCACGGCCACGCTATACACATAGTCATCATCTTCCTGCCCTTGTCCCATGTTACTTGGGGTCAGTGCAACACGTTTTTTTTTCCATATTTCCTTTGTCAACCGTCACGCTATCATTAACTCCTTTTTCTTTCATATCATTCCTCACACAATACATCCATCGTTTCCTTAGTCTTCCTCAGCCTCTCCATCCATCAACATTTACAACGCTACGCAAGGATGCGTAGCTGGTAAATAAATGAACCGAGCAACTAACATGGCCAACCTCTTCCTACACATTCTATGTAGCATACATATACAGGGTGTAAACAGAGTTTTCACGAAGCCGTCAACCAAGCGTGCTGTACATCAAACTAAGTAACTTTACGCAAAAATTATTGATGGAGACGACTTTGTTTTTGGGGTGAAAAATCACGTTTTACGGTAGGACTCGATGGAACGCACTCAAAGCATTGTGCTGAGGAGTGGATTGAATAGTACGGGGGTCGTGGAGGAGTTTAAAGTAAAAATCTTACATTAAAAACAGGTAATTAAAAAAAAAACTTGTGAAAAAGTTGGAACTTTGACCCCCAATATCTCTGTAACTAGAATGTTCACAAGTATGGTCTAGAAGAAATAAATGATCGCAAAAATGGGGAGAACCAGTGCCTTTCAGCTTCGTTAAAGGTCTATTTACACCCTTTATCTTAATGCCGAAAATCATAATACAGATGCTCAAATTAACGATCGGGTTTTTGGTCGAAGAGTGACGAAAGTTTATATTGCCGAATGTTCATAATCGCTCACGTTTAAAATGATGAAATTCAGAACACCTACTCTGTACATCTACATGTTTTCTTTCATGGAAGCAAGTGATAGTTATACAATACGCACATGAATCCGAAAAATTTGAGTTGCCTGTCTTGGGTTCGAACTCGAGACCTATAACTTGGTAGTTTGACACTGACAGTCATCCCAGTAGGTTATCACTGCTTGACCTCTTGTAAAGTCATCATCTAATTGAGTAACTATGTCCATTTTTTAAGTTCAACTACATTTAACTTGTACGTTCCTTCACTACATCGGAAACGCTCTTCCATTGAAGAAGAAATATCCTACAGCCATTATCCTTCAACCAATAACGTTATTGACTATAAAGCCTTTAGATATTCATCGAATAAATTCCGGAGTAATGTAAAGAAACTATCCTTATTCTTTGATGCTTCGTCTACAAAGAATCGTTCGTCCCTACCCGTTGGGTACCATTAGCCCCCAACTAGGGTGATAGCATGGTGTCTCGGGCGGCAGCGAGCGCGGTGGCGGGCACAAAATGGTCACAGACATAAAAATACTTTACAGGACACCGACGCACATACGGCTACCACGTATTGAGTACGTCATTCTGAACTCTGTTTGTAGGAAACAGCAGATTTTTTTTTGACGCCATTAAGTTTGAACAGAACTACATACAGGGTGTAAGGGACAGCCCTCCACAAACTGACAGCATTCAGCTCCTTATTTTGAATTATATTCCATATATTATTAGATGTTCACTTCCTGCCTAGCTACAGAGTTCATCGAACTCGTCGTCGCGCTTGCCGTTCGCTACTTACGTTTTGTCACGGTAACGATACATTGCGTATGAGGAAATAAAACAAATCAAATTTATTGGATTCCCATAACATTCCTAAAATAATTTCTTGTACCGCTCATCTCAGTTTGATATACCGAATTCACCCCATCAGTTTGTGGAGCGCTGTCCCTTACACCCTGTATAATAGTGTACGTATTGTAGAAGAGCCAATTAAATACCTAAATAAATAAACTTTTCCCGCTCATCACAGGATGACAGTGTTTGAACTGTGATCTTAATACACGACGTCGAACTACACATACCAAATGGAATGCTTCTACGGTCTCTCCGTAGCCACTTTTACTTGCTATCACTTCCGTGTGTAGCACAATGCTATGATGTCATAGTTTTGGTATCGGTTTATTCAAGGCAAGCTTCACCCTTGGCCGCATCATCGCATCAGGCGACTTGGGACCAAAAATCTATTTTGGATAAAAAAAAACTCGCTCCCGCTTCAGCACCCGCTATCTCCGCACCCCGGTCGAGGTCTAAAGGATAGGGATTTACTGCTGTATGGGAAACATCTACTCCCACGCTAACGGTATTGTATTGTAATGTCGGATTACTTACAGCTTTATACAAGATCGATTATAGTGGATATTTTATGTTTAACAGTGATGAAGAAATTTTATATTTGCGTAAGGGGCCCTAGCACGAGCGCGCCCGTATAAACGTAACGTAAATACGTCGATTTTAAAATTAAACACACTACATTCTAATATTTTCATAATTTTAAGATTGATGATGATTGAGCTTATTGCAAACAATTAAACTAAAATGCTATAGGGTAATTGTATTTTCGATTCAAAAATCAACTTATTTACGTTACTTTTAAACCGCGCGCTCGTGGTAAGGCGTCAGAACCCGATCAGAACATTTAAACGGCATTTCAAAGCTTCCATAGCAATTATGATACTGACTAGTTTAGATGGGCTAATGGCGTTTAGTTTCGTTTGTAAGATCCCTCCCTGGAAAAGTAGTCTTCTTTATCGTGTGGTTATTGCCTAACCTGGTGTCAGAGTTTTTATGCTGCCCACGGGCCTCTGATTTGGCCTTACTTGCCGTTGAGAAATATTCCCAGGCATGCTGGTTTCTGCCGGGGCTGCGGGACTGTTCGAAAGAGATGGCGCGGCTCACAAAGCGCTAAGAAGGAACGGTTTTAGTCAGTACAAGTCTGACACTCCCTTCTGTTTCGCCCAGAGCGGGAGGGGTCATTTGATGATATCCCATACGAAAAAAAAGACATGCTGTTTTCCTCACTATGTTTTCCTTCACCGAAGCAACTGATAATTATACAATACGAACATGAATCCAAAAAATCAGGGCTCTTGGGTTCGAACTTCAGACCTATGACTTGGCAGTCACTAGGCTATCACTGCTGGAAAAGTAGTATTATGATACTTATTGTTCAGTCGTAGGCTGGTGGGCTTTGTTTTTCGTTTAAAATTTTGAAGTCTCAATTCTGAGTTAAGCTCGCCTTTGTATATATTATCCTTGTTACATTGTAACAATGTTTCTTTAATTTATGTGTGTACAACAAAGAATAGGAATAAAGTGCCGGTGAAAATACTAGTAGGTACGCGAGATATTTACACGTTGATTCTATGTATGGTAGGAAATATCGTGACATGCACAAACCTTAGTAATGTTATGTTATGAATGTTATAAATGCGAAAATTTGTGAGGATGGATGGAAGGATGTTTGTTACTCTTTCACACAAAAACTCCTGAACGGATTTGGATGAAATTTAGCATACAGATAGCTTCCAACATGGATTAACACATCGAATACTTTTATCCCGGTAGTGTGATCCCGTCAGATTATTATAGAACTTCACGCGGGCGAAGCCGCGGGAATTAGCTAGTACATACATAAACTCACGCCTTTTTACCATGGAGGTAGGCCAAAACTACAGAACCTCACCTGCTAAGATCCTTACATACTCCTTTTGCCTCGTCCACGTTCATACGTCTGGTCATACACGCACGCCGTTTGCAAGTTCCCGGCGTTAACATTCATCTGCCTTATAAATACCTTTTGTTAGTCGGCTTTCACTCATCTTCTCAATAACTATTATCATCATCATCATTTCAGCCGAAAGACGTCCACTGCTGGACATAGGCCTCCCCCAAGTGTCGCCACATTGACCGGTCCCGTGTGACTCGCATCCAGCGGATCCCTGCAACCTTCACCAGGTCATCGGTCCACCTAGTGGGAGGCCTTCCAACGCAGCGTCTTCCGGTTCGCGGTCGCCACTCCAGAACTTTTCGGCCCCATCGGCCATCCGTTCTGCGAGCAATGTGCCCTGCCCACTGCCACTTAAGTTTGGCTATTCTTCGGGCTACGTCGGTTACCTTGGTTCTCTTGCGGATGTCCTCATTTCTGATTTGATCACGCAAGGAAACTCCGAGCATAGCCCTCTCCATTGCCCTTTGGGTGACTTTAAGCCTTCTGATAAGGCCCATTGTGAGCGACCACGTTTCGGTCCCGTATGTAATCACTGGCAACACACACTGGTCATAGACTTTCGTCTTGAGACACTGCGGTAAGTTGGACGAGAAGATACCACGCAACTTCCCGAACGCTGCCCAGCCGAGTCGGATTCGACGATTGACCTCTTTCTCGAAGTTAGATCTACCTAACTGGATCGTTTGTCCCAGGTAGACATAATCGTCTACAACTTCGAGTGTAAAGTCTCCGATCTTGATAGGAGTGGGTGTTACATGGGCATTCAACATGATTTTGGTTTTGTCCATGTTCATTTTAAGACCCACTCTTTCGGAAGCTCTACTAAGGTCATCGAGCATTGTACTGAGGTCCTCCATGGTCTCAGCCATGACCACTATATCGTCGGCAAATCGAAGGTGAGAGATGTACTCGCCATTGACGTTGATGCCTAGCCCTCTCCAGTCCAGAACCTTGAAGATATCCTCCAGTGCAGCGGTGAACAGTTTCGGAGATATGACGTCTCCCTGTCTCACGCCTCGCTGTAGAAGGATAGGTTCCGAGGTCTGGTCCTGAAGTCGGACTGACATGGTGGCGTTTTTGTACAAACACTTTAGCACCTCGATGTACCGATAGTCGATTTGGCACCGTTGGAGAGACTGCAGTACAGCCCAAGTCTCGATCGAATCGAAGGCTTTCTCGTAGTCCACAAACGCTAAGCAGAGAGGCAGGTTATACTCTTCGGTCTTCTGTATAACCTGCCGCAGCGTATGTATGTGGTCTACGGTGCTAAAGCCTTTTCGGAATCCGGCTTGTTCGGGAGGCTGAAAATCGTCAAACCTGCGCGCGAGACGATTCGTGATGACTCTTGAGAACAACTTGTAGACATGGCTTAGAAGTGAGATGGGCCTATAGTTCTTCAGCCGGGCATTGTCGCCGTTTTTGAAGAAGAGTACCACCACACCCCTGCACCATGCCTGCGGCGTCTTCCCCTCGAGTATGACGGAATTAAACAGCTTCTGAAGGGCCTTAAGCACCGGTTTTCCACCCGCCTTCAGGAGTTCGGCCGTAATTCCGTCATCACCCGGTGCCTTGTTGTTTTTAAGCTGTTTAAGAGCCATCCTAATCTCGTACAGGCTGACATCCGGAATGTCTTCGGTATAGTGTCGGGTCAGTCTAGCTCTTGGGTCGTTAGCTAGAGTTGCAACGGGCTTTCTAGTTGAAGTGTACAACTGCCCATAAAAACTCTCGATCTCCCTCAGCAGCTCCGGTTTGGCGGATACGATCCTGCCATCGTCGGTCTTCAGTTTCGTGAGCTGGCTCTGCCCAATAGCCAGATCTCTTGAAAATACCTTGGAGCCTTTATTCCGCTCAATAGCGTCTTTAATACGCTCGGTATTAAAGTGGCGGAGGTCGCTCTTCAAGGATTTAGAGATCCGTCTATTGAGCTGCCGGTATTTCCACGCCTCGTCTGAAGACTGCAGGATCATCTCACGCCGCTCCTTCATGAGCTCGAGAGTATGATCAGAGAGCTTTTTGTTGTGTGCACGACGTGTCTTGAAGAACTTAGACCCAGTCGTATGGACAGTTTCCACGAACCCATCGTTGCATTCGTCCACTGAGCTTCCTAGGCACTCGAAACGATTCTGGAGTTCAAGCTGAAAGCTCTCGGGGTTTTGGATCTGGATCTGTGCTGGACGGAGCGTAGACTTCATCAGTCGAGACCTTTCAAGCTTTATATTGATGTTCAATGTGCCTCTTACCATGCGGTGATCGCTCCCGGTTTTCACCGAATTGATCACAGAGACATCATTGAACACTTGCTTCTTGGTTGACATGATGAAGTCAATCTCATTTTTAGTTGCACCATCGGGACTCTGCCAGATCCACTTCCTGTGCTCGCGCTTTTTGAAGAAGGAGTTCATCATATAGAGGCCCTCCTTCTCCATAAAACTAGCCAGTTGGTGACCCCGGTGGTTCCGACGTCCAAACCCAAATTGCCCCACTTGCAGCTCATCCCCGTCTCGTTTGCCCAGTTTTGCGTTGAAGTCCCCCATGACAACGGTGAAGTGAGTTTTGAAACCATGCAGGGCTTTAGAAATATCCTCATACATGGTCTCCACTTCGTCGTCGGGGTGTGCCGAGGTCGGGGCGTAGACCTGTATGACCTTCAGCAAATATCTTGAGGATATTCTGAGTATAAGGTACGCCACCCTGGTCGACACACTCTCGATCTTCACCACGTTATTCACGAGGGACTTGTGGACGATAAACCCAACACCACCCTGGGACTGCCGGTCACCCTCTCGGAAATAGAGCAAGCTGCCGGATTTTAGGATTATCGTGTCCTCACCCTCTCTTCGGACTTCAGATAATCCCACAATACTCCATCGCAGCCTGCTCAATTCCTCTTCGAGTTCCGTTATCTTCTCGTCGGTCCGGAGTGTACGCGTGTTATATGTTGCCAGGTCAAGTCGTCGGTATAGGTAGCCTGATCCCGTCCGGGGATTCTTCGCACCCCTTGCCACGCCGTAACCTCGACCGCTACCATAGTCGAGGGTAGACGGGCTGCCGGGTACTAGGGGCCGTTTTTTGGTTCGCTTGGCAAGCGGGTTGGCGATCGCAGTATGGTTGTAAAAAAAAAAAAAAAAAAAATCGCAGAGAACGCTGCTGCCCATTCTCTGGTAAGTCCCTTAGTCGCCTCTTACGACACCCACGGGAAGATATGGGATGGTGCTATTCTTTACGTCCGGACACCATACAGAACAGAATAACTATTATATTAACTATTATTATTATTTCCGCACGCAAAATACGCGCTTTGACGTGGAGTTGCGGACACCAGCCCGTTATACAATACAATACAATACAACTATTATATGGTATTTTTCATTGAATGTAGATGAAGACCAAAGAAACGATGGATGGATTGTGTGAAGGAATAATACGGCTAGAAAGGAGGTGACTGAGATGACGAGTAATAGAGAAGTATGGAAGACGAAGACATGCTGCCGACCTCAAATAAATTGGGATAAGGACAATCATGATGGTTTTTTTCACAGATTTTTTATCCAGCCAAATAAAAACACACTTTAGAGGAAAAAAAATAATTTTAGATTTAAAAAGTATTATAAATTAACACGTGGTAGCGCATAGGATTAAAATAACCCGTATTTCTGACAGGTTACAGTTTAGTTTGCTTCATCATCATCATCATCCACAGCCCGAGTTCACCCACTGCTGGGTTTAGGCCTCTCTTTGTTTGTGCCAAGCTCTATGCTTCTGTGCCAGCCATCCAGATATTTCTTAGCTCTATAATAATTTGTAGCAAAAATCTATAAATTTCCAAAGAACCGATGGATGAACTGTGTGAAGAGATGACGAGTAGTAGAGAAGTATGGAAGAAGACGACACGCTGGGCCGACCCCTAATAAATTGGGATAAGGGCAGGAGACTGGATCTATAAATTTCTTCACACACGCAATATTTTTTAAAATGTTTATAAAGTAGAGTAAACTAACGAAATACATTATTAAATTAAAAACTATTAAATAACCTAAAATAAATAAACTAACAACAAATTATAAAAGGGCATCAAAAAACTCCTCAACGCTGTCAGCTGGTAATGTGCCCAAGAGACTGGCGGCGTTGCCACATTGTATGGCAACACAATCCTATATATTTTTTTATTTCACTTAACCAACGAGGTTCTCCAAAATTTTATTGCAAAATCAAAGAATCAACATCTCCATAGAATTTCAACTAGTGGTACGAAAAAACAGATAATGCACCGTAATAAAACTGTCGCAGAAGTATCGTAAAACTCGATGGAGGAGTTAAGGCCAGGCAGACACGCTACTCGCATAGGGCTGCCGTAAATGCTGAAACGCTGACCGGGTCATTTGTTATAGAAGTAGGGTAAACCATGGATGGTGATGTGAGCAAGATATTATTTTTCGAGGGCTTCTGAGTTTATGAAGAGATTTCTTCGTTGAGCTCAATATTTGAAAAGAGAGCTTTTCAAAACTTGAGCTCAACGAAAAAATCTCTAAATAAATCTAATTTAATTGCTGTTTTTTGGCGCCAACATCAAGTTAAGGAATCCACTAGCTTTATACCACGGCTTCGCCCGTGTGGGTTTCGGTATTTGTCCCATGGGATCGTACTACCGGGATAAAAAGTATCCTATGTGTTACTTCAGGTTATAAACTATCTGTGTGCCAAATTTGATCTAAATCCGTTCAGTAGTTTTTGCGTGAAAGAGCAACAAACATCCAGACATCTAGACATCCATACATCCTCACACGCATTTATAAAATTAGTAGGACTTGCAGGAACGAAGCCAGGATGTGTATTTGGGGGAGGAGGGATGAACAGTGCCAGCCTGGGGCTAGTTATCTAGTTGAATAAACACGTTAAGATATTTTTCGAGACATACGGATGCAGCGTCTTTGAAACTAACATGACCGGAGCGAGTGTGAAATTTCACGATTCTGTTCCGTTAGGCCGACCAAAAAAACCGCGGCAGCTGACTTATTGACCGGGATACGACGTTCCAAATCGGGACCTGTCCCGGTGTACCGGGACGTGTGGCAGCCCTAAACCAGCATTGATGATCGGCGACTTATGCCCTGTTCACGACTTCATTCGACGCAACTTGCGTCAGCAACACATATGCGTGTCTTATTCGTTTTCGTGAGGAGTACCGTCGCGTCGCAAGTCACGTTGCTACGACTCGTGGTATGCTCAAAGCAATTTCTTTAATTTTTTTTTTGCAATTCTCGCGGTTGCTTGACGCGGGTCACTTGCGTGTATAATTTGTGGCCAAGTGCATCGCAATTAGCAGCATGCTCCTTTCGTGTCATAGTATGTTTCAAAATTACTCGTTTATACAACATTAGTTTTAGTATATGCGAAACCTGATACACGTGTCTAGTATTTTATGTAATGAATCTATCTACAAAATTTCAAAACTGTATCATGAAAAATCACAAAGTTATAAGCTTGTCCTGTTACCTAGTTGCCCGCACAAAAACGCGGTCACCAAGCAGCGCGCGCCTCCAGCTTTGTCTTGAGCTCATTGATTATAATAATTTGGCAGTAGGTACCTAAATTATTGCGATAGGTACTCAAAGTCGCTCAGTACCCAACTTTTAACTTTTATAAATATTTTTGAGAAAAAATATAACAAGGTTTAAAAATTATTGGAATCGATTCAGTTACTTATTCTGAACAAACTGTATTCAGGTTTCGCATATACTTAAAATAATGTTGTATAAGGTGTGGTGGCATATAGGTAACTGAAAACCTGAAAAGAGGTCACTATACTCATTCAACCGCGACTGCTTAGAAACAAATGAAAGTAGTTGTTTGAAGCATGCTACGGGTTACCGCGTGACGCGCGACTTGCAGAGCCACGGTATTCGCGCAAAAGACACAAGTGACGCTGGCGTGAATGGGCCCTAAATCACTGATCGTCTGTGCTAAAAGAAGCACGTCTGGGGCTCTGTCGGTCGTAAAATTCACTGGGAACGAATCACTGCTATAAAATGTTAGTGATCAACCCTAGTACAGTCCTTCCACGATTATTTTAACCCTACCCTTGTATTGCTGTCAAAATGACAGTGATCTTTAAGCTCATTGCAATAGGGTCATTGTTAGGTGGCTATCACTGACGAGTCTGTCAAAATTATAGTGTAGTCTTTATTGTCTGTAAATAAGGCTGTTGTTGGACTGCAGCTGTCAGAGGTGAAATGACAATTACAGGACTGTAGTTCAAAGAGGGTTTACCCGACTGCCCCAAAAAGTAGAGGATAATGTTTTTATTGAATTCATATAGAAATATAAAATTTGTTACGGCTTCATATTTTACGAGTGTTCTGTTGTAAAAGGGGAAGTGCCTTTTCGTGATTTTAGTGCGGTCAATATTTATAGATATTGGAGTAGATTTGTTTGTTTGTCTGATACAGTTTTATGGGTAAACTACTGAACCTATTTCGGGCAAATTGAGCAGTTTCATAGCTTGGTATCTGAAAAAATGAAGCAGATGTGGCCACGGGGCAAAAAGCATAAAAATGTAACTTACCAAGAAATTGACTACTGTTACAAGAAGCCTGTGTGTGTTGCAAAAGTCTCTCCCCATTACTTCTAAGAAAAAATACTATCATTAAAGTAACTTTTTCATCACCACTGCTTTCAAAACGGTGAAGGAAAACATCTTAAGGAAACCAGCACGACCATACCCAAAAAGCTGACGTCATGCGACATCCACCATGCCGCACTGGTCTTACGTAGTACACCCGCACACCCACACCGTGGCCCACTTCCTCTGATAGAGAGGAGGCCTGAGACCCAGAGGTAGGAACAGTATAGGCTGATTTTGCTATGCTTACGCTCGCGGATCAATCTTGGGGTACCTAGACAAAGCATCAGTGGTAGTCGCATTAGTTTCCGCTGTCCCAACCAGCCAGTGGAACACCCTGGTGTGGTTTTAGTCAGTACGAGTCAGATAGACCCCTCCGTTCTCCCCAGGGTGGAGGACAAGTATTGACGATTTCCACTTCAAGCAAATAAAGTTTTTGGTCGATCTCTACCCCGCCATCCCCTTCGTGTTAGACATTCATCAATGTGAAAGTTAATATCTCTCTATCTGTGTTTAGTACCGTTTTGTGGCTAAACTACTAAATATATTATGGACGAATAAGGCAAATTGGGTTAGATGGCTGGGTTTCTAGGAAAGCCAAAGATTTACACACGCATTATGCTGAGCAATGCCCTTTTGCGTGGATGTGACTCATATTTCCGACCTACTTCTTAGGGTTCCGTCCACGATAGGTAACCAACGGGACCCAATTACTAAACCTCCGTCCGTCCGTCTGTCTGTCAGCGGGCTGTATCTCATGATCCGTAATAGGTAGACAGTTGAAATTTTCACAGAATGTGTATTTCTGTTGCCGCTATAACAACAAATAATAAAAATAAATAAAGGGGGCTAGCCTTACTACGATGGTACAGAACCCTTCATGCGCGAATCCGGCTCGCACTTGGCTGGTTTTTATTTTATTTTTGCTTTCTTTGTTTATATGAACTAATTCACGAAGCAAAGCAGATAAAACAAAAGTGTTGAAGTAAATATCTGTATAGTATGACCACTTTAAGTGTGCTGTTCAAGGTGGCGTTGCTTGTCGAGAAAATTTGCATCGATACGTCAAACTTGGTACATTTATTTTAGTTCTGTGTTTTCCCGTGTGCACAGATAAGTTGGTTAAAGTGTACCTTTGTTTAATATTCTTTTATGACTAAACTACTGACCTCGTTTTGATCGACGCAAAAGTTATCATTTTCATCTGCCTAACCTTTTTCTCAATAATGTTGGGGTCGGCTTCCAGTCTAACAGGATGCAGCTGAATACCAGTATTTTACATGAAATTCAAATTCAAATTCAAATTATTTATTTGTGAAACATAGGTACAATATAATAAGATCTAATTCCAATGTCAGGATCGCTATGTTTAACCTAATAGGCATACAAATTTCGGATACTTATAAAACTAATTTAAAAAACACAAAAATAATAATTAAATTCAAATATTATTCGAATTAAATTAAATACCATATATCATTAAAATTAAATAAAATACTATTACATTACACCCTTAGATAGAATTAAGCTTAAATAAATCGGACATTGAACGACTGCCTATTTGAATTCCACAACCCATTTCGTACTGGTTAATACGATACCCCTTGGTAAGACTGGTTGTCAGACTTTCGGGCCACTGACTTCCTGTAACGACTTTGAAGCACGGAGAAGACTCGGTATGTAATGATCGGTCACCCATCCACGGACCAACCTAGGCAAGCGCGGCTTAACCTGAAGATCGACACGAGCGGCTGTTAATATTTAGCCACGAGCTCCTCCAACGTAAAATATAGCATGCCACCAGTAAAAGGGCATAGATTTAAGTACTTTTGATTCCGAAATATTAATCCACTTAAATCTCAAACGATGCGGGCACAGCAAGTTCACTACCATAAATAATTTATCAAGTCTTAAGTTTAGACGACGACTAAGGAAGCGCTGTCAATTTACCGCTTCAGTTTGACACCGCTGCAGCATTTCGCTGAAGCGGCTGCAAAGCAAGTTTCAAGTACTTTTGTAAGCCGCAAACCTCCAGGTTAGTTCTGAAGATTGAAGTTGTATGATAATGGTGAACTTAAAGAGAATTGTGGGTTTAGAGCTTGTTTCAATGGAAAATTGCACTTTGAATTTAAAGATTTAAGACATAGTAGAAAGGGGAACTGTTCGAAAGAGATACCGCGGCCCTGGAACACAAAGGGCAAAGAAGGAACATTGAAGGGTTTTTGTCAGTTTTAGTCCATGGAGTTTCTTGCCCGTTCTTCTCCATAGAGATCTACGTTAGGGAATGGGCAACTACAGTACTTTCACAGTTTTTATGCCTTGTGACTGGGACTGTAGCTACATTACATTGTTGTCTTCGTTTCTACAATTCAAAAGTGCCTGTTACTGGCCTACTTGAAATAAATGCTTTGATTTTTTTTTTTTTTATCAGTACAAGTCTGACACTCCCTTCCACTCATTTGATAATTTCCTATCCAAAAAAAAAAAATCAAATCGCCAGTAAGGTACAGAAAAATTGAAAGGGGATGAATCGCATGTGACTAAAAGAGTGGTGAATATAAATGTTACATCACATTTATATTAGAGGGAGAGGAAGACCAAAGAAAAGATAGATGGATTGTGTGAGGAATAATAAATAATAATAATAATATTCCACAACTATCACACAACGCCGTCTAGTCTCAAGCTAAGCAGAGCTTGTGTTATGAGTACTAGACAACTGATAAACATACTTATATATTTCTAAATACATACATATATAGATAAATTACACCCAGACACAGAACAAATGATCATGCTCATCACACAAACATTTGTCCTGGGTGGGAATCGAACCCACGACCTCCGGCATAGCAGTCAGAGTCACTGACCACTAGACCAACAGGCCAGTCAAATGGCATGAAACAAAAAAAGTTGGCCGTCACGGGACGAACGGCAGATGTGAACATCTACATTAATGTCGAAGCGAGACAGTTCAAACCAATCCATCTCTAATTGACACAATTGATTCCAATTTAGTCCGACAATACCGCTAATCGAAATTCAATCCCTAATGAATGCTATCTCAAAATAACTGCACTCCACCATTAATCAATGTACTAAAAAATTGTTGTTCCGGAGTGTTGCTAGTGTCTCGGTGGTCTAGTGGTCACAAGAGCATGAGGTCCTGGGCTCGATTCTCAGGTCGGGGAAAGTGTTATTGGGTATTTCTATCAGGCATTTCTCAGTAGCAGCCACGGAGTTTCAATTTGTGCCCGGTTGATGGCAATAGGATCGACCCTTTTTACTTGGGACTAAAACATAACTGACGAAATGTGGGTGTATTATTAGCTACACCTCTGCCTAACCTGTCGGGGATTATAGACGTGGTGATGTTATGTGTAGGTAGTGGTATCTAAAATAACTGAAATTAAAGTCTGGGAAGCCACACCTGAAATATATCCGAAACGAAAAATACACCACAAAGGCAAATACGATACGGTAGGTCAAAGTTTTTGTTAAATCGCTTTCGTCCAATACCGGTATTAACTGGATATTGCCGGCCGCCGGCGGTTGTAGCCGGTTTGAGCCGGTTATAACCAACATCGTTTGGCCTACCAAAAAATGTTTGGTATTGCATGAAATAGAGTGTAAACGTTATTCCGGACCCTTTATTAGAAAATGAGACCTTAATACAGAACCTTTTTGGATCGTTTTCTGATTGGTACTTGTTTTTTTTTTAGGTGTTCTGTGCTTAGTTAGGTTTGAACGAAATTGCTTGTTCCAAATGGATTTTGTTTCGGTCTTTAGGGATATTGGTACCTATGTTTTATTTATTAGGAACAATTTTGTTTTTGGCAACAATTATTGCGCAGCTTTAGGGTGAGCTCGTGGCTAAATAATAACAGCCGCTCGGGTCGAGCTTCGGGTTAAGCCGCGCTTGCCTAGATTGATCCGTGGATAGGTGATCGTCCATTACATACCGAGTTTCCTTTGTACCTCGATAAGCCGTTGGTTCCGGCTGTCATTTATAGATATTTGACAGTCGTTACAGTTAGTCTGTGGTCGGAAAGTCTGACAACCAGTCTTACCCAGGGGTATCGTATTACCTAGTACTAACAGCTTTTTGGAGGTCTGATAGGCAGTCGCTCCATGTAAAATACTGGTATTTAGCTGCATTCGGTTAGACTGGAAGCCGTCCCCAACAAACTTGGGAAAAGGCTAGGCAGATTATGAATTGAGTAGCTTTAGGCGGTGAACTAGATAGTGTGATGACGGCGTATGATGTAGATTCCTATCCATGTGCTGGTCCTGGCCATTAATCATGGAGCTTAGGAATCTTAATGGTGATGGATGGGTTGATGCGTCGATGAGTTTGCCAAGATTAGGGCAAAACATCATTAGCGTAAGGTGGCTGGTAGCGACTGGAGGAGATTTGCTGAGAATCGAGTTGAGTGGCCTGCGATTGAAGAGGCTTATGTCCAGGAGTAGACTGTTGTAGGCTGATGATGATCCTCATCATCAATAAAAGCATAAAAAAAAAGAATATTTGAGCTCATTTTGGTCAAAACCAAAAGGTACAAAGTGAGTCTAGGTCTGATTATTATCAACTAAATTGGCATAAATTCATTAATGAATATCGGAGTACCGGTACTAGGTCGTGCATTGAATTGGTATTCTATTATTTTGTTTAAAGTAAGGACAATTTTTTTTTTAGATTTTTGCTTTTTCAACATGAGCTCCGTGATTCAACGTGATTTTTCACGCCCAAAAAAATATCCGTTTTCCAGCAATAATTTTTGCGTAGTTTGATGTACATAATGCTTGGTTTATGGCTTCATGAAGGGTCCGTTTACACCTTGTATGATACGCCTCGGTAAGACTCGATGACGGATTTTAGAGGTTGCGCCACATCCATCAGCACGAATCGCATTTTTAGATGCTCCTATCTATTTTTCTGTCACTTAGAACCACAGATAAATTCAATTTTATTCAATTCAAATTCTTTATTGACATAATAGGTTACAGAAACTTGTTTGAAGCCTCTAACTCCTGAACTAGGTGTACCTGTATGTCAGGAGTCAGCGCCCTCTCCCATTTTACTTGGCTTAGATACTAATGTCAACATAGGAATAGACAAACATGTGCTACAAAAACATAATTTTAGAAGAAGAGACAAATTAAAAAAATATCAAAAATATAATTTATTCTTAAGTCAATACATTTAACGCGCTGTATGTGTGTGTGTGTGTGTGGAAAGTGTGTACGTATGCGTGTGCATGGGTTCCCGTTCGTGTTTGTGTATAAGTAGGTGTATGAAAGAAGACCTACTATGACGTCACAATTAAGTTTTGAAGTTGTAACGTTATTGTTTTAAACAAATTAGCTTGCTGCGGCAGTAGCCAGGTTAAGCATAAAATGCTTAAGCTGGGCACGCGAAGTAGGTGCTCTTGCATTATCTAGGTAGATATACCTTACCTTCTGCTTAGAACCGTCATTTGCTAGAGCGAAAAAGACGAGATTCCTTATATCACGCGGCAGTATTTTATATTAAATATGCTAATTAAAATGATAGTAAATAAATCAAGTCCAATAACGGAATGAAAGTTACGTACCTTATTATGGATTTAGCAAATCATGACAGTACATACGATTGACTCGATATTTGAGGGCTCCGAATCGAATTTAATTCGAATTAGCATCAAATTAACATTTATTCGACACAAATAGTTAATAATGCGTGATGCTATGTATCGGTCCATTCCAGCGCAGTTGAAATATTACTGAAACAAAAGCAACATAAAAATCAGGAGATCGTTTAGCTAAAAAAAAAAAACCCACACTAGGAATTTCTTCTGTATTGTGAGTGCGTTTACAAACATTTAAACTCACATACACATACAGCCAGACCCGGAATCACTGCCTGTAGGCCATACTAATATTTATTCCGTGCGGGTATCGACGCCGCGACACGCAGCGCAGCAGACAATCGTTCAGCCAATGCGTCAATCGTGCAGGAAAGTGCTGTAAAGTGTAATGTGCTTTGAAGAGGTAGGTAAAGTCTTATGTAGAACAACTACATTTCGCCAGTCATGTTACAAGTCCACGAAATACTGAGTTCACTGAGGACACGGTGGAGCACACCGTGGAAGTTTGCCCCGCTTGAGCGGACCACCGCCGTGTCCTCGTAGCGGCGATTGGCCGCGGCGACCTCTCGCGTTTGGCCCTGGTTCAATCCATGGTCCGGAGCAAGAGGTAATGGGAAGCCGTCACCTCCTTCTGCGAAGCAGTCATACTAGCGAAGGAGGTGGTGGGAAGTGAGAGGGAAGAACCTGACGTCCCAGCCGCCGCGGGAGACGCCCCAGGCGTCGGGGGCCACCGTAGGCGTGGGCCTGTGGACGGTGAGTAATGGGATAGATCGCCGCCCGGCCGTCTTATGACAACAGGCCGTGTCGACGGCGCGTTCGAGTACCACGCGCGCCTCAAAGAGATGTCAGTAACAAGGAAGGGGTCCGCAAGGGCCGATGCCTGCCGGGGCTGCGGGACTGTTCGAAAGAGATACCGCGGCCCTGGAACACAAAGTGCTAAGAAGGAACATGGATGGGTTTAAGTCAGTACAAGTCTGACACTCTCTGACGCTCCGCCCAGAACAGGAGTGGTCATTTGATGATTTCCCATACTAAAGAAAAAAAAATACTGAGTTCATTGACGGTCGACTACTTTTCAGTCTTATTACTTAGGGCATAAGGGTGAACAGTGGCAGATCCTCAGTGCACTCGGTAGTACAAAAAGGCGAGTATTTTGATAATAGCATAACTGGGACTGGGACACAGGCCTCCTCTCTATGAGAGGGAATGGACTATAATCCATAATCCACCACGCGGGCCCAGAGCGGGTTGATAGATGTCACATGTCTTCGAATTCTATGTTTTCCTTCGCGTTTTGAGAGCAGTGGTGATGAAATAAATTATACAAAGTAATGCGCCTGCCTGGATCCGAAGCCACGACTTACTGTTCTCAAGTCGGCGCCGTCACCACTGGGGCCACCGCTGCTCCCGTTTTGATAATAACCGGGCGCATATGTTGGCTCTCGGCGGCTTCTAAGAAAATTCTGATGGAACACAACGGTGTCAAGTAGATTCTTAGAATACGCACAAAATTTGCAACAAAAATCCAAGAACTGTCTCCTTGTCTAGTGGTTGCAAGAGCGACTGCTGAGCATAAGGTCCTGGGGGCGATTTGCAGTTCGAGGAAAGTGTTATTGGGTTTTTAAGAATTTCTCAGTTATGGCAATAGGCTCGCCGCTATTACATGGGATTTAAACATGACTGGCGATGTGGGTGTTCTATCAGGTACGCCTCTGCCTAAACCTTGGGGGATTATAGGCGTTATGTTATGTAATGTTTGGCGAGGATTTTCCGGTATAGTGCTTATGCCCGTGCCGTTACTCAGCCAATGGAAAACGCTCAGGATATCGGTTAAAATGTAGCTAATAAACGCGCTATTGATCAATGAGCTTCTAACTGCAGAGCCTAATTGCCTTCTAATTTGGGGGCGCGAACTCTGAGCATGTGTAAACATCATTTAACATAGCACCCTAGGGATATTATCGTTGTTTGGTGAGTAGCATATTATGAGTTGGTAATAGGTTCCTAATAGCAACCATATAGGCCAAAAGCCTCTTTTCATTACATTACATCACGCCTGTAATCCCCGACATTTTAGGCAGAGGTTGTACCTAAGTACACCCACATTTCGCCAGTTATGTTAAAGTACCATGTAATATGGAGCTAGCCTGCTGCCATCGACCATGCGCAAATTCAGGCTCCTTGGCTGCTTGCTTTTTAATTTTTTTTTATTACAAAATTAGCCTGCTCTTGACCTCGATCACGCCTGATGAAAAGCGATAGATGAGGTCTATGATGGGACGAGCGTGCCCAGAAGATGCCTGTTCATTCTTGCTTTGAAGGCTGACGGGTTAAATGGGAACACAGATGCAGAGAGGTCCACACTTTGGCTATGCGTATTATAAACGTGGATGAGAAGCGCTGAGTAAGACTCGTCGGGATATCAACCAAGTGTGGATGGTATGCCGCAGTGCAGAACTGCGAAATTCTTGCTGGAAAGACACAATAACACTTAACTTTGCTTATGCTATGGCAGCAAAGCTCGTGACAACGACAACGGTCTGACTTAATAAGAAGATGGAAGACAGGGGTCTTCTACTTCTTGCATTCATTCAGATCCAGCGAACTTTTTGAGGTCGTTCGTTAGCTGGAGAGCGTTTCACGCTACGTTTGCCAATTCGTCTTCCACCCAAGGACTCATTTGCTCCATCGGTCCTTCGACAAACATGGCCAGCCCACTGCCACTTTCTAATCTCTTCAAGATATCTCA
This sequence comes from Noctua fimbriata, assembly GCA_905163415.1. Classification (NCBI taxonomy): domain Eukaryota; kingdom Metazoa; phylum Arthropoda; class Insecta; order Lepidoptera; family Noctuidae; genus Noctua; species Noctua fimbriata. The sequence continues at coordinate 10,888,391 of LR990945.1, read as the reverse complement.
CGATAACTCATGTGGTGTGAAGCGGTGATGCGGCTTAGTGTGGAGCACGCTTAGCATAGCATAGCATAATCAGCCTTTAATGTTCCCACTGCTGGGACACATGCCTCCTCTCTATGAGAGGGAATGGGTTATCCACCACGCGGGCCCAGTGCGGGTTGGTAGATGCCACATGTCTTCGAATTTTTGGTTCTACGACATGCCGATTTCCTCACGATGTTTTCGTTCACCGTTTTGAGAGCAGTGGTGATGAAATAAATTACACAAAGTAATGCGCCTGCCTGGGTTCGAACCCACGACTTACTGTTCGTAAGTCGGGGCCGCCACCACTGGGCCACCGCTGCTCTTGAGGTACGCTTGCCTAGAAGAAACCGATTCACTCGAACACTGAATATATACAGATTATAATGATCAGAGAACAGAAAAGCCGGTATAATTCCACAGACTGGCGGTTCGCACAATAAATGTGGAAGCATTCCTCCGCATGATATGCCTAATTTGCTTTTACGATGACAACCGGTTACCACACACAACTTTTCAGCCACCGGCGCCAAAATCTTCCCTTTACAAGAGAAAAACGCACTAAAAACCACACTTGAACATTTTGACAAAGCTACCTACCTATTCATAAGAACCTTCACCTTAGTAGCGATGACTAAGCACAAGCCCCCAGCCATGAACCCATATATTCCATTCCACTATGATTCTATCAAAAGATTTACAACAACATAAATCGAATTGTGAAATGACAAATGCTACCTGGAGTTAGGGCTGCTATTCCTTCCGATTTGTCCGAACATGTCCAGTTTTTTGGCTGCCTGGCCTGACTTGTCTGGATTTTTTTGATATACAGCGTTTTTTTACAGAAAAAAAAACCGGCCAAGTGCGAGTTTGACTCGCGCATGAAGGGTACGGAGTACCATCGTAGTAGGGGAGCCCCCTTTAATTTTTTTTTAGTATTTACTGTTGTAGCGGCAATAGAAATACACATTCTGTGAAAATTTCAACTGTCTACACATTACGGACTTTGAGATACAGCCCGCTGACAGACAGACGGACGGATGGACGGATGGACATCGGAGGCCTAGTAATAGGGACCGAATGAAAGATTTGTTGATAAAAATCATCGTGTTTTCGTAAAATTCGTAAAATCGTTTTCTTGAATTTTGTAACTGGTAACCCTACCTGGGGTGTGATTCCAATGGTACGAATACCACAAATCAGCCATTCACTTGGATTCGTACCAAAAAGCTTCGACTTAATGGTCACATAAAGAGAATTACTTTATTTGAGAACGCGTGTTCATTGGTTATCGTTTGAACGTTGCTACTCATGGTCTTTTTCGCGTAGTGTGTCAGATATGAGTGTAATTAATTGTAGACCCACCATGATTGCCTTCCCCTTAAAGAATCGAATAGACCGGTACGGAAAATTTGCGGACGGGCTGTGGACATCTTACAGAGACAGATACATATATACTTTTTCCTGATTTAGACTATAGACCGACCGCTTTAATGAGTCCTCCGCCTTGCCCCATCAAAGACACATTAAGCGTCCACAAAGTCATAACTATATCTCGCAGGTTATTTGTGCTTTAAAATAACCATAATCCACTTAGGTATTACACTAATTGAACCAATACGTGATCAACCTTTAGAATATTTCATTTAAATTGATACCTTCGTGAGGACTCATTAAAGCGGTCGGTGTATGGCCTTCAGCCGCAACTCACCTGATGTGAAGGGCTGAAGTGTGCTCCACCCTAGGCGACTAGGGTGGAGCACACTTGCCTAGATGAAACCGATTCACTCGAAATATAAAGAGGTTGTAATGATCGGTAAACAACGAAGCCGGCAATGAATTCAGCAGACTGACGGTTCGCACAATACATGTGGAAGTGAGTTTGTAGCCAAATTAGGATATTTAACCCAAAGGTTGACTGGTAGAGAATGTCTTGCGGCATTACGTTCTCCTATGAACCACGATTGTATACAACATTATTTTTATTGTATATGCGAAACCTGATACACGTGTCTAGTATTTTATGTAAAGAATCTATGTACAAAATTTCAAAACTGTATCATGAAAAATCACAAAGTTATAAGCTTGTTCTGTTATCTAGTTGTCCGCACAAAAACGCGGTCACCACGCAGCGCGCGCCTCCAGCGTCGTCTTGAGCTCATTGATAATAATAATTTGGCAGTAGGTACCTAAATTATTGCAATAGGTACTCAAAGTCGCTCGGTATACAACTTTTAACTTTTTTAAATATTTTTGGGAAAAAATATAACATGATTTAAAATTTATTGGAATCGATTCAGTTACTTATTCTGAACAAACTATATTCAGGTTTCGCATATACTAAAAATAATGTTGTATAAATGTAGTTTAAATAAAGAAATAAGTTTAGTTTCTGTCAGTCTGGTGTCTGGAGCCTCGTCCACATTTTTCCGTACCTTCTTAATAAAGAAAAAAACTCTTGTACAGAATTATAGCTTCTAGAGTTCTAGACCCAGCGGTTTAGAGTGTACATTGTCTGGTAGCGAGTGAATGAATTTGAAGATTTTCATTAAATTAGAACATAAAATGTAGAAGACGGAAAAAGAGCCCGTGGACGACCACCAATACGCGAACTACGTACACTAAAGAATAACATGATAGCGAGCAACACAATAGAAGAGACATCCCACAATCGTAGGGTGTGACGCTGAGACGCTGTACAAGGAGGGCTGAGTCCAAATAAATTGGGATTTGGGATACTAGCCAGAAGAAAGATGAAGAAGGAGAATATAAAAGGGTCTTGATGCAGCATCAGCCTACAGCAGTCCACTGCTTGGTATAGGTTTCCTCAATCGCACACCACTCAACTCGATTCTCAGCAACTTTTATCCAGTTGCCACCAGCCACCTTGCGAAGATCGTCGTTCCACGGAGCCTGAGGGCGTCCCATCTTACGTTTGAAGATTCGCGGTCTCCACTTAAGAACACGCCTACCCCTGGTTCTACGGCTAAAGTGGCCGGCCTATTGCCACTTCAGGCTACTTATTCTGTGGGTGAATTGGCAGAACATTCTATTAGAAAAATGACATTTTGAAAAAAAGGTCGGTTCGCAGAATGTATAATTTGTAAAAGGTCCGATTCGCAACGATGTTCTTATTAACTCCTTTCTCATCGTTATTGAATAGTTCTATTTTTAACCCCGCTTTTCCTCCGTCCTATTATAATGATGTCCCTTAAAAACCGGCTCAGTGCAGGACGGACTCGCACGTTATAGGTTCCGTACCACTAGCTCCTTGGATTATGAGTCGAGCTACACGATCACAAATGCTTGCACTGTCTGGACAGGTCCACTGAAATCTGTGTGATTATTTCTTCAAAATACCATCTCAGACATTAATCTATATGGTCCTCATATGTGGCGACCGCGAACCGGAAGACGCTGCGTTGGAAGGCCTCCCACTAGGTGGACCGATGACCTGGTGAAGGTTGCAGGGATCCGCTGGATGCGAGTCGCACGGGACCGGTCAATGTGGCGACACTTGGGGGAGGCCTATGTCCAGCAGTGGACGTCTTTCGGCTGAAATGAAGATGATGATGATGATGACTTGAGCAATGTCTGGACTTTAAAAGAGACGGTGGCCTCTGAGTTTCGGATGTTTCTTCTCAGAGTAGTCTGGTACGAAACACCGGCCCCATCTAGTTTTAAAACAACATTTTGTGACATGTAAAACAGTTTTGTAAACCAATTTACAGAAATAAATATGATTTATACTTTATTTATGACTATACAAGTTTAACACGTATTAAGATCCAGCAAATAACCCGAAAAAAACACATGTCTTGTTTGGTGACTCCCTTTAATTTATAACTTTATTTTTAATTTTGTTATTGGTTGATATAGCAACTCATCATCATCTTCCTGCCCTTGTCCCATTCTACTTGGGGTCGGCACAACGCGTTTTCTTCTTCCATTCTCCCCTGTCAGACGTCACGACATCATTTACTCCTTTCTCTTTCATAACATTAATCAAACAATCCATCCATCTTTTCTTTCGTTTTGTTCTCCCTCTCCATCCATCAACATTAATATCCAAAACTTTTTTAGTAAAATGCATTTCGTCCCTCCTCGTTACATGTCCATACCAACACAAACGACTTCTTTTAATTTTTTCTGTAACAAGCGGTATTTTCAAACTTCCTATAATATACTCATTCCTTATTTATTCCACTCTTGTCATTCTACATATCCATCATCCATCTCAACATTCTCATGTTTTAGCAACTATAGTACCTAATGAATACTGTGACAAGTGTCTAGCTATTATGGAGTTTCTTGCCTATTCTTCTCCATAGAGATCTACGCTTTGGGATGTGCAACTACAGTACTTTCTCAAGTTATTATGCCTTGTGACTGTGACTGTAGCTTCGCTTTTTTTGTTTTTTTGACATTCAAAAATTCCTGTGATAGTCTAATTGAAATAAATACTTTAGGTTGAATTAGAGTTTAAAAGATACTGCGCTGTGACAGACAAACGGACAGACAGAGGAGCCTTAGTAATAGGATCCCATTTGCACTCTTCAGGTACGGAACCCGAGAAACTAACACCCGTAAGAAACTACAGAACCCACACTTACAGACCATTGTTGTTGAAAATATGCGACCCTAAGCTCGTTATACTGACCCTATTAGAAGATATTGTTAAAGATTTCTGAGCCAAAGGAAAAAGAGATTGAAGCAAGGAGGTGGAAATGTGTTATTTTGTCTTTAAGAGGGTCTTTGAAAGGGTGTGTGGTCTAGTTCTTACTGAGGAGGTACTTAGACACGATGTTGAAATGGAAAAGGGTTCAATAAAAACGAACGCAGATAGTGTACATAAACGTGATGTATATCAATAATTCAGTATGACAAGTATTCGTGCTTGACATATAAAACTTACGCGAAGGAAATGCCTAAGGCACATTTCAGGGCGAAGCGGCTTGAATACGTGCGGCCGGCACTCGTCTGGTTTTGAATGCTATTGCTACTGCTTTCTATAGAATACTATTATTATAAAGAGGAAAGATTTTTTTGTGTGTTTGTACCGAATAAGCTTTGAAACTGCTGGACCGGTTTTAACAATTTTTTCATCAATATTAACTTTCATTAGTAGGAAGTAACATAGGCTATAAATTATATTTATATCATGCAAATTAGCCGAGCTATCACATCTTTTAACAAGTTTTTTTTTTAAATACAAACTTTTTTGTGTCATAATTTTTACTTCAAATACTTGAAAGTATTTGTAGTAAAAATTATAACCCCTGTACTATTTATTCAATGCATCCATCTGCATAATGTGTTGAGTGCGTTAGATTCAGTCCTTCCGTAAAACGTGATTTTACAATCAAAAAAAAAAAAAAATCCAATATTTTTTGCATAGAGTTACTTAGACTGATGTACAGAATACTTGATTGACGGCTTCGTGGAGGGTCTGTTTAAATCTTGTATTGCAATATTCCTTATGGCAAAATCCATGAACTTAGCAGTAGAGCTCGCGACAACTAGACCAATGGGGAAATTCGTTTGCTTTAGTCATACTAACTTTTGCTAGGTATGCTACGCATTACCATCACTCCTTGTGATCCCCGAAGTACACCCACATTTCGCCAGTTATGTTTAAGCCCCACGTAAAAGGGGGCGAGCCTATTACCATCACCTGGCATAAATCTAGACTCTGTGGCTGCTACTGAGAAATTCCTCATAGAAAAGCCCAATAACACTTTGCCCGATCCGGGAATCGAACCCAGTACCTCATGCTAAGCAGTCGCGCTTGCGACCACCAGACCAACGAGACAGTTCTTGGTTCAGTTTATGCTACGCAATACAAAAATGTAACATCCGTAGGATTCCCTTGATTTGCGAGCGAATTCGAAGCACCTTCAATTTTGGAGGCAAAATTGAAATGTCTCGAATCTCTTGTATGCCTGTAATTTCAGTAGCATCGACTTTCAAAGGGGAATACGGCAATGCTGTTTGACGACAGGAACAGGTATGGTCCTTACATCACGGGACGAGCTCTTTTAAAAGGAACTCTAATTAAAACAGTTTTAAAGATGATTGTAGATAAGCCAGATCGTCCTTTTCTGTCACACTTGCAGGTCTGGTGCAGCGGGAAACGGACATATCTATTAAAAAAGTTCTATAAACCATGTCTTATCATGACAGCATGGTCTTCTTTCTTTATAACCTGGTGTCAGACTTTTTATGCCGCCCATGGGCCTCTGACTTGACTTTACATGCCGTCGAGAAATATCTCTCAGGCATGCTGGTTTCCTCACGATGTTTTCCTTCACCGAAACAAGTGATAATTAAATAATACTCACATGATTCCGAAAAATCGAAGGTGCGTGTCTTTGGTTCAAACCCGAGAATTATGACTTGGCAGTCTGACGGTCACAACACTAGGCTATCATGTTTTGCCCCGCCGCGGGAGACGCCCTGGGCGTCGGGGGTCACGTGGTGGCTCCCGGCCACCGTAGGCGCGGGCCTGTGGACGGCGAGTTATGGGCTAGCGCGCCGTCCGGCCGTATTATGACGACAGGCCGTGTCGACGGCGCGTTTGTGTTCCACGCGCGCTTCAAAGAGATGTCAGCAACCACGTAGGGATCCACATGGGCCGATGCCTGCCAGGGCTGCGGGACTGTTCGAAAGAGATACTGCGGCCCTAGAACACAAAGGGCAAAGAAGGAACATGGATGGGTTTTAGTCAGTACAAGTCTGACACTCCCTTCCGCTCCACCCAGAGCGGGGGGCAGGTTATTTGATGATTTGCCTTCGTAAAAAAAAGGCTTTCACGTTTTATAAAAATGTCACCTCATTTACTACGTATATATGATTTGATTTGTGAATATTATGAGCTGATTTGTGAATATTATGACGCTACTTTGTTTCTTGGGATTCGCACCAGTAGTTTCACCTTGACAAGAATCTCATTACCTCTTATAAAGCCGCGTACAGACATCGCGAGGCATGCGTCGCGAATGGTTCGTCACGCATGCTTCAACCTGAGGCATACGACGGTACATTTATGCGTGCGTCGTATGACGCGAATGCTCACTGTGAGAACACACGTCCACATAGCTCGAGGCTTGCGAGACGAATCATTGGTAACGCACGCCTTGCAATGTCTGTACGCGGCCTTAAAACTCATCGTATGTTATTTCCAACACATTTTTAAAAAGAAATATAATTTTCTTTTCTGCCAGGATGTCGATAATAATATGCCAAGAGCGAAAAAGCCATCTTTTCTAAAACATTTCTTCCTAGAAGTGAGCAAATATTTTCTTAGTAAAATAATAATACGTGTGTGAATAATATGAAGCTTCGAGCTTCCTCGGGAAACGAACTAGAATATAATATGATGGAGATCTTATAAGATCGCTAGAAGGGTTAGTATGAATCTAGATGGATGAAAGACATTTCCTGAAGTAAGGTGTTTTAAAAGGACAATCTATAAAACAAACATAACATAACAACTGTAATCCACGAAGGGTAAGGCACAGTTGTACCTAATAGTACACCCAAATTTCGCCAGTTATGTTTAAGTCCCTTGTAATAGGGGGCGAGTCTATTGCCATCAACTGGGCACAAATCCAGACTCCGTGGCTGCTACTGAGAAATGCCTGATGGAAAATCCCAATATCACTTTACCTGACCCGGGAATCGAACCCAGTTCCTCATCCTCAGCAGTCGCGCTTGCGATTACTAGACCAACTTATTTATGTTAGTGGAAAATGTCTTTAGAAACTATTCTAGAATGAAAAATACTATACGTGTATATGTTATAGCTAATAGCCGAAATGCGGCTACGCCTAGTTTTAGGCGGGTACAACTAGGTGCAGCCGGTTAAACTTAGATGTATCTTACTTATCTTCGGTTAGAACATGCAACCAATTTGTAAGTAGCGCTCGCCGCCCGCTGCCGCGGCACCGCTTGCTGCGCTCGCTCGGCTCGCGCGCCTTTTGTCACAGTTCTAACCTAACCAAATCCATTTGGTCGGTGTGTCCTAGCAATAAAAAGGATACACAACTGTTACCGGCCGCACGTAGGTATAGCCGGCTAGAACTAGGTGTAACCTTACTTCAGCTTTCAGCCCTAACATATACACAATTTCTATGAGAGTTATTTACCAGCATTGCGGCTATAATATAAGGCTGATATTAAACATTAAGAGCAGCTTGTTTACTCTTTCTTGCTTATAATATAAAATTATAATTTATTCCTTCTAAATATTTACTGAAGTAGGCTTAATTAACCTTTTATATCGTCGACCATAGCTAACAAAATAAACGTTATTTAAATACGTGAAATTAGCAAAAGGCACTAATTACTTTCTTGGTAGTTTCTCAAGGATTGTTCGGAATAATTTTAAAATTGCTTTGAAGAAATGAGTTTGTGTTGAATGTTTTATTTATATTAAAATTTAATTTTAAAGCAATCGTGTTGTTTTCCTTGCTGTCCTGAATTAGATTGTAGGATAGTAAAAATATCTTTGTTGTTTCATTGTCAGACGAATATTCGCGAACGTTGTTAAAATATTATGTGAGTATATTAATTTCACATCTTTAATTCTGGGACGGTTGCATGAAATGGCTTTAACGTGACAAATTGACCAAGTGTGTCCATTTTGTAAGGTAATTAATTATTTTTTCTGAATATACCCAGTCAAAATGAATGTAGATGGGTATAAGAGTAGAGGAAGACCAAAGAAGCGATGGATCGACTGTGGGAAGGATGATATGGCACGAAAGGAAGTATCTGAAGAGATGACGAATAATAAAGAGGTATGGAAAAAGAAGACATGCTGTGCCGACCCCAAATGAATTGGGATAAGAGCAGGAGAATGATGACGATGATATACTAAGTCAAAATATAAAAGAAAAATTAATTTATACCAGTGGCGAAGGTTCCATAGAACTCGATTCCTACCGGCTTCCCTTTGAAAAATGGCACAGTCAGTATTTTACAGACAAATAATATAATCACATTAAAGATATTATGTACTCCGGCTTACCTCTCACAAAAATTGACCCTTCGCTACTGATGTATACTTTATCATTAACACTAGAAACGGGATATTTACCATGTTTACTGATTTGTACTTGCTTTTCTAATGTATTTTTTGCACAAGTGACGGTGTCATTACAGAAATGAAAACACAGATCAATAATTATGTCGTCCATTTAATACTGATAGAGGTGTGTTATGGCAACGAATTTGTATTAACTGGTTAGACCATGATATTCATATACTCTATGATAACATTGACTAATAGGCGAAAAAAAAGCATTCCAATTTTAAATATTTTTCATTTTATGAATAATATTTCCACTTCATAAGCCAGCCACAAAAAAAGGTTGTAACCACCAAAACAATGTTCCCTCCTCCCATGCTTTTCAACACCAAACCGCATAATAATCCAGGACATGTCCTCTAAAACCGTCACGTATGGCAACCCCAGCTTAAGCCTAAGCTCCTTACATTTCCAGAGATCAGAGACCGCGGGCAAATATTAATAGATTTTACAGATGGTTTTCCTAGTACACGGCTTCAGATTTGTAGTTCATAATTTTTACTGTAGGATAATAATAAAATAGGCTTAAAATTTATTCTTTTTTATCTGATTATCCCTTGAATACTCAAAGCCGGTTTACTTTAGGGCGCTTTCAAGTTATTCAATGTAGGACTACCTCAAGGAAACAGCAGCAGGGTGTAGTTGTAGAGCTGTGTCGCAAAATAATAAATAAATAAATAAACTTATTAGATATTTCATGTACCGTCACACCCTTGACAGTATCGTGATGTTTGTTAAGGGTGGGTGTACACGAGTGTTTTTTGTTGTTCCAAAAAAGTTCAAAAGTGGATATTTTGTCACGTGGAAAATTAATCGAGTTTCGTTCAAAGAGTTTTAAGATACCTATTATAGAGAAGCTTTTAGAAGATATATCAAAGACAAAATTTGATTTCATATCTCAGTGAGTCCTTAATATAGAAAAAAAAACCCTTTAAAAAAAAAACAAGTTCCAAAAAAAGCAATAGCTTTACTTTCGAAAGAATTTGTTTGCTACAGTTTTTTTTTTCTTAGACATTTACATGAATATATCAACGCGAACGAAGTCGCGGGCAACAGACATTATTACCATAAATGCGAAAATTTGAGAGGATGGATGGATGGTTACTCTTTCACGCAAAAAGTACTGAACGGATTTAAATGAAATTTGGCGCACAGGTAGTCTATAACCAGGATTAAAACACAAAAACTTTTTATCCTGGTAGTTCAATCCCGTGGGACAGTTACCGTAAGCCACGCGGGTGAAGCCGCGGGCATAAGATAGTACGCACGACGGCCAATCAAGCTATACAAAACCAGTTTATGTGGATCTCTCATTGTACGGGAAACCTATACAAAGCGAGGCCAAATTATAATGGAAATGCATAGCTTGATGTGCCGCCGTGTGTACGATGATAATATTTTCTATGATTGCATTGACTGTAACATTTTTCGTGTTTTTCAAAACTACAAACAGTTTTGAACACTGTAATACGACTTTTGAACTTTTTATTGCACAGGAGCTAATTGCAATTCTCTCCTTTGTCTGGAGTCTTCAAACTAGGGCTCGAAAACCGGTTGAAATTCTTAACCGGTTACGGTCATTGCCTCTAAACCGAAATCGATTTAGGTTAAAGTTGCACTTTACCGGTTTTTACCGATTTATTCGGAAAACCGGTTTTACATGAATTTTGGTTTTGATGATTATAATTAACCGGTTAAACTAAGTTTGATAGAATCCACGCCACCCTCGCTCGCACGGTCTTGACGTTGCGTGGTCATTAAGTTACAAAGTTTTAATCGCATGTAAGTTAAGTTCTCCGGTTGTATTTGACGTCCTCAGATCAAACATTTGTTTTTCATAATATTTTCTGGGGGTGTTAAAAATGTAGACGACAAAAATTTATAAATTACGTAATTACCGGTTAATTTGGGTGTCAAAACCATTTGTGCTTATGTAACCGGTAACCTCTATCATTTGGGTTTCATAAAAATAGTTCACTTGTTTAACCGGTAAATGAAGGAACGATATATTTACCGGTATTTAAACAAAATTAACCGCTCTTTTTAAACCGGTTCCGAGCCCTGCTTCAAATTATTTTTCTTTGCCAGAAACACACTCCAAATTGTCTATTCTCGATATTTCGATAGCTGTTAGGTGTAATAGAAACTTGTAACAGACGCCAAAGTTCCAAACTACAATGTGTGATTATGACCGTGTGTCCCAGATTTACTCAATGAAGTTCCCAGTTTCCCAGTTACCAGTTCGCATAGTGGACTTAGCAGTACTTGAAGTTTATGTTACCTACTGTTAGTAGTTAGTATTGTTTGTAGTTATTCATTTAGTTTCAGTAGTCTAGTTTGGTAATTAATTGATTGCCTGAGTGTGACATTATGGAGAGAGTCCGGCTTCTACAACATTAGTTTTAGTATATGCGAAACCTGAAACACGTGTCTAGTATTTTTATGTAAAGAATCTATGTACAAAATTAAAAAAAAAAAAGAATGAAAAATCACAGAGTTATAAGCTTGTCCTGTTACTTGGTTGTCCGCACAATAACGTGGTTACCACGCGGCGCGTACGCGTGCGCGCCTCCAGCGTCGTCTTGAGCTCATTGATAATAATAATTTGGCAGTAGGTACCTAAATGATTGCGATAGGTGTGAATTAGTGTCGCTCGATGTCCAACTTGAAACTTTTTTATGTATGACGAAACTAAAGAAAATTACTTCAAGAATATCATTTAATTTTGATCAACGTTTCAATGTCACGTGGAATTTTGCGAGAACATTACAGACGTAATTACATTAAATCTATCATTAGAAACAAGATTACGACTGATTCGCTAACAAGATTTAAAACAGCTTTACGTACATAATTAAATTTTTAATGAAAACTATAAGCATCAATACTGATCCTCATGGTCCCTGTGTTTTGAATTTCAAGTCTAAAAATCTCAGACTGAGAGAACTATTTTCCTTAAAAAAAAATTATCTTAACTACTCATTATTGTTTAAATTGTTAGCCTTAATAAACATTATCAGCCTATAAGATTTTAAACAACAACAATACCAAACAAACAAACAACAAACAACAACAACAACTACAAACAACAACAAACAACAGAAAACAAGAACAACAAAACAACAACAACAACAACAACAACAAAACAAACAACAACAAAACAAACAACAACATACAACAACAAACAACAACAACAAAACAACAAACAAAACAACAACAACAACAAACAAAACAAACAACAACAACAACAAACGAACAAACAACAAACAACAACAGTAAACAATAGTAAACATGGTAAATATCCCGTTTCCTGTCTAAGTAATAATATTATCAGCCTATAATGTTCCCACCGCTGAGACACAGGTCTCCTATCTGAGAGAGGAAATGGGCTGTAATCCACGCGGGCCCAGTGCAGGTTGGTGGAAGGGACACCGACACGAAAACGGTTACCACGTATTCAGTACATCATTCAGTGCATAAAAATGTATATGTAGGGGACATAATATACATTATTCATCGGTTATTAAAAAAAAATCAGCAGTTTCCTACAAAAGTGTAATACCTACACGGTCAAAATGTATGGAATAGCTGTTTTTTTTTTTAATAACCGATAAAAAATTCTATGTGGCTCAGAATGGTGTACAGTTACGATCACCAATATGTAAACACTTAACAACTTAAAACTGTTTTTCTCCTATTGTTCTGATTAAAATTTCATGTTGTTACGAACATAGTATTTTGGAAGTCATATTTTTATGAAAAAGATCATATCTCCAAGTTTCAATCGTTATTTCCGCAAAAATTGCTTTTAAATTCAGGAAAGTGGACACATATTGGTGTTCGTGACTGTACTATATACGTGGTAACCGTTTTCGCGTCGGTGTCCCTTCCACCTTGTATCGGGGTAAGAAGAACAGGGTGTAAAGTCCTTCATCCCCCAAAGATAAGGGAGAATCCTCCAACTATATGGGGGTTGTGTCTGGTGGGCTACTACCGCATAGTGGTCGCAAGCGCAACTGCTGAGCATGACGTCATGGGTTCGATCTCTAGGTCGGGCAGTGTTATTAAATTTTCCATCAGAAATTTCTTTGTAGCAGTCTGAAGTTGTGCCTGGTTGATGGCAATAGGCTCGCCCTCTATAATTATCATGGAACTTAAAACAAAACTGGCGAAATATGGGTGTAGTTGCTATTTAGGTCACCTCTGCCTATCCCTTTGGGAATTACAGGCATGGTGATGTTATGTACTAAGCACAAAGGTACCTCAAGCACCCAGTATCACCCGGACGTCAAACTCGTAACTTTCTTGTTGAGAAATGAGGCCTTAAATGTCCGTAAATTCAACCCGAAATAGTTGCAAAGTTCTTGTTATAAAGTTTCGGAATCAACGGAGTTTCGGAATCGCAATCAAGACTGATTGTTACGAAAATGCAATGTTCGGAATTTCGGAAGTTTATTTTATCATTTATGTTGATTCACTTGACCGTTGATTGCACTTGTTGATTTTCAGTTGCCGACGCCTATGAAGCTGGCAGCGTGAATTCGTTTATCGATGCGTTGTTGAAAATTTTATAGACTGTATTTTTTGTCAAATGAAAATTAATATAATTTAATACTGATTTTCATGGAGAGCAGCGGTGGCCCAGTGGTGGCGGTCCCGACTTGCGAGTAGTAAGTCGTGGGTTCGAACCCAGGCAGGCGCATTACTTTGTGTAATTTATTTCATCACCACTGCTCTCAAAACGGTGAAGGAAAACATCGTGAGGAAACCGGCATGTCCTTGAACCAAAAATTCGAAGACACGTGACATCTACCAACCCGCACTGGGCCCGCGTGGTGGATTATAGCCCATTCCCTCTCAAAGAGAGGAGGCCTGTGTCCCAGCAGTGGGAACATTATAGGCTGATTATGATGATGACTGACTTTCATGTAGAATACACACTCATCTGAATTATAAAAAGCTAGCACGGCTGGCTGTGCTGGGGCGGCTGCTGCAGGTGCTGATAACGTCAAAAGGCGCAAGTACAATAACTTAATTGGTAGTTATGTGTTTGAGCCGTTTAGGATTAAAACACTGAGGCCATGGGGTCCAAGTGCCCACCTAGTATTTCAGGGCATCGCCTAGCGGCTGGTCGACTCTTCTCGTGACCAGAGGGCTGGCCTATTACTTGGCTAAAGAATCAGGATTGCAATCCCACGAGGTAATGCTGCGAGCTTTCTGGGCACTTTCCCAGTTGACAACGTTGTAGACGAATTTTTTGAGGCTCTTTCATTCTTTTCTGATTTTGATACATAACGTACATATATTATTTTTATTATTATTTTGATAAGTTCTCATCTTTAAATTCTCATTTTAGAAACAAAAGAAGGTTGTAGTGTTCTAAATTGGATTGAAGTAATTCGATTCTCTCAACCCGCTCAAGCTACTAAGCCAGTTAGCCATGTAAACTGAAAAATGCATGCACTTTACCCAGAGCAAGCAGAAAACACAAAACGCCATCCATACAAAATCTTCTTCCTTCATCCACATTTATACATTTAGCCGTACACGTACGCCAATTAGAAGTAGATACTACGCCTTCTAATTATTATGATTAGTAATTACAATAGGCGTGTCCTAATACCTCTATCGAGCCATTTGGGGATAAAAGGTCGCGTGACAGCTAATGTCAAATGTCACGATGTGTAAACATGTCACTTTACACGATCATTCATCATTGTAACAACGATCGTGTAGGTACGGAACGATTTGTCATTATTACATTATATCACGCCTGCCCTCAAGGATGAGCTATAAAATAGAATAGAATAGAAGACATTTATTTCAGACGTAGTCCATATACTGTTAGTAATACAAAAATAATAATAATATAGGTGCCATAATTAATATTTTTTTGATTTATATATATATTTTTTTAAATTTAGTTGTCTATGTTAAGATCCACATTTACCTCAGCAGTCGCAATTGCGAGCTCTAGACCAACGAGTCATTGTGACAGAACTAGGTCTTTATAGAGTGTAAATAGACCCTTAACATATCCGAAAGGCATTGTTCTCTCCGTCGTTGCGATATTTTTTTTGTTCTAGACCATACCTGGGAACCTTCTAGTTACGGAGATATTGGGGGTCAAAGTTCCAACTTTTTTGCAAGTTTTTTTTTTAAATACATGTTTTTAATGTAAGATTTTTACTTTACACACCTCCACGACTCCCGTACTATTCAATCCATCCATCAGCACAATGCTTTGAGTGCTTTCCATCGAGTCCTATCGTAAAACGTGATTTTTCACCCCAAAAAAAAAGTTGATTCCCAGCAATAATTTTTGCTTAAAGTTACTTAGTTTGATGTACAGAATGCTTGGTTGACGGCTATGTGAAGGGTCTGTTTACACCCTGTATTATAGATGTGAAAGTAACTCTGTCTGTCTGTTACCTTTTCACGCCTTAACAGCTGAATGATTTTCAATAAAATTTGACACACAGCTAAGACCCTGACCTGGATAAGGAAATTGATTTGATCCTGTTAGTACGTTCCCGTAGAATAATTTCCGACCTATACTCGGGTGGAAGTGGCCAAATCGATTATGAATTTCCTTCAAAATTGACACTGAAAGTGCTTTACGCAATTGGGGTACGGGTTATCACGAGCTCATAATGCACAGCACGGTTGGCGCAGAGGCTGAGCGATTTGCTGTTGTGCTGGATGTCGCGGGGTCGATTTCCGCACGGAACTATTATTTGTATGGTCTACAGTTAGTTGTTTTGGGTCTGGCTGTTTGAGTATGTGAGTTTAAGGGCATTACATTGCTCGATGACCTTGATGATTTGATCCCTGTACTGGTTTTTGTTGACTTGCCCCGCACATTTCGCAAAATTTCGGTTTTTATTTATTATTTAAAAATATTAAAAGATATAATAGAAAAAAAACAATACAGATTGTTAAGTATATCATTACGTATTTGTTGTTACAAAATTCATGCCGATCTATTCAGCCGTTACAGAGATAATTTACAATTAAGGTTGTAAAAGGACCTATTTTCTACGATTAACCAAAAAAAATTGAGAAGGTTTATTAAAATTTTAATACAATTTATTTGTGATGAATTTAACTATAACATACTTTTTACACGGAAAACGCACGAAGGGATTTATCAACAAATTTCTTTGAACATACGCTGTTTTTGGGATTTGAGCCATGTAATGCCCTTAAATGTTTGTAAACGCACCCACGATACAGGAGGAAATCCTAGTGAGCGACAACGTTTATTCAAAATGAAAGGAATATCAGGTTGTTATCATCATCATCATCACCAATTACACGCCAATTAGCTCGATTCTCCAGTCCAGCTACCAGTCACCCAGTCAAGCCAGAACAGATCATCACTCCATCTAGCCTGAGAGCGTCTTTCGCTGGCCGATTCGCGGTCTCCACTCAAGAACACCTCCACCCCAACTCATCAGTTCTACGGCTAATATGACCAGCCCACTGCCACTTCAGCTTGCTTATTCTGTAACGAAAATACATAGTATTTTAACCCACTTACTTTTATGACTGCATCGTTGGTAGGGTGGTCGCAAGCGCGACTGCTGAGCATGAGGTAGGTGTTCGATTCCCGAGTCGGCCCAAGTGTTTTTGGGTTTCTGCATCAGAAATTTCTCAGTAACAGCCACGGAGTCTGGATTTGCTCCCAGTTGATGGCAATAGGCTCGCCCCCAATTACATGGGACTTATAAAACCGGCGCAATGCGGGTGCACTATTAGTTACATCTTTGCCTAACCCTTCGGGGATTACAGACGTGATCTTATGTTATATTATTTCATAGTTATATTATTTGTTATATTATCTTGCCACTTAGCTCGATTCTCGACTACTCCCGTCCAGCTGCTATCAGTCACCCAGTCAAGCCAGGACAGATCATCACTCCATCTAGTCTGAGAGCGTCTTTCGTTTGCCGATTCGCGGTCTCCACTCAAGAACACGTCCATCTCAACTCATTAGTTCTACGGCTAATATGACCAGCCCATTAACACTTCAGCTTGTTTATGCTGATACATAGTATCCCCGAATCCACATATTATTATGAAATGGGTTGAATATCAAAGTTATAATTGTTATTCAACGAGAAAATGACTTTTGAATTTAGATAGGCATCACAGATATAAATACACCTAGATAACACAAGAGCACCACTTCGCGTGCTACTTTACGCTATGTTTAACGTGGCGACTGTCGCAGTAAGCTAATTTATCTAAAACAACATCATCATTCTCTTGCCCTTATCCCAATTAATTTGGGGTCGGCGCAGCATGTCTTCTTCTTCCATACTTCTCTATTACTCGTCATCTCATCAGACACCTCCTTTCTTGACATTTCATTCTTTACATAGTCCATCCATCGTTTCTTTAATCTTCCTCTACTCATATACCCATCCACATTCATAATCAAAACTTTCCTCACAAAATTTTCCTCATTCCTCCGCATCACATGCCAAAACAACAACTTTACCATTCAAGAACTATATTGTTATGGTATCGAACAAAGTCTATTTTGTTTAGTAACTAAATAGTGCTTATGACGTCATAGTAAGTAGTCTAAAAATGGCACCCTTGGTTTACACCCCGATCGTGATACTTACGTTATCTAGGTATAGAAGGTCTAAAGGGTGTAAAAAAATCTTTTTTTGCAAAAAATTAAAACCGACTTCAAAAACTAAGAAAAGTGAAAAATAACTTTAGCTTCTGAAGTCGGTGACTTTGCTTGTTTGATTCAGTTTTTTTGTTTTTCCATTTTTAGTGTAAATGTATAGCAAATATTTGTATGGGTTAATACAATCCCATACAAATATTTGCTATACATTTATTTTACATTGTTAACCATACATGTCATGGTAATAGGCTTATCTCCAATAAATGGAACTTAACATACCTAACTGTTGAAATGGGGGTGTACTGTAGACTGTACACATCTCAGAGCATTCAGGCGTGATGTTATGTTATGATTTTGTGTAAACAATGAATATCCAAGCGATTGCAGCCATCGCAACAGATTTGCTGTCTATTATTGAAGAGTTCCATTGTTAATCTCCGAAGATCAGCATCAGATCTTCACCAAATAAATAAAATGGGACCACCGCGGAATAATATTCTTTCAAACAAAAAAAGAATCATCAAAATCGGTTCACAATTGGCGAAGATATCGCTGAACATAAACATGAAAAAAAAAAAATAAAATCAGTCGACTTGACAACCTTTTTTGGAAGTCGGTTAAAAAAGACCCTTAACGAAGCTAAAAGGCACGTATTCTCCTCGTCATTACGATATTTTTGTTGTAGACCATACCTGAGAACCTTATAACAAAGTCAAAATCCCAACGTTTTTAAGAAGTTTTAAAAAAAAATATAATATATGTTTTTAATGTATTAACTTTACTTTAAATACCTCTACGACCTCCGTACTATTCAATCCTTTCATCAGCACAATGTTTTAAGTGCGTTACATTGAGTCCTACCCTAAAACGTGATTTTCACCTAAAAAAAAAAGTTGTTTCCCAGCAATATTTTTTGCGTAGAGTTACTTAGTTTGATGTACTGAATGCTTGGTTGATGGCTTCGTGAAGGGTCCGTTTAAACCCTGTATATCTGTCGTAGGTATACATATGGTGCTCATGACTGTAGCTACAGTAAATTTTGTTCCGTCATTTATTATGAAAGCTCCTAAGAAAGGGGTCTTGTCTAATGTACGGAGGTGTCTAATGTCTTTGTAGATTACTCTTGTTCATAATTCTATTTTACAACACACTTGGGAGGCCTCGGTGGAGCATGTCCTTGTATGTTTACAACAAGATTTGTGTAATTATATTAGTTAAATTAGAAAGTTTTATGCCCGTTTTCGCTAGTCTAGGCGAAGGCGAAATATGATTATTTGTAACGTGTAAGCATTACGCTTTAAACTGTAAGCATTACGCCTTTATAAAGCAAACGGAATATACAACATTAGTTTTAGTACATGCGAAACCAGAAACACACGTGTCTAGTATTTTTATGTAAAGAATCTACGTACAAAATTTCAAATCTGTATCATGAAAAATCACAAATTTATAAGCTTGTTCTGTTACCTAGTTGTCCGCACAAAATCGTGGTCACCACGCAGCGCGCGCCTCCAGTGTCGTCTTGAGCTCATTGAAAATAATAATTTGACAGTAGGTACCTAAATTATTGCGATAGGTACTTAAAGTCGCTCGGTGTCCAACTTTTAACTTATTTAAATATATTTGGGAAAAAATATAACATGGTTTAAAAATTGTTGGGAATCGATTCAGTTACTTATTCTGAACAAACTATATTCAGGTTTCGCATATACTAAAAATAATGTTGTATTTCCTACCATATTTTTCAACTTAAAAATTAAATAATGTGTTCAGAAACCTTTTCAATCACTCATTAAATATTCAAAGGCCACAATAAAGTGTTAAAAACCTGAAATTTATTTTCTACCAACAATACCATAACTATTAGGCACTTTTTTCTGACTGCCAGATCGTTTAGAGTAACAACAAAAACACACACTCACCGTTCCGTAGCACCAAACAATATAATAACAATATTTCAGGGTTCCGTTTTAGCCATTTGGCTACGAAACCTTAAAAAACTGTTAAAAAAATGCCGCGATGTGTTGAGTTACGATGCAGAGAGCAGATTTCACCAATGAAGTTGAACGCGACCTTTAAACGGTGTTCAAAAGCTGGCAGCGACAATATTCCATTGCAATTATGACTCAGACAGCACTTGGATGCGGTTTAGATGTGTTGATTTCTTGGATAAATAATAACAGCTGTTCGGGTCGATCTTCAGGTAAACCGCGTTTGCCTGGGTTGGTCCGTGGATCCATCGTGGAGTCCACCAGTTACATACCGAGTTTGCTCCGTGCATCGAAAACCACTTTAAGCCGTTGGTCCCGCCTGTCAATTGTGGATCTTTGAGTTTGAGCTGCGGAGGTCAGACAGGCAGTCGCTCCATGGTTACTGCTGGTATACAGCTGCATCCGGTTAGACTGGAAGCCGAACTCAACATAATTGGGAAATGGCTAGGCAGATGATGATCGCGTTCAGTTTCTTATGTGATGTGTACAGCATTTTTTTCATCCTAAATCGTCAGATTTCTAACAGAACTTGTTTTGTTAAGAAACATACAAGTATTAGGTACAAATGCAGATTTTGGATCTTGCGAATTCACTACTGAGAAAATTATTTGGTAGAGTGGGGGTAAAATGTGTTTTCTCTTTGAGTATTCGCTGAATTTATCAAAACGATTCTTCAGAAAAGGTATTGCACATAAGCCAAAGAACATAACATCACGCCTGTAATCCCTGAAGGTTTAGGCAGACCCACATTTCGTCAGTTATGTTTAAGTCCCATGTAATAGGGGGTGAGCCTATTTCCATCAACCGGGCTCAAATCCAAACTTCGTGGCTGCTACTGAGAAATTCCTGATAGAAAAACCCAATAACACTGCCCGACCCGGGAATCGAACCCAGGACCTCATGCTCAGCAGTCGCGCTTGCGGTCACTAGACCAAGGAGGCAGTCACGAAGCCAGATAACTACATTTAATTTTATCAATGTCATTGCAAACGAGCCAGACTATTTTTGCAGGGCAAAACTTGAAGATTACATCATTCGTACAGCGAAATCCAATCAGCCAATCTCGACGAAACAAAGATACATTTCGTCTTCCACCGACGAAGCAAGTCAACTGTCGACTGTTCCTAAATCCTGTATTATTGAGCTACAAAGCGGCAAAACGAGCTAGAAATTGTACAGTCGACCGCGCGTACTAGTTAACTCAAACTCAAAACATTTATCGTTCAACAATGGTTATAAAAATAGCTTTAACGAAGCCGAAAGATACTTAATCTCCCCGTCATTGCGATCATTTTCATATTCTGGACCATACCTGGGAACCTTCTAATTACGGAGATATTGAAGGTCAAAGTATTTTTTTTTAACCCAAATTTTTAATGTTGTATCTTTAATTTAAATACACCCATGACCCCTGTACTATTCAATGCATCCATCAGCATTAATATAATTATAATTTGAGTCTGTGCGTGCGCATTATGAGTTGCTTGGTTTGATGTACAGAATGCTTGGTTGATGGCTTCGTGAAGGGTCCGTTTACACCTTAAATGTTTGTATTTCCTCAGATAGTTTACTTATAGTATTTTAGATCTCCATGATAAAAGACGATCTCAAGGTCAAACTGCTACATCGTCCTGTGGCTGACTGTACTAGTACCGGTTTGGAGACTTGCCAAGTTCTGGAGTTATTGTATAGTGCTACCGATTTATGAGAAATATATAGGTATTAGATCTGTCTGTGGTTTCCTTGTTGGTGCGTAGGTACCCTAGGTCTTGGAGTTTGTTGAAATTGTTTTATTTTATGTGATAATAAATTTTAATGGATTTGTGCTGTCAGTTGGGACTGGTCGTCTCTTAGCTGCCACGGTTTATTTTAACTACTTTGTTTTTAAATTATTGATTTAATCTTTTACTCTGGACGCTCTCAATGTGCACGTATTTCTACATCGTTCTCACATATATGTATTATCTCAACATGAATGACGTAACCAAGATCTTATAAAAATATTTTGATTGAAAAAAGTGTCCATGGAATTTCTTGCCCATTCTTCTCCATAGAGATCTACGCTTTGGAATGGGCAACTACAGTACTATCACAAGTTATTATGCCTTGTGACTGGGACTGTAGCTTCGCCTTCTTTGTTTTTCTGACATTCAAAAGTGCCTGTTATGGTCTAATTTAAATAAATGCTTTAAGTTTGAGTTTGTCCGGTTAATGGCATTAGGCTTTTAACTGGTGAAATGTGTGTACTATGGGTAATACCACTGCCGAACCTTCGGGGGTTACAGGTGTGATGATATTTTAACCATTACTTTATCAGTGTTAATACAAATTGTTATCTATTTTGTTACAGGTAAGGATCCTTTCTGAGTATAAACTTCCACCTCTAATGAAATATTCAAGAAAGACAGTAAGTCATAAATAAGTAGTTTTTTTTTTTAATTTTCGATAGCTGTATTTTTAAAAGAAGGTAGGTACCTACAAAAGTAAATTACATCGTAGCTCTCTAAGGTTTAGATTTTAGAAATGTGAAGACTGCAAGCAAGAAAGCACTTGCAATGTACATGTTCCCGTCTCTTTCTAGCAATCGTAATTTGACAGATGTGCGACAGTGACAGAAATAACGCTTAAACAAATTAACGTTTTAAGACACCGATAAAAGTACAAAAGACTCCTCCGAAAGTTGAATACACATAAAAATAAAACCTTATTGCTGAATTAAAACAAAAATTATCGTAAAAATCTTCCTTCAAAAAGAAAAACAGAATCATCAACACATTTTACGCGCGACGATTCGCGTCAACTCCGATTTACGACGGCAGCGACAGAGACTGTGACGTGATTTATTTCGACGTCGACGTTGACGTCATGACGTCACACTGATTACGTCATTAAGATAAGGGTATAAAGACTGAAGTCCGTTGCGTGAACGTCATGTTATACAGGGTGTTTTGTAGAAGGACCGATGCAATTTTCTTGGGGATAGAGGGTATCATATCCTAGTTTTCACCCAAAGAACCTGTCTTGAGTCCAACGGTAATTGAAATAATATTTCCTTTATTTTGCTAAATGTCAGAAATGAGGACATCCACAAGAGAACCAAGGTAACCGACGTAGCCCGAAGAATAACCAAACTGAAGTGGCAGTGGGCAGGGCACATTGCCCGCAGAACGGATGGCCCATGGGGCCGAAAAGTTCTGGAGTGGCGACCGCGAACCGGAAGACGCTGCGTTGGAAGGCCTCCCACTAGGTGGACCGACGACCTGGTGAAGGTTGCAGGGATCCGCTGGATGCGAGTCGCACGGGACCGGTCAATGTGGCGACATTTGGGGGAGGCCTATGTCCAGCAGTGGAAGTTTTTCGGCTGAAATGATTATTTTGCTAAATGTCAATAATTCCAAGTCATCAAAACTTGTTTTTTTATTTTTATTTTTTTTAATTCTGTATGGGCTTACTCTTGACCTCAATCTAGTCCTGAGGACAGAGATGAGGTCGACGATGGAACGAGCTAACCCAAAAGAAGTCTATTAACTCGCGATTTAAATAGATTGGGGTCATATGAACTTGGAAACACCGACGCAGACAGGGAATTCCACTCCTTGGCTGTTCGCATAATAAATTATGTAGCAAAGCGCTTCGTGCGAATGTGTGGAACATCGACAAGGTATGGGTGATAACCTGCAGTACGTCTGGACTCCCGATGGAAGAAAGGAGATGGTGGAATGAGGTGGTGGTGGTGGTGGTGGTGGTGTGGTGTTGTTTGTTTGAGGCTGTAATAGAACGCAATATTTTTGATGATATCTACAATGTTCATTTCTTCTAAGTTTTTTTTTCAAATGATTTAAAATGTATGTCAGCGAATGACTCCCACAATCACTCAAAAAATTGTCTCGGCCATTCTACGAAACACCCTGTATAAGAAAGGGACGAAACGAAATTTGATAATTATCGCTTTTCTATTGAGTGACGTAAGATAGGTTTTGATAAGAACGCAATTTGTGTGTGCTGACCTGAGCTTAAATAGGTTAATTCGAAATTTGAAAATGAAGTTTGAGTTTTAATGGATTTTTAAAAATGTTTTTAAAAGATAACTGTGTCATAGCCATTTATCACTAGCATCTTAAGGTGGAAACGCGAGGGTAGCCCGCGAAACTCAATTTTTCTAAAGTTTTTTGCAATTTGCAAGTCAGTGTCAGGTTGTATGTTGATTAAAATATGATTCACGACCGTAACAAATATGGCTTTACTGAAATCAAAGCATTTGTTTCAAGTAGGCCAGTTACAGGCACTTTTGAATTATCGAAACAAAGACAACAATGAAAAGTAGCTACAGTCCCAGTCACAAGGCATAAAAACTGTGAAAGTACTGTTGTTGCCCATTCCCTAACGTAGATCTCTATAGAGAAGAACGGGCAGGAAACTCCATGGACACTCTTTTAAATCAGAATACTTTTACAAAATCTTAGTTACATCATTCATGTTGAGATGGTACATTATGTGAGAACGATGTAGCAAGATGTGTACGTTAAAAGTGTCCATAGTAAAAACAATTCCAAAATAAAATAATTAACTCAAATAAGCCGTGGCAACCAAGACATGACCACTCACAACTGATAGCGCCCGTTCACGAACATGACGCATGTATCAGCACCTTTTAACTCCACCATTTTGAAGGGAACTAAATGATCCGACACACGCGCCACCATCACCGAGACATTTGAGTGAGCATGACATACTCTTACCCGCCAGGGCACATTCAAGTCAAGAAAATACGTAGCTTTCCAGTGAATGACAGCTTTCTAGTACATAGTTCTCACACAATATGGGTCATGCGGTTATATAATACAAACACTGAGTTTCTTTAAACCCTATACTATTCTATTCTTCTTTGTAGCGTGTCGATGGCAATCTAAATTGTGTCAGCCCAGAACTGAGCTACTAGTTTGGCGCTTTCGATAGCGTCCATCAGTTCCTGTAGTGAACAAACAACAGGACACGCAGGACACGATATTAAGTGCCCCATCGTTTGTAGAACATTATCTATTAGACTATTTCATGAGTCAGTAATTCAATGGGATTAAAGGAACTTAGAGGGTGATATTGATGATTTTAATGATTATAATTCTGTAAGTAAATACTTGTACGGACGCGAATGTAATATGATATGGTATAATATGGTATGGTATATAATATATAAATATTAAGGGATGGAGAAGGAGAGGAAGACCAAAGAAACAATAAATGGATTTTGTGAGGAATAAGATGAAATATAAAGGAGTAAATGATAGCGTGACAGTTGACAGAGGAGAATGAAAGAAAAAAACTTGCGCCGACCCCAAGTAACATGGGACAAGGACAGGAAGATGATGATGATAATAATATGGTATGGTATGGTACGGTATGATGTGGAATGTAAATATGATTCGCGATACTGACCTGCAAATTGAAAAAAATGTAAGAAAACATGAATTTTGCAGTCTAACCTGCTGCTACCACCTTAATTGCGTAACACATTTTTCTATCACAATCCGACGGATTTAGAGAGCAATTCCTATACCATTTCTTCACATGTTTGAAAAAAATGTCTGTTCGCCAACGGAAAAAATGCAATAAACATTCAACTTTCATACGTTGAATCGGTAAAATGAAATAACATTTTGATTATGAGAGTGTTGTGCAATTACCCAGCAGATTCGCTTTTTGCGTGTCGCGTATTTATTCCTGTACTTGGGTGACTGAGCTGTGCTCGGAAAACGAATTTTCCCAGATATTAGACCTTGCTTGATCGATTTTTCGCCCCCCATATTGCAAGTTACATCTAAATCGTTAGAACCGTTTTCGAGAACGTGCCTACAAAAATATATTTATAAAAATATTGTTCATTTATCAGTATAGGATATTTTATACAAAATGTATTTTACACATAAACCTTTCAAAAGATTTGTTCTGCGCGTTAGAAAACATGGTGAAAACCGTATACACCGTAAATTTTTAGTCGTCCTACAACGGCAGCCCACTTCATGTATCCAATGAATACTAAACATTCACAAAAAAAAAGGTATTTATGAG
Organism: Noctua fimbriata; assembly: GCA_905163415.1. Lineage (NCBI taxonomy): Eukaryota > Metazoa > Arthropoda > Insecta > Lepidoptera > Noctuidae > Noctua > Noctua fimbriata. The sequence goes on along the minus strand of LR990945.1, from coordinate 10,862,578 downwards.
ACTTTAATAATTAAAAAAAATATATATATTATTCAGTATTATGACGCATGACGTAGTTAAAACACCCTGTTGCGAGCGATGATCTACTGGACTCGAGTGCTGGGTAGGTATATGTTCTCCCGTTTGACACGTAAACATCATTAACAGCATGTTTCATAATTTTTTTTAATTTTTTTATTATTATTTTTCTTTGTACCTATTATGGAAGATTAAAAAAAATCGCGCCTAGAGCTATTTTACGTTGGGCACATTGAGTGGACGACCTTTGTAAGACGACAAAAAAGTCGCGGTGTATACAATATACCTCACATTGTTATAAGAGCGGTCACACGCGTCTGATGAGCAGTGTTATCGAGTTTTTATCAGGAATTTCTTAGGAGCACCCACGGAGTCTAGATTTATGCCTGGTTGATCAATAGGCTCGCCTCTATTACATGGGACTTAAACATTACTGGCGAAATGAACTCTGCCTAACCCTTTGGGTATTACAGGCGTGATATTAGGTTTTTTCTATAAATAACAAAGGTCAAGGTCAAATGCCACTGAGCTCATAAACAACCCGGTCTACGCCAAACAATAAAAAAATTGATACTCCGTAAACTAAAATTCACTCCACGAAAATCCCCATAAGGAAAAAGATCCTAATGTAATTGCGTTTCTTCAGAACATCTGAGGTTTTCTTTTTACATGGAAAAGGGAAATAAATAAATTAGCTGTTAAAATATTACATTTCAATCCAAAAGAAGAGAAAATCCTTATTCACTGTTTTTACAACTCATCCTTATACCTTGGCCATGACTTCCACGATCGAGCGCCTCGCGTGTTGTGACAGTGACGGTAGAATAATGCAATAAATTTAATTTTTAAAGTTAAATTAAAAAAAAGGGTCGGTCGGTTGGTTGGTTGGTTGATTAGGTTGGGTTAGTTGAAAAAAAATTGGTTTACCTGTCAACATTGAACGCGTATACAAAGTTTCGTGTCCGTGCCATTAACTGTTGAGGAGTTCTCTCGCGAGGAGGCGATCTTGGCTGCAGGATTAAATCAGGTCTGTCTTAAAAATGTATTGTCACCAGAAATTAAAGTGTGTGCAAAATTTCAGCTTAATCGGATGCCAACAAGTGGTCGAAAAATCGTTTGCAAATTTTGATGCGGACACACATACATACATTCATACAAACAGTGCAAGTTAAATAATAGCTATAATACAAGTGACGTTCGCGTTTTTTGAATAAACAGGCATGGAGAATAAATAACATTCGGATATCACCCACATTAATACATTTCAGGCCGCCAGTTGAAAAGCTTCTTGCCGTGAAGTTAAGAGGCAGAAGTTTAATTTTCGGCAATGCATAAAAAAATAAAGACATTTTTAGTGGCCTGAGGACCAAAACAAAGTTATTAATATACTATCAGCGATATCGAAGTCGGAATAGTAAAAAATGGCATACGTGTAAGCTTCGACACTAAAACCAACATAACTGTGCAGGCTGCAAACTTAATGTGGACATACTGTATAGCATGACCACTTTAAGTCTGCAGTTCAAGGTGGCGCTGCTTGTTAAGAAAAAATGCAATGATATGTCAAATGTGGTACATTTATTTTAGTTCCGAGTTTTCCCGCCTGCACAGATAAGTTTCTTGAAGTGTAAAAAGCACCAGCGTCAATATATTACAACATATTTCACTTCATTGAAAAACCGACCATGTTACAAAGCCACAATGAATATAAACACAAGATTTTACAGCAGTATTAAAATACCGAGAAGTGGGTTTGGTCTATAATAATTAGCTCGCAACAAAATGGATTTTCTGCTTCCCCAATTTCATATTACAACCTCCCCTAAAACTCCATATATAAAGACGGATTCATTCATTTCCGTTTGGCTCTCGTCAAGGAGATAACATCTTGATGTCCTCGCTTAAGCACAAAAACGTTTTGTGAGAACAATGCCTTGTTTGAGCCTCTTTTGAGTTCGTAGAATGTGTGAGACTGTGTAATTGTAGGCAATTATGTCTTTGTGGTATCTTAAATGTTTCTGGATTGGTCATTAACGTTTTGACTTGATGGTTTTATGTTGTTTTGATGTGGGGAGAATGTAGTTAATTGTTTTTTTGGGCTTGAAGATGAGGAAGTCTTACATGGTTGTACGGATATTTACTTACGATATCTAATTGCATGAGCCAACTTTTTTAAAATGCATAATGGGCTTTCGTTTGGCCGCAACTAGCTTGATGTGAAGCGATGACGCGGCCTAGAGTGGAGTATGCTTGCCTAAAATAAACCGATTCACTCGAACTTTGGAGAGATCTAGATTCTGCTAGGGCTGCGGGACTGTTCGAAAGAGATACCGTGGCCCTGGAACACAAAAGGCAAAGAAGGAACATGGACGGGTTTTAGTCAGTACAAGTCTGACACTCCCTTCAGCTCCGCTCAGAGCGGGGGGAGGGGGGGGGGGTCATTTGATGATTTCCCATCCTGAAAAAAAAAAGATATCTAGATTATAGTAATCGGAAAACAGAGAAGCCGGCAGTGAATTCCATAGACTATTAAATGTGCAATTGTATATTTTGGCGTCACTGAGACATGGGATTACATTTTATTGACGATTTCTCTGATAACCTCTCCATGGTGTCTTAAATCTCTTTGATTCGTTCCAACTGAAAGCGTTTAATTCAAGTAAATCAGTTTCGTTTACTCTCGAATTGTTAAGAAGCCTGTTAGTAATTAAAATTAACCTTATTACCATTCTTAATAGGTAGGTTTCTGTTTCTGTAGGTTCCTATGGAGGAGAACGGAACATAAAATCCATGGACTACAATCTTTTAAATCAGCCCTGGTATATAAAAAATTCAAACAGATGTGGAGAAGCCTGGACCCACGACTTTTATCTGCTTTGCTTGGAGTACTATTCACTTTGTACTGTTCCCTTTGGGGTGGATCAGCCAAGTACCTGATGCAGACGTTAGAAGCTATTGAGCGACGTGCTAAGAGCCTCATTGACAACGACTCCCTTGGCAAAGCCAGGCTCCAAAGCCTTGAACATCGCCGCAAAGTTGGGAGCCTATCGGTTTTTATCGGTTACATTTCGGGGAGTGTGCTTTGGGATTACACAATCTAAGTCCCCCATCCCAATCCTATCATCGGACGAGTAGATATACGGCGAAACGTCACCGTTTTATAGTTGAACTTCCACGGACTCAAACAAAACGCTATGCTTCCACATTTATTGTGCCAATTCAATTGAGTCTGTGTAATTCACTGCCGGCTTCTCTGTTCCCTGATCATTATAACCTTCATCTATTCAATGTTCGAGTAAATGGGTTTCTTCTAGGCAAGCGTGCTCCACCCTAGGCCGCATCATCGCTTCACATCAGGCGAGTTGGGGCCAAAAGCAAGCCTATTTAGTCTATACTAGCATTTGCTCGCAGCTTCGCTCCCGTTATGTACGGAATATACTCACTGAGAGTTTTAGATGTAGCCTATAACACTCGGGGATAATGTGGCTTGCCGTTAGTGAAACAAATTTTGGAATCAGATCAGTAGTTCTGAAGATAAGTCCCTACATACAAACTACCTCTTTATAATATTGTTGTCTAACCACTTAAACACCACTGAATACAAAATATCTATCTGAACTCCACTTACCTGCAAAACCAATGAACCACTCCATACAACTACCCTTCATGCTCCAACGTCCAAGGTCTTTTAGAGCCGTTGTACCTTTTATTTCACGGTGGTTAGTATCAAAGCCTGCGAGTTTTACCCTTGAACTAGTTGCCCCATTGTTCACCTGAGTGCTGTAAGCTGTTACCTTTCTCTTGGCTTGGAGAGTTTTTGAATGAAAATGTTTCTTTTTGAGTGGAGGAAGTGCATTGCTGGAAGCTGGATTTTTGGTGGTGGTTAGTATGGTTTGTGGGTTTGAGTGAGGCCTCATTAGTGCGTTGCGTTGCGTCGTCGCAACGGATTAACGCATTGTATGCCACACCTGCTTTGCGACGACGCACGACGTCGCAACGCATGGAGTTCAGGCTTCATTTGACAATGGATCTGAACAAACGTGTTCTGTTGCTGCCTTTTTCACGCCACCGCCGAAACAAACGTAGAAACAATCAAAGATTCAGAATATATCCCTTGATTGCATTAAAAAATAGTGATGTCAGTCCGTCGTCGCACCGGAGTTCCGACAGTGCAGCGCATCATCCTCCGCCCGCTTCTTTTCTCTTCTGTTGATCCGTTGAAACGTCGCGTGCGACGACGCAACGCACTAATGAGGCCTCAGCCTTAGTTGGAGGCATCTGGAACCCAGTTAGGAACACTCATCGATTTAATTGGTTGTCCATTTCATACTATAAATAAAAATATTTTCGTAAACAAGTGCATATTGAAGAAGGGTTCTAGGAATAGCAGTGAAATGTTGTATTATCCATCAATTGTGGCAGTGTCGTCGTTGGGGATTAAGATTATTATATGTTGTCCCGTTTAAAAAACTTGTGTAAATATACCTTACCTACCTACGAGTACCTTATAATAAAAATGAATTGTATAGTTTGTTCACTTGACGATACTTTAATATCGATAAGGAATCGGTACTGTGAAAACAACATTTTTGAAACAGTTGTGAATCGTGATTGTTTTTGTTTTTCGATGACGAGTCGGAAAAGTGACGGGTCGGGCATGAGCCTGTCGAAATAGTGTTTTTCGAAGGTGTGTGTTATCGAAGTATGTTCTATCGGACTAATGCAAGTTGAATATATGTTCTGTCGAAGCTATGAGTAGTCGAACTATTGTTTTTCGAATTTGGGACCGTGTCGAAATAATTAACTGTCAAAATTCAGTATGCCACTCCATGTTTATTTTATTTTTAAGGCAGTGTTCCAACATAACGGAGATACACGTAAATAGGCGATCCTGGGGTTCATTTTGTTCGTTGAACGCGTCGCCGCGTTGACCGAGGGCACGTTCGGGTTATCCGAACAAAAGCGTAACTAATGACGCGAACATCGATTGCTTATATCAGGATACGGGATGTGACTTTCATATGGTGACGGGCAAATTGATAATTATATTTTGTTCAGAAGGACTCCTGGACCGTATTCCACCACGCCAACCCAGTGTGGGTTAGTAGATGTCACCAGTTTTTTGAACTTTTGTTTCTAGAACATTTTTGAAGCAAGTAAATTGAATACTAATGCTTGAATACGTGGGTATAACGTGTGCTAACAACTTATAAGTTGGGTCTTTTACTACTCAAAATACCGGTATACCATAATACAGGGTGTAAACGGACTCTTCACGAAGCCGTCAACCAAACATTCTGTACACCAAACTAAGTAACTTTACGCAAAAATTATTGCTGGGAAACAACTTTTTTTTTTGGGGTCAAAAATCACGTTTTATGGTAGGACTATTGTAACTCACTGAAAACATTGTAATCATTGATGGATTGAATAGTAGTAGAGGTGTTTAAAGTAAAGTTCTTACATTAAAAACAGGTATTAAAAAAAAAAAAACTTATGAAAAAGTTGTAACTTTGACCCCCAATATCTCCGTAAGTAAAAGATTCCCAGGTATGGTCTGGAACAAAAAAATTATCGCAATGATGAAGAGAACAAGTGCCTTTCAGGTTCGTTAAGGGTCTTGATACCCTTTAGGTACTGTCCATATTCTTTGGCCAAGGCACTATACATAAAGGTATATACTAATCGCCCTTTAATTACCAACCATTATCCTTAACACAGAACACTCGGAGCTCCCCCAAGAGACACTTAAATAGTATTAATTAGTCAGTCATAGTTTGCTGCGGGTACTGCAAAAATCTTATTTCCCTTGAGGAACCGAGGTCAGGCTGGTCCGGTCGGCATTAAATTAATACTGTAAACATTTAGAATGGTATAGTTGTTAAAGGGGATGAGCTTAGTGTATGAAATTATGGTGTTTTTGAGAGGTAAAGAAAAATCTTTACAATGCATGCTCATTGGTCGCAAGCTTTATTGCTAACCATGAGGTCTTGGGTTCGATTTCCGGGTCGGGTTAAGTTTTATTGGGTTTTACTATCAGGAATTTTTGGTAGAAAGCAAAGAGTCTGGATTTGAGCCTGGTCAATGGAAGACACGGTGAAGGAAAACATCGTGAGGAAACCGGCATGTCGTGCATGTGACATCTACCAACCCGCACTGGATCCGCGTGGTGGATTATAGCCCATTCCCTCTCATAGAGAGGAGGCCTGTGTCCCAGCAGTGGGAACATTATAGGCTGATTATGCTATGCTTATGCAATGGAAGAACGGTTTTGTGTCAATGTCCCTTTCAACTTTTTTATATGCTCCAGGGCAGAGACATCTATGAATCTCTACTTGGATATGTAGGTTTCCCTTGCTTTGGCCAACCTGGGTCCAGAATCTAATTAAAAACTTCCTGGTCAGTCATGGCATGGCATAAAGAACGTTGGGATCTCCTAGTTTGGGAGTCAGGGTTTACTCTATCTGTATGAACTTTAATTCATGGGACCTAGTCTTTAAGCAATGTTGAAGGTTTTTGTATAAACAAAGATTTTTTTTATTATTTCATTAGGTAGCACTAGTCGGAAGTCCCTGAATGAAGACTTCCACTATCTCAAAAGGTATACGCTGACAGCTAATCAATATCATACTCTACCACCATCGCAGAAAGTGCTTTCTCGATCGTCGCCAGTAGAAAATACGTACTCCTCCGAACGGCCGTACTCCCGAAATCTCGGAAAGCCCCAATAATTTACTTAGGCTTATTTTTTGCTGATACCCAAAATCTTCAACGACTTTTTTAATACGGCTTCATCAAATGCGCCTGTCGTAAGTACATTATTCAAGTTCAAGACCGACAACTGACAGTGATAAATATATTTTTGTCGTGAATTATCTCAGCCATAGCTTTAGACATTTTTTTTTCTAGCCTGCTCTGTCCCACTCCTGTGCGAAGGCCTCCCTCCACTCCTTCCACTTCTCACGAACCCGCACATCCTCCTTACAGTTGGGACGGAACTTGTCCAGTTCGTCCCACCATCTCATTCATGGCTTGCCGCGACCCCGCCTCACTGTGTCAGGGCACCAGTTTCCTGATATTTCGGCTCACAGTTTGTCGGCATGCGGCACACATGACCTGCCCAGTCCCATTTGAGTTGGGAAGACTTTTGAGCCATGTCAGCTATATTTGTTTTGGAGCGCAGTATTGTGTTTAAAAACGATCCATTAATTTAAAACCTAGTATATTGAGCTCCATTGTTCGTTGGCAAACCTTGAGTTTGGACTTCTGGATGCTGGTCAAAGACCAAGTCTGTGCACCATAGGTTAAGACATAAACAAGGTTTTATCCTAGAGATAAAATCCTATGTTTATCGAAATGTCAGGGTCACGATTTTTTTAAGGCTCCAGTAATGTTACTTCATGTATAAATTACATTTGGGCAAGCTAAGATATACTAGGCTGAGTTTTGTGTGAAAAAAGAAAACGAATTCGGGATTTGATAAGTAAATAATTTTATTTGGAAAGGCTGGGATTTTTTATACAAATATCGTATTGTTACTGGCTTATTCTATTCTTTGTTATATACTGTATTTTGAGTATATAGTACAAAGGGAAAAGGGAACAGTATAACATACACAAAGAAATTTCCTCTCCATGGGAACAGGATCATACTTCTTCTTGGAGTGTCGATGACAATTCAAATTGAGTCAGCTCAAAATTTGGCGACGAGTTTCGCACTTGCAGTAGCGTTCATCAGCACCTGTGATGTGCAAACAACTGGACATGCAGGACGCGATATCAATTGTCCCATCGTTTGTGGCAACACCACATTAACACTCCCGGGCAGAGTCATCTATAAATCTCCACCTGGATCCTAGTATCATACTGTGGTATATTTATTAGCCAGTCAGCAAGATTGTCTGATGTATCACTGACTAGTTTCTGCCCGTGGCCGTCTAAGTCTGAAATTATCGCACGGGAAAGTACTAGCTATATATACAGTACAATGATCAGGTATGTTTAAAGTTCTAAACCAAATCATGGTGTAACTTTATGCTATCAGCCGTGTAAAGGTGACAGACAGGAAGGCAGAGATAACATCACGCCTGTAATCCCCGAAAGGTTAGGCAGAGGTATACCTAATAGTACATAGCATTTCGCTAGTTATGTTTAAGTAATAGGGGGCGAGCCTATTGCCATCAACCGGGCACAATCCTGACAGAGTTCAGAAACGTTCGCCTTTATAAAGTTAGTATGGATTATAAAAGCATCGTCAATCAAGAATTCTATTTTAATGCACGCGGTCAAAAATCTCAAGTTAACACCAAAATGATGGTCCGATTTGACCAAATTGGCAACCAGCCCATCGTGTGTTAAGCGCTAGCTTCTGCCAACAATTTGCGACACCTCATAAGAGTTGTGTCCGAGTCCAACGTGCCCAAATGCCTCGTTCACACCTATTCTCTTGAGTTAAACTTTAAAAGTCCTATGAGACTGTAACTTCGCCAGCTTCCATACAGCTATGTTAAAGCGGACGAATGATTGACTTCTCCTGGCAAATCAACCCACCTCACCTGAACCGCGCAGCTAACTCGGACGCCATCTTAGTTAAATTTCCACAGTCATCGGACAGTAGCCCATCAGACACACCATCCGTCTGGTCGCAGGACTCTCCCTTATTCAATGCAGGTTGAGGAACTCTCCACACTTGACCAAGTACCTCTAAAACAGTAGTAGCAGTTCTCATCGCAACGGCCAAAAATCTACCCCCTTTTCACGAAATTCAGTGGCCGATATGGATCTTTGAATAGACTGTGTGCTCAAGTTCTGCCAATCGTATTTGGCTAGATGGAATATAATCGTCCCATCTCGGACATAATGCGAGTGTGGAGCCCCAGCACAGGATATGCCACACCTTCTCACCTTCGTCGTGTACAACTAATTGCACCCTCCAGGACTTGAATGACGCAAACGACAGAGCTGTCCAGGTCGCTACATACTGGTCTGATAAAATCTGACTCATCGATTCAAGAAGAAGATCTCAGCGAACTCTTTAACGGTTCTGCTATTAAAAATTTCATCAGGACCTTATAAAAACCGATTAGAGATAGCGAAAGGATGCTTCCCCGGACGAGCCTAACTTTCTCACTAAGTGACCAGCTCTTTGTCAAAAATGTAACAGTTTTAATTGTTATAAATTGTTTCTCTTTGTTAAAGAAACTTCACTATTTCAAACTCCGTCTTATTATTCTTTTTCGTGTCGCTGGCACGACAGAATTTAAAATTTTGTTGGTAGGGAACTTCGCTACTTCCAAAGCGTCATCAGTGGCAGCGGAGAGCTCACTTTGACTGTACATTTTGGGGCACTGAAGCCAGGAGATATAACATTGTTATCGACCCAGCTCCGCTATCTATACTCCACATTCGTTCAAAAACATAACATAACATCACGCATTTTATCCCCGAAGGGTTAGGCAAAGGTGTACCTAATAGTACACCCACAATTCGTCAGTTATGTTTAAGTTCTATGTAATAGCATCAACCGGGCAAGAATCCAGACCCCGTGGCTGCTGAGAAATTCCTGATGGAAAAACCTAATAACACTTTGCCCGACCTGGGAATCGAACCCAGGACCCATGGAGGTAGGGCAGAAACTTCAAAACGCCAACCTGTCCTTACATACTTCGCTTCATCCACGTTCAGAAATCGCATGCCAATGCATATGACATCTTATTAATGGTGCGCAATAAACTCTATTCTTGCTTAGCAATCTTTCTATCACGTTTGGCTTGATAAAAAATCCTCTAATATCATGTAACCCAATAGTTTTCCCTCAATCTCAAAGGAATCGGTGCCAGCAATATTTCACATTCAACTATTATTAAATTCCAAAGCATTTGTGTGGACGAAGAAAAAATGCATTTGTCACAATGCGACTCGATTCAACAGAGGACTCCATATCTTTCATTCGATTCCGAGCAGTTCTATAGTTCCAATCGATTCCAAAGAATGCTCGACTCGACTTTTTACACAGAAAATATTCTATTGACTGGAATCGTGGAGTTTTATGTATTTTTGATGGGAGTTTTACTTTTTTAGGTCGAAGAATGAGGGTAGGAGGATAATTTTCGTAATGACTTCTAAAGTAATTGATCAAAAGCGCTTCCTGGGTTCCGTAATCAGTTTACGAGTTTTTGAGGCGTTTTTTGATTATGTTTGGCAAAGTGTCATTGCTGTTAAGTGTCTTGAGGTTCGTTCCATTTTAGGTGATAAGCAAGAATATTTAAATTGAGGATTTTACGACATTTTCAAACCAAAGACGTACCTACCTTGGAAAATTTTAATTTTAGAAACTGACTAGCGACCCGCAGAAGGCGTCGCGGCAGACCTCGCAGAAGATGGCGGGACGAACTTGATAAAGCAAACGACCAGTGGCCCACATTAGCCCTGGATCTTAGCAACTGGAAGTCATGGGGAGAGGCCTTTGCCCAGCAGTGGGATGACGCAGGATAGCAGTATCAGTATCAGTATCAGTAGCGACCCGCCCTGGCTTCGCACAGGTGCAATATATACATATAAACCTTCCTCTTGAATCACTCTATCTATTAAAAAAACCGCATCAAAATCCGTTGCGCAGTTTTAAAGATCTAAGTATACATATGGACAGACAGCGGGAAGTGACTTTGTTTTATACTATGTAGTGATATATGATTTTCGCAGGTATACTAGAAGAGATTTCTTTAAAAATAAGCATCACCTTTGTACCTTTTTTTGTGTATTTAGTGTGTACATAAACTGTTAAATAAATATAAATACGTATTATCAGTTTCGAAAAATATTCTATTATCATAGTCATGTAACGAAGCGAAAGCAGATTTATCGAAAACTGTCAGATTCCAATTTATCTTTACTGAAATATAATTTGAAGCAGAGATTCATAAAACGTTGAATTTGAACCCTAATATTCAGAATGAGCTTTCTAGTATAAAAATGAATTTCAAAATATTCTAATACTTAGCAAAATATGATTCTGCTCTGCAGTACAATATTAAATGGAAGTATTGTTATCTTTCGCCAACAGGCACAGCAATAATTACTCGCAAATACTGACATGTTAATTTTCAGTGTTTAATGTGCAATGTTTTGAATCGTCTATTTGTGTAAGTTTTATTGTATTAAACTAATACTGTCAATTACGGGATATCTTCCGTGATTGTTCATTATTTTTTTTTATTATTTTTTTTATTAATCACGGAAGATATCCCGTAAGTGACAGTATTAGTTTAGTTGTAAACCATGAAAGCTTGACGTGAATGTGCCCTGGCGGTTGAGAGTATGTCATGCTCACTCAAATGTCTCGCTGATGGTGGCGTGTGAATCGGATCATTTAGCTCCCTTCAAAATGGTTGAGTTGAGTGGTGCTGATGTATGCGTCAGGTTCGTGAACGGGCGCTGTCAGTTGTGAATGGGCATCTCGTAGTTGCCACGGCTTATTTGAAATTATTATTTTATTTTTGAATTGTCTTCTTTGTTTTTACTACGGACACTTTTAACGTCCACATTTTGCTACATTGTTCTCACATAGTGTACCATCTCAACATGAATGATGTAACCAAGGTTTTGTAACGAAATGCTGATTAAAAGTGTCCTTGAACTTTCTTGCTCGTTTTTCACCATAGAGGATTACGCTTTGGAGTATATAAAAAAAATGTTTCTTGGGAAAAATTGTTAAAATCATGTGTACAATCACGTCCATAAGTAACGGTCACTAATTATCAGTCACCCTATATAATGCCATTGATGGGTGCGCTATAAGTAGGCACATTTCTGCCGAACTCGTCAGGTATGTCTTCATGCTAAAATATATCCCAATAAATGTGTGTTAATCCAAGACATGGTGTTTCTGTGTGGATACCCGGATATTTTCGCGGTACATGTATTGCGGTTTGTACCCCGCATGGGGCTTAAAGTGTCGGATTGGCAAGTAGGGGTCGTTTGAACCCCACTTGGGGTACGATTGACGTGAACCCACTTTTATCTGGCTTAATTGGGAGGGATTGCAATTAGGATTCCACTTTGTTTGTAATATTTTAGTGAAGAAAAGGGAATTAATTTGGCCTTTTTCACATTTTCTAAAGCTTTTTCTATTTTTTATTTAAGTTTCTTTAACTAAAATACAAGAAAGGTGTTGCATTTTTGAGGCTATTAAATTTATCTCGGGTGTCAAACGCTATGTCAATATGTAGATGTGTAACGTAAGTTGCTCTACTGCAAGCGGCAACTAGGCGTTTCTGGACAATCGATATAAGTATGTTAGGCATCAATGAATTACATACAAGCCAATGCAAAATGAGCTTTACCGTCTGTCTTTGCCCGGCGTTGCGGGAAAATCGCAATCGCAAGTAAAGGTTTATTTTTTTGCTTTGTTTATTAAGGGACTTTTATAATTGCAATGCGTATATAAGTCCCATCGTACCCTAAATACACACTGTTCATATCTGGGCCATGAACATAAACAGACACTTCGCATCATCACCATTTGGTTGAGCCAGGATTATATGGAATGTGCCTACTTCCATTCCAGACTCATATCGAACACAGTCTATCAATAAGTGGTGTATGTCTGCATCAACTCCACACTCCACACTATTAGGCGAGTTCGTTTTTTTCATGAACGCAAATGTCCAGATCTGAGCCTATAAGCCGTAACGGTTTATAAACCAGGACACACGAAAAGGCTGACCCTGCATGGTTTTATACCAGATCCCTTTATCTAATGAGTGCTTGTCAAAATATTCCTTCCAATCATCATAACATATCTTTTTTTTGGTCTTCAGAATAATCCAAAATGATACTAGTCCCTTTTCCATTTTTAGCTGCATAAACGCTTCTGTAGAAGACTACGCTGTCACCTGAGACTGCGGTCAAGAGTTGACCGCAGACCAGAAACTAGTTGTGATGTCATTGTCATTGCTTTACGCTAAATGTGAGTGTTCAACGATATATTGAAGCTGAAAAAGATATAAACTGACCGGTAGAGAAAGCCTGCTATTGTACATCATCATCTGCCTAGCCTTTTCCCAACTATATTGGGGTCGGCTTCCAGTCTAACCGGATGCAGCTGAATACCAGTATTTTACATGGAGTGACTGCGTATCTGAGATCCACAACCCAGTTAGTACTGGGTAACACGATACCCTTTGGTAAGACTGGTTGTCAGGCTTTTTGGGCCACTGACTATCTAATGATTGTTAAAGATTTATAAATGACACCCGGGACCAACGGCTTAACGTGCTTTCCGACGCACGGAGGAAACTAGGTATGTAATAGGTGGTTACCCATCCACAGACCAACCTAGGCAAGCACGGCTTAACCTGAAGATCGACCGGAGTGGCTGTTATTATTTAGCCACGAGCTCCTGCTATTATACATGAAGTTTAAATAAGTAAATAGAGCATACTTTTTACATAAAATAATTCAGAAAACTATAAAAAATCAAAATATTTTATTTCACATAGGCATTATTAGACATGGGCACTTATAAAACGTCTACAAGTCCCACCAAAAATCTTTAACTTATCTTAAAGCTGTATAACTAAAACTCAACGAATAAATCATTCATTACGATAAAATAAAGAAGTCTTTAACTACAAAGAGCTAGTTACCACTTCTTAAAAGTCGACACTAAAAATACAGACCCTATAATCTTCCGCTCTTCAATTGTTTTTGGTACCTATCAGTGGCGAAGATTCCATACAACTCGATTCCTACCGGATTCCCTTTGAAAAATAGCACAGTCAGTATTCTATAGACAAATAATATAATCACACTAAACATTTGTACTCCGGCTTACCTCTTACAAAAATTGACCCTTCGCTACTGGTACCTATCTGTACGTATATACCTTGTTACTTTCTCTGAAATAACAGAGCACAGCTATTAGAATATTAATATTCCAGCGTGTTTGCTATACGGAATTAGGAACTCTTTGGGCATCGCTCATTTTTGACAAGCCGGCCATCAAATATAATTGATTACCAAGTTATCAAGCTTGGTTAATGTGTGGGTAAATTCGAATGGTAACCGCTTTTTGCTGTTATACAGCGTGTGTCAACAACGTGAAAGGTGACATTTAAGGTCTTTCTGGTTCATCTTACTAATATTATAAACGCGAAAGTTAGTGAGGATGGATGGATGTTCGTTACTCTTTTACGCGAAAACTACTAAACGGATTGGGATGAAATTTGGTACATACATAGTTCATAACCTGAATTAACATATAGGATACTTTTTATCCCGGTAGTATGATCCCGTGGGTCAGTTACCGAACTTCACGCGGGCGAAGCCGCGGGCATAAGCTGGTACTGTATACAAGGTGTTTGGAAGACGAACCGGCAAAAATTTCTTACGAAAGGGGGAGTTATATCCTAGTTTTGACCCACGGTTTTAAGTGCCACATTAATTGAGATATTATTTTCTTTCTTCCGAGAAATTTAATTTCCAAGTCGTCAAAACTTATTTATTTGTGGTTGTGATAAAAAAAAAATTCTTCTACAAAAACCTTTTCCTAACAATAACACACACACCAGAAAAAAATTGCCAAGTCAGCCGAGGCGTTCTCAAGTGTGGATCCTTCTTACATGGGTCAATTTGATTTTAACTTATTTAGTAGGTATATTTACTTTTCTTCCGAGTTAAAGTATGAAAATAAAAAAAATTAAAATTCATTTTAAAATATAAAAATTTTGTGCTAGCTAATGACACCCCCATCCACATTCTATCATCGGACGAGCAGAGATACGGCGAAGCGTCACCGTTACATGGTTGAAGTTCCACGGACCCGAACAAAGCGCTATGCTTCCACATTTATTGTATGAACCGCCAGTCTGTGGAATTCACTGCCGGTTTTTGTTTCCCGATCATTATAATCTAGATATCACCAAAGTTCGATTGAATTTCTTCTAGCCAAGCGTGCTCCACTCTAGGTCGCGTCATCGCTACACATCAGGCGAGTTGTGGTCAAACGCTAGCCCATTTAGCATCCTTACTTCCTTACTAATATTGTCAATGTGAAAGGAAGTTTATTTGTTTGTTTGTTACCTTTTCACGTCTAAACTACTGAACCGGTCATCCTGAAATTTTGCATGTACGTTGTTAGGTGTGCAGAAATGGATAAAAGGTACCTTTTATCTCGAAAAAAAGTACTGTTCCCGAGGAAAACAACAATAACGTTCTTATGATAATAGATGGCGCCACGTGTCTTACGAATCATGATTGAATTATATTATTACAACCGGAGTATAACCCGAATTGATTGTCAAATTCTAAATTAACGCGAGCGAAGCCGCAGACAAAAGCTTGCAAAATTAAAAAAAAAACACACTCCAATCCCTCAAAAAATTCTATCGGTCCTTCTACACACATAAAACACCCTGTATAAGTATGTAGGTACAGTTCACGCCTCATTGGGTACGAATATGGTGTGTGAACCTTCTATGGGTGTCCTGTGTTCTATTTTTGGGTCGTAAAAAGTGTACAGGGGTTTTCGGTTGGTAAAATAAGCAAGGTAGAAAATGTTTCGTTTTTCCCAACTATGTCGGGGTCGGCTTCTAGTCTAACCGGATGCAGCTGATTACCAGTATTTTATATGAAACGACTGCTTATCTGACCTCCACAACCAAGTTAATATTGGGTAATATGATACCCCTTGGTAAGACTAATCAGACTTTCGGGCTTCTGACTACCTGTAATGACTATCAAAGATTGAAGATTACTTCGATCTATAAAGAAAAAAAAAAAAAACACTAGAAAAGAAAAAAAAAAAAAACTAGAAATTAGGTAAAATGTTCGTATTTATTACAATACGAACATTTTACCTAATTTCTGAAAATCAAACCACTACATTATAAAATGCAAAATAAAAGGTGTGGTTCACAGCATTTATTGAGTATTGGAATTTACTACAGTTTGTGTTGGTCATAATACTCATAATCATCATGTGCCCAGCCTATTCCTAACTATGTTGAGATCGGTTTCCTCGTCGAATATCTGTATACAAGGTGTAAACGGACCCTTCACGAAGCCGTCAACCAAGCATTCTGTACATCAAATTCAGCAACTCTACGCCAAAATTATTTCTGGGAAAAGATTTTTTTTTTGGGAAAAAAAATCACACACTGTTTTAAGCTTTCACGGTTTACAACTAAACTTATACTGTCACTTACGGGATATCTTAATAACACGGGACAATCACGGAAGATATCCAAGTTAGTAGTTAAGTGACAGTCATCATCATTCTCTTGCCCTTATCCCTTATAAGTGAAAAATCACGTTTTACGGTAGAACTTAATGTAACGCACTCAAAACATAGTGCTGATGAATGCATTGAATAGTACGGGGGCCAGGGAGGTATTTATTAAAGTTAAGTTATAACATTAAAATATGTAAAGTATTAAAAAAAAACTTGTGAAAATGTTGGAACTGATCCCAATATCTCCGTAAATAAAAGGTTCCGATGTATGTTCTGCTTGCCTCAAGATAAAGTAAGTGCAGACTCATCAAACTACATTACATCTAGGATATCTAACTAAGTAATCAAAAGTGACATACGGGTCCCATTAAGTACTACGCAACTACTCCAAACTGGCTAACTGCATTTCAAGTTGAGTAATACATGTACATGAGGTATGTACGTGTGCTAATAGCTTGGGAAACTAATTTGTACAAGGAGCATTACACTTGGAAGGAAGACGCTTTGAGGGTTGGGTAGAGGTTGATCTTAGGTTGATCTTGCTCTTCTTCGTGTCGCTAGCATAACAAATTTTATATTTTGCTAGCCTTAAACTTCGCCACTTCCACCGCGTCATCGATGGCAGCATAAAGGTCACTTCGGCTGCATGTTTTTGGGCTAAGAGGGCAGGATAGGAGGTGGAGCACAGTTTGCGACACAGCTCCACAGCCACACCCCGCTGCCCTCACTACTAACCTCACTTAAAGAGATTGGAGATACAACTTCCCTCTTGACTCCGGTAACGGTTCAGGTACTTCTAGGTGGACCATGGAAGGTTAGACCGGAAGGTGATAGATATACAGGTAGTAAAAGGATCCTACACGGAACCGTTCACCAAAAATTCTGTACATTAAACTAAGTAACACACTGTGTAATATTGTTGCTGGGAACGACCTTTTTGGGGGTGAAAAATCACGGTCTACGGTATCGCTCCATCTAACACACTAAAAAAATTGTGCTGATGGATACATTGAAGGTCGTGAAGGCATTTAAAGTAAAGTTAAACAACTATGACGCAAATGAAGAACTAATATCCAAATCCTACATCACGATATTAAAGTTATCCGCGAGTTAAGACCAAACCCGACTATAACCTTCGGGCAGTAGCCCACCAGACACAACACCCGTCTGGTCGATGGATCCATTTCTATGGGATTTTAGTATACACCCTATTCCTCATGCTCCTAAAAGTTGGTGGATGTCTTCGAATTTTCGGTTCTTTCTTTACCGTTTTAAGAGCAATGCTGGTAATTTAAACTATGCAAAGTAAAGTGTATAGGAGACGGCGGGATGAGCTCGACTTTTTTCTCAAACATTGACCAACAACAGCTGTAAATAGGGACAAGTGGAAGGAGGGAAGGGAGTGAGGAAGAGAAATGGTGGACTTTGACATCAGGGTGTGCTCACTGAATAACCACTTCCACACCCTAGGTATCACTGACAGTTCCCTGTGCAAAGCGTGCATGGAGGCGGAGGAAACGGTAGCGCACGTACTCCGCAAGTACACCGGTGTCACCCAGAATCGCAAGAAGACTCTCGGAACACCAAGATCCCTTGTGAATGTCCTGAGAAGACCGAGAAGTTTGAACTGCTTCTGGAGGGAGGTGGGCTGGTTGGACCACGGGCACGAGCACGCACGAGCACGCCATGTCTCACGCACAATGGTCCACTTTAAAGTGGATCATTGTGCGTGAGACATGGCGGCCGTGACTAAGTGCGGAAACCAGAACCCTTCCCTTTTTTTTTTTTTCGTTGGGAAGTCATCAAATGACCCCCCCCCCCGCTCTGGGCGGGGCGGAAGGGACCAGAACCCTTAACATAGAACATTCCAAAGATTTGGAAACAAAATAAAGAACTTGAAATAATAACAAACAAGTGCAACAAAGTTTCGATCTTCGTCACCGCTATTCTGCTTGAACAATCACGATGACCTATATAAATAGAGAATGGAGACGGTTCCAGCATACCATTTTGTATATCTTCAGATGACCTGAAAAGAGCCATTCAGTGTGGAACATAGTATGGCTATAGATAATATAACATCACGCCTGTAATCCCCGAAGTATTGGGCAGAGTTGTACCTAATAGTACACCCACATTTTGCCAGTTAAGTTTTAGTCCCATGTAATAGAGACGAGCCTATTGCCATCAACTGGACACTTTAGACTGCTACTGAGGAATTGCTGAATAAAATACCTAATAACACTTAACTCGACCTGGGAATTGAAACCAGGACCTCATACTCAGTTGTCGCGCTTGCGACGACTAGACCAAGGAGTGAAATTCAGTGCATTTTGAACCTACAGCAGTGCGATGAGAGGCAGTTTTCGAGGAAGTGTATTGAAAACTTATTTTTAGCTTTATCATTAACACTAGAAACGGGATATGTTATGTGCGTGTTTACCAAAATCAAAAAAAAAAAACAAAATCAAAATATTTTATTTCACATAGGCCTAGATGGGCACTTATAAAACGTCGAAAAAAAGGTGCACGGTTCGGGTTGGTCGTTTCCTATGGAGAAGAACCGGCAAGAAACTCCATGGTTACTCTTTTCAAATCATTTGGTGTTACATTATTATCATGTATACAGCATTTGTACTTAAGTATGGGGGGACAGCGTAGGCCCGACAATAAGTCGTTGCTTACCGTGTTGTGTGTTGTTATGTTGTGTTATGTGTGTTGTGTTATGTTATGTTATATCCCCTTTTCTAGTGTTAATCATAATGTTAGTGACCATGATAGTTTAAAATCTTTTTTTTTTAACTTTTGTGAGTTTATTTATTTATTTATTTATTTAACACTTCAAGCACAAAGTACAGAGGCGGACTTAATGCCATAGGCATTTTCTACCAGTCAACCTTTGGGTGATGCAGAGACAAACAGTGGTAGGTGTAAATATATCTGCAAATTTAATTTATTACTAAGATAAACTACAAGGATATATAAAATACTATAACGATATATCAAAATACTATAAATATATATCAATATATTATATATATGTAAATAGAAATTTACACGGATATCCTAAAATAAAAAGACAAACAATGAAGAAAGCATTAACGTTGTGACGAAACTGCTAGCTTTTTCTGAATGTACTCGCGAACTTTAATTTTAAACGATAAACGATTGGTTGCCATCCTGATTTCGATAGAGAAATGAGTGAGTTCCCTTTATGCTGACTATAGGTACAGGATGGAAGGTACACCAACGCACAAACTATTACCACGTATTCTGTACATTATTCTGAACCTCCCCACATAGAAATTTTTCATCGATAATTTAATAGAAAATCAGCTGTTCCATACATTTTGCCCGTGTAGGTATTTATTGCAGTTTTGTAGGAAACAGCTGTTTTTTTTTTAAATGACCGATGAAACATTTCTATGTGGGGTTCAGAACATGTACTACAACTATAAAGCTCTGGAACGCGCTACCCCTTGGTATTAAAAAATCTGAAAGCAAAATGGCTTTCTAAAGAACAGTTAGGAAGTACTATTTGAAATCAGACTAAATTGCCCACAATTCATTAGTAGTCAAAGTAATTATTATGTTTTCTCGTATTTTGAACTATTTGTATGTATTATAATATATGTCAGATCCGGTCATTAGTACGGACATAAAATGAATCGCAAGTGCGCTGGTGGTGACGTCATGCGACCTACTTACAAGTGTACCCACACCACAGCGTGGCTTCTACAGAGCCTTGATGTTTACAGCTCGAGGCGAGGAGGACAGTCAATGTCTAATCGCAGCTGAGTTGAGACGTCTTGGAACTATACCCGATTCATTGTGCCCCCTGTTATTGTGTTAAGTTGTAATTTCAAGTAATTTGTTAGTTTAATAGAAACAGTGTATCGCACCCAGTGTATTTTTATTGCACGAAACCCATCGTCTGCCCACATGATGTACGAGCCTAAGGGAATAAATTCTGACAAATCCGACATATATATTAGTTTATTTCATTTTATCTGTATATATGTGTATGTGTATGTACCTATTTATGTATATCAATTATTTTTTGTACTCTATTACAATGCTGTCCTTTTGACCCAAAGGTTGACTGGTAGAGAATGCCTTGTGGCATTAAGTCCGCCTACGTACCACTCTTGTACATGAAGTTTAAATAAATAAATGTACTGAATACGAGGTAAACGTTTTAGCGTCGATGTCCATTCCACCTTATATACCCACTCCATTTACTCGTGACAAAACCCCTCCTAGAATAGACTCCCTAAGGAGATTAGGTATCCTATCCTTCAGACTACATTTAGGCCTCCATTAGCCCGTGTTCGAAAATCCAATAATACAGAAATGGCCAACAATTTATACAATTCAACCACTTTAAGTGAATATTCATAAATTTTTAAAGGTCTTGAATAAAAACTGGAATTTATTAAACATTTTATTGCTAACCCTTTCAGTTGAATTTATTTGCATATGCAAAACGTATGTCCTGAAAGTATTGAGAGATTGTTTTTATTTTTCCTAGAATTTAATATAAGATATCTAGTAGTGAGGAATTTTTTAGGGAGTCGTACCCGAAGAGTAACCAACGGGACCCTACTTTTTAGACTTACTTTTTACTAGACACAATGGTCCATAATTTAGTTAGTAAGTACACTTAAAAATAATGTTAGTAGGAAATCAAATAATCAGAGATAACTACATATAATATAGTTGTACACAAAATAAAATTTAAATTAAATTAATACAATCATTTTTTCTCAAATAAAATATAAAATGTAGAATGTCCGTAGGTAATCAAATTTAAAAATAAAATAAGTTTATTTCAATACATAATCAACCATTATTATTAACCTATAACTAAGCCTCCTCTGTCCGTCCGTCCGTCTGTCTATCAGCGGGCTGTATCTTATGATCCATAATTGGTAGACATTTTTTTCACAGAATGAGTATTTCTGTCACCGCTATAACAACAAATAATAAAAATAAATAAAATTTATTAATTATTATTGCCCGTATTGTTAGGAGGTTCCTCTCTCTGGAGCCCTTACTGCCGGTAGCTTGCACCCTGTTCTCGATACCGGTGGGCTACTATTTTTTTTTTTTGAGATTGAGATATTTAAAAATGTAATTTAAATATATTGTGTGTTATATGAAAAAAGTAAATAATAATTAAATATTAAAGGGGGATTAAAGGGGGGGGGGGTTCCTTGCGTGATCGAATCAGAAATGAGGACATCCGCAAGAGAATCAAGGTAACCGACGCAGCCCGAAGAAAAGCCAAACTGAAGTGGCAGTGGGCAGGGCACATTGCTCGCAGAACCGATGGCCGATGGGGCCGAAAAGTTCTGGAGTGGCGACCGCGAACCGGAGACGCTGCGTTGGAAGGCCTCCCACTAGGTGGACCGATGACCTGGTGAAGGTTGCAGGGATCCGCTGGATGCGAGTCGCACGGGACCGGTCAATGTGGCGACACTTGGGGGAGGCCTATGTCCAGCAGTGGACGTCTTTCGGTTGAAATGATGATGATGAAAGGGGGCTTTCCTATTACGATGGTACGGAACCCTGCATGGGTAAGTCCGCCTCGCACTTGGCCGGTTTTTAGTATGAATGTGACAAGATCTACCGAGAGAATACTTAATTAGTCCCTACATAATGTCCATTTTCTTCTTCTTTTTATTTTAAAAACCTCGTTTCCCAGCCATAATTTTTGCGTAAAGTTACTTAGTTTGATGTACATAATGCTTGGTTGACGGCTTCGTAGAATCCGATTACACCCTATATACCTATAATGCTCGAATCTAGCATTACACTGATGATGACAATTAAATGAAACTGAATAATAGTTGATTGTTACAACCTGAATATCATATCCAATAATACTTTGTTCGGTTAATAAATGAAATTGAATTGAAAATTTCACGAATTGGCAAAAAAAAAGACGTATTTAAAATATTTTGGTGAATTGCATTTATTATCGTACTCTCTGAATCATTTTATTTGTCGATATTTAAGCCTTGTATTCAAATATTTTTGGAAGCTGTTTTAATAAATACTTTTGTGATGAGTCTTCTATTGAATTAATTTTATTTCGACCTACATAAAAGTAAGTAGTTTATGTCGCAGGATAATTGGGAACTCCCATCGTTGGTCGAGTGGTCGCAAGCGTGACTGCTAAACATGAGGTCCTGGTCCTGGTCCTGAGGTCCAGTATAACGAGGTCCTGGGTTCAATTCCCAGGTCGGGCAAAGTGTAATTGGTATTTTACACGAGGAATTTCTCAGTACCGTTTTAAGCTTTCACGGTTTAAAACTAAACTTATACTGTCACTTACGGGATATCTTCCGTGATTGTTCATTATTTTGCACTCCCGATATTTCGACGCTGTTGCAAGCGCCATGATCACCACGGAGGCTACTGCTGAGTAATTCTTGATGGGAAGACCCAATACGGTTTGCCCAACCCGGAAATCTAACCTAGGACCTCATACTCAGCAGTCACGCTTAGGACCAACGAAACCTGATAAAAATGATATCATAATACGTCTTACCCTACCACATAATATAACCCTACGATCTTTGCCCTAATTATCTTACCGAAGAACCATCAAACCTCGGAATAGGAAACATCGCCCTTCCAACTCAGTACTTTAATTAAAATCTCAATTTTAATTAACTTAAGTACATGCTTTAGATGTAGTCCTACATTATTATAATACGTTCTTAATGGCTCATTTACACGAGGAGAATTTCTTGCCTTGAATATGAATAGGCGCGTTTATTGAATGGAGATTAAAATTATGATGCGTGTAAATGGTCTCTAAGGACTTACATGGCGAAAGATGAGTGTTATCTCGATTTTTGTATTTGGAATTGATTGTTTTTTTAAATTGGAATTGCAATTCTATTAAAATTGAAATTCGAATTGAAGATACTTTTTAACTGTATTTTACAAGTAAAAAAAAAATGTAGTTCGTATTTTAAAAACACTCGTCGAGAAAATCGAATCAGACGGAACGCTAGCTAGTGGGTATAGTCCACACTTTTCAATTAAAAGAATATTTTATTGCCACATACGGTCATAGCGCGGTCATAGTATGATACGGTGTAGTGGACAGAATCCTTTAGAAATAAAAGTTTGCGAGTTTTATTTTTCACTTTTGAAAGCAATAATCGCCTGCAAGACTCGTTCGCAAGGTTGTAATAGATTTCCTCGCCTCCAGACGAGCGAGAAACCATCTTCATACAAACGAGCCTTAATATATTCCTAATTTAATAATGTACATAATTAATGTGTTAATTATTATATTCATACAATTTTCGTCTTTATTGTAGGGTTTTGTTTAATTCGTCGGCTCTGTGAGGATTTTATTTACACTACTGGGTGTCGTTTAACAGAAATTAGGACAGTTTCTGTATTTGAACTTTTAAATTGTTTTGTCCTTAATTTTGAAATTAATGTTCTACTTAAATTTGTACGTACTTATCCTGGCTAGAAAAAAAATTAAAAATACTTTTGATTCAAAAAGAAAAAATAAATAGTATTTAAATGAAAAATAGGTGAGTGAGGAATACTGGAGTTGTGAAGGCAATTTATAGTTCAGGTGGAGCGTCACGGTAGGCCGCGAAATTCAAATTTTCTCACTTTTTTTGCAATTCAGTCGGTTCGGTCAGTGTCTGTCTGTTTGTTGAACACAATATAATTCACGACTGTAACAAAAATTACTTCACTGAGTTATAATCATTAAAATCATCTATACAACCCTCTTAGTACATTAAATTCCATTGAATGACTTGGTCATGAAACTGTCATTCAATGCTGAATTGCAAAATAAGTAAGAAAATTTGAATTTCGCGGGGTACCCTAACGCTTCCACTTTAAGTTATAACACTTAAAAACTAGCATTTGCAAAAAAACTTTAAACATCATTCAACGTTATTATCTACATTCTGAAACTTAAAATATGTCTTAAACGTCGCGTCATCAAGACTAATATCATTTCCCTTATTTCCCATTAAATAGAACCAACTCCTTATCACTTCGGTCAAGCAACAATCGAATGGCACAGACCCGGAAAATCACAACACTATGGATGAATGAATTACGTCCCTAGTCCCCTCATTAACGACTGAGCGCATCACTAGCTCAACTTAACGACCATCGACTTGATGTAAGCTGAGAAGAGCGGTGAAAGATATGTGTATTACAAGCTGATAACCGACGACGTTTATTTTACACGAATTTTTTTTTTAAGCTAAATTGGGCCGGTGTTTCGAATCTTAGTCAGATTCTCTCTAAGAAGAAACAGCCGGAACAAACTCAGAGGTCATAGTATCTTTTAAGGTCCAGACATAATCTTGGGACTACAAAAGCTCGCCCCCTTGAGCGACCTCAAGAACTAGGACCCTAGCAACTCTTTTGTCACAAAGGAAAATATATTATTTACCTCCTGTTTGGCCAAACTTCAACCTTACCACTCAACTAATAAAGAGCATAATAAGGTTTTAAGTGTCGTCCATTATGAAGTTAGTTGAGTCCGAGATTTCCTTTGTGCTCTTGGTGTACACTGACTGACAATACTACTTTGTAGGTGGGAAGGTACTCACTCACCTCTTTGGAAAATGTTAAGCACTGGAGTTATACCTGTACAGTCACGAGCACAAATATACACAAATAAAAAACACTACAAAAAAACACACAAACAAAAAAAAAACAAAACACAAACACAAATACACACAAATACAAATAAACACAAATAAAAAAAAAACACAAAAAAACAAATACACAAAACAAAAAAAAACACACACAACACAAAAAACACAAACAAAAAAACACATTGACACATTGTACAAATATACACTTTCCTAAATTTAAAAGCAATTTTCACGAGAAATAACGATTGTAACTTGGAGATATTATCTTTTTTATAAAAATATGAGTTCCAGAATACTATGTTCGTAACAACAAGAAATGTTAATCAGAACAGTAGGAGAAAAACACTTTTATAAGTTGTTAAGTGTTTTCATATTGGTGCTCGTGACTGTACCTAACTATTACTTCGAAGGAGTAGTGTAAAGCTAGAACTGGGTTCACTGGGTGGAACTGAGTGGGTGGGCACTGGGTTGTGGAGGTCAGATAGGCAGTCGCTCCTTGTAAAATACTGGTATTCAGCTGTATCCGGTTAGGTTAGGCTGGACGCCGACCCCAACATGGTTGGGAAAGGCTAGGCAGATGATGCACAGGAAAAAACAAAATGATTAAATTAACAATAAAACAAAATTAATTAATTATCTCGCTTGGCAGCTGGATCAAGGGCTTGATTCAGAAAGCAGTACTTCTGGACACGGCGCGTATCGTTAGGAGGTTCCTCTCTCAAGAGCCCTGACCACCGGTAGCTCGGACCCTGTTCCCGATGCCAGTGGGCTACTATTTTTTATATTTTTAAATGTTTTTGTTTATATTACTTTGTAAAGAAATATTTAAAAATGTAAAGTATATATGTAAATACGAATAAAAGAAATAAAAACAAAATTATATAAAAAGTAAACATAAGAATAATTTAAAATAAAACATACATACAACAAACTAAATTGGTCCTGTACGATGCCAAAAGGCCCATATCACAGCATAGTACTGTAACATTAAAAACTTGTCAAGGCACTAATATTCGGATAGGGCCCAAATGAAAATGAAAATGGTCATAATGATGATGAAAATACACCACTGCTCGATAAAGATTCCAATTTCAAACATATAAAACATAAACACACTGCCAAGCTAATAAAAACAATGACAGAAGAGATATATCCAAACTAGAGTCATCGTTCATCATCGTTTCAGCCGAAAAGTCCAACTAAACTAGAGTACCGAGTAGTTAAACCCCGCGTCAAAATTAGCATTGCTCTCTATTACACTACAGACTCACAAAATTACTGTTATGACTACCTACAAAATTATAATTAGATACTGTATAACACTGTACACTATACAAATACATACGCAGAAGGTTCAAGCTTCATTTGCAAATGAGTAATATCAACATGACTGCCTGTTGGTCGAGTGGTCGCAAGCGCGACTGCTGAGCATGAGGTCTTGGATTCGATTCGCGGGTCAGGCAAAGTGTTGTTGGGTTTTTCCATCAGGAATTTCTCAGTGGCAGCCAAGGAGTCTGGATTTTTGCCCAGTTGATGGCAATGGGCTCGCACCCTATTACGTGGGACTTGAAATTTGGGTATACTATTTGGTACACCTCTGTCTAACCCTACGGGGTTTTAGCGTGATTTTATGTCATGTGTTTTCGAAATTTCTTTAAAAAAAAAAGATTATTGGAAAATTCTGTTTCTAGGGAAAATCTAAAATCGGTCTAATTTAGCTGTAATACAATTTCTCGAAAATGTTCTGTCAAGTTTTTAGACTTATGTATCCATGAAGTTTCATTAAAATCGGTTCAGTTATTTAGAAAAAAAGGACTTGAAAGTTTGTATGAAATGCCGTAAATATTACACATACTTAATTCACACTCTCAGAAAAAAAGTAATACCACCATAATTTATTTTGAATGATTGCGACAAAATCAAGTAAAATAACTATGGACGCCATGATTGTACCTTCTGCATCCCACTTTTGCAGCGAGTTTTACAGTGCCAGCATCCCAGTAAAGTTATAATTAGTCCATTCAAAATTTTAATCATTTCTCGCAATGAAAATGTTAAATTTTAACATGAAATAATGGCGACAATAGGACCCTTTGTACACTTGAAATGATAATGTGTAGTAAAGAATAAATTAAAATGTCTTTTGAATGTGTTATCTTTTTTGTTATTTATCACCTTGTGCTTTAATGTGGGTGGAGAAATAATATAGGGGTAAAGCAGATAAAGAAAGGTTGCAATTGTTTTTCGATTTTTGAGGTCAGAAGGGGATGGAGGGGTAATCTGGCGAAATGTGGGTGTACTATAGATAAGGTACACCCTCTGCCCAACCTTTCAGGGATGATTAGCGTGGTGGTCTGAAGGGTTAAATAATGGCTCTGTTGCTTGGATAGATCGCGGGGATCCTTTTGAAGACAATCATCATCATTCTCCTGCCCTTATCCCAATTCATTTGAGGTCGCTGTAGCATGTCTTCTCTTATCATCTTTCACACAGTTCATCCATCGCTTCTTTGGTCTGCCGCTATTCTCTAAGTCATTCACATTCATGGTCAAAACTTTCCGTGCGACATTGTTTTCATTCTTCTTCATCACATGCCCACACCTTGAAAAGCGATTATCACACCACTTTTCAGTTATCAGCGCCAACTTCAGACTTACTCTTATACCGTAGTCGTACCTACTCATTTTTTTATTTTATCCTTAGAATTTTCATCTCAGCTACATGCAATTATCTTCTCTCACTGCTGGGACAGAGACCTCGTCTCTGTCAGAGGAACGAGGCGGTAATACACAACAGGGTCCAGTGCCGGTTGATAGACTTTACATGTTTTGGATATCAATGGCGATGAAATGAAATAAATACACCAATTGTTTACCTGCCAGGGTTAATAAATTCAATTAAAACTTTAATTCATTAGCTTATTCTTTACTACAGACAATTGCATTTAATTAAACGAATTTAACTTCAACTTACAACTTGTTAGTCGGGAGGGTCGTTACCATTTTAGTTTGCTATTGCTCTTTGACGATGGACTGAAGGCACTTGAACTCGATCAAATTAGCCTGAAAAATTCCGCAGACGAGCTGAGTATTGATATCTAAAGCCAACAAAATGAAGAGTTCTAAACTGTTAATTTCCAGTTACTATAGCTGGCTACAGTACCAATGGCCCCTGATAGTGTTTTTAATTGAATTAAATTATTAAAACTATTATTTGTTTTATCTATACTAATACACCACAATTTTTTAATTAGTACAAAAAAATGGAGCTCTATCCGTATCCGTTACTGATCATATTTGTGTAATCAAAAGTCAATCCCAAAATTGTCTACGAAAATTTGTTATAACTGGTAAATTCGTAATTGAATCAATCATTCATAACAATTACCACTAGAAACTGTTCTGTATGGTGTCCGGACGTAAAGAATAGCACCATCCCATATCTTCCCGTGGGTGTCGTAAGAGGCGACTAAGGGACTTACCAGAGAATGGGCAGCAGCGTTCTCTGTGTTTTATAACAACCATACTGCGATCGCCAACCCGCCTGCCAAGCGTGGCGATTATGGCAAAACTCCCCTTCTTGGGGGAGGCCTATGTCCAGCAGTGGACGTCTTTCGGCTGAAATGATGACCACTAGAAAAAACTACGCGCAGTGCTTTTCCATTCCTGTCGCCATTCATAGGTCCCTGCAAATATATTTCCATAAATTGAGTGACATTTTGGGATATAAACAAACGCTTATAACTTTGCTGTTTATGAATATAATTTATTGAGACTTTACATAAATATACTAACAAGACATTCTCTAATAAGCCCTTTAAGTATTTCACAAGATTCTTCTTCTTCTTCTTCAACCTTTGGCCACTCAATGCTGAGTGTAGGTCTCTTCCAAATATCTCCACTTTTGGCGGTTTTGTGTCATGACTATCCAGTTTCTTCTGGCCACTTTGATCAGATTGTCTGTGCACCTAGTCGGTTGCCTTCTTACATTTCTCCGTCCCGTCCATGGCCTCCACTCCAATAAGATTATTAAAAGGTAATTTTTTTTTGTAAGTTTGTACGTAGGTGGCTATCTTCGGAACTGCTGATCGGATTCCAAAAATTCTTTTACTAACGGGAAGCTACGTTATCCCTGAGTATCATAGGCTACATTAAAAACGTTCCCGTGGGTTAATTTCCGTACATAACGGGAGCGAAGCCGTGAGCAAAAGCCGGTTGTTGATAAATTAAAGTTTGAAAAGGAATTGCATGTGATTCTGACACTCTTTTAGAGAGATGAAGTATGAATGTTGATGGCTGGAGAGGAGAAGGACGACCAAAGAAAACATGAAAGAAATAGGAGTAAATGAGAACGTGACGGTTGACAGAGGAGAATGGAAGAAAAAACGTGTTGCACCGACCCCAAGTAAATATAGAAAGAAAAAATATTTATTTTCCGCACTGACATGACGTGCATATAAAATGACAAACAAAAACATGTTATGTTAATATGCGAAACCTGAATATAGTTTGTTCAGAATAAGTAACTGAATCGATTCCAAGAATTTTTAAACCATGTAATATTTTTTCCCAAAAATATTTAAAAAAGTTAAAAGTTGGACACCGAGCGACTTTAAGTATCTATCGCAATAATTTAGGTACCTACTGTCAAATTATTATTATCAATGAGCTCAAGTCGACGCTGGACGTGGTGACCACGATTTTGTGCGGACAACTAGGTAACAAAACAAGCTTATAACTTTGTGATTTTTCATGATACAGTTTTGAAATTTTGTACATAGATTCTTTATATAAAAATACTAGAAACGTGTTTCAGGTTTCGCATATCCTAAAACTAATGTTGTATTTATGCATATTTGTTATGCGTTGTATATAGGTATATTAAGCATAACAAATATTTATAAATACAACAGGACGGAACAAAAAGTAGACAGCTAACAATAACTAACGTCGTGACTGCAACAGGCAAGTAACTATGACAGGAATATTATGATGATGACGTCAGTTTTGCTAACCAATTCAATTTGACCCTGTATTTGTTTACGAAACACGGATATATTACTCACACCTCAGTCGGAACGTCGAAAGGCAGTTTGAGGAAAACTTCCTTATACCCAAGAGGAAAAGGTATTCATGAAGATTCCCCTAAAAAGGAGGCTTTGATGGATGGTTTTATGGTTTTCACGTCAAGATTCTTCCAGCCAGTAATTTGAACCTTTTGCTGTCATGCAACTATTTATTACAACTTGAGGAAAAGGAATTTAAATATAGAATAGGGCAGCTGTGGTGTTGCCTATCACAATCCCAATGGCAAATGATAAGATGGATGTGCGGTGTAACGCGAATTGAAAAAATAAGAATTGGGTAGGTAGATACAAAAGAGGAACTGAAAAAACACAAAACTCTGTAATTGGTACCGGTGACTAAAAAGTTGTATAGTAATCGGCTGCATGGTAAGGGCATATGATGCGGAGGAAAGTTTTTAGTATAAATGTGGATGACTGTAACAGTAGAGGAAGACCAAAGAAACGATGGATAGACTGCACGGTTGGCACAGTGGCTGAGCGATTGACTGCTGCGCTCCGTGTCGCGGGTTCGATTCCCGCACGGAACAAATATTTGTATGGCCTACAGGTAGTTGTTCCGGGTCTGGCTGTTTGTGTACGTGAGTTTAAATGTTTGTAAACGCACCCACGATACAGGAGAAATTCCTAGTATGGGGCAAGTTTAAAAAAAAAAAAAAAAATAGACTGTGTAAACTATGATGTAGCTAGAGAGGAGGTAGCCGCTGAGATGACAAGTAATTGAGAGGTAAAGAAAAAGATATGCGGCGCTGACCCCAAATAAATTAGGCCAAAGGTGTGAATAATGGTGAATATCGTAATATTCAACAATAGTCGTTTCGATATGCATTGCTGGTCAGATGGATTTTACAAACATAAATGAAGAATAAAAGGAATTACGAAACCTTTGTGAGATACTATGCAATAATACGTTTGGTGATGCATGCAACCAGTGTTTCGAAGCTGTGGGGCCAATTATTTTTTGGGTTTTTTGTAATAGTCTGATTTTCTTCATTTGTTCCAGAATCTCTTAGTTCAGGAGCCGATATCTACACTAGTCTAAACTTAATGTTATGAAAAGGTATGTTTGTGGGTGTGTATTCTTTATTCTTTATTGCACACAAAGTAAGAGAAATACATAATTACAACATATGGCTTATGTACAAAGGCGAGCTTAACCCAGAATTGGGTTTTCTTACAGCAAACCTTACTTAGATTGCGAGATTTTCAGAAGATGATATGCTTATGTTTATGCACATAAGCATATCATCTTCAGTATATTACACAGTACATTTAAAAACTTAAATTAACTTAATTTTATAAATACTTAACTAATACATACAATAAAATATACATAATGCCTACAATATATATAGATAAACATACATATTAAATACTGTATACATACTATTATCACGTTGACAGGAAATGTTCTCTTATTCCTTGCTTGAACACATCTAACGAAGGACTATCCCGCAAGGAGTGAGGTAGCGAATTCCAAAGGCGCACAGCGCGAACAGTAAATGAACCATCATACCGACTTGAGGAGTGGAGAGGGAAACGAAGGAGAAGAGATGATGATGTTTAGATGTAGGAGTAATCTTCGATAATTTTCGACCATAACGCCAGAGAATGCACGGGCATACGCGGAAATACAAGGGTGCTGTTAAGTTTTTGATTAAAAAGTGAAACTTTTTTGGAAATATAAATTGTGTAACATAATAAACCCAAGATCTCCCGTGTGGTCTCTCGGACCATGAAACTGAACAACTTTTGTTCTCTGACTTTTAAAAATTCATACCTTTTTTTTTTGTTTTATATAAATGTACATGTTGAGGAGGTGATCGCGTCAGTTCCTATTGAAAGTCCATTTTTTTGTGTATTTCACGATCTCGTAGAACAAAAGATGTTCAGTTTCATGGTCCGACAGACCACACGGGAAGTCTTCGCCTTTTATAGATATTCGATTATCAGGCAACCATAAATCGTTCTATTTCATTTCCTGTAACATTTAATTCATCGAGTTAATCGAAAAGGCCTACGGGCTTCTGTAATTATAATTTAATAATCATTTCTGTACTGATATGGATATTGTACGGTTTCCCATTTATTTTGTTCGTTTCCTATTCAAACTGAAGCCTTCCGGGAAAAAGTAATAATGCGTATATAGAAAAGTTATACAAGAAATATGTTTTGTGTACGCAGCACATAATATTTTAGAAGATAAACATAACATCACGCCTGTAATCGACGAAGAATTAGGCAGAGATATACCTTATACGTAATAGTATATACATGGATGTATGTACTTTTTTCGCCAGTTTTATTTCTGAAATCAGAAATATTTATTTGTAAGAATGTAGTTTAGGTGTTGAGGAGCTCGTGGCTAAATAATAACAGACGCTCGGGTCGATCTTTAGGTTAAGCCGTGCTTGCCTAGGTTGGTCTGTGGATGGGTGACCGCCCATTACATACCGAGTTTCCTCCGTGCCTTGGAAAGCACGTTAAGCGTTGGTCACGGGTGTCATTTGTAGATCTTTGACAGTCGTTCGGAAGTCAGTGGCCCAAAAAGTCTGACAACCAGTCTTACCAGAGGGTATCGTATTACCCAGTACTAACTGGGTTGTAGAGGTCAGATAGGCAGTCGCTCCATGTAAAATACTGGTATTCAGCTGCATCCGGTTAGACTGGAAGCCGACCCCAATATAGTAGGGAAAAGGCTCGGCAGATGATGATGTAGTTTAGGTGTTATGGGTTTGTTTAAGTCCTTAACATTCTACCCCAATTTATGGTGTACAAATAGTCAGATGTCACTCAATAAATAAATTAAATAAGTACAATTATTTCATGATTTGTGATTTATAATATGTCCACATGAATTAATATTATTATAATTAGGTAATCGTTTCTTTAAAATCAATATCAAAATTAAGTACTTATAAGTAAGTTAAATAGTTTTTTAATTCTTACAATATTCCATATATTCTCTCATGTCATAAAATCAATTATTTAAGTCCCATTTGACACAAATTGAGACTCCGTGAGAAGTTTCTGGTGGAAAAACCAGGACGAAACTTCATGAACAGTAGCGCTTGCGATCAATAGACCAACGAGGCAAGATGATTTTGGACGATGGTAACGTTTTTTTCGAAGTGGCTTTCATATGGTTTTACTCTACGATATTTATACACTGTAGCAACTTTGTTATGGAGGTCAGATAGGCAGCTGGTCAGACGCCCGACAGCCAGTCTTACCAAGAGGTATCGTATTATCCAGTACTAACTGGATTATGGAGGTCAGATAGGCAGTCGCTCCGTGTAAAATACTGGTATTCAGCGCTATCCGGTTAGACTGAACCCCGACACCAACATAGTTAGGAAAAGACTTGGCAGGTGATAATAAGTCATCATCCTTACATGGAACGATTGCCTATCTGAACTCCAAAACCAAGATCCTGGGTAAATAACACTCCTTGCCAAGAATGGTTTTCAGGCTTTCTGACATTTTGAATAACGATTTTCAAAGATTTGCAAATGGCAGCCGGGTCCAAATGTATAATGTGCTTGCTTTTTGTCATGGATTCATCCACGGTCCGGCCTTAGTTTGTACTGCTTAACCTTGGAAATTCACTTTATACCTTATGAGACATGACACCATAACGTTTTAATATTTTAAACCTAACAGTCATGCTGTTAGGTTTAAAATATTAAAACGTTATATATTTTATCTCATATTTTTCAGGCTCCATTTTAATATAACGTAATATTTTTAAACCCTTTGACGTACAAAATTTCCCCTTTAACCTCGCGATCTTCTATAAGCGGGAAATTCTCGGCGCCATGACACCGTTCGGTGTTTAATTTTAAAGGAATATCGTTTATGGTTAATATGCTTTTACGTTTTAGGAGACATGGCCAGGAAGTAGCTGATGTTATAATAGCCTGTGTCTTTGTAGAATGTTCGACTACATCTATACTAATATTATAAAGCTGAAGAGTTTGTTTGTTTGTTTGCTTGCTTGAACGCGCTAATCTCAGGCACTACTGCTTCGATTTGAAAAATTATTTTAGTGTTGGATAGCCCATTTATCGAGGAAAGTTATAGGCTATAAAATTTCACGCGGACGAAGGTCGCGGGCAACAGCTAGTATTAACTAATAGCTGAATTTTTTTTTCAAATACATATTTTTGTAATAGGTGAATTAATTATAAAGATCTCTTTGGCTGTAACCTGTGATGTGTGTGCCTGTAATTGGCTCTGTGTTACATATGTAATGTTATCTATCTGTTATAGCGATTGGTTCTCTAATTTATAAATAAATAAATAAATAAAAGTCGATCTTGATGATTTTGATTTGTAATATTGTGCAATAAATTAGGCGCTGTAAATACCATTTATTTTACGTAAATCATGGACTTACTCACGTGTTTTCCTGTCTGCATAGATAAATTGGTTGAAGTGTACTCTCGCGACGACTGCGGCGCATACTACTCCTACGGGGCGTCTAGGTCCACCTTAAAACTGGTTGTCAGACTTTCAGGCCACTGGCTACCAGTAAAGCTTGGTATGTTGCAAAACTGTGTACCTGGCAGGTCCAAACCGGTTTACCTGTCAGGTACATCCTAGCGTGTTTGGTTACCTTCACAATTGTCAAAGAGCTACAAATGACAGCCGGGACCAACGGCTTAACGTGCTTACTGAGGCACGGAGGCAAGTCGGTATGTAACGAATAGTCACCTATCCACGGACCAACCTAGGCCAGCGCTGCTTAACCTTTGAGATCGACCTATACGTCTGTTATTATTTAGTCGGTATTATTATTATTATTAGTTATTTACCCTCTTGTCCCACCTAAACTGGTTCTTGACAAAATAGGTTTGAACGGTAATTCAATCTTATTACTTTTTCTGTAAGCCCTGTATAATGAAACAATTTAGACTCCACAGGTCAAAGGAGATGACCTTTTTGGCGAATAAAATTAGATTGTAGTGGCTTTTAAGGCCTTCAAATGTTCTTTATAAGGTACAGTATTAGGTTTTAGGGGACCATTTTAATATTGGTTGGTTAGGCGGTAACGCTAACTATTATAACCGTCTTCCACATCGTGAATTATTTAAACCAAGTAACATTGACATCAACCGGTCACAAATCCTGACACGGAGTCAGGATTTGTGACCGGTTGATGGTAATAGGTAGCTACTGAGAAATTCCTGAAGGAAAAACTCAATAACACTTTGCCCGACCTGGAAATCGAACACAAGAGGCGCTTGCGACCACTAGACCAACGAGGCCGATTAATTTAGATTCTGTCAAATGATAAAAATAGAAAAATGAATGAACGAAATTAATATTGAATCGAATTGGATTACGCTCGCTTGAAATTGAAGAGGCCAATGTGGCTTTTAGTTACATCGGTTTACAAATTATTTATTTATTACTTATTTCACTGACAAACAGGTCGGTTGGTTTCTGAAAATGATATTATGGTTAGCAAAATATTGTTTTAAGCTTTCACGGTTTAAAATCAAACTTATAAAGAAAGAAAACATATTTATTTGGCACCTGCCACAAGTACACACAACAAACAAATGAAAATAACTTAAATTTACACAATAAAAACGTTAAAACTAAAAAAAAATAAAAAAGAGATAATATTGTGTGTCTGTCACTTACGGGATATCTACCGTGATTATTCATTATTTTGAGCTCCCGATATTTCGACGCTGTTGAAAGCGCCTTGATCGCGGAATGACTCATTATCAGTGATAGGAATAGGTAGTGCCTATTTGCCTAAACTTCGAAGAACAGAGACAAGAAACGGAGACTTCCTTAGGACTAAATTTTTTCCGAGACATCTGTCCCGAAATTTTGAGACAACACATAAATACATTTAAAAAAAATGTTATTTGGAATAAGTAATTCGTCTATATTTACCTAAAGTTTGCGACTAGATATATCATAATAAATAACATACAAAGTCGTTACAACCATAAAATTTTCTGAATTTTTTTTTGGAGAACATTTTGTAAATGACTTGTTGATCGTAATACACAATGAATCACAATGTTTGAATAAGAAGCCGTACACGTTTCGAAGTAAATATCTTCTTTCTAGCTCACTCTCGGCTACGTTTAATGAGATTTCTAAAGTTCAAGTGTAAAAAAGGCATTTTGTCTTTAAAATAATAAAACGGTAATTTTTTATCATTTTAGCATAGAGTAGTAGAAAGAATTTATCATTAAAAAAAAGGTATTTAAAATAAATAAATAATTCACACCTTAATCTATATCACTACCAAAATCAGCATTTTCAGTGGAATTGAGCAATGGACATCCATACAAACTATCACATTTATAGACAAACTTTAGATAAATATAGACGAATTACTTATTTCAAATAACACATTTTTTTAAATGTATTTAAATGTTGTCTCGAAATTTCGAGACAGATGTGCCGGAAATAATTTAGTCCTAAGGAAGTCTCCGTTTCTTGTTCTTCGAAGTTTAGGCTAATAGGCACTACCTATTCCTATCACTGCTCATTATGGTAAGTAACAGTATAAGTTTAATAAACCCCAATATTTGGGATATTCCTCAAAGCGCAACTATTTTAAGCGCAACCACCTAAGCGCAACTAAATTATTCCTCGTAGCGCAACCATTAGTTGTGCTCACAAATTCAAATTAAAATATTATATGTTTATTCCTCAAAGCGCAATCATGACGACAAATAGAGAGGGGTATGATGAATTCAATAATGATATCTCTCTATTTAAAAATAGTTGCGCTCTGAGGAATACCCCAAATATTTCATTAAACTTTTGGTCATCATTATATTTGGGTATTTAAAAGGTTGTAATAGCAGTTAGGTGTGTCTAGCCAAGCATGTCTTTATGAATGCTTAGCCGATTGTCTAGACGATTTTATTATTACATACATACATAAACTCACTCCATTTTCAAATGGGGGCAGGCAGAAACTTTGGAACGCCATCTGCTACGATCCTTATATACTCCTTTTGCCTCGTCCACGTTCATACATCTAGTCATACACGCACGCCGTTTGCGAGTACTATGCTCCTGACCTCTCTGAATAACATTAGTAATAAGGTCAGTGTACTCTAGGGCGTCCAATCTTAGCTTTGCTATTTTCAGTATTGTTCATCTGTCAAATTGTCTGAATAAATACCTATTTCTAAGTAAGAGGCTCTAGAACTCCATTAAATTTTATATTTTATTAAAATAGAATCTACTACTCAAAATATTAATACAATTCTGTCAATTACTTTTTACACGAAATAAAAAAACATTTTAAGCCCTTTAGCCGTTAATAAATCTTAAATAATTACACTAGACATTTCAATTTCGTATTACTAGCAAAACAGTATTCCAAGCAAGACGAAAATTATACAAGATCGCAATTTCGCGAAATTGTACGTCTGTTTACGAACTCGCGCCAGTAACTGCCTCGGTTTGCTAATGCCGTCTGAACGCACCTTAGCGTGGCAAGATAAGGGAGCCTACTACCACCTCTTATAGCAGATTATTTTAATCTTACATCACTGTGAAAGAAGGATAGAGCTATACAGGACTTCAAGCTCCGTCTCTTTCCCACTCTGAAATTAAAATAAGTTCCATTTATTTTAAGAAAAACGTGTTGAAGATTTTTAAAAGCTTTAGATTATACGTTAACACGGACAATTTTGGTATTTTTTACATTTTTATTAATGTCAGCCATATTTTTGCGTTCTTTTCTCTTGTTGTTTCGGTCGTTATTTTGATTTGTTATTGCCTGTTAACACAATAGGTTGTGTGAATGCTTAAGATTTACGGAGACGAGAGGTGAAATAATAATTATGTTTGTGCGTATTACTGAGATAATACTATACCACTACTACTATACCATAGTCTCAACTCAACCTTTCACATTTTCAGACATTCAAAGCATTGTGCTGATAGATGCATTGAATATGAAAGAATTATACACTCAATTACTTGTACAAAACTGTTTATTGGTACTCGACACCTTAAAATTATTATTCGAGACCACTTTCGCCGTCTGTAGCTGAGAATGGAATGAATTATAAAACGAAATCTTTTTACCACGCCGTTATTACTTCAAAAAGTGATCTATGGGTTGCCATAATTAAAAACGGATAAAATATTTTTTAAAAACAATGTTGCAACCCCCAAATAATATTAGTTTTAAATAGTCGATTATTGTGTATGCTAACAAATAGTACAGGGGTCATGGAGGTATTTAAAGTAATAACGACGCTTTAGCCTAAGTCACAGAGAATATTTTCATCTGTTACTTTTTGAACAAACTGTCGTTTATTTTTGCCGAGCCAATTATCACTTGTCAAGTTCTAGGTCCTCCAGTTTTCTTTCTGATTACATCATGATACCTTTTGCCCTTGTTATTCGACTTCACTTTGACATCATTCCTAGTATTTCAAGCGTATAATTAAAACGGTGCAAAGTTATCAGGTCCTGTTGGGAATAAAAGTAATATCCAAATAATAATTCGGGTTCGCCTTGACTAGGGATGTGCGATACTCGCATCTTGTATCGATACTTTGAATAGATCCGAAGGAGCTCGTGGCTTAATAATAAAAGCCGCTCGGGGGGATCTTCAGGTTAAGCTGCACTTGCCTAGGTTGGTCTGTGGATGGGTAACCACCCAATAAATACCGAGTTTTCTCCGTACCTCGGAAAGCACGTTAAGGCGTTGGTCCCGGCTGAAAATTGTAGATCTATGACAGTCGTTAAGTAGTCAGTGGCCCGAAAGTCTGACAACCAGTTTTACCAATGGGTATCGTATTATCATCTAGTACTAACTAGGTTGTAATGGTCAGATAGGCAGTGGTTCCATGTAAAATATTAGTATTCGGCTGCATCCGGTTAGACTGGATGCCAACCCCAAAATAGTTGGGAAAAGGCTAGGCAGATGACTTTGGATCAATCCAGTTCGCAAATATTCGATCCAATTCTAGGACCAACCAAAATATGTGCGAGGTCCTGTCCTCCATATTTGGAAGCAGCCTGGTTAAAGTCATTGAGTTGGGCTGCAACGTTCAAGACGTTCGAAAGAAAATAAACTATTGCCTTTAACTAAGTGCGTCTTGCCCAGCTATAATTAGGTGGGAGCTCTCACTCTTGGTTTTGCTTCTCCTTCGCGATTCTCCTTTTGATTATTGTCCAGGATTATTCGATTTTAGAATCGTATCGATTCTCGTTCTCGTATCGTATCATATTTTGTGATATACCTACGACCGTATGAAGAATCTTATCTAAACTTTGTACTTATTTATCCCTCTGAGAGTCTAGATAAAATGCCAGAAATTATTTTGTCCTCCTTTTGTATTATTTTGAATTAACTGATCATGCAATTTATGACAATGTTGCACTATACGTTCCATTCATCCCGATACCGGTAATTTTGTATCGATCCAAAATATCGGAGTACGGCATTATGTAGTATCGATACTGTAAAGTATCGGATCGGATCGTGCATCACTACCCTTAACTTAACTCCCTCAACGATATTTGAATAATTTGAACGATAGACAAAAAATATTAGGTAATATCTTCGATGTTGGCACGTGTAAAAAGGGTTAAAGAAAAACTAACCTTGACCGGTTTCAAATACAGTTTCTTTTTTCTTTTTTTCGCATGTTGCTGGGTCAAATCAGATGGCAAAATTTCCATTTATTTTTAAAACGCGAAACGTTTTAAAAATAGGAGTCAATTTTGAACGTGTTATATTTTAGATCCGGATCGAAGGACCAGTCCATCTCGAATGAAAAAGCTTTTAAATTCATGATAAAACCAGTTTTATGAGTATTATGTTAAGAAACATTTTAGAATATCTACATATACATAGACCGTTACTTAGTGCAGCCGCCGCACGCTTGAAATAGCGGGATAAGGTTAACAAGTTCCAAGCTCAGAATACTATCTCGTAAATTGCTGGAGGACTGACGCTGCGGGTAGCCATATCCTTATGCATAGTTTTGTAATTTTGTTACTTTAGGTGTTTTATGTTTTGGAAGAAATTTACATTATACATAACTATATCTATTAATTATATCCAAACGGCGGTTTAAGGTCAATTTTTGAATTGTTTGATTTGCATTTCTTGAAGTCCTGAATAAAACATGGTCGTGACGATTCTGGGATTGTCTTTGAAGATATGAAGCCTCCTGTTGGTAGACCCACTCCCTCTTTCAGAGAGGAAGTCCGTGTCACAACTGTAATGGGTGAGCCCATTACAGTTGTGACACGGACTTCCACACTACTTATGCTACTCAAAAACTCAAGTTCTGAGCAGTTAACAATTGAGACTATTTCTTAGTTCTTTTCGGTGCAACGTTGCCAGTACCTTTTGAAACACTAGCATTCCAAACTATGTCAGTAAAACAAAAAAGAAACGCTTCCTACTCTAATGAGTCATCCAACAAGATAAAGAGACGACTTTGCCCGACATTGAACACGGAAAATATTTCATTTGTATGCAATTTCGAATGTCAGACTTTTTCTTGCGATCTCTCCGCCGATATTACAGCAAATAAATTGAAATATGTACGGCGTATTTTAAAATCATATTTCTCTAGACACTGACACATGATAAATGACGTTTCTAGAAATCCAATATGGCCGCTG